>OY997270.1:273309414-274509414 GCA_963921465.1 Triticum timopheevii | reverse complement strand
GAAGCATCCACAAGTAGGACACACCAAGATGAAGAAAACGAGGAAGTGCATCAAGACGAACGTCAACAACCTCCTTCTCCACCACGACAAGAGAACGACAACGCCAACAATGAAGAAGGCCAAGAAGAAGAAGAACAAGATGAAGAAGATGTTCAACAAAGACCCAAGCAAAAGCTTTCACGAGTTCGAGAAAGAATTGCTAAAGATCATCCCGTCGAGCAAATCTGCAATGATATTCAAACCAGGAGAATCAGTCGCTCTAAAACTTGTTTAGCTAACTTTTTTGAAAACTATTATTTCATCTCTAGCATTGAACCTATGAAGGTTGAAGAAGCATTGGAAGATCCGGATTGGATAAATGCTATGCATGAAGAGCTACATAACTTTGAGAGGAATCAAGTTTGGACATTGGTTGAGAAGCCCGACAACAACCACAATGCCATCGGTACCAAATGGGTGTTTCGCAACAAGCAAGATGAAGATGGACAAGTAGTTTGCAACAAAGCACGTCTCGTCGCCCAAGGCTACACACAAGTCGAAGGTATGGACTATGGTGAGACTTACGCCCCCGTTGCTAGACTTGAGTCCATTCGCATCTTACTTGCCTATGCTAATCATCATGCTATCACCTTGTACCAAATGGACATTAAAAGTGCTTTTCTAAATGGTGAAATAGAGGAGGAAGTTTATGTTAAGCAACCTCCCGGCTTTGTCAATCCTAAGAAACCCAATCATGTTTACAAACTTCACAAAGCTCTTTATGCATGGTCTTAAACAAGCTCCTGGAGCTTGGTATAAATGCTTGACCAAGTTCCTTATTGAAAAAGGCTTTGAAATTGGGAAAATTCATTCTACTCTTTTTACTAAAAGGGTTAGTGGAGAACTATTTGTGTGCCAAATCTATGTTGATGATATTATATTTGGTTCAACTAACCCTCATTTTAGTGAGAAGTTTGGGAAGCTAATGTTGGATAAGTTTGAGATGTCTATGATGAGTGAACTCAAATTCTTCCTTGGGTTGCAAATCAAGCAAACTAAGGAAGGTACCTTTGTTTCTTGTAAGTGCATCTAGTGCCCCTTAGTGATTGTGGTGTATTGAAGACTTATAGGTTAAGGGACTGATGCGTTTGTGAGTATACACAGGTCTATAAGTCTATGAGGAGTTTGATATTTACAGAGAAAGTCGACCCCTAAAAATGAAGTTTTTTGACTGAAGACTTTGATATTCTGAAGACTTTCTGAAGACTTTGAAAGTGAAGAAATTGGTGTGACCTTGAAGACTTGGTATTCATTTGAGGAACATGAAGCGTGAAGACTTTTGTTTTCATAGTTTCATTTTCTCTTTCTTGAGTCATAGGAAACACCGTACTGTTAAAGGGGGTCGAGGAAATACTAAGGAAAAATTTCCATGTGATGCTCAACTCAAAATCCTACACCTACCAATCCCTTCGAGTGAAGCCATTGGAAATCTCATACAGTTCAGTCAATTTCCTCAGTGACAGAGACGCAGTTCTTCTGGTCACTGATGACTTTGCTCTGACTGAGGAGTTAGGAATTCGCCAGTGCGAATTGCCTACACAGTGAGGAACATGATAGCCCTGAGGAATTTGAGAGTCAAATTTCCGACCGTTGCTGTGCTGCGCGCCGGCTATCCCAAAATATCTTATCCACCTAACTGTCATATCATTGAAGGGCATTTATGTCTTATCATGTCGGGCTGCTCCCAAGGCTATAAATAGCCGCCCCCTACAACCACTAGTTGGTTGGCTGCTCCGAGAGAACTTGAAACTTGTCATTTGAGAGCAACCCATCCTCCGAGGACTTTGAGCGAAAATCATCAAGTGAGGAAAATCCCAAAACCAAACCCCCCAAAACCCAAAGTGATTGAGCATCACTGAAGAAATTGATCCTGCATGGATCCGACGCTTTTTACCTTTGAAGACTGTGCTTCTTCTAGACAGTTAGGCGTCAAGGTCTAGAGCATCCAAGAGAAATTGTGGATTACCGAGTGACCAAGTCTGTGAAGGTTTGGAAGTCACCTGAAGACTTACCACGAGTGATTGGACGAGGCCTGCGTGGTCTTAGTTCAAGGAGAATACGGTGAGGACTGGGTGTCCTGAGTTGCGGCTCAGTGACTGGGTGTCCGGGACTGCGTGTCCTCGAGTTTAAATACTCAGCCGCTCCAACCAGACGTACAACTGAGACAGCAGTTGGAACTAGTTTACCAAATCATTGTCTTCCCCAACTAACTGGTTCTATTTCCTCAACTCTTTCATTTCCTCATTACTGTGTTGAATGTTGTTCATATCTGTGTTTGAAGACTTTGACTGAAGACTTTCTCAATTTCCTCAGTTTAATTTCTTCAGTCTGTTTGTCTTCATCGTGTTATCCTGTGATTACGCTTTCTGTACTCTGTGCTTGTCTTCATTTCATCATGATGACCATGCTTGTATCCTGTTACGCTTACCTCTAAGTACTTATTCCGCTGCAAGTAGTTCTTCGCTAAGGAATTTCCTCACCGGCAAATTCCTCAGTGAAGAATTCATAAAAATCACCTATTCACCCCCCCTCTAGTCGATATAACGCACTTTCAATTGGTATCAGAGCAAGTTACTCCCTTGTTCTGTGTGATTTTGGTTTAACCACCTGGAGTTTTAGTTATGTCGACCACAGGTATGATCAAGGTCTCGGCTGGGTGTCCTACCTTTGATGGGACGGACTACCCCTACTGGAAGAACAAGATGCGAATGCATCTTGAGGCAATTGATAACGATCTCTGGTATGTTGTGGAAAATGGTGTTCCCTCTGTCTCACCCTCACTGAATGCTACCGATGTGAGGAGATTCAAGCAACTCGATTCTCAAGCGAAGAATATCATATGTGGCCATCTGAGCAAAGGATAGTATGGAATAGTGAGTGCTTTGGAAACTGCTAAGCTTATCTGGGATAGGCTGTCCAAAGTAAATGAAGGAGTCTCCACTCAGCGTGACTCTCGAGTTGATGTTCTTCGGAATCTCTTCAACCGCTTCAAAAGACTCGACAATGAAAATGTCCAACAAACCTTTGATCGCCTCACTAACATCTCAAATGAGCTTCAAGCCCTCGGTGCCACTGACATCACTGATCATGAAGTAGTGAAGAAACTGTTGAGATCGCTTGATTCCTCATTTGATACTCTGGGACTGATGATACAAGAACATCCTGATTACAAGTCTCTTGATCCTGCCGATATCCTCGAAAGGCTAAACACTCACGAGTTCCAGCTTGCTGAAAAGAGAGATCTCTATGGTTCAAACTATGGCAAACCACGTGCCCTGAAGGCCAAGGCTGTGTCTGACTCTGAATATGAGGATTCTGGTAGTAGCCTTGGTGATCCTGAAGAATTTAGCCAGGAGCTAGCACTGCTCGTGAAGAAATTCCAGAAGTTCTCAAGACGTGGTCGCTTTGGAAAATCCTCAAGAAGCAGCGATTCCTCATCCAGTGACTATAAGAGAAGGCTGTGCCACAAATGCAAGAAACCTGGTCACTATATCCAAGATTGTCCTCAGTGGGAAAAGGAAATGAAGAAGAAGAAATACAAGGATTATAGTTCTGATGATGCAAAGAAGAAGAAGAAATTGTCAAAATCTTCGTCATCAAAATCCTCAAAGTCTTCATCTCACAAGAAAAGCAGCTCCAAGAAGGCTCGGGCATTCATTGGCAAGGAAATGGACTCTAAAGCTGAATCTGAGGAAAATGAGGAAGAGGAGGCGTCTGAAGAATCTGAATCTAGTGTGGCAAGTCTGGCCGTCGCTACTGCTTTCGTCAGCAAGTCCATCTTCAACACTGAAGAAATTGACTCCACCGACAAGCCTGACGAAGATAATGATGGCTACGCTCCCACCTATTGCTTCATGGCGAAAGGTGCTAAGGTACTCAAATACAACTCCTCTGAATCTAGTGAAAATGAATCTGATGAGGATCTCAAGCCCAGCTACTCTAAACTTGCTAAGATTGCTGTAAAACAACAACGGGCTTTTGAAAAGGTTCAAAACATGCTAGACAAAAGTGATGATATGTTGGGTGAAGAAATGGATCGCACTAAAGCCCTGACTGAAAATCTTCAGAGACTTCAGTCTAGGTTTGATAACCTTCAAAGTCATCATAACACTCTCTTATCTGATCATGAGAAACTTTCTTATGAATTTCTTCAAGAAAAGCAAGATCACGAGAAGCTTTCTTCTGAATCTCTTCAAAGAAAGGAAGATCTTAAAAAACTAAGAGTGTGTTATGAAGATCTTTAGAAGGAGCGTGATTCATTACTTGCTCAACAAATCAGCGCTTCTCAGGAAGAATTTGTTCCTCCATGCTTAAAGTGCATTGAACGTAAATCTGGTAATTCTTCACCTGAATGTTCAAATGCTTCAACTGTTACAAATTCTTCATCTGCCTCTGCTATCACTAATTCCTCATCTGAGGACATTGCTAGTATCATTGACAATGCAGGGCTGAAGGAATTGTACATAACAGGCATGTACAAAAGCCTCAAAGGGCATCAGACTCTATGTGATGTGCTTAAAAAGAAGATCCTCAACAGAAACCCTAGGAAAGAGGGTATTGCCTTTGAGAGGAAACTTAATGCTGATGGAACATATTGGAAGCCTGAGCAGTACCCCAAAACCTCATGGGTTGCTACAAAGGGACCTCCAGTTGATCCATCTAACTTATCTGGCTTTACATGTGAATCTCTTCATTCTTCTGATGAGTCATTTGACTCCAACTATAAACTGTTCAAAAATCAGAATGGTGAAGTATTTGCTAGATATGTTGGCACTAAGTGCAGGAACGGTTCCCCTATGAAGAAAATCTGGGTTCCCAAAAGTTATGTTGAAAGTCTTCAGGTGAATGTCCTCATGACACCACCGGTGAAGAACAGGAACCCCAGATCAAATTCTTCATATGGACCAACTTCTTCATATGGATCCAAGTCCTCATACGGACCAAATTCCTCACATGGATCAAATTCCTCAAAAGGATCAAAGTCATCATATGATTATCATCATGCTAACAACTCTGTCTCGCAGGGTAGAGCTAAGGGCTATGAATATGTGCATTATTCTTCAAACCATTATGTTCATAAGTCCTCGAAGAATTTCTCTGCTTATTCATATGCTTACCCTAACCCCTCTTATGTGAAATGAAATGGTTTGGCATCTTTGCCACCATTCTCGCATGGTGCTCGCAGAATGATGAACTCTTTGCCACCCCTTCAGATGTGGGTGGTGAACAAAAAGAACTAATATCTTCTGCAGGGTCAGGTCTCCAGACGTGCTTTAACGTCTAAAGAATTTGCTGGGGACCTGACGAAATTGCCTGAAAGGACGCAGGCGAATCATGATGAAATGAACTTTCATTTCACACGTCCTAATACTGCTATATCTATTTACTTCTTGATGAAATTCATCTGATGAATTTGATATCATATTCTTCACCGATGAAGCATATGAGATTGTAAGCTACACTAATTCATCTGCAGGATGATCAACCCAAAACTACTGAATGGGTCCTCGATAGTGGATGTACGAATCACATGACTGGTGACAAGAATCTATTGATAGATGCTCCCTTATCACCGTCACCTCTGAAGCATATCATCTTCGCTGACAAAGGCAAAAGTCAGGTATTGGGTCTTGGTAAGGTTGCAATCTCTAAGGATAAACACATGGACAAAGTCATGCTTGTTGAGTCCTTAGGATACAATCTCATGTCAGTCTCAATGCTTTGTGATCTTGATATGGTTGTTGTCTTTGGCAAGTATCGCTGTGTTGTGATTATGGAAGCTAACAATTCCAAAGTCTTCGAAGGCTTTAGGAAGGGAGATCTGTATATTGTTGATTTCTCTACAGGACCACAACCAGCCGTGTGTCTACTTGCAAAAGCTTCAGAAGGCTGGCTATGGCATCGACGACTTGGTCACGCAGGCATGAGGAATTTGAACACGCTTGCGAAGAAGAAGCATGTCATTGGCATTGAAAATGTCAAATTCCTCAAGGATCACTTGTGCGGAGCCTGTGAAGCTGGAAAAATGACCAAGGCCAAGCATCCAGCGAAGACTATCATGACCACTACTCGTCCATTCGAATTGCTTCACATGGACCTCTTCGGACCTAATCATTACTCAGCAGTCACTAATGATGCATCTCTATATGGTTTTTTCATTGTTGATGATTACTCTCGATATACATGGGTACACATTGTTACTTACAAACATGAAGTGCAGGAAGTCTTCAAACGATTTTCGTCGAGGGCTTCAACCAACTTTGGTGTGAAGATCAAGCACATCAGAAGTGACAATGGAACTGAGTTCAAGAATTCCGGTCTTGATGCCTATCTTGATGAACTTGGTATTACTCATGAGTTATCTGCTCCCTATACTCCTCAGCAAAATGGCGTCGTGGAGCGCAAGAACAGAACTCTTATTGAGATGGCTTGCACTATGCTTGATGAATACAAAATGCCTCAGCGTTTTTGGATTGCTGCAATTGATACTGCGTGCCATATCATCAGCAGAGTATATCTTCACAAATTCTTCAAGAAGACGGCCTATGAACTTCTCACTGAAAAGAAACCTGAGGTCATGACTACTTTCGAGATCCCTGATCACATATACAAGGATTATTGCACACCTGATGAAGCCAAATTTGGGAAAGAGAACAAAAATCAGCGCAAAGTGCGCATTCAGAGGATTGAACGGAGATGGGCAAGAGAATGGAGGGAATATCGATATGTTACTCCAAAGTACATGAAGAAATTTGCTTTAAATCCTCCATGCCCAAGAGCTCCATTGGCACCTGGCCAAGTAGCTGATCCCACCAGCATCAAGCGTGGTGAGGACTTTCCTGAAGAATGGGCTAGGCGCCAAGCAAAATTGGCACGACAAGCCAAGGAGGCAGTAAGGAAATTTAATGAGGATTCTGCTGCTGCTGCTGCTACTAAGGCCTCTGTCAAGCCGAGGAAATCAATGCCAAAGAAGCCTGCTCGCAAGCCAAGTGCTTCACCGACAGCGCCCTCACGGCCAAGTTCCTCAGCTATGCCCTCACGGCAAATTCCTCAGACCGCTACTGCTCCACCAAAGTCCTCAACTCCTGTGCATCTGGCTACATGCCAAAGGACTACTGGCTTTTCTGTTGCTTCTGGTGTCTCAGCAAGTTCCTCAGCTGCACCAATGTCCTCATCAGGTCCCACTCTGTTGAAGACTAAAGCAACAGCTGGACGCGGTCCTCGGCCAAGTCCAAGGAAGAAACAGGTTGCATTTCAAGTGCCATCTGATGATGAAGCTTCTGATGAAGAACTTGCAGAAATCATCAGAGATAGACAAGTGAAGGCCGCAAGAGCCAAAGGCACATCTGTGCCACCGCTTTTGGATCCGAAGAAGATCCTCGATTACATTGATCTCTGGCACAAGGATCCAAACACTCCAATGCCTGATCTGCCTCTGACTCCCGGTCAAAGTCACATGCTGACCCATTTCATTACTCAAGAGAAATGGAAATTTGAGAAGGCACGTGAGATCAAGAAGGCTCAATACAGGAAGGAGAAGCTCCTGAAGAAAAATGTTGTCAGAATGACACCTGAGGAACTTCTCCAGGCTCAATCTGAAATCCATGCCCTCAGCAAAGACTTCGATGCATACAATGCTGATTGGCAAGGAGCCAAAGTGAGATTCGTCAACCTGTCAAAGAAAATGACAACTGTTGCAGCCCCATCGCAACAAGAAAATCCTCAGGCTGCAGACTCTGCTCAGCCTGCTGAAGAACATGCCAGCACCACTGATGACTTTCAGCCTGCTGATGAAAATACAAGTTCCAGGGCTAATGACTCCATTCCAGCCGCTGAAGAAATTGCCAGGGCATTCACTAGTGGTGCGCCTGAAGAAACTGAAGAGATCAGGGCAACTGCATCAGTTGCGCCTGAAGAAAATCAACCAGATTCCTCAGCTCCTCCCGTGCCTACACCAACTCCAATTCTTCCTTCTGCCTATGAAGTGAAGAAGACCAAGGCTGCAGAGCGAGCTGCAGTGAAGAAAAGGAAGGCATCAGCTGCGTCAAATTCTTTGGCTGCGAAGAAAATGAAGCCAATGACCAGCTCGCTTGAAAATCCAATTGATGTTGTTCCAATTTCCTCCATGTCATCAAAGGAAATTGTTCCTTATGGAGAATACTATAAGATCCCAAGCGGATCTGATGAAGAAAATCATTCTGCTGCTACGTCAGAGCAGCTTGATGATGAAATTGAAGTGGACGCAATCCCTTCAATGCCAGTCATTTCCTCACCTATGCCTCAGTTCATAGCTGAAGAGGCTGGTGTTGAGGAAATTGAAAATGAAGATGAAGATGTGGATATTGGATGCACTACACCAGTGATGAATGATGACTTTTGGGAAAGTCAGCATCCCAATACTCCTCCATTCACACCTATCCAACAGATTCCTCAGTCCCCGGCAACAACAGTTCAAATGGGCTCTGAAGAAACCCATCCCACATCATCTGTTCATGAAGAAATTCCAGCCGCTAGTGCTGAAGAACCTGCTGCTGCTGATCCTCAACACTCCTCCGCCCAAGCCGAAGAATCCCTTCTCAAGCAAGCAAAAATTCAAGGCTGAAGACTTCTTCTCTGAGCATGTGTTCTTCACTGATTATAATCCATATGACTCTGCTCGCATAAGGAAGAGGCGTTTTTGGACTGCTAGTCAAGCCAACTTCTATTCCTCAGTGCTATTTGACAAGGACAAAATCTTCGATCATGAAGATATTCCTCACGTGGATATGGAATCTCTGCCGTGCTTCGAGCCAGTCCTCAGTGTTATTCACGACGCAGGACTATTGAATTTCTGCACTCACATTTGCGATTGGAATGAAGAACTCATTCTTCAATTCTACGCCACACTGCATATCACCGGAGATGCTGAAGATGTCAATTCATGGGTGCTGGATTGGATGACTGAAAACACTCATTATAAGGCACCAGCAACTGAATTGCTTCATGTCCTTCCTCTTGATCCTCCCCATGACAGTGCACGTTGCATCTACAACGACCCTGAACTGACAAATCATTATATGCAAGTACTCATGAAGCCTCTTAAGCCAGGGCAGGCCCCGCGAACCAAATTCCTCGTCAAGGAATTGCCCTATGTGCCTCGGACTGTCTATCGCATTCTGACGAAGACAATGAGTCCTATCAAGGGCCACGACTCAAATGATGAAGAAGTCGTTGGCATCATGAAGAATATGCTTTTCAACATCATTCATGGCGTTCCCGTCAACTTCCATGATTTCTTCATGAGGACTCTGGCAAATGTTGCCATGTCAACATTCGAGCTGAATCCCTACGCGCCTTGGATTATGAGATTCATAAGGGCAAGATCTTCACTGAATTACAAGGCTGACACCCTGAACCATGGTAGCTACTTGCCTCCCATTGAAGTCCTTAAGCGACCAGTTTCATCATCTGATGATAAAGGCAAGGCAGCTGCTGTGATCGATGAAGGCACTCATCCATTGGATGGTCAATTTCATCTGGCTACATCTTATTCTACCAATGACGATTCTGCTACACATGACACTGCCGCAAATACCTCAGCTAAGAAAAATCCTCAAGCCACAACACCCAGGGTGATGACTGACTGTGAGTTACTCCTCAGTCTTCATCAGAAGGATGATCGCAATCATAAATGGGTGAAGCGTTAGTTTGGTGCAATTCTTCACAACATGACCTCAACACATAATGTCGTGAAGAAGAACCACTACTACCTTCATGAAACCCTCAACCGCACCTGGGTTGTTCTCACTCATGTTTATAGAGCTGAAGAACTGAAGACTATGGGTCTCAAGGAAGAATTTGACTGGTTTGCACCTCCTCCGAAGAAATTCAAGAGGGTCAAAGTTCCACCACTGGTGGCCAGCTCTTATTCTTCATCGCGCGACACTGATGAGTATGAAGATTTGGACGACACTGCGGCAGGCCCTGCTACAACAAACAACCCCGACAATGCTGGCGCTCCTCCATCGACTTGAAATTCTTCAGGGGCGTTAGTCCTTAGTTTCAATCCTTTTGGTCATTTGATGACAAAGGGGGAGAAATCTGAGTTAGTCTTCAAGCGGGTCTATATTAAGGGTGTTTTTTTAAGTTACAACTCTCGTTCTTCCGAAACTTTTATTGGATCGAGTTGTAATCTTAAACCCGATGGTGCCTTGATACTTTTGGACGGTGCTCTGATGCTTTTGATGCACTGAGCTTCGATACTTTTGATGTGCTATTCTGCATGCTTATTCCTCATTAATATTATTGCACGCATGCTGAATCTCATCAGGCACCATATTTCATCATGCATTTCAAATTCTTCATATTATATATCAAATGTGTGTATGAATTACAAGATATAGGGGGAGATCTCCATGATTCAACTCTTCAAATGTGCATTGCCTCAAAAGCAAATTCCTCACTATGCACATCTTCAGGGGGAGTTCTTCCATATCTTGCAATCAAATTCCTCAATATCAGTACTTACACTTCATATGTTTATCCCTGTTGAAAACTTAACCTATGTTGTCATCAATCACCAAAAAGGGGGAGATTATAAGTGCATCTAGTGCCCCTTAGTGATTTTGGTGTATTGAAGACTTATAGGTTAAGGGACTGATGCGTTTGTGAGTATACACAGGTCTATAAGTGTATGAGGAGTTTGATATTTATAGAGAAAGCCATCCCCTAAAAATGAAGTTCTTCGACTGAAGACTTTGATATTCCGAAGACTTTCTGAAGACTTTGAAAGTGAAGAAATTGGTGTGACCTTGAAGACTTGGTATTCATTTGAGGAACATGAAGCGTGAAGACTTTTGTTTTCGTAGTTTCATTTTCTCTTTCTTGAGTCATAGGAAACACCATACTGTTAAAGGGGGTCGAGGAAATACTAAGGAAAAATTTCCATGTGATGCTGAACTCAAAATCCTACACCTACCAATCCCTTTGAGTGAAGCCATTGGAAATCCCATACAGTTCAGTCAATTTCCTCAGTGACAGAGACGCAGTTCTTCTGGTCACTGATGACTTTGCTCTGACTGAGGAGTTAGGAATTCGCCAGTGCGAATTGCCTACACAATGAGGAACATGATAGCCCTGAGGAATTTGAGAGTCAAATTTCCGACCGTTGCTGTGCTGCGCGCCGGCTGTCCCAAAATATCTTATCCACCTAACGGTCATATCATTGAAGGGCATTTATGTCTTATCATGTCAGGCTGCTCCCTAGGCTATAAATAGCCGCCCCCTACAACCACTAGTTGGTTGGCTGCTCCGAGAGAACTTGACACTTGTCATTTGAGAGCAACCCATCCTCCGAGGACTTTGAGTGAAAATCATCAAGTGAGGGAAATCCCAAAACCAAACCCCCACAAACCTAAAGTGATTGAGCATCACTGAAGAAATTGATCCTGCGTGGATCCGACACTTTTTACCTTTGAAGACTGTGCTTCTTCCAGACGGTTAGGCGTCAAGGTCTAGAGCATCCAAGAGGAATTGTGGATTGCCGAGTGACCAAGTCTGTGAAGGTTTGGAAGTCACCTGAAGACTTACCACGAGTGATTGGACGAGGCCTGCGTGGTCTTAGTTCAAGGAGAATACGGTGAGGACTGGGTGTCCTGAGTTGCGGCTCAGTGACTGGGTGTCCGGGACTGCGTGTCCTCGAGTTTAAATACTCAGCCGCTCCAACCAGACGTACAACTGAGACAGCAGTTGGAACTGGTTTACCAAATCATTGTCTTCGCCAACTAACTGGTTCTATTTCCTCAACTCTTTCATTTCCTCATTACTGTGTTGAATGTTGTTCATATCTGTGTTTGAAGACTTTGACTGAAGACTTTCTCAATTTCCTCAGTTTAATTTCTTCAGTCTGTTTGTCTTCATCTTGTTATCCTGTGATTACGCTTTATGTACTCTGTGCTTGTCTTCATTTCATCATGATGACCATGCTTGTATCCTGTTACGCTTACCTCTGAGTACTTATTCCGCTGCAAGTAGTTCTTCACTAAGGAATTTCCTCACCGGCAAATTCCTCAGTGAAGAATTCATAAAAATCGCCTATTCACCCCCCCTCTAGTCGATATAACGCACTTTCAAAGATAGTGAACCTTTGATTGGGTTGCAAATCAAGCAAACTAAGAAAGGTACCTTTGTTTCTCAAACAAAGTACACCAAGGACTTATTCAAGAAGTTCAATATGCAAGAATGCAAAGGTATGTCTACACGCATGCCTACTAGTGGACATATTGATTTGACCAAAGATAGTGAACCGGTTGATCAAAAGGTTTATTGCTTTATGATTGGATTGTTATATCTATGTGCTTCACGTCCCGATATCATGCTAAGTGTGTGCATGTGTGCACGATATCAAGCTGCTCCTAAGGAATGTCATCTTAAGGCCGTGAAAAGGATAGTGAGATACTTAATCCATACACCAAACTTTGGCATTTGGTATCCTAAGAGGGCCTCTTTCGATCTTGTTGGCTATTCCGACTCGGACTATGCCGGAGACAAGGTTGATAGAAAATCCACTTTGGGTACTTGTCAATTTCTTGGTAGATCTCTTGTGTCTTGGTCCTCCAAGAAACAAAACTTGGTATCCTTCTCCACCGCCGAAGCTGAATATATTGCCGCTGGTTCATGTTGTGCTCAATTACTTTGGATGACCAAACTCTTAAAGATTATGGAATATATGTAAGAGATGTTCCATTGCTTTGTGACAATGAAAGTGCTATCAAAATTGGTCATAATCCTGTGCAACATTCTCGAACTAAGCATATTGAAGTTCATCATCATTTCATTCGAGATCATGTTGCTAAGGGTGACATTGATCTTAAGCATGTTCACACCGAAAAGCAATTAGCGGATATATTCACTAAACCTCTTGATGAGAAAGTGTTTTGCAGGTTAAGAGGAGAATTGAACATCATTGATGCTTCAAACTTGGAGTAGAAACTCCATTGGATACATGCAAGACATGAGCTTATGACTAATCCTTGATATTTCTCTTATGATGAAAATCTTATGTCTTGGATATATTTGTATCTTGCATGTTATCTAACCCATGTAGGTACTTGGTGGAATAAAATTCCATGAGATTGTAATCTACTCACATCTCGAGCAATCTTTACATCACCAAGTCTCTACACTATGGTGGTTGAAGACAAGGAAGCACGGAACCATTTAAACATATCGTTTGACAAAATTCTATGTTGAGCTTCATGATTGTCATTTTTGGATACACAAGTGCTCTTCCTTGCAAGAACTAACCCATGTAGGTAGATGGACTCAAATTCCAAGTGGTGTTCCAAATTCTTGATGAGCTACATCAACCTTGAGCAACCCACACAAGTTCAACTACATGGACAACACCACCAACCAAGGTATGTTATTCCATCTTAGAGAAGCTTTACTCCAAGTCATGAGCTAAAGCAACTCGACAAGATGTGAATACATCAAGATGCTTAAACGAAAAATGGCAACCTCATTTTGAGGTGAAACGATGAGTATGACCTATGATCAAGTGATCTCACTTGACTCCTAAGTCAATATACTCTAACATAGGTGACTTTGTCGCCGACCATCTCTAGATGAAGTTCTCTTGTGTTCTTGTCTGTGTTTTTGCATTTGTCACATGCATATTTGTTTCCCCTTTCAAAAAAAATTCATCTAGATTTCTTTTTGTTTGCTCTGCATTTTCTGCACCCAATTCCTTGCATATCTTTTCAGTAAATTCCTTGCAAATCTTTGTGAGATCTTACTAGTCTAGTGAGCTGTGATGAACTCAGTTTCACCGATTTGTTATCTTCGGTTCAACCGAATCCTTTCGGTCCCACCGAAGAATACCACTCGGTGCCACCGATTTCACAACAGGAAAAACAGTTTGCCACATATTCTATGATTCTTTTGATCCAGCTCCACTCAATGAATCTTGTCCTCTACAAGCATCACATTTTTATCATTGCTTTGTGTTGTGTCTCAAGGACCAAACCCATTCGACGGATTCCAGAAAACCCTTCTTGGAAATTGATGTCAAAGGGGGAGAGAGAGAACATCAAAGCTTATCATTTAAAAAGAGATCACATCAAAGGAGAGAGATATCTCCAGGGGGAGAGAATACTTAAAGTAGTAAGTATTTCTCAAGGATCCCAGATGCTTGGTGTTCAAGAGGAGAGATGCCCACATGTCTTCTTGAGGGGAGAGACATGTTCATATGATCTTTTGTGCTTATTTGCATTAGCATGCATTAGCTCTGTTCATCTGTTATATCTTTCAGCTCTGATTTTTTTTTAGCTCTGATTTTCTATTCCCTATCTTCTCCCAGTATCCCCTGTTAGATTCAGGGGGAGCAAGACATCTAAGGGAAAGAAATCATTAAAATTCATTGCATATCTTTACTCTTGGGGACATGTCTAATCCAGTGTGGTACTTAGTACTCACTCTCTACATGTCATCCCAGTCTTGGTATTCTTGTGGTTTCTTCTGTTTTCTCTGGCTAGTAGATGTACCTGTGTTGTCTAACCTTGTTTGCGCAGGTTCATTCCATCCTAAGCCAACTCAAGACTACAAGGTAAGTATATGCATCACAATCATGTGTATGAGGAACTCTTGCTTATGTACATATTGTTTGCAAGAAGGACTCATGAACATGAAGGTATTGTCTTTAATATTCTTTGCTCTGATGCATATGACCAAGATATATGTAACACATTGCCTGCTCTATCATGTTTATGCTCTCACATGCTTCTATATTCCATATTCACATGATTGCATACATGTAGGGGGAGCCTATGTTTGTTACATGTCTTTCCAAAGCTTTACCTGTTACTCTTTATATCTTTATCTAAAGCTTTGATGTATGTTGCCATCAATTACCAAAAAGGGGGAGATTGAAAGCACAAGTGCTCCCTAGGTGGTTTTGGTAATTAATGCTAACATATCTCTTGTTGGACTAACACTTTTATCTAGTATGTTTCAGATAAGTTCAACAATGGAGTGGCATGGACTAAAGGATATGGGAACTCCTTCAAGATGCTAAGGACAAAGATTGGCTCAAGCTTCAAGCTCAAGACTCTTCATTTTAGATTTTAGTGATCCAAGATCACATTGAGTCTATAGGAATAGCCAATACTATCAAGGAGGGATGAGGTGTTGCTTAATGAGCCTCTTGCTTCATGTGCTTAGTGATATGCTCCAAAACCCTCAGCTACTTTCCCACTTCCACAAATGACCTAAACCCAAAGCCAAAATCGGTCACACCGATTCTTTCCATCCGGCGCCACCGATTTCAGATGTCTTAGCCACTGCCACAAACCCTAAGCAAATCGGTCTCACCGATAGGGATCTCCGTCTCACCGAGATGGGATTGTAATCTCTCTGTGTATGTCCATTATCAAAATCGGTCTCACCGAGTTTGAGCAATCAGTACTACTGAGATTACAATGCAAACTCTCTGTTGACTCATTACCAAAATCGGTCCCACCAAGTTTGTGTAATCGGTCAAACCGAGTTTGCCTGACCAACTCTCTGGAAAGATTATTACCAAAATCGGTCACGCCGAGTTTGAGTAATCGGTCCTACTGAGATTACGTTATGCCCTAACCCTAACCATATCGGTCTCACCGAGTTGCATTTCGGTCCCACTAAAAATCCTAACGGTCACATTATTTGCTAAATCGGTCTGACCGAGTTTAATGATTCGGTCCCACCGAGTTTGGTAGATTGTGTGTAACGGTTAGATTTTGTGTGGAGGCTATATATGCCCCTACACCTCCTCTTCATCCGTGGAGAGAGCCATCAGACTGAACCTACACTGCCAGCATACATTTTCTGAGAGAGAACTACCTACTCATGTGTTGAGGCCAAGATATTCCATTCCTACCATATGAATCTTGATCTCTAGCCTTCCCCAAGTTGCTTTCCACTCAAATCTTCTATCCACCAGATCCAAAACCTATGAGAGAGAGTTGAGTGTTGGGGAGACTATCATTTCAAGCACAAGAGCAAGGGGTTCATCATCAACGCACCATTTGTTACTTCTTGGAGAGTGGTGTATCCTAGATTGGCTAGGTATCTCTTGGGAGCCTCCAACAAGATTGTGGAGTTGAACCAAGGAGTTTGTAAGGGAAAGGAGATCGCCTACTTCGTGAAGATCTACCGCTAGTGAGGCAAGTCCTTCGTGGGCGATGGCCATGGTGGGATAGACAAGGTTGCTTCTTCGTGGACCCTTCGTGGGTGGAGCCCTCCGTGGACTCGCACAACCGTTACCCTTCGTGGGTTGAAGTCTCCATCAACGTGGATGTACCATAGCACCACCTATCAAAACCACGCAAAAACATCTGTGTCTCCAATTGCGTTTGAATCCTCCAAACCCTTCCCTTTACATTCTTGCAAGTTGCATGCTTTACTTTCCGCTGCCCATATACTCTTTGCATGCTTGCTTGATATGTATTGTGAATGTTAAACTTGTGCCTAAACTCCACTTAAACTTAAGGAAACTTAAAAACTGCAACTTTGGTACTTAGTGTCTAATCACCCCCCCCCCCCCTCTAGACACCTCTTCTCAAGGTCCTACAAGCTTTCATTCGGCTGGCCGAGAAAAAGGCCCATCGGTAATGAGAAATGGGATGTACATTTTTTAAACACATCAAACCGGCAATTAGTTTCAAATATCTTTTTTTTTTCATTTCGAGATTTTAAATTACATTAATTTTTATGCGTGGAGAATTTGTTGGATTTTATATTGATATACATTTATTTTTTAAATCAGTTTGAATGTGAGTCGAAATTTCAGGATTAAAAACAGTTCGGACCGCACTGAAATATGCAAAATTCCGTATAATTTTTTAACCGTGGCCACAATATGGGCTGTAATGCTAACAAAAAGAATATGGGCTAAAAAAACCTTAAGAATTAGCAAATGGGCTGTAAATTATTAGAAATAATGGCAGATGGATTGTATGTTGTTTTCCACAGATTTGAGGCTTTCCTAAAAAAAAAGGTTGACGCACAAGCAGTGACTGTTGGATGTCCATCCAACGGCCGTCGTGCTTCTTCAATCTCTGCTCTTCCTGATCCAGCCGCTCAAACAAGCGCCGGCAGGACTGCCTGCTCCCTCCTCCCCACGGCCGGCTGTGCTGCCGCGCAGGCCTCACCGCCCCACCGTATTCCCATCGCTGGCCTAGCCATCCCTCTACTCACCCACATCTGATGTTATTCTCCGGCGACGGCAGACGAACCAGTAAACCCTCGTACAGTCGTACTCCCCTCCGCGTGGGAAACAACTGTCGATTCTTCCCTGCCTCTGTGTCGTTCCCTTCCTAGGCCTCGCCGTCGTCTAACGCCCTGGTGCTCTCGGCGCGGCCTGGTCAACGTGGTCAACGACCGACATGCATCTAAAGAGGACTATACGTGGAGAGGCCGACAGCTGGGTCCACGGCCGGACACAAGGAAATGCCTCCTTATTATGCGCAAAATAATGATTCCTCCACCTGACATCAGGGACCCACCGAAAGGGTCTCTGTATTTCGCGAAAAAAATGTTACCGTCGCTGACAGCTCGGACCCACCAGCTATATCTTCGCACGCAAGGAACTGCCTCCTTATTACACACAAAAAATGAATACTACCCCTGTTAGCTGGGACCCAGTATAGTGGCAGGCTGACTTGTGGGCCTACTAAGTTGACGGGGATGGAGGGCTTTGTCAACTTAGTCAATATGCATGATTCCAGCTCTAGTGACCGTACGATGTCCATCCAATGGCCATAGTGCTTCTCCAACCTCTGGTCTTCTTGCTCCAGCCGCCCAAACCAGCACCGGTCGTGCCTTGTGCTCCTGCCTCCCGTGGCCGGCTGCGATGCGGCGGAGGCCTCGCCCCGCCTACTACTCCCACCGCTGGCCAGACCATCCCTCTACTCACCCACACCCCCTGTTATTCTGCGGCGACAACAGCCTCACACCGCAGCGAACCAGTGAACCCTCGTACTCCTCTACGCGTGGGCATCCACTGCCGCGTCTTCCCCGGCTCCGTGTCGTCCCCTTCCTAGGCCTCGCCATGGTGCCCTCGGTGCGGCGTGGTCAACATGGTCAAGGAACGGCTTCCATCGGACGTGGACTGTACGTGGAGAGGCTGACAGCTGGGTCCACGGACGCAGTAAGGAAGTGCCTCCTTATTACGTGCAAAATAATTATTCCTCCACCTGACAGCGGGGACCCACCGGACGGGCCACCGTATTTCGTGAGAAAAAAGTTTCCCCCTGACTGCTGGGACCCCCCAGCTACATCTTCGCACGCAAGGAAGTGCGTCCGGGCAAAAAAATGATTCGCCCCCCTGACTGCTGGGACCCACCTGGTCGAAGCATACGTAGCATTGTCATTCTGGTCACGAACGTGTACGTACATACTGGTCGTTGTAGAGGCGCGCACGTCTCGTAGTAGAGGCGCGCACATAGCATGTACACGTACGTACGACAGCCAGGGTGCAAGAAAGAAAATACGGCCACGTATGTGTACATATGGGAGGGGTCTCGAACGCCTACTCGCGCATACGTACGGCCAGGGCTTGTGTACATGGCTGGGTCAGAATGGAGAAATAGCGTTGTCGTCGTGTTCATGGGGAGCCAACCGGCTGGGTCGGAACGGAATGCGTCGTCGTGTTCATTGGGAGGGCTTGGATGGAACAGGCGATGGAAACGAGGCCTGGCGTACCGCAGAACGGAGGAAACGGCCTTGCGTTCGACCGGCCACGTTCGAAATGGGATCCTGTTCATCAGGAGGGGTGTGGCATACTGCAAAACGGAGGAAACGGACCTCCTACGGTCGAAATGGGGGTCCTATTGATCGGGAGGGGTGTGGCATACCGCAAAACGGACGAAACGGACCTCCTACGGTCGAAACGGGGTCCTGTTGATCAGGGGGTGTGGCATACCGCAAAACGGACGAAACAGACTTGTATTGGAGCGCTACGGTCGAATCGGGGGTCCTGTTCATTAGGAGGGGTGTGGCGTACCGCAAAACGGGACTCCACGGGATACTATTCATCTCCACCGCCAACCTCCTCCAGCCTCCACGGGCTACCGTCGACCTCCTCCAGCCTCCACGGGCTCCTGTTCATCCAGCCTTCACCGTGTGCTACTCCACCGGCTACTATTCAACCACCCCTCCACAGGCACCCCTCCACCATCTACTGTTTATCTAGCCCTCCACACCACGGGGTCCTATTCATCCAGAGGCAACGCCACCGCTCATTGTTCATCCAACCCCCCCCCCCCCCCCCGCAACGCTCACTGTTCATCCAATCGATTGGCTTCAGTTAGCAGCAGTAGCGAAGGAATCGCTCGATCGGGTTCAGTAACGCGTAACCTGCAGTGCAATGGCTCGGGTTCAGTTAGAGCCCAACGCCTCGCTCGGGTTCAGTTAGAGCCAACGCCTCGCGCACACGCGCGTATGTGTATGAGAGAAACACGCATTGCTCGGCCCCCGAGCTCCCACCGTAACCAGGAACTCCCCGAAATTTTCCTCGCCCTCGCTTCTACCACGGTTTTTGCCGTCATGGACAGCCCAAAGAATGTCATGTAGCTATGACTCTGTCCCGCCCAGGACGAAAAGCCCATTTTCTGTGATGATTTTTTGTCATAGAAGTAGGAGCCCACCACATCTATGATGATACCGGGTTTTGTCACAATTATCGTCATAGAAGTGTCATATGTATGACAGAAAAAAAATTCGTTTGGCCCAAAATGTCATGGATGTGTCTTTTTTTTGTAGTGAACATTTCTTATGGGTATATGTGGATGACATATTATCGATCGAAAATGATGTAGAATTTCTGGGAAGCATAAAGGGTTGTTTGAATGGAGTTTTTCAAAGGAAGACCTATGTAAAACTGCTTACATGTTGGGTATCAAGATCTATGGAGATAGATCAAGACGCCTGATAAGACTTTCATAAAGCACATACCTTGACATGATCTTGAAGGAGTTCAAGATGGATCGGTCAAAGAAGGAGTTCTTGCCTAAGTTGTAAAGTGTGAAGTTAAGACTTGAAGCTCGACCATGGCAGAAGAAAGAGAAAGGACGAAAGTCGTCCCCTATGCCTCAGCCATAGGCTCTATACGATATGCCATCCTGTGTACCGTGATGTGCCTTGCCACGTGTCTGGCAAGGGGGTATTAGAGTGACCCAGGAGTGGATCATTGGACATCAGTCAAAATTGTCCTTGGGAATAAGGAAATGTTTCTCGATTATGGAGGTTATGAAGAGTTTGACATAAAGGGTTACGTCGATGCAAGCTTTAACACCTATCCGGATGACTCTGAGTAGTAAAACGGATACGTATAGTGGAGCAACCATTTGGAATAGCTCCAAGTGGAGCATAGTAGCAACATCTACAATATGAAATAGAGATTTGCAGAGAACACACAGATCTAAATGTTGCAGACCTGTTGACTAAAACCTCTCTCATAAGCATAACATGATCAAACCCTAGAACTCATTGAGTGTTAATCACGTGGTGAAGTGAACCAGATTAATTATTCTAGTAAACTCTTTGGGTGTTAGTCACATGGTGATGTGAACTATGAGTGTTAATCACATGATGATGTGAACTAGATTATTGACTCTAGTGCAAGTGGGAGATTGTTGGAAATATGCCCTAGATGCAATAATAAAATGGTTATTATTATATTTCCTTGTTCATGATAATTGTCTAATGTTCATGCTATAATTGTATTAACCGAAAACCGTAATACATGTGTGAAAACATAGATCACAACATGTCCCTAGTGAGCCTCTAGTTGACTAGCTCGTTGATCAATAGATGGTTGTGGTTTCCTAACCATGGACATTGGATGTGGTTGATAACGGGATCACATCATTAGGAGAATGATGTGATGGACAATACCTGATCCTAAGCATAGCACAAGATCGTCTAGTTTGTTTGCTACAGCTTTTCTAATGTCAAGTATCATTCCCTCAGACCATGAGATTGTGCAACTCCCGGATACCGTAGCAGTGCTTTGGGTGTATCAAATGTCACAATGTGACTGTGTGGCTATAAAGGTGCACTACAGGTATCTCCAAAAGTGTCTGTTGGGCTGGCACGAATTGAGACCCGGATTTCTCACTCCGTATGACGGAGAGGTATCTCTGGGCCCACTCGGTAATGCATCATCATAATGAGCTCAATGTGACTAAGGAGTTAGCCATAGGATCATGCATTATGGAACGAGTAAAGAGACTTGCCAGTAACAAGATTGAACGAGGTATGGGGATACCGATGATCGAATCTCGGGCAAGTAACATACAGATGGACAAAGGGAATTGTATACGGGATTGATTGAATCCCCGACATCGTGATTCATATGAGGAGATCATCGTCGAACATGTGGGAGCCAATATGGGTATCCAGATCCCGCTATTGGTTATTGTCCGGAGAGGTCTCTCGGTCATGTCTGCATGATTCGCGAACCCGTAGGGTCTACACACTTAAGGTTCGGTGACGCTAGAGTTGTTATGGGAAATTGAATGTGGTTACCGAAGGTTGTTTGGAGTCCGAGATGAGATCCTGGACATCACGAGTAGTTCTGGGATGGTCCGGAGGTGAAGATCGATATATTGGACGATGGGTATTTGAGTCCGGAAGTGTTTCAGAGGTACTAGGCTATGGCCAGCATGATCGAAAGGTGTTTCGGGGGCCCTGACAAGTGTTGCAGGGCCTCATGGGCCAAGGGGAGAGGGCAAACCAGCCCACTAAGGGGCTGTGTGCCCCCACACCCTTTCCCACGTTGCTTGGGAAGGTGGGGCGCAAGTCTCCGTAGGGTTTCCCTAGGGAGATCCAATCTGCCTTGGCCGCCGCCCCCTAGGGGAAACCCTACGGTGCGTCCCCCTCTCCCCTTCCCCTATATATAGTGAGGGGGGTGGGACCCTTCCCCTGGCGCAGCCCTCTCCCTCTCTAACACCTCCTTCTCCACCGTAGTGCTTGGCGAAGCCCTGCCAGAGAACCACGAGCTCCACCACCACCACGCCGTCGTGCTAGCGGAGTTCTCCCTCAACTTATCCTCTCCCCTTGCTGGATCAAGAAGGAGGAGACACCCCGGGATGTACGTGTGTTGAACACGGAGGCACCGTCCGTTCGGCACTTGATCGGATCTTCCGCGATTTGAATCGCCGCGAGTACGACTCCATCAAGCGTGTTCTTATAAAGCTTCCGCTTAGCGATTTCAAGGGTATGAAGATGCACTCCCCCTCTGTCGTTGCTAGCATCTTCTAGATTGATCCTGGTGACACGTAGGAAATTTTTGAATTATTACTTCATTCCCCAGCACATGGAGGCCGACGGTTGGCCTCTCTCCGGCAATAAATGAGGGGGGGGGGGGTGGAGCCCCCTTGCTCATCTCCGTCTTCTCGCTGCCTGCTCCTTCTTCTTCTTCATCTCCACGTCTTGGCGTGGCACCCATGGCACCAACGAGGAGGTTCTCTTCCGCTGAGAAAGGGAAGGCCCCCAAGGAGGGGTCGAGTTCGCCGCTGCCCAAGAAAGGGTGTGGCTGCCCCCGCAAGCATGCTGCAACACCGGCGATAGCTACTCGGGGGCGCGGGCGCACTTCTTCGGGGGTCAGCATCGCTTTGGGTGGCCGCGGCGATGCTTCTTCTCGAGGCGGGGGCCGCTAAGGGCGAGGCAGCCCCGGCGATGAGGGTCGGCGTGCCGTGGTTGCCCGGCCTCCTCGGCCGCACTTCCACTCGGCGGATGTGCTCCCGAAATTCGTCGTGTGGTCGGAGAGGCCCGCAGGTACCTGGCTCCCACTTTAGTGCTTCTTCGTGAGTGAGCTGCCAGTCGCGGGGTTTGATGGCCTCTAGCTGTAGGCTCACAGCTGCTGTAGCAAGGCTTCCTGGGTTGGGGTCGAAGTCACCACGACGGGCAGTGTGTCCTTGACCCGTGGTTGGTAGGCATTTGCCCGGGCGCAAGGCCTGAGAGGGAGGCGCACCCTTCATTTCAGGTACGACGGCCTCATGACCCTCTACGTGAGGGTGTCTAGGGAGGACGGCTGTCGTGTGGGGTGCTGACCGGAAGACGGCAGCGCCGACGATGAGCTTGGCCTTGGTGACGGCGACACTTCCTTCAGCAGCGGCAGCTCCTCCTACGGCGAGAGCACCAGCAGTGGCCGCTACAACCAACCACCACATCGCCGGGCTTGCATTGGGGAAGGCGACGGGTCGTCTCGTCGCCGCGCTCCACTAAAGCGGGAGGAACACTCGGACTGAGCCCGGGGGCCGCCGGAGCCTCACCTCGGGAGCTGCTGCGGTCGTACGGGCCACTTTTGTTTAACATTTCCTTTCTCCTGCACTTGAAAAAAGTAGAAGGCCCCACTAAGGCGTGTAATGAACCAAGGCACTCATGCCATTATGCTATGTTTGTTATTTTGATATTGTGCCAAGATATCAACACTCCGATCAGGTGCGGTTAGAATAACTGAGCTTGATATGCTTGCTGTAGTTTCCCGCCTCGTGAGGGTGTGCCTCTCCAGCAACATCTGGCAATGTTTGCTTCTTAACAGCTCAGGGGCCGTCAGGCCTCAGGAGGCATTGTATAGCTGCAGATTTATTAGAAAACTTCACAGGGTGTCATGCCCTTCCTTGCGCGAGCCCTCGAGCGTGGGTTGGTTGTGGCTGGTGCACCACGTCGTGATGCCTAGAGGCACGGACTTGAGAGGGTGTGCATGCCCACGAACTCGTTTGAGAGCGTCTCGCAAGAATTTTAAGGGCCAAAGCTCTAGGGCGATAGGGCTTTGGTGAGGTGTGGTCACGGCGAGCGCCAAGCACACACACCTACCTAGCCCCCGTGCGCGGGACGTGCGAGGAGGAGCAAAGGTTAACTGCCACTCTTCCTGGGACAAGGCTGGAGAGGCGAACGAACAAGAGGAAAAGAAAGTTCCAGCTCTGGCTATCGAAAAATGCAAAAACTCCTAATTCCATTAAGAAGTTGCAAACCAACTATAGAAAAGCAAGCAAAAGAATAGCCGCGTCCGGCACCTAGTCTAGTCTTCTCACCAGCGCAGAGGTAAGTGCTGTCAGTAGGACATGGGAGGGAGCCCCCGTGAGTCCCAAGGGTGACACTCAAAAGACTCCGGGGCGTGTACAGCGCCAGTCATTATTACGTGAGAGTGTCACGAGCGGAGACCTTCACAGGCACGGGGCCTTGCTTCATGGGTAGAACTTCCGGAAGTGTTGGATGTTCCTCGCGTTCTGGATGAGGATCTCGTCCTGCGTCTCCAGGCGTGCGGTGCCAGGCCTGGAGACACGGGCGACCTTGAATGGGCCCTCCCACATGGGTGAGAGCTTATGCAACCCCTCCCTGGAGACACCTGCCTCAGGAACAGATCACCCACCTGCAGCGCCTGGACCAGACGTTGTGGATGTGGTACCGCTGCAGCGCCTGGTGGTACCTTGCCGCTCGGAGCGAGGCTTGACGCTGGCGTTCCTCCCCCAGCACAAGGTCCATCCCCTACGTGGCGCCCGGGTGTGCCTCGTCAAACGCCAAGACCCACGTGGAGCGATGCTTGACCTCATGAGGGAGAACCGCTTTGGCTCCGTAGACGAGGAAGAATGGAGTCTCTCCTGTCGGCTTGGTTGCAGTGGTGCAGATGGACCAGAACACGTACTGGAGCTCATCGAGCCAGCCCTTGCCGCAGGCCTCGAGCTTCTTCTTGAAGGTCCTTGCCTTGAGGCCTCTCAGGACCTCTACGTTGGCATGCTTGGCCTTGCCATTGCTCCTGGGGTGCGCCACCGAAGCGTAGCATATCTGCATTCCAAGGTTAGCATATTATGTTTTGAAAAGGTTGCTGGTGAACTGTGAGCCATTATCGGTGATCAATGCTGCGGTTAGGAACCCCAAACTGGCTCACGAGGCCTTTGATAAACTTGACGGCTGAGCCGGCTGGGATGGTGCGATCAGCTTCCAGCTCCGCCCACTTGGTGAACCTGTCGATGGCGACGTAGAGCTAGTGGTAGCCCCCGGGTGCCCGTGGGAATGGCCCCAAGATGTCCAGCCCCAGACCGCGAACGGCCATGTGAGCGGGATGGTCTGGAGGCCCTGAGCGGGCTGGTGGACCTGCTTGGCATGGAACTCGCAGGCTTCACATGACTTCACCAGCTCTGTGGCATCGTTGAGCGCCGTGGGCTAGTAGAACCCGATGCAGAATGCCTTGACCACGAGGGTGCGCAATGAAGAGTTATGCCCACAGTCCCCACCATGTATATCGGCAAGCAGCTCGCATCCCTGCTCCCTGGAGATGCACCATAAAGAAACGTCGTTTGGACGCTTTCGATAGAGCTCACCATCTTGGATGCAGTATGATGTGGCCTGGTGGGCAAAACGCTCCGCGTCTTCCCCCTTCTTCGACTGGGTGCCTTGAAGTAGGTACGCCTTGAACTCCTCAGTCCAACACCCCGCCTTAGGTTCCATCACAAGGAGGAGGAGAGCTCCTGAGGTTGGGCCACAAGCCAAGGCGCCCGATGGAGGAGCCTAGGGGAGGTCCTCGTGAGGCGGTGCTGGTTCTGTGGTGGGTGGAGCTGCCGATGGCTTGAAGAGCCGCTCCTCGAAGACGCCAGGCTCCTGAGGCAGATGTCGGGACGCCCTCTTGGCGATGTCATCCGCCTCCTTGTTTGTGCCTTGCGGCTCGTGCTGCAATTCTAGGCCCAGTCGTTTCTCAATTTTGTGTACCTCCTCAAGGTATGCTTCCATGTGCTCGTCCTTCGGGGTGTACTCCTTGTTGGAGAAGTTGGCGAGGAGCTGTGAGTCCCCCCTGATGGTGAGGCGGCTAACCCCTAGTGCCGCGGCGGCCTTGAGTCCTGCGATCAGGCCCTCGTACTCCACTATGTTGTTGGAGACCTTCCTGCCATGTTGGAAGCAGAGTTGCACGGCGCAGTAGAGCTTGTCTTTGGTGGGCGAAATAAGCACAGCTCTAGCCCCTGCGCCATCGAAGTACATGATCCAGCCATCTGGTGCCTCATCGCCAGGTATGAGGGAGCGGTCCTTGCACACTTCACGGTCAGGGACGTCAGTCCATTCTGCCATGAAGTCAGCGAGGGACGCACCCTTGATGATCCTGGTGGTACTGAACTCCAACAGGAACGCATGCAGCTCAATGTTCTATTCAGTGACCCTTCCCGCGGTGTTGGGGCTCCGGATCACCCTCTCCAGAGGGTAAGCTGAGACTTTGATAGTGTGGCCTTGGAAGTAGTGGCGCAACTTTCGGGAGGCGACAAGGAGCGCGAGTAGTAGCTTCTGTGCATGGGGTAGCGTGCCCGCGCATCTCGCATCACCGTGCTGATGAAGTATACCGGGTGCTCGACGAGGGAGGAGGCTGATACGTCCATTTTGCATCATGTTTTCCTACTGTTAGTTATGATGTTTTATGCATAACAATGCTTCTTGGAGTAATTCTAATGCCTTTTCCCTCATAATTTTCAAGGTTCACACAAAGAGGGAGAATTCCGGCAGCTGGAAATCTGGACCTAGAAAAGCTACGTCAAGCCACCTATGCTACACAACTCCAAATGAGCTGCAACTTCATGAAAATTTTTATGGAATATTTGAGGGGGCCCCGGCAAGAGGAGCTTGCCGGGAAGGCCAACCGAGGCATCTCAAGGAACTTGCCGCGACGCGCCACGCGTCCTGGCGAGGCCCGGTGAGCGGCAAGCTTCTGGACACGACAAGACAACGACCGTGGCAAGGCGCTTGCCGCGGCAAGCTACCACTCTGTACCCGCGCTCCAGCACGCCCACCAACGTGTCGCCCTGGGACCTTTCCAGGCGCACGTGGCAAGAGGCTGTGCAGCCAGCGGAGCGTGGTGGCCAGCGGCGCTGACAAGATTGCCATCGTGGCAGGCGGTGGCGTCCCTGACGGTCCCTTTTCACACTATTTGGGCGACGCAGACGGGCATTTAATGCCTTTGTCCCCTGCCGTCAGGGTTAGGTATGATACATTGTACAGGTAGTTGTACCAACCGCAACACCTTTCCATTTTTGCCCTTGTCTACGTTGCCACCTGTCGGTGACCCCTTGAGCATATAAAAGGAGGCCCATGCGCAACGTAGAGGGGGGTTCGAAGGTAGAAAACACTCACGCTCAGTCTCGTTAGCAGCTAGTGTGTACTGTAGCACTCAGCGCTCCCGAGCAAGAACTCAATACAATCAGACATGCAGCAGTAGGAGTATTATCTCTCCGGAGAGCTCCGAAGCTGGGTAAACCGTTCGTGTGCTTCGCCTCGATCTGCTCTTCGTGCGATCTCCGCCCCCCGCCGAACCGAAAGGGGCCCGGTCCGCCGGCCCCATAGGTGTCCGTGGATCAGTTCTCCCCCGACAATTACATCTTGTAGTTGATTACTATATGGTTTATTTGGTGGAAGATTATATGTTCAGATCCATTATGCTATTTAATACCCCTCTGATCGTGATCATGGTTATCATTTGTGAGTAGTTACTTTTGTACTTGAGATCACAGGAGAAATCATATTGCAAGTAATCATGTGAACTTGATATGTGTTTGATATTTTGATAGTATGCATGTTGTGATTCCCTTAGTGGTGTCATGTGAACATCGACTACATGACACTTCACCATATTTTGATCTAAGGGAATGCATTGTGGAGTAGTAAGTAGATGATGGGTTGCGAGAGTGACAGAAGCTTAAACCCCAGTTTATGCGCTATTCCATAAGGGACCGATTGGATCCAAAAGTTTAATGGTATGGTTAGAATTTATCATTAATACTTTTCTCATAGTTGCGGATACTTGTGAGAGGGTTAATCATAAATAGGAGGCTTTTTCAAGTAAGAACAACACCTAAGCACTGGTCCACCCACATAACAAATTATCAAAGTAGCGAACAAAAATCGAATCAACTTGGTGAAAGTGACTAGATGAATTCCCGTGTACCCTCAAGAATGTTTTGCTTATTATAGGAGACCGTTTTGGCATGTCCTTTACCTCAAAAGGATTGGGCTACCTTGCTGCACTATTGTTACTACTATCGTTACTTGCTCGTTAGAAATTATCTTGCTATCAAACTACTCTG
Organism: Triticum timopheevii; assembly: GCA_963921465.1. Taxonomy (NCBI): domain Eukaryota; kingdom Viridiplantae; phylum Streptophyta; class Magnoliopsida; order Poales; family Poaceae; genus Triticum; species Triticum timopheevii. The sequence goes on along the minus strand of OY997270.1, from coordinate 274,481,293 downwards.
CTACTTACAATTTCAGCAGTTGCAGACATTACCTTGCTGAAAACCACTGGTCATTTCCTTCTGCTCCTCGTTGGGTTCGACACTCTTACTTATTGAAAAGAGCTACAATTGATCCCCTATACTTATGGGTTATCAAGGCTATTTTCTAGTGCCGTTGGCGGGGAGTAAAGCTCCTTTGGTTAGTGGAATTGGTAAGGAAACATTTATATAGTGTGGTGAAATTTATTGTCACTTGTTACTATGGAAAACCATCATTTGAGGGGTTTGTTTGGGGTATGTTCACCTCGACCGGAAACACAATTAGCTACCCCTCAACCTATTGCACCTACTAAAAATATTGAATATGAAATTCCTTCGGGTATGATAGAACAACTGCTAGCTAATCCTTATGCAGGGGATGGAACCAAACATCGTGATATGCACTTGATATATGTGGAACAAATTTGAGGATTGTTTAAGCTTTCAGGTTTACCCGGAGATGAAGTTATGCAAAATGTTTTCCCTTTATCTTTGAAGGGAAAAGCATTGGCATGGTGTAGGCTATGCGATGATATTGGATCTTGGAATTGGAATCGATTGAAATTGGAGTTCCACCAAAAATCTTATCCTATGCACCTAGTTCATCGTGAAGGGAATTATATATATATATAAAATATTTGGCCTCGTGAAGGAGAAAGTATCACTCTAGCTTGGGGGAGGCTTAGGTCAATGTTATATTCATGCCCCAACCATGAGCTCTCAAGAGAAATTATTATCCAGAACTTTTATGCTCGGCTTTCTTGTGATGATCAATCCATGCTTGATACTTCTTGTACTGGTGGGATCTTTTGGAAAGAATTAAATGCAACTCTGAAGATTGGGAACTTGATGAAGGTAAAGAGTCAGGTATTAAGCTTAAGTATGATTGTGTTAAGTCTTTTATGTATAACGATGCTTTTCAAAAGTTTAGCACTAAATATGGACTTGACTCTGAGATAGTAGTACCTTCACCCTTTTCTTTCTTTCAGGTCCCTATCGTCTTAAGGCTCATCCACAACCTGATTATCGGACCCATCACAGGACGGAAACACCAAGGAGGCAAGGAGCTTTGACGTACAAGGGAATACCCAGGTGGTCTCTGATAATGATCGCTATACCTGTTTTACATACCCACACGCACCTCGCTCTTGGTTAGGACATGTCAAATAGTCCTATTTTCTTATCACAGTACTTGTATACATACGCCTTGACGTATCATTCAAATAACAATGGAAAATAATGTACAACATCAGCTTATTACTACATTTCTTTTTTCCTTTTCCTTGACTGTTTATTTATTACAAATCGCACCCGTACATTCTGGTACGTTCAGTTCGCCAGGGGCTTCATTATACCCCATAACACGGCAGGAAAGTCCGAACACTTTTGACAGTGCGGCACCACGAACTTATAGCATTATATGCATCAGCTCCGAATCATGTCTTGGGTCAATAGTTGGGTTACCCGGCTCCTGTGCTTGCTACCCTATGTTCCGCTATATCAGCTAGGGTAGTAAAGGAAGAAATACTGTGATTTTGTCCCGGTTCTTCCGAACGAGCACCTCAGTAGAGAAAGCCGAAAATTGGATGTCATGATGCGGCGAGAGCTGGTCGCTGTTCGAGAGGTTTCAAATCCCTAAAGATTTTTCCGCTTCATGCGAGGAATCAGTCTTTGTCCGATTTAGGCTTGTATAGCACCCTAAGTTCGGCCTTCTGAATACCAGGGGCTATGCTAAAATTTAAAATTATAGAACTCCTATGGCTAAGTGAGGGTGATAAAGTTGTATAGTCTGATTGCCTGGTTCGTGTGCTAAACACCTCCTTAAAGGACCAAAAATTTGGATAAAGAGTGTTTAGATTTATCCCGAACACCCCTATACTAGTTACATGGGGGCAGAAGCCGACTATTGGCCAACTCTTAGATTTTATAAATGCCGCATAGGAGGTAAAATTTTAAATCAACAAGCATTACATTGCGCAAATGAACTTGTTTCATATTACAGGATGAAATGAGTGCATTCATTTAAAGATTACATCCTTAGTACATTGCTCCGCCACAAGGCGGGAGCCCTTCAGGACACCGTCATAATAATTTTTGGGCTGGCGGTGCTCCTTGCCCTTCGGTGGCCCCTCGATCATCAGCTTCTCGGCATCCATCTTCGCCCAGTGCACTTTTGCGCGGGCGAAGGCCATTCGCGCACCTTCAATGCAAACCGACCGCTTTATGGCTTCAAGTCATGGGCAGGCACTCACAAGCCGCTTCATGAGACCGAAGTAGCTGTTGGGCATAGGCTCGGCAGGCCATAGCCGGACTATGAGGTCCTTCATGGCCAGTTCGGCTGCCTTGTGCAGCTCGACCAATTGCTTCAGCTGGTCGCTCAAGGGCATCGGATGTTCTGTCCCAAGATATTGGGACCAGAACAACTTCTCCGTTGAGCTCCCTTCTTCGGCTCGGTAGAATTCCGCGGCATCTGATATGCTGTGCGGCAGATCTATGAGTAAAAGGAAAGTCTCCTTCACATGCTTGCTTTGCATAACAAATGCCTTACCCGCCGCAATCTTCTTGGCCGCCTGAATCTCCTGGAGGGCCTTCTGGGCTTCGGCTTTGGCGTCTTGTGTGCTCTGAAGGGCCTTAGCAAGCTCGGATTCTTGAGTCTTAGAGTCATGCTCCAAGGACTCGTATTTCTGGATGAAATCCTGGAGCTCTTGCTGGACCTCGTTGACCCGGGCCTCTTGCTTCTCGCGCTCGGCGTGTTCCTTAGCTGCTTTGTCTTCGGCCTTGGCCAGCACCTTCTTAAGGGCCACCACTTCGGTCGTGGCCCCTATCAAAGTTCATGACGCTTCTATCAGCAGAAACCATCTATCCTTTATAAATATATAGATGGTGTATTGCGTACCTTGACTTTCTTCGAGCTGCCTATTCACGAGGCCAAGCTCTCCCTCGGTCCGCTCTAGGTCCCGCTTTAGTCCAGAGACCTCCGCAGTACGAGCGGCAGCAGACAGCAGTGATGCCTGCTTATTCACATAAGACATCTTTTGTTAGACTCCTGCAAACATTAATTGATCCTCTGTTCGGCTTTTCTTTCCGAACACCAAACAGAGCATTAGGGGCTACTGTCTATACTGTGATATTCTCTTACAATTTCATTACTTCCCTCAAAGCCTGTTAGAAGGCTAGTGCAGGCTTTGGTCAATCCGCTTTTGGTGGACCGGACCTTCTCAATCACCGTACTCATAAGAGTACGATGTTCTTCATCAATGGAAGCGCTGCGAAGCGCTCCCAGCAAGTTGTCCGGTGCCTCTAGTTGGAGAGAGGTCATCGGTACAGGTGGCTCGCCATCCTTAGAGAAAGGTTGCCTGCCTAAATTCGGAACCACTTGGGTTTCCGGAGCCGTATTCGGCTGGTGGCCAAACTGGCTGCGGCCCCCATTATCGGAGTCCATAGGGTTCTTCCCTCCCATGTGCCCGGCGACTGGGATTTCGCCTGGGTGCATCTCCGAAACTGTCTCCCCTTGGCCTGGTAACCTTCGAGACAACACCTCGGTGTCATCCATGGGCCTGGGGAAGGAGGCTGTCGGAAACGAATCACTGTTCATTGCCGATGGGCCCAGAGACCCCTCCGGAGAGGAGGATATCCCGATGCTAGATTTGGCCGGGCTGCAGGTGCATGTTTAGCATGATAAGAAGCAATAAATACCGGAAATACTATTGTATGCGGATACTTACGACTTAGCCAGGGGCTTATCCCTGGGCACCCACTCCTCGCCACCATTGGTGGCTGCGGTGGAGTGGTCCGGAAGGAAGGTTTTTCCCTTCTTGGACACCTCGTCCTCCCCGTACGGGGCGGCCTTCCTCTTCTTTCTCCCCTCGGTGGGGGATGAATTTCCTCCTCCTCCTCTTCATCGTTTTCAGTGGAGGAGTGCGTCTCGGTGTCTTCGGACGTCCTGTCCGATGCAACCTTGCACCGGAGACCTTCTCCGGTCCCCGCGTCCGCCTTCTTGTCCTTCTTCTCCGGCACCTCGTAGGGCGCCAGAAACAACATCTTCGTTAGAAGAGGCGATTCCGGGTCTTCAGGTAGCGGAGTCGGACAGTCGATCTGCTCCGCTATCCCTACCCAGGCCTATAAATCGGCATGGAGGCTTAGATACCTCCCGCGAATGTGCTGTTAAAAGGCATATCTTGCAAAATATGATAACTTACTAGATTGGCTTGGCGTTTCGCGCTGAGTCCGCGATCTTCGGTTATGGGTGGTGGTACCTCGGTGGCCTTGAAGAGCACCTTCAAAACGTCTTCGTGCGTCGTGCCGTAGAGCTCTCGCAACGTCTGGTGTTCGGCCGGGTCGAACTCCCACAAATTGCAAACCCGTCTCTGGCACGGAAGGTTCCGGTTAGGAGCATAACCTGGACCTTGTTGACAAGCTTGATTTTCTTGCTTATCGTATTTTGGATGTAGGTCTGAAGTCTGGTCAACTCTTCCGCTGAGCCCCAGGCTAAGCCCTTCTCTTTCCAGGAGGTGAGCCGCATGGGGACGCCGGATCGAAATTCAGGGGTCGCCGCCCAGTTAGCGTCACGCGGCTCGGTGATGCAGAACCACCCCGATTGCCACCCCTTCACAGTCTCCACAAAGGAACCTTCGGGCTAGGTGACATTGGGCATCTTGCCCACCATGGCACCCCAGCACTCCGCTTGTTGGCCGCCCACCACCTTTGGCTTCACATTGAAGGTCTTCAGCCATAGGCTGAAGTGGGACATGATGCGGAGGAAGGCCTCGCACACGATGATGAACGCTAAGATGTTGAGGATGAAGTTGGGGGCCAGATCATGGAAGTCCAGCCCGTAATAGAACATTAGTCCGTGGACGAACGACTGGAGGGGGAATCCATGCCCGCGGACGAAATGAGAGAGGAATACTACCCTTTCTTGGGGTCTCGGGGTAGGGATGATCTGCCCTTCGGCCGGAAGCCGATGCGCGATGTTTGCGGACAGGTATCCGGCCTCCCGAAGCTTCTTGATGTCCTCCCTCGTGACGGAGGAGGCCATCCACTTGCCTCCCGCTCTGTACATGTTCGAAATGATTTTGTGGAGAAGGTGAAAGCTTGGGCGTTGGAGCTCGAGAATGGATGAGAAGAGGAAGAAGAAGGCGTGGGTGAAAAGGGGGAATCCTTATCTCCTTATAAAGGTCGCAAGAGTCATGCTCTTCCCCACATTCCCTGGAAACTCCCTTATTCCCCAAGCACTGTGTTAATGGTGCGGTTGGGTTACCCACACCCGTATTGATGAGGATCCCGTGATAAGGGGACATGATCTCTGCTTCGACAAGACGTGCCAATAAGACCGCCTCGCAAGATGTGCGGTAGCTGGTTGAGAAAAACGGTTCTTATAATGACCGGGCCATGGCGTGATGTCACGCTATGGGAAAGTTGTCAGAAGATTAGATTTTTGGAATATTGAGCTCTCTACAGTGGTATGTGGAATTTGTTTTGCAGAGCCGGACAAGATTCTTGTGTTCAAAATATACTCTGGAGTATTCGGAGAAGGAACCCGCCTTGCAATGCCGAAGACAATCTGCGCGCTGGACTCATCATCATTGAACCCTGGTTTAGGGGCTACTGAGGGAGTCCTGGAGTAGGGGGTCCTCGGACAGCCGGACTATATGCTTATGTCGGACTGTTGGACTATGAAGATACAAGATTGAAGACTGCGTCCCGTGTCCGGGTGGGACTCTCCATTGCGTGGAAGGCAAGCTTGGCAATTCGGATATGTAGATTTCCTTCTCTATAACCGACTCTATGTAACCCTAGCACCCTTCGATGTCTATATAAACCGGAGGGTTTATTCCATAGGACAAGAACAATCATAATCATAGGCTAGCTTCTAGGGTTAGCCTCTACGATCTCGTGGCAGATCAACTCTTGTAATACTCATATCATCAATATCAATCAAGCAGGAAGTAGGGTATTACCTCCATAGAGAGGGCCTGAACCTGGGTAAACATTGTGTCCCCCGCCTCCAGTTACCATTAGCCTTAGACGCACAGTTCGGGACCCCCTACCCGAGATCCACCGGTTTTGATATCGACAACAACGCCGGAGCGATCAACCACATGAGTGTGCTGCACCCCACTTTATATAGGCGTCCGTCGCGGGCTCAACACTTGGGCCTCGCACGGACCCTAAAGCCCATAAGTCTACTCCGCCACAATCCAAATACAGCTCGGATCACATCCGACCAGTGCCCCGGATCTGACCTTGTAGGTTCCTTCCCTTAAGCGTGCGACCACTTAGGTTCAAGCCGGCTTGGTTGCAGTTCGGATCACCTCCAAACTGCTCGGTTGGTAGCAGCCCCTAGCAAGGTATGCCGAACACCAAGCAGACTATGAAGTTGGTTAGGCGAACCTGTACATCATACTTCCATTCCTTTTGCCACACGATATATGTTGTCGGCTCAAGGCGAGTCTGTCATCCTTGTGCTAGCCCGACCTCTTTCTCGTTTCAGTGATGCCGACCACTATTCGGATTATCTCATAATCCTTGTCGAATGGCCATGCTTATCCTGGTCGTATCATACGAGGGGCCTAGAGTATAACTCTCCTGATCGGAGGGGCAAATCCCATCTTGCTCGACCATGTCTCGCAGCATGGGTCTGGACAAGCCTGAAACCTACCTTTGTAACTACCCAATCATGGAGTAGTCTTTAGTCGGCCCAAAGCAAGTATGTCACCATCCCGAGTACATGTGCCAGCTCAGGTCTTAGGACATAGAACGTATGTTGTACTAGATACTCACAGATGACATATCGCTGCGTCTCATAGTTGGGTCTGTCCGACTTGGACCTTATCTCGACTCAGATCTGACTACGTCGAATCCGACCAGACCTTTCCAAGTCCATATTATCCGGTTAGCATCCAATGCTCCATGGCTAGTGAGACCAAGCCATCGACCGTGTCATATGCTCGTCTAGTCGGTTGCGCGTCCACACAACCCTTTCGACTAGGGACCTTTTAGGACAGTCATCATGCAATGCATAGTCCCACAAACAAGTCACGTACTTGCTGGTACACATCATGGATAATGTCCAAGGACTATCTTTATTCATAAACACATAGGAAATATCATCGTACATGATTGCCTCTAGGGCATATCTCCAACATGCTTTGGGTTCAATCTTGAGCATAACTATGAGCTTTTCTATCAAGTGCTCGGCAGTAATTTGTTCACTCACCATAATATATATGCTATCTTGAGAGAAGCCACTAATGAAACGTATGCCCCCCGGGTCTACTTTACATCATATAAGTTTCCAATATACAATTCTAGTTTACTATTTATTTTGCAATCTTTACTTTTCAATCTATACAACAAAAATACCAAAAATATTTATCTTATTATCTTTATCAGATCTCACTTTTGCAAGTGGTCGTGAAGAGATTGACAACCCCTTTATCGCGTTGGTTGCAAGGTTCTTGATTGTTTGTGCAGGTACTATGTGATTTCCGTGTAGTCTCCTACTGTATTGATACCTTGGTTCTCAATAACTGAGGGAAATACTTACGCTACTTTGCTGCATCAACCTTTCCTCTTCAAGGGAAAACCAATGCATGCTCAAGAGGTAGCAGTATACAATAACAGAATGCAACCACAACAATTGAACATCGCATTGAAGAATTGAACCAAGCAGTTAACTAAACACCACAACAAGTGAACCAAGCCACAACAAATGAACCAAGCAGTTAAATAAACACCAATTGAACAATATAACATACTCCTAAAAGAAGATCAGACAGTTAACCAAACCAAGCATGCTTAACAACCTGGAAATATTACACCCTAAAGAATTGAACATCACATTTGCAGAATTGAACCAAGCAGTTAATTCAACACCACATTGCACGACATATAGAACATATACACTATAGCAGAAGATTGCATGGTGAAAGTAGATATCACATTTCACTAGGATTTGTTAAGGAAAGGCGGTAGCTAGCAAACTGAACATGGGTCCTTATAGTGAGCTAATAAGACAAGCTACTCCTCATTGTTGGAGATATCGATGACGATTGGCTCCTTGGACATGGAAGAGGGCAAGGCCTCTGCATCATGGGTGCCCTCGTTGTAGTGGTGAGTTGCATGAGCTGCTCCGGGCACCTACCTTCTAGCTCTCGAGATGAGGTAAGCACATCCAATCGTAGTCTTCATCGAAGGCACCGATGGTAGCCTCGAGAAAACGCCACGAACTGTCGTTTAAAGCAACCAAGTGCGTCGCGGCATCGGTGCGCGAGGCGTTAATGGTGGCCTCGAGGGAGAGGTGCTCCTCCAAGATCTGGGGGTCAGCACGAATGGCAGCCATCGCGACATCATCCGCGCGTGCGGCCGCGATTTGCTTCTCCGCTGCCAAATGCTCCTTGAGGTCCTGGCTATACTGCGTGCGCCATGGCTCAAGCCGGCACTTATTTGGTGGAGGGGTCGGTAATTTGGGTGGAAGGTGTCGCACTCGCGCCGGTGGCTGGGGCATGTGGTATGTGGAAGGAGGAGGAGGATGGGGGTCGGGTGTCGATTACCTACCTGGATAGGCGAGGCCGAGCAGCGTGAAGGAGGGTCGCCGGCGAGGAGGCGGCGGCGCTGCAAGCAAGGAGTGAAGGTTTCAACTTGGAAAGGAAGGCGGAAAGAGCGGACATGTGGCTTTTGGTAAGGGGGAGGGGGCGGGGAGGTAGATATTTCCGTGGAAGCCGAAAATTAGGAATCGCTTCAGCCAAAAAACCGGCGCGCAAAGTGTCATCAGACATGGTCCCTTATTCATACATGGTCCAAAGATATTTTGTGCGGCATATCACACAGTTCGTTACAATAAACTGTGTGGGATCTACTTGATTTTGGACTTGATTTGAATTACATAATGGGGTCACAACGGCCATGGACGCTGTTTGAATTGCTAGACCTTTTATCTGTAGTGATCATAAAAGAATTGGAATTTTTCAGGGTTTGTTTGGACATTTTTATGCATTAAGTGAATTTTCAATGCATTTATGTGCATAATTCAAATTTGAACTGCATGCACATGCTCCAGTGCATACAAATTGGTTGAAAAATCAAATATGTGTCCTTGGGTGCATGCTTAGGTCCCATGCAAGAAATGGGAATGAATTTCAAACACCATGGCACCATTGATTGCCGCAAACATTGAGAGACCTGGTTTTTAAATTCTATTAAATCCAAAACTCGTCTAAAATTCATGAAACTTGGCATGCTATCATGGAGCGGCATCAACATGTCGTGGTACAAATTTTGTCCCATTTGGGGCAGGTTTGGGTATATGCTTCTCACATACCGGAGCTTCTCAAAACAAGCATGATGGTTTTCGGTAGGGGACGTCCCACCTTTGGGGATGAAACGATATACATTGCCTCTTATTGCTTTCAAATTTTTTTCTCGTGACAACACAGAACAACAGGAGTGTTGTGTGAATTTTTGTGATTTTTCGGGGTTCGTTTGGACATTTTTATGCATTAACTGAGTTTTCAATGCATTTATGTGCATAATTCAAATTTGAACTACATGCACATGCTCCGGTGCATATAAATTGGTTGAAAAATAAAATATGTGTCCTTGGGTGCATGCTTAGGCCCCATGCAAGAAATGGGAATGAATTTCAAACACCAGGGCACCGTTGATTGCCGGCAAAACATTGAGATGCCTGGTTTTTAAATTCTAGTAAATCCAAAGCTCGTCTGAAATTCATGAAACTTGGCTTGCTATCATGGAGCGGCATAAGCATGCCATGGTACAAATTTTGTCCCATTTGGGGCAGGTTTGGGTATGTGCTTCTCACATACCATAGCTTCCCACAACAAGCATGATGGTTTTCGGTAGGGAACGTCCCACCTTTGGGAACGAAACGATATCCATTGCCTCTTATTGCTTTCAATTTGTTTTCTCGTGTCAACTAGAACAACAGGAGTGTTGAGTTAATTTTTGTGATTTCGGGGTTATTTTTATGCATTAACTTAGTTTTCAATGCAGTTATATGCATAATTCAAATTTGAACTACATGCACATGCTCCAGTGCATATAAATTGGTTGAAAAATGAAATCTGTGTCCTTGGGTGCATGCTTAGGTCCCATGCAAGAAATGGGAATGAATTTCAAACACCAGGGCACTATTGATTGCCGACAAAACATTGAGATGCAAGGTTTTAAAATTCTAGTAAATCCAAAACTTGTCCAGTGCGCAGGTTCACCAGGAAGCTTACGAGATGTTCAATGCAGAATTTGTGCATCTCTTCAACGCAAACGGTTCAGTGGAGCAGTAGGCGGCAGAAAATAAACCAAAAAATATACATGCTACCACACGCCGCGTGTGTCGTGCGAGCAAGCATGAGTTGACGGGACGCACGCGAGCAGTCCGCCGTGCAGGCATACCGAGAGGCGTGCATGCAGGTGTGTGTATTGACGTGGAGGTGTGCGAGTAGCTGTGTGAAATGATGGTAGGAATGGCAGATGTCCGCCACGCAGGCTCACCGGGAGGCGAGACAACTTTTGACTGCAGCGTGCCTCGCTCCCACTGTTCCGTATTAATTGCGCGCCCGAGCCGCCAGCCAAAATAGGCGGCCACACCCCCTATCCACAGTGGTCACCGACGTCTGGACTCCTGAGTGTATGATGATGCCGCCGAAGCGCACCATCGGGGGGAGTGGCGGCGCTGGGGTTGGTGAAGCACCCGCACAATGCGTCAAGCTGGCCACAGAGGTTTCCGTCACCGCCAACGAGGTCTCGCGCAGGCAGCAGCATGACCTTGAATTCATCGCCGCCATCATGCCCCCCCCCCCCCAGCTGGAGCCGGAGGTCAACAGCAACTCCGGCAACAACTGCGACTCCGACAGAAAACCGGTTAGTCACCTACATATATGTTTGTGACTTTCTTCTTCCTGATCTTGGGAATTGATTTCAAATTTCCTACATGTTATGCCATTTTTTCTTTCAGATTGGTATGAACACAGACGAGGCTCCGACCAGCGCCACCGCCGGATGTAGATCTTGGACCCGGCTGTGCGGCCAGAAGCACCACCCTGGACCTGAGGAACCAGTAGAATCTCCGGCGGACAGCATCAGTGATCTCCCGGACGGAATCCTTGGGGAGATCATCTCCCTTATCCCACCAAGGATGGCCGCCGCACACAAGTCCTCGCATCTCGGTGGCACACTCTGTGGCGCATCCCGCCTCTTAATCTCGACTGTCATCAGCTATCTGTCGATGATGATTCTGAACTCCCACGGAGCCATCATCTCCTCCCACGGGGGCTCCTTTCAACGCATCTGAATCCCGGCATGCTACCTGCTAGACATACCCTGCACGGTGGCCGCCTGGTTGACATCCCGTCAATTCAATAAACTCCAGCAGCTTGAGTTCTACCATGACTATGTCTGTAACCTACCACGAACCGATGTGTCTGTGCCCTCACCACAGAAGTCCATCACGTGGTTTTCCTCCTCTCTCCACACCACCACCTATACCTAGTGCCACCTAGCAGACAATCTGGTACAAATGCTTCAACTCCCGCTACTAAAAAACTTGCGCTTGTGGTGGTTGATCTGTCGGAGGCCGCATTGCACATCATCATCCACTCCAGCTGCCCTGCCCTGGAGCACTTGCTGCTTGTTTTTGCAATGGAAATTCAAATCTGTTGCATCAAAATAAAGTCGCCCCACCTTGTAAGCATGGGAATTTGTTTACTTGGACATGATCTCTCATCGAAGATGCCCCTTCACTTCAAAGGTTGCTCCTTGATTATGGTATAGTACCTTCGCAAGTAACTATAGTCTTTGCGCCTAAATTGGAGATCTTGGGTGCAATTCGTGATCCTTTTAGGTGGTTCAAAATGGTGTTTGACTCCACACCTATTGAGGTACTATATATTATTCACGTAATCTTTTGTAATCTGCCTTTTTTATTTGTGCGCATAAGTTAAGTATCATCTTGGAGTACACTTTTGGTACTAATATTATGTTCTATGCTCAATGAAGAGCTTGTCCGTCCTATCAGTGGTGGTGGATTCTGTCAAGACCTAACATATCAGTATGTGGTGTTTTGATCTGAACATGATTATTGGCTTGCTGCAATGCTTTCCATGTCTGGAGAATTTGTATATAAAGGTGATGATTTCACGCACATTGAAAGCCCATATATGATGTATTATAATTAATCGTTGAGCTATCAATCTTTCAACACAATCTTTTTAGACATTAACTGTGTTCAATCTTCATCTCTATTTAGGCACTAACACATGGAGAAAAAGGTATAACCAATCGATGGTTCAAGAAGCTCCGGGATTTTCTCAGATCTCATGACATTCATTTGAAGACAGTAACACTGGAAGCATATGCATCCAACAATGCAAATACTAGCTTTGTCACATTCTTCATGTTGAATGCGAGGGCACTATTGTCCGTGAGGATTAAGTTTTTCGACAAGAAATTTCTTATGGCTGCATGTGTTGAACAACATAAAAAGAAGTTTCAGGTGGACCTAAGGGCTTCTGATCATGCTCAGCTTCTATTTACAACAGCTTGTCATCATGTACCAATAGTGTTTCTGGCCGGGGATCTTGATTTTATGGATCAAACTGATCCATTTGATTGTGAGTGCCGGAAACTTTGGTTGAGTTAGATGTCATTCTCCTGTTCAATCTGGATTTTGTCTAAACCTGATGAGCAATTAATCCTCGTGCTTTTGTACTGTTTGTAAGCTGGAGTTAGATATTTTTTCCCTTTTCAATTCAGTTTTGACCTATATTTTCTTTCATACTCGGCCAATGGCTTGCCATTTCTTTCATTAAGACATAAATATTATAAGCACTCACAACATAGGGAAAGAACATCACTGTTACTGTTAGTCCAATTTGTGAAAAGTTTTGGTACAAACTTCTTACAAACCGGAGCTTCTCTCAAAAAGGCTCATGGTTCCGAGAGGGACCTTGTCACCTATGCGTGAGAAACGACGTACGCTGTCTCTTCCCGCCTTGATTTACTTTACAGAGGCAACATGCAACTATATATAGTAGTGTCTTCCTAAAAATATGAAATTATTCACGGTTCGTTTTGCCTCTTTATACATTATTTGAGTTTCCTAGGCATTTTGGAACATACTTTCGTGTGTGCAAAGGTCATGTGTGTACTAGCCACATATGTAATTCGATGTTCAATATGTTTATGGAATCAAGTCCTTATAAGGTATAAGTACATATATTGTTGTTCTGTGTGCAATGACATCACACACGGACCCTCCTGGGGAACCCGACGGTGATGATTTAATCAATCGCTGACAAATGTATACCAACAATCGTTTGCCCACAACACATACGGCTTATTAGAAGCAACCATTTGTGTTATTATGGATCTTCGCACACATTTCTGATTACAGAACTATTTGCCGTGTATCACACACATCTTGTTATATTGAATCGTTTCTGTTCTCTTGGCTCAAAGAAAATAGTTCATCGGAATGAACCGCATGTCGTATATCGCACACACCTTCATCTGGCTGACAGTTTCTTTTGTGTTGCCTAATCACAAACAGTTCATCCGAGTGAACTGCATGTTGTATATCGCACACACCTTCATCTTTCTGCCCGTTTCTTTTGTTCCTCATCATCACAAATAGTTCATTGAACTAAACCAAAGGCCCTACATCACACACGCAACTAAAATCTGAACCGTGTTTGATGCATCCTCCATCACAAACATTTTGCACCTTTTTTGACGGTTTTTTACATCCCCGTTTGCGATTAGTGCATCACACACAGTTTCGTGAAAGGGTCTCTGATCGTAGTGTCGCGTTAGCAGCATCTTGCAGTAGTGAAGGAATCTTTTTCTCTGTCGCGTCTTCACGTACGACCAGTCTCACTTAGCCAGTGACTCCCGTCAAAATGCATGAGGAGTCTAACTAAGGTTTGATGGTCTATCTCACACAAACTACTCAATTTACATGATGACACAGACATATATTATGTGTAGTGTTTTTTCCTATTATATTGGCCAGATGATTAAAAGAACTTTGTTTAACATTCTTGATCTTCGTTGGACATGAAGGCGACTCAACAATCCAGCTATTGGACCTGACCAACCTTGGTTAGTGACAACTGGTACCGCGACCACCGGCGACAAGGATGGCAAAGATGACAAGCGGAAACATGTGTCTGATGTTATATTGAAATGGAGGATGTGGACCTAAGGATGAAGTATTAGTAATGTTTATTATGTTATGGGCATTAGGTGATGTCTTTAATGATGCTCATTGTGTTGTTTTCTCCCGTTGCAACGCACGGGCATGTTGGCTAGTAAATAGATAATGTGTTTAGAGTGCACTCCACTAAATAGATATAATTTGGATCCATTGCAACGCACAGGCCGGCACAACCCCTACTAGCAAGATGCCAATGCGCTTGCACGAAACACCAAGATGCATTTCTATGAGTAGTTTATCTTGTGAGAGAAAACGATGAACGAGGGAAGGCCTTATTTGCAAATGTGGAGAGGGGTGTGGGTATATTTTTGCAAAATTGTCAAAGTTTGCTTCCATGGACATCTACACCTCATAACACCCCGACGTCCAGCTATGGCACCCTCGCCACGGCCAGGCCACCACCGTCCGGTTCAAATCGAACGAGTGACTCACGAACGCCACCGTGACAACAGCCAGCTGGGCATCTCGAACCACGCCGATACCGCTTCCCCATAGCCAGCCTACGTTGGCACATGGACGCACACCATTGAGCCGTGTGTCAACATACGACGGCAGGAATGCCTCCAGGCTCACTGGCTCAACTACATCGAGTACATCACGTTCGCAAACCGGTATCCATTGAGGAGGTTGCTCCCGCCCACGGGCACACGCCTATACGTATCCAGCATTCCAGCCTCGTAGTTGTGTGGTACATCCTCGGGACAGTGCAAGCGGTCAGAATCTCGAGCCCAAGTTGAGCTATGTGCCCCGGGTAGATCACTGTCTCCTGCCCGAGCTCCCACCCAGCCGTCGTTGCCGTCGCACCACTAACGATCGGGGGCAGCACCCTGCCACTCATCCGGAGCGCGAGCTAGTAAACATCATGCGGCACGTCACAACAGTCAAGCACCTCGACATGCGTCGGGCGGGAAGAGACTTTTCTCGGCCACAAGCTCCATGGTGTCGTCCAAGATCAGTGTGGTACTGTAGTCGAGCATGTACTACAGGAGCAGCTGCATGTGCAAGGCCCAGACGCCGATGTTGGTGTGGAGGAGGTGGTACTCACTGGCGCCGCAGCGTGCTACATGGCTTAGGCAGGCACCTGTTGTGATGCTTTGGCGTTGGCACCGGCATTGTCAACGTAGCTGATGATCTGGAGGAGGACGAGCAGGAAATGAGAGGGTCTTGCATGTGTGTGTAGATTCATCCAGGAAATTATTTCCTGGAAATACGGCCTTTGCTTACCTTTCTTTGACGCTATAGATGACCCACTCGAGGAAATCTATTATAACCATTGGTTGAAAATTAGTGATGCGGGACTACGGATCGGAGCATAGGAGGGGAGCAGGCAAACCTCGTTCGCCGACCAGCTCCTCACCCCTCTCGGTCCCATTGCCGCTCTGCTTTCATGAGAATGACATGTGGGCCAGCCGCATTTAAGTTCCACATGTCATTGACTCACAGGCAGGTGCACTAAGCCACTGAAGCTCGGTCCCGTGGGCCTCGAGATGGAATTGTAACTCCTGCGCCAGGCCTTGTGGTGCTCCTGCAGTACGAACTCATGCCAAACCCAGAATTTGTTTCTTACAACTACCAATGTTCCAACCCGTGTGTTGCAATGGATCCAAAGTATCTATTTAGTGGAGTGCACTCTAAACATGTTATCTATTTGTTTTTCTCTTGCCTTTCCTAACCATGCAAACAAGCCACATAAGCATCATGGGTGCCCCCACATCATATTATTCATAATACTACGTTGACTGAAAAAAAGATAAATAACCCAAAACAAGATCTTCTCATTTTTTTCCTACGATGTTGTGTCATGCACGTACCTAGTTGTATAGTGGTTGTACTAGTTGTAGTACAAACTTCGTATTAGTAGGAGTAGTAGTACAGAGTGTACTACTCTATCAAAGAGCCCCATCTAACACCAAATTTCTTGGCTTTCGTGCTACAGCTAGATCTTCCCCTCGTCGATTCTGTTTTCCAACGCGACGGGCAGGGTGCGGTTTGCCGATAGTTGGTTTGCTCAACTGTGGTCCCACATGAAAGTGAAAATGGTAGATTGCTAGGAAACACGCCTTCCCTAGCTATGTGGCGTGCCGGACAGGCCGTGGAGTACTCCTGATTCCCGAGCGTGTGGGGTGCGATGCAAAAGTGGTAGGCATTTTTCTTTTACTAGCAATGTGTCTGTGCATTGCGACGGATCCAAAGTAGAATAGTACTTGTTCACAAACTTGAAAGAAAACACTCTTGTTTTGATATACATATGTACCACTAAAAATATATTACTTTTCACTCAAAATATATTTCTTAGGCTATTTTGATGAGGTGAGGGAGGGATGTGGTTGCTTTCAAGATAATAAGGGGTTTTCAGCAAATTGGAGCAGAGAAGTGGGCTATTGTTGCAAAAATGCCACAACTTACCTTACAGCCGTTAGATGTAGATCTAATGGTCGGAAAGGACGGATGGTAGGCACACCACCATCACCAATTGAGTCTTTTATAGGAGACTAGCAAGATGCCCATGCATTGCACGGAACATCAGGATGCATTTGTATGAGTAGTTTATCTTGTGGGAGTAAAGGATGAACGAGGGAAGGCCTTATTTGCAAAAGTGGAGAGGGTTGTGGGTATCTTTTTGCAAAATTGCCATAGTTTCCTTCCTATCCGTCTGATATAAATCGGACAGCCTATATTGCAGGATGGCAGGCACACCATCATCACCAACTCTATTTTTTATAAGAGTAGAGATAGAGAAACATGTATAAATTTTAACATTTGGTTCTGCTCCTTGGCACGATCAATAGATAGAAATAACGATTGGGAACGCTAGGGCGGGGCTTTTTTTGCCAGATAAGCAGGGTACTAGCTAGGTTGGCGCATCATCGGTTTGGTCACATGCGGTTCGACATGTTGTAGTGTTTTTAGCAAGATGCCCGTGCATTGCACAAAGTTGATGGAAAAGGTAAGCACAACTTATAAATTGATGGATGGAGTACTAGTTACAGTGATGCATATAATTTCCTCCAAATGTGAGCAAAGGGATCGCACATGTCTGTACTGACTGGAACGAGAATGCAATAGCGCAATAAGAGTTAAGGCCACGATGATGTGATCGAAGTGGTGGTTACAGGAGGCAAGAACAGAGATGTATCCATCAACGTATGACCTCCTCCTCCTCAACTCAATGCGCCGGGCCACCGACCAACGGCTTAGCAGCGGCGACTTCTATGGCGAGGTCAAGGTGCTTCTCAACAAAGGCGTCCAATGCTTCCAGCCGGTTGACAAAGGCCAATGTTGCAGCGTTCTCACCAGCCTTGCAGATACCTATGTACATGACTTGCTCATACACGTGGATGTGTGGGACAACGAATTCTTGCAGAGCGAGGCACCTTGCGGTGAGCGCGACCTCCAGGTGGACGTTCTTTGTTGCATCAGCGGGCAATCGCAGGGCCACCAATGCTTGAAATAGGTTCCACCATGGAGGCCGATTAGGGTGGCAAGCAATGAGGAGCCCGGGCGCGCGGGCTGGAGGAGTACGGCGATGTGGTCCTTGAGCTTCTTGACGACGGTGAACTTGTTGATGGTGGCAATGATCATCCGGTCCAACTGAGAGTTGTAGCTGGCGTTGACGATGGCCATGAACTAGTCGGTCGCCAACACCGTCTGGAGACGACCCTCAGTACCATGCCGCAGGCCGGCGTCGTGGACCATCTAGCATAGCCGCTGGCCGCTCACGTGCATTGCCTCCATGGTTTTGGAGTGAGCACTTTTGCGCTTAGTGTAGGTCCTACATGCGTAGGATGTGGTAGATGCATTGGAATGGAGGGGTGCCTTTATATGAGTGCAAAATGTGTTGCATTCACATCTTGCTGCCTCTTTTCCTCGTCCTCCTCCCAATACTTCCCTCATGCATTAAGGATGATAACTGAAGGAGGATGCATCGTTGGCCGTTTAACATTTCGGGAACCGCTACCCTCTCCATCGTCTACATTAAAACCGTATCTGGAACTGTCCTGGTTTACTAGTAGCTGTCAAATCAAATAGTATTGTACCGCCCGCTACACACCCGGCTGAACACGCCTCCTCACCTCCATCAAATGCCTACGTTAAACCCACATGCAAACTGAGAAACCTACTCTAGCCACACGTCCGTTCATGAGCAGGCCGGAATTAAATGCAACGTCGGCCGAGCTCCTCCCTTCCGCCCTCAGTTTAAACGAGGTCAGACGCTGGCCAAGCTCCTACCGTTCGCCCTCTATTTAAATGAGGCCAGACAGACAGCAGGCAAGAATCGCACCCCTCTGCCGCTCCCCCATCTCCTCCTTCACCATTTTCTCCACTCTTCCAATGGCTTCCGAGGAGCCGTTCTCCGGCATACTACCCGGCTAGGTGGCCCGCCGAGCCCTCCGGATATGAGCGAGGCCGCTCGGTGCTTCACCAACCTCGCTTGGCCTGACGGAGCCAGTTGCCGCCCCAAGCCAGCGCGTTGTTCAGCAACTTGCCGCTCCGGTTCAACTGAATGAGGAGTGGCGAGTTGCTCCAGGCTGGTACGGTGGCGAGCACGGTGGCACGCACGTCGGCGCTACCGCGTCGTACCACGCCACCAGTGTCAGCGGTGGTCGTGCCTCCCGTGTCTATGGGCGCACCTCCCGTGCCTGCGGCAGCGCCATGCAGGCAAAGCCAGAAGCTGGGTGCATGGAGAGTGACGAGTCGGTGTCCAGCTTGTCCGTGTCCGCCGCCATCATCGAGGAGAAGTAGAACATGGGAGGCTGCCGCCACTTGGGTCCCATGAAGTCCACCACCAAGGCGATGACTACGTAATCAGGTGGTTTCTTTGCTGCTTCGTCTCTTCCGAGGACCTTCGTCGACCCTCCAAGTGTTTGCCGGACATGAGGAAGACAAAGGGATCCGCGGCGGCCATTTAGATTAGGTATTAATTATACCACGAGAGCTGGATTAGCACCACTTAGTTCATGTAATTGTAATGAAATCCATCATGTTTATATGTAGATCGGGGTTGTTTATAATAAATCCTTCATGCTTATATGAAATCAGTTCGTGTTTGCACGAATTTCCTCTGGTTGGTTAGAATTGTGAAAATGTATGCCGCTGGCGTTGGATGTCATCCTCCGCGGAAGGAAGCGGGAGGAAATTTGCCTGCTGCCGTTGGAGATGCTCTTATGCTTGAAATAATAAAGTCACGTCCAATCCACTTGAGTTAATTGCGTGTATGATTCTCCCTCTATTAAAACTTAATTGCATGTACAATGTACACATGACTTGCAGGGTGGCTGCAGCTTCGTACAGAAAGTTAAAAAGAAACATATCCATACTTAACCTTGTATTCTAAGTACTTTGTGGGTTCCACTGTCGGTACAGTAGTGAAATAAGTATATATTAAATAATCTATAATATAAAAATCTAAAGTTAAAGACAGAATTTGAACTCAGGTCATCGCGTTGCAAGCATCCGGCGCTAACCAGTTCAGCACATTTTCGTTGTGGACGATATTGAAGATATATCTCTATGTCTACTCTTATACTCCCTTCGTTCCAAAATATTTGTCTTTTTCATATTTAAAATGGACTACCACATACAGATGTGTATATAGACATATTTCAGAGTGTAGATTTACTCATTTTGCTCCGTATTTAGTCACTTGTTGAAATCTCTAAAAAGAAACATATTTAGGAACGGAGGGAGTAGAAAACAGAGTTGGTGATGATGGGTGCCTGCCATCCTGCAATATAGGCCATCGGATTTATATCTAATGGATAGGAAGGAAACTATGGCAATTTTGCAAGATACCCACACCCTCTCCACATTTGCAAATAAGGCCTTACCTCGTTCATCCTTTTCTCTCACAAGATAAACTACTCATACAAATGCACCTTGATGCTCTAGCTAGTTTCTTTTAAAATAGTTACTTTGATAATTGGGTTGAAGTGATATATTTTATTGTTGGGGAACGCAGTAATTTCAAAAAAAATCCTACGCACACGCAAGATCATGGTGATGGCATAGCAACGAGAGGGGAGAGTGTTGTCCACGTACCCTCGTAAACCATAAGCGGAAGCGTTATGACAACGCGGTTGATGTAGTCGTATGTCTTCACGATCCGACCGATCCAAGTACCGAACGTACGGCACCTCCGAGTTCAGCACACGTTCAGCTCGATGACGATCTCCGCGCTCCGATCCAGCAAAGCTCCGGAGATGAGTTCCTTCAGCACGACGGCGTGGTGATGATGATGATGTTATACCGGCGCAGGGCTTCGCCTAAACTCCGCGACGATATGACCGAGGTGGAATATGGTGGAGGGGGGCACCGCACACGGCTTAGGAACGATCCGTAGATCAACTTGTGTGTCTATGGGGTGCCCCCCTGCCCCCATATATAAAGGAGCAAGGGGGAGGCCGGCCGGCCCTTGGGGCGCGCCAAGGAGGAGGAATCCTCCTCCTAGTAGGAGTAGGACTCCTCCTTTCCTACTCCTACTAGGAGGGGAAGGAAGGGGGAGAAGGGGGAAGGAAAGAAGGGGGGTGCCGCCCCCCTCCTAGTCCAATTCGGACCAGAGGGAGAGGGGGTGCACGGCCCACCCTGGCCGCCCCTCTCTCTTCCCACCAAGGCCCATGTGGCCCATTAACTCTCCCGGGGGGTTCCGGTAACCCCTCCGGCACTCCGGTTTTCTCCGAAATCACCGGGAACACTTCCGGTGTCCGAATATAGTAGTCCAATATATCAATCTTTATGTCTCGACCATTTAGAGACTCCTCGTCATGTCCGTGATCACATCCGGGACTCCGAACAAACTTCGGTACATCAAAACTTATAAACTCATAATAAAACTGTCATCGTAATGTTAAGCGTGCGGACCCTACGGGTTCGAGAACTATGTAGACATGACCTAGAACTATTCTCGGTCAATAACCAATAGCGGAACCTGGATGCCCATATTGGTTCCTACATATTCTACGAAGTCTTTATCGGTCAAACCGCATAACAACATACGTTGTTCCCTTTGTCATCGGTATGTTACTTGCCCGAGATTCGATCTTCGGTATCCAATACCTAGTTCAATCTCGTTACCGGCAAGTCTCTTTACTCGTTACGTAATGCATCATCTCGTAACCAACTCATTGGTCACATTGCTTGCAAGGCTTATAGTGATCTGCATTACCGAGAGGGCCCAGAGATACCTCTCCGACAATCGGAGTGACAAAACCTAATCTCGAAATACGCCAACTCAACATGTACCTTTGGAGACACCTGTAGTACTCCTTTATAATCACCCAGTTACGTTGTGACGTCTGGTAGTACCCAAAGTGTTCCTCCGGTAAATGGGGGTTGCATAATTCTCATAGTTATAGGAACATGTATAAGTCATGAAGAAAGCAATAGCAATATATTAAACGATCAAGTGCTAGGCTAACGGAATGGGTCAAGTCAATCACATCATTCTCCTAATGATGTGATCCCGTTAATCAAATGACAACTCATATCTATGGCTAGGAAACTTAACCATCTTTGATTCACGAGCTAGTCAAGTAGAGGCATACTAGTGACACTATATTTGTCTTATGTATTCACACATGTATTATGTTTCCGGTTAATACAATTCTAGCATGAATAATAAACATTTATCATGATATAAGGAAATAAATAATAACTTTATTATTGCCTCTAGGGCATATTTCCTTCATTTATGTCTACGCCGAATAATCTTAGATTCACTAGTAGTAACAAAGAAAAGGTTGCCTTGTTAATTAACAGAAAATAGGGTGAAAACTATCACATGAGGCCGGTAAAAACAAGTCACACTGGGTTCAGCGTCATCGTCACTACAGTTGTGCGCATGCGAGAAGTCTACATATCGAGGGGGCTATGGAGATAAAGACGTATCGAGTGTGTGTGACCGAGGTACAGAGACACAACTAGTGTGTGTGTGTGTATGTGTGTGTGTGTGTGTTTGAGAGAGAAACCAATTGATAGATTAAGATCAAGATCGAGTTGTCACCCTTCTGCTATCACTGTTGGGGGTGGGGAGGGGGGAGGGAGAGAAAGACGTATCGAGAGTGTGCGCACAGTAGGCACAGAGGCACAACTAGCGAGTGTGTGTGTGTATGTGTGTGTGTTTGAGAGAGAAGACAGTAGATAGATTACTATCAACATCGAGGTGTCACCCTACTCCTTTGGTGTCGAGTAGTGTGTGTGTGTGTGTGTGTGTGTGTGTGTGCATGTGTGTGTGTGTTTGAGAGAGAAGCCAGTAGATAGATTAGTATCAAGACAGAGGTGTCACCCTTCTCCTTCGGTATCGGGAAGTGTGTGTGTGTGGGTGTGGGGGGGTAGTGACACTTAGATATAGGGAGAAGGACTTTCTGTGACACATATATATATATTAAGGGATAGGTAGATAGCATATGTGCGAGGCATACTTAAAGCATCACAGAGATAAACAAGCGGTGTGCATGCAAGTGTCAGAAACAAATGAAGAGAGAAATAATGTCTACGCGTGCGCTTGTGTGTGTGTGTGTGTGTGTGTGTGTGTGTGTGTGTGTTTGTGTGTGTGTGTGTGTTTGTGTGTGTGTGTTTGTGTGTGTGTGTATGTGTGTGAGAGAGAGAGATTGAGTGAGAGAGAGCGAAATCTCAAAACAAAAGGTGCTCTCCTGGAATCCCATTGTATGTATTCATATGGTTCCAGGACTCGAGTTAACCTTAGGCATATGTGTGAGAGACATAATTATACTTTGAGACATTAGTGGTCGTGGGTGGGCGGAATTAAAGGGGTATGCGTGTTCGACAGAGAGAGCGTGTGTGTTTCTGTGTGAGAGACATGTAGGACTAGGTAAAAAGACGAGTTCTAACCTTGACGGGGGAGAGAAATACACGAAGTGCGCATGTGTGATTCTGATGGCCATCGATAAATGAGATATGTATGCGTGTGAGAGAGATTGTACAATCCATTCATGTATCACTATCTAGCGATCGTGGACGAGCATCACTTGAACATAAATCAATATCTACTTCGTATCATGGCCAAAGATACAATATTGATTCAACGCTATAAAGATTGGACACTCACATATCACAATTTTTCTAAATAATCCTTTTCAATTGGACATGGAAGAGGGCAAGGCCTCTGCATCATGGGTGCCCTCGTTGTATTGGTGAGTTGCCAGAGCCGCTCCGGGCACCTACCTTCTGGCTCTCGAGATGAGGTAAACACGTGCACGCTGAGAAAACACCTCATAGTCTTTGTCGAAGGCACCGATGGTGGCCTCAAGAAAACGCCATGAAGTGTCGTTTAAAGCAACCAACCGCGTCGCGGCGTCGGTGCGTGAGGCGTCAATGGTGGCCTCGTGGGCGAGGTGCTCCTCCAAGATCTGGGGGTCGGCACGAATGGCAGCCATCGTGACCTCATCCGTGCATGCGGCCGTGATTTACTTCTCTGCTGCCAAATGCTCCTTGAGGTCCTGGCTATACTGCATGCACCATGGCTTAGGCCGGCACTTATTTGGTGGAGGGGTCGGTGATTTCGGTGGAAGGTGTCGCTCTCGCACCGGCGGTCAGGGCATGTGTAGGATCGAAGAAGGTGAGAGTGTCTAGAGGGGGGGTGATTAGACTACTCGACAAGATAAAAATTATGCCTTTTGACAAAGACAAGTTTTGGCAGATTTTGCATATCACACAAGTCAAGTAGCATACTACACATGCAATTCTAGAGTATGGGCAGCGGAAAGTAAATTGCACAAGTAGTAAAGAGAAGTGGAGAAGATCAAACGCAATTTGGAGACACGGAGATTTTTCTCGTGGTTCCGATAGGTGGTGCTATCGTCAATCCACGTTGATGGAGACTTCAACCCACGGAGGGTAACGGCTGCGAGAGTCCACGGAGGGCTCCACCCACGAAGGGTCCACGAAGAAGCAACCTTGTCTATGCCATCATGGCCTACGCCCACGGAGGGCTAGCCTTACTCGGGGTAGATCTTCACGAAGTAGGCGATCTCCTTGCCCTTACAAACTTCTTGGTTCAACTCCACATCTCGACGGAGGCTCCCAAGCGACACCTAACCAATCTAGGAGGCACCACCCTCCAAAAGGTAATAGATGGTGTTGATGATGATGAACTCCTTGCTCTTGTGCTTCAAATGATAATCTCCCCAACACTCAACTCTCCTCACTGATTTGGCTGTGGTGGAAGAAAGGATTGAGTGGAAAGCAACTTGGGAAGGCTAGAGATCAAGTTTCATATGGTGGGAGTGGAGCTACTTGATCTCAACACAAGGGTAGGTAGTTCTCTTCTCAGAAATGTAAGGTAGGAGTGGTAGTACTTTCTGATGGCTCTCTCCACGAATGAAGAGGGGGTGGAGGGGTATTTATAGCCTCCACACAAAATCCAACCGTTACACACATTTGACCAATCTCGGTCAGACCGAAGTTGACAACTCGGTGAGACCGAAAGTTCAAATCATGTGAACGTTGGGATTTTCGGTGGGACCGAAAATACAAACTCGGTGAGTCCGATTCGTCCAAAGACAAGAGCTTGCCAATCTCGGTGGGACCGACTTCATCATCTCGGTGACACCGATTTGATGACAGAAGGTTATAGAAGCTTGGCAACTCAAGTTTCGGTGAGACCGAGTTCAGAATCGGAAAATCCGAGAATTCTAGGGTTTGGCTATATGGCTGAGGTGGTTCATCTCGGTGTGACTGGGTTTGGAAAATCGGTGGGACCGAGATTACTTATGAGTGTATTATGGAACTGAGAGTTGCTGATAGTTTAGGAGATATATCACTAAGCACTTTGAGCAACCAGATCATTATCATAACCTCATCCCCTTTTAATAGTATTGGCTTTCCTATAGACTCAATGTGATCTTGGATCACTAAACCAAAAATGGAGTCTTGAGCTTTTGCCAATGCTTGCCTTAGCATTTTGAGGGGTCCACCTCTTCAGTCCTTTTGCCATGCCAATGTGATTGAATTTCCTGAAACATACTTGATAAAAGCATTAGTCCAACCACAAAGTATGTTGTCATTAATTACCAAAACCACCCAGGGAGCAAATGTGCTTTCAATCTCCCCCTTTTTGGTAATTGATGGCAACACACAAAACAGGACATCAAAGCTTACTGAAAGAAAGACAGAATTATCACTAAAGCTTTGACAAACATGTAGTACACAGGCTCCCCCTACAAGTGTGCAAGATTTTTATAGATTTTGGTTTTGGACTACCACAAGCACACAAGAGAGAAAAACAAGATGTGCTACATGCAGCTTGGCTATATGCATCAGAGCAGATGAAAAGAAGTGAGTGATCATACATATGTGCATGGTGATTTCTTGCAAACAAGTATTCACAAGCAAGTCACCATCATGCACATTCTGCAAGGTGCATATACTTACCTTGAGGTTCCTTGGCATTGTACCTGAAGAAATAAACTTGGGAAAACAAGATTAGATAACACAAGAGTATTTCTTCAACCAACAGCAAGAACATCAAGAGTACCAAGCCAGGGATGACATGTATAATGAGTGTCTCATAAAGAGCACAGGCTTGAATCAGCAAACATGTCTCCCGAAACTAACAGATTTTCAATGAACTCTGAGAGATTTTGCTTTCCATAAGATATCAATTGTGAAGATTCCTCTCCCTTTGAGGAAAAAGCAAAATCAAAAGAATGATGCCCAAATGTAATAACCAATGTGGAACACGGCAAAGCTTTGATGTGATTCTCTCCCCCTTGAGATAAGATTGCTCTTCTTCTCCCCCTAAATCTTCTCTTCTCCCCTTAAGTCCCCCTAAATTTTCTCCCCCTTTGACATCAAGTGCCGAAAAGGACAGCAGACTAGGAAGGTCAGGAAAGATGGAAGGAAAGAAGTGGGATCCTTAGGAATCACAACAGGGTAATAAGAACACAGTGAAGCTGCAGAAGATGATATCCTGAAAGAAATAAATCGGTGACACCGAATTGATATGGATCGGTGTGTCCGAAAGTTAGGGACTTAGGGCAGATCCTTTTCGGTTAGACCGAAATAACTAAATCGGTGACGCCGAGTTTAATTCCAAGCAAATACAGAATTAATTCAGCTCACTTTGCAAGGAAACTCAGTGAGAGAACGTAATAGAAAAACTCCAAATCATATGTACTTCATCTAGATAAGGGTCGGCGACAAAGTCACCTATGTTTGAGTATATTGACTTAGGAGTCAAATGAGAACATTTGATCATAGGTCATACTCATCATTTAAGCTCAAAATGGGGTTGCCATTTTTCGATTAAGCATTTGATGTGATCACATCTTATGAAGCTGCTTGTACTCATGTCTTTGAGCAAAGCTTCTTAATGATGTGAAGAACATACCTTGGGCTTGTTGTTGCTTTGTTCATGTAGGTGAGCTTGATGTAGGTGCTCATTGAGTGTGAAGTTGGAGCATCATTTCAGCTTGTGTAGTTCATCTTCCTACATGGGTTAGGCAAGCAAGGAAATACTCAAGGATATCCAAGATGACAAGAGTGAAATACTAGATGTATAAGGTGTCAAAAAGGATATGTGGAATTTTGTTCCTTGAACTCAACATCCCAAAGGGCTAGATACTTGGTCAATGACAAGATTACTCATGATTTGAGTGTGTGGTAATCTTGTGGAATGTAGATCATCCAAGTACCTGCAAGGAGTTAGATGCAATACAAGGGGGCAAATGTGTCCAAGACATATGATCATCATCATAAGAGAAATATCAAGGATTAGTCAAGTAGGCTCATGCCTTGCATGCATCAATGGAGTTTTCACTCCAAGTTTGAAGCATCAATGATGTTCAACTCACTCCTTAAGCGACAAAACACTTTCTCATCAAGTGGTTTTGTAAAGATATCTGCAAGTTGTTTGTCAGTACGAACATGCTTAAGATTGATGTCACCCTTGGCAATGTGATCACGAATAAAATGGTGACGAACTTCAATATGTTTCGTTCCAGAGTGTTGCACTGGATTGTGTCCAATCTTAATCGCACTCTCGTTGTCACAAAGCAAAGGAACATGTCTCACATGTATCCCATAACCCTTAAGCATTTGTGTCATCCATAGCAACTGAGCACAACATGAACCAGCGGCTATATATTCTGCTTCGGCAGTGGATAATGATACCGAATTTTGTTTCTTGGAGGACCAAGATACAAGGGATCGACCAAGGAATTGACACGTACCCGAAGTTGACTTTCTATCAACCCTGTCACCGGCATAGTCCGAGTCGGAATAGCCAACAAGATCGAATGAGGCCCTCTTAGGATACCAAATGCCAAAGTTAGGTGTGTGTATCAAATATCTCACAATTCTTTTAACAGCTTTAAGATGACATTCTTTAGGAGCTGCTTGATATCGAGCACACATGCATACACTCAACATTATGTCAGGACGAGAAGCACAGAGATATAGTAGAGAACCAATCATAGATCGGTAAACCTTTTGATCAACAGGTTCTCCATCTTTTGTCAAGTCATTATGTCCACTAGTAGGCATGGGGGTTCTCATACCTTTGCTTTCTTGCATGTTGAACTTCTTGAAGAGATCCTTGGTGTACTTTGTTTGTGAGACAAAGGTACCCTCCTTAGATTGCTTGATTTGCAACCCAAGGAAGAATTTGAGTTCACTCATCATGGACATCTCATACTTCTCCGACATGAGCTTTCCAAACTTCTCGCTAAAATGAGGGTTAGTTGAACCAAAGATAATATCATCAACATATATTTGGCACACAAATAGTTCACCATCAACCCTTTTCGTGAATAGCGTTGAGTCTATTTTTCCAATCTCAAATCCTTTTTCAAGAAGAAAGCTAGTTAAGCATTTGTACTAAGCTCTAGGAGCTTGTTTAAGGCCATAA
The DNA here is from genome assembly GCA_963921465.1 of Triticum timopheevii. Lineage (NCBI taxonomy): Eukaryota > Viridiplantae > Streptophyta > Magnoliopsida > Poales > Poaceae > Triticum > Triticum timopheevii. The sequence continues at coordinate 274,453,178 of OY997270.1, read as the reverse complement.
AGAGCTTTATGAAGTTTGTAAACATGATTAGGCTTTTTAGGATTCACAAATCCGGGAGGTTGTTTCACAAATACTTCCTCCTCAATTTCACCATTTAGGAAAGCACTTCTAATATCCATTTGATAGAGAGTAATGTCATGGTGGTTGGCATAAGCAAGAAGAATGCGAATGGACTCAAGTCTAGCAACGGGGGCATAGGTCTCACCATAGTCCATACCTTCGACTTGTGTGTAACCTAGAGCTACGAGACGAGCCTTGTTGCGGATGACTTGTCCATCTTCATCTTGCTTGTTCCGAAACACCCATTTGGTTCCAATGACGTTTTGATCATCCTTGGGCTTCTCTACCAAAGTCCATACATTGTTCCTCTCGAAGTTGTGTAGCTCTTCGTGCATAGCGTTCACCCAATCCGGGTCTTCAAGTGCTTATTCTACCTTCATAGGTTCAAGACTAGAGATAAATGAGTAATGCTCACAAAAGTTAGCTAAGCGAGTTTTAGAGCGAGTAATTCTCCCGGAGTCGATGTCGTTCATCATTTGTTCCACGGGATGATTTTTCTTGACTCTTGCTCGGACTCGGGATAGCTTTTGTTGTGGTTGAGGCTGAGCTTCCTCATCATCCTCATCTTCCTCTTCTTCTTCTTCATTGTTGTTGGTGTTGTCTTGAGGTGGTGGAGAAGAAGGTTGTGGTGGATCTTCTTGTTGCACTTCCTCATCTTGGTGAGTTCCACTTGTGGAGGCCTCCATGTTGCCTTGAGGTTCATCTTGCCGTGAGGTAGGGGGCTCCACATATGTAGATGAGGTACTCTCCTTCACTTCCATGGGACGGATCTTTCCAATAGATAAATCTTGAATGGCTTCCGATGGGTCCTTGTCTCCTACATCAATAGGCATTTGCTCTACTTGCGAGCCATTAGATTCATCAAACTTCACGTCTACCGTCTCTTCAACCTTTCGGGTGAAATTGTTGTAGACACGGTAGGTGTGAGAGTTTGATCCATAACCGAGGAAAAAGCCTTCATGAGTTTTAGGAGCAAATTTGGACCGACGATGCTTGTCAAGGATATAGCATTTTGAACCAAAGACACGAAAGTATCCCACTTGGGGTTTGTTACCGGTGAGGAGTTCGTATGAAGTCTTGCCGAGGAGCTTATGAAGATAAAGCCTGTTGATAGCATGCCAAGCTGTCTCGACCGCTTCACCCCAAAAATGCTTCGGTGTCTTGTATTCATCAAGCATCGTTCTCGCCATCTCTGTGAGCGTTCGGTTCTTCCTCTCAACAACTCCATTTTGTTGAGGAGTGTACGTAGCCGAGAACTCATGTAGAATCCCTTCCTCATCGAGAAAAGAATCTACATGGGTGTTCTTGAACTCCGTTCCATTGTCACTCCGAACTTTCTTGATCTTCACCTCAAATTGATTTTGGGCCTTTCTAGCAAAGGTTTTGAAGATCCTCTGAACCCTTGGAGTTGTCTCCAAAAGTCACATACTTGCGTGGACCATCGTTCTTTGCAAGCTCTCGAAACATGTCTTTGTCACCGGTCATGTGATCGGTGCATCCACTATCAAGAATCCACTCTTTTCCACCGGATATGTAGTCTCTCAGATTCGCCATGAGATTGAGACTCTTCATGATCTTGTCTAGCTCGGTGTCCGAATCGGAGTAATCATCATCATGCTCATGCTCATCATCATATTGACCCATAGATAGTTCATCATCAACACCTAGGTCAATTTGACAATGACTTGCATTAGTTTTGTCAATGTGACAATAATCATCGGAATGCAATACAAGAGCATTTCTAATTAGAGCATTGATAAGATAAGGATCACCCTTCTTTTTCATGAGATCACGAAGCTCAAAGAAGCATTTATCAAAGTTGGGATCATTGGGGCGCATCATATCAAATTCAATAGTCTTGTATAGAATTTCATCAAGACCTCTCAAAGAGCAGTCCGGATAAAGTTCTTCCAAGGACTTCGACATAGCATAGGCGCACTCAAAGTTTGTGATGAGCTTAAGCAAGTTATCGGGCAAACCTCTAATGATAAGATTTACAGTTCTAAGGTTACGAAGCAAATCAAGCTCTTCATCCATGGTAGGGTGCAAGGGGTCAAATGGAGGCACATATGGGGTTTCAACATATTTGCGCAAGTTATACATCTTAAAGATAATAAGCATTTCAATCCTCCACGAGTTATAGGACACTCCATTAAGAATAGGCACTCTATGGCTAACACTCCCAAACGTAGACACATCCATCTTCCTCCAATGGTGTGTAAACCAAAGCAATGGAGACCAATGCTCTGATACCAATTGTAGGATCGAAGAAGGTGAGAGTGTCTAGAGGGGGGGTGATTAGACTACTCGACAAGATAAAAATTATGCCTTTTGACAAAGACAAGTTTTGGCAGATTTTGCATATCACACAAGTCAAGTAGCATACTACACATGCAATTCTAGAGTATGGGCAGCGGAAAGTAAATTGCACAAGTAGTAAAGAGAAGTGGAGAAGATCAAACGCAATTTGGAGACACGGAGATTTTTCTCGTGGTTCTGATAGGTGGTGCTATCGTCAATCCACGTTGATGGAGACTTCAACCCACGGAGGGTAACGGCTGCGAGAGTCCACGGAGGGCTCCACCCACGAAGGGTCCACGAAGAAGCAACCTTGTCTATGCCATCATGGCCTACGCCCACGGAGGGCTAGCCTTACTCGGGGTAGATCTTCACGAAGTAGGCGATCTCCTTGCCCTTACAAACTTCTTGGTTCAACTCCACATCTCGACGGAGGCTCCCAAGCGACACCTAACCAATCTAGGAGGCACCACCCTCCAAAAGGTAATAGATGGTGTTGATGATGATGAACTCCTTGCTCTTGTGCTTCAAATGATAATCTCCCCAACACTCAACTCTCCTCACTGATTTGGCTGTGGTGGAAGAAAGGATTGAGTGGAAAGCAACTTGGGAAGGCTAGAGATCAAGTTTCATATGGTGGGAGTGGAGCTACTTGATCTCAACACAAGGGTAGGTAGTTCTCTTCTCAGAAATGTAAGGTAGGAGTGGTAGTACTTTCTGATGGCTCTCTCCACGAATGAAGAGGGGGTGGAGGGGTATTTATAGCCTCCACACAAAATCCAACCGTTACACACATTTGACCAATCTCGGTCAGACCGAAGTTGACAACTCGGTGAGATCGAAAGTTCAAATCATGTGAACGTTGGGATTTTCGGTGGGACCGAAAATACAAACTCGGTGAGTCCGATTCATCCAAAGACAAGAGCTTGCCAATCTCGGTGGGACCGACTTCATCATCTCGGTGACACCGATTTGATGACAGAAGGTTACAGAAGCTTGGCAACTCAAGTTTCGGTGAGACCGAGTTCAGAATCGGAAAATCCGAGAATTCTAGGGTTTGGCTATATGGCTGAGGTGGTTCATCTCGGTGTGACTGGGTTTGGAAAATCGGTGGGACCGAGATTACTTATGAGTGTATTATGGAAGTGAGAGTTGCTGATAGTTTAGGAGATATATCACTAAGCACTTTGAGCAACCAGATCATTATCATAACCTCATCCCCTTTTAATAGTATTGGCTTTCCTATAGACTCAATGTGATCTTGGATCACTAAACCAAAAATGGAGTCTTGAGCTTTTTCCAATGCTTGCCTTAGCATTTTGAGGGGTCCACCTCTTCAGTCCTTTTGCCATGCCAATGTGATTGAATTTCCTGAAACATACTTGATAAAAGCATTAGTCCAACCACAAAGTATGTTGTCATTAATTACCAAAACCACCCAGGGAGCAAATGTGCTTTCAGCATGTGGGATGTGGAAGGAGGAGGAGGATGGGGGTCGGGTGTGGATTACCTACCTGGATAGGCGAGATCGAGCAGCGTGAAGGAGGGTCGCCGGCGAGGAGGCGGCGGCGCTGCAAGCAAGGAGTGAAGGTTTCCACTTGGAAAGGAAGGCGGAAAGAGGGGAAATGCTTCTTTTGGTAAGGAGGAGGGGGCGGGGAGGTAGATATTTTTGCGGAAGCCGAAAATTTGGAATCGCTTCAGCCAAAAAACTGGCGCGCAAAGTGTCATCAAACACGGTCCAAAGATATTTTGTGTTGCATCTCACACAGTTGGTTATAATAAACTATGTGGGATCTACTTGATTTTTGGTCTTGATTTGAATTACATAATGGGGTCACAATGGCCATGGACGGTGTTTGAATTGCTAGACCTTTTATCTGCAGTGATCACAAAAGAATTGGAATTATTCAGGGTTTGTTTGGACATTTTTATGCATTAAGTGAGTTTTCAATGCATTTATGTGCATAATTCAAATTTGAACTACATGCACATGCTCCAGTGCATATAAATTGGTTGAAAAATCAAATATGTGTCCTTGGGTGCATGCTTAGGTCCCATGCAAGAAATTGGAATGAATTTCGAATACCATGGCATCGTTGATTACCGCAAACATTGCGATGCCTGGTTTTTAAATTCTATTAAATCCAAAACTCGTCTGAAGTTCATGAAGCTTGGCATGCTATCATGGAGCAGCATCAACATGTCCTGGTACAAATTTTGTCCCATTTGGGGCAGGTTTGGGTATATGCTTCTCACAAACCGGAGCTTCTCACAACAAGCATGATGGTTTTCGGTAGGGAGCGTCCCACCTTTGGGGATGAAACGATATCTATTGCCTCTTATTGCTTTCAATTTTTTTTCTCGTGTCAACATAGAACAACAGGGGTGTTGAGTGAATTTTTGTGATTTTTCGGGGTTCGTTTGGACATTTTTATGCATTAACTGAGTTTTCAATGCATTTATGTGCATAATTCAAATTTGAACTACATGTGCATGCTCCAGTGCATATAAATTGGTTGAAAAATAAAATATGTGTCCTTGGGTGCATGCTTAGGTCCCATGCAAGAAATGGGAATGAATTTCAAACACCAGGGTACCGTTGATTGCCGGCAAAACATTGAGATGCCTGGTTTTTAAATTCTAGTAAATCTAAAACACATTTGAAATTCATGAAACTTGGCATTCTTTCATGGAGCGGCATCAACATGCCGTGGTACAAATTTTGTCCCATTTGGGGCAGGTTTGGGTATATGCTTCTCATAAACCGGAGCTTCTCACAACAAGCATGATGGTTTTCTATAGGGACCGTCCCACCTTTGGGGACCAAACGATATCCATTGCCTTTTATTGTTTTCAATTTTTTTCTCGTGTCAACATAGAACAACAGGAGTGTTGCGTCAATTTTTGTGATTTTTGGGGTTCGTTTGGACATTTTTATGCATTAACCTAGTTTTCAATGCATTTATGTGCATAATTCAAATTTGAACTACATGTGCTTGCTCCAGTTCATATAAATTGGTTAAAAAATCAAATATGTGTCCTTGGGTGCATGCTTAGGTCCCATGGAAGAAATGGTAATGAATTTCAAACACCAGGGCACCGTTGATTGCCAGCAAAACATTGAGATGCCTGGTTTTTAAATTCTAGTAAATCCAAAACTCGTCTGAAATTCATGAAACTTGGCATGCTATCATGGAGCAGCATCAACATGCCGTGGTACAATTTTGTCCCATTTGGGGCAGGTTTGGGTATATGCTTCTCACAAACCGTAGCTTCTCACAACAAGTATGATGGTTTTCGGTAGGGAACGTCCCACCTTTGGGGACGAGACGATATCCATTGCCTCTTATTGCTTTCAAAAAAATTTCTCGTGTCAACATAGAACAACAGGAGTGTTGAGTCAATTTTTGTGATTTTTCGGGGTTCGTTTGGACATTTTTATGCATTAACTGTGTTTGCAATGCATTTATGTGCATAATTAAAATTTGAACTACATGCGCATGCTCTAGTGCATATAAATTGGTTGAAAAATCAAATTTGTGTCCTTGGGTGCATGCTTAGGTCCCATGCAAAAATGGAAATGAATTTCTAATACCAGGCACTATTGATTGCCGACAAAACATTGAGATGCCTGGTTTTTAAATTCTAGTAAATCCAAAACCCGTCCGGTGCGCAGGTTCACCGGGAAGCATGCGAGATGTTCAATGCAGGATTTGTGCATCTCTTCAATGCAAATGGTTTTGTGGAGCAGTAGGCGGCAGAAAATAAACCAAAAAATATACGTGCTGCCACACGTCCCGTGTGTCGCGCGAGCAGGCGTGAGTTGGCAGGACGCATGCGAGTAGTACGCCGTGCAGGCATACCAAGAAGCATGCGTGCTGGTGTGTGCATTGATGGGGAGGCATGCGAGTAGCTGTGTGAAATGATGGTAGGAATGGCAGACGTCCGCCGCGCAGGCTCACCGGGAGGCAAGACAACTTTTGACCGCAGCATGCCTCGCTCCCACTGGTCTGTATTAATTGCGCGCCCGAGCCGCCGGCCAAAATAGGCGAGCGCACCCCCTGTCCACAGTGGTCACCGATGTCTGGACTCCGGAGTGTATGATGATGTCACTGAAGCGCACCATCGGAGGGAGTGGCGATACCGGGGCTGGTGAATCACCCGCACAACGCGTCAAGCTGGACACAGAGGTTTCCGTCTCCGCCGACGAGGTCTCGCGCGGGCAGCAGCATGACCTTGAATTCGTCGGCACCATCGTGCCCCCCTCAGCTGGAGCCGGAGGTCAACAGCAACTCCGGCAACAACTGCGACTCCAACGGAAAACCGGTTAGTCACCTTGGGAATTGATTTCCAATGTCCTACATGTTATGCCTTTTTTTCTTTCAGATTGGTATGAACACAGATTAGGCTCCGACCAGCGCCGCCGCCGGATGTAGATCTTGGACCCGGCTGTGCGGCCAGAAGCAATGCCCTGGACCTCAGGAACCAGTAGAATCTCCGGCGGACCGCATCAGTGATCTCTCGGATGGAATCCTTGGGGAGATCATCTCCCTTATCCCCACCAAGGATGGACGCCGCACACAAGTCCTCGCATCCCGGTGGCGCACTCTGTGGCACACCCCGCCTCTTAATCTCGATTATCATCAGCTATTTGTCGATGATGATTCTGAACTCCCACGGAGCCATCATCTCCTCCCACGGGGGCTCCTTTCAACGCATCTGCATCCCGGCATGCTACCTGCTAGACATACCCTGCATGGTGGCCGCCTGGTTGACATCCCGTCAATTCAATATACTCCAGCAGCTTCAGTTCTATCATGACTATGTAACATACCACAGACCGATGTATTTGTGCCCTCACCACCGACGTCCATCACGTGATTTTCCTCCTCTCTCCACACCGCTACCTATGCCCAGTGCCATCTAGCAGACAATCTGGTACAAATGCTTCGACTCCCACTACTAAAAAAAACTTGTGCTTGTGTGGTTGATCTGTCAGAGGCCGCACTGCACAGCATCATCCGCTCCACCTGCCCTACCCTGGAGTGCTTCCTGCTTGTTTTTGCAATGGAAATTCATATCTGTTGTATCAAAATAAAGTCGCCCCACCTTGTAAGCATGGGAATTTGTTTTTTTCGACATGATCTCATAATCGAAGATGCCCCGTCACTTCAAAGGTTGCTCCTTGATTCTGGTATAGTACCTTCACAAATAACTATAGTCTTTGTGCCTAAACTGGAGACCTTGGGTACAATTCGTGATCCTTTTAGATGGCTCAAAATGGTGTTTGACTCCACACCTATTGAGGTACTGTATATTATTCACGTAAACTTTTGTAATCTGCCTTTTTCATTTGTGCGCATAAGTTAAGTATCATCTTGGAGTACACTTTTGGTACTAATATTATGTTCTATGCTCAATGAAGAGCTTATCAGTGGTGGTGGATTCTGTCAAGACCTTACATATCAGTATGTGGGGTTTTGATCTGAACATGATTATTGGCTTGCTACAATGCTTTCCATGTCTGGAGAATTTGTATATAAAGATGATGATTTCACGCACATTGAAAGCCCATATATAATGTATTATAATTAATCATTGAGATATCACTCTTTCAACATAATATTTTTAGACATTAACTGTTTTCAATCTTCATCTCTATTTAGGCTCTAACACATGGAGAAAAAGGTCGATGGTTCAAGAAGCACCGGGATTTTCTCAGATCTCATGACATTCGTTTGAAGACAGCAACACTGGAAGGATATGCATCCAACAATGCAAACGCTAGCTTTGTCACATTCTTCATGTTGAATGCAAGGGCACTATTGTCTGTGAGGATTAAGTTTTTCGACAAGAAATTTCTTACGGATGCAAGTGTTGAACAACATAAAAAGAAGTTTCAGGTGGACCTAAGGGCTTTTGATTGTGCTCAGCTTCTATTTACGACAGCTTTTCATCATGTACCAATAGAGTTTCTGGCCTGGGATCTTGATTTTATGGATCAGACTGATCCATTTGATTGTGACTGCCGAAAACTTTTGTTGAGTTAGATGTCATTGTCCTGTTCAATCTGGATTTTGCCTAAACCTGATGAGCAATTAATCCTCGTGCTTTTGTACTGTTTGTAAGCTGGAGTTAGATATTCTTTCCCTTTTCAACTCAGTTTTGACCCATATTTTCTTTCATACTAGGCCAATGGCTTGCCATTTCTTTCATTAAGACATAAATATTATAAGCATTCACAACATAGGGAAAGAACAGCAGTGTTACTGTTAGTCCAATTTGTGACAAGTTTTGGTACAAACTTCTTACAAACCGGAGCTTCTCTCAAAAAGGCTCATGGTTCCCAGAGGGACCTTGTCACCTATGTGTGCGAAATGACATACGCTGTCTCTTCCCGCCTTGATTTATTTTACAAAGGCAACATGCAACTATATATAGTAGTGTCGTCCTAAAAATATGAAATTATTCACGGTTTGTTTTGCATTTTTATACATTATTTGAGTTTGCTAGGCATTTTGGAAGATACTTTCGTGTGTGCAAAGGTCATGTGTGTACTAACCACATATGTAATTCGATGTTCAATCTGTTTATGGAATCAAGTCCTTATAAGATATGAGTACATATACTGTTGTTCTGTGTGCAATGACATCACACACGGACCCTCCTGGGGAACCCGTCGGTGATGATTTAATCAATCGCTGACAATTGTATACCGCCAAGCGTTTGCCCACAACACACATGGCTTATTAGCAGCAACTGTCTGTGTTATTATGGATCTTCGCACACATTTCTGATTACAGACATGTTTGCCGCGTATCACACACATCTTGTTATATTGAACCGTTTTTATTCTCTTTAATGATGCTCAGTGGGTTGTTTTCTCCCGTTGCAACGCACGGGCATGTTTGCTAGTAAATAGATAATATGTTTAGCGTGCACTCCACTAAATAGATATAATTTGGATCCATTGCAACGCACAGGACGGCACAACCCCCACTAGCACCCAGGCGCTTGCACGGAACACCAAGATGCATTTCTATGAGTAGTTTATCTTGTGAGAGAAAACGATGAACGAGGGAAGGCCTTATTTGCAAATGTGGAGAGGGGTGTGGGTATCTTTTTGCAAAATTGCCATAGTTTCCTTCCATGGACATCTACACCTCATAAGAACCCAACGTCCAACTGTGGCACCCTCGCCACGGCCAGGCCACCACCGTCCGGTTCAAATCGAACAAGTGAGTCGCGAACACCGCCGTGACAACAGCCAGCTGGGCATCTCGAACCACGCCGATACCGCTTCCCCATAGCCGACCTACGCTGGCACATGGCCGCACGCCGTTGAGCCACGCGTCAACATACAACGGCAGGAATGCCTCCAGGCTCACTGGCTCAACTACATCGAGTACATCACGTTCACAAACCGGTATCCGTTTAGGAGGTTGCTCCCGCCCACGAGCACACGCCAATACGTATCCAACATTCTAGCCTCGTAGTTGTGTGGTACATCCTCTGGACGGTGCAAGCGGTCGGAAGCTCGAGCCCAAGTTGAGCTATGTGCCCCGGGTAGATCACTGGCTCCTGCCCGAGCTCCCACCCAGCCGTCGTTGCCGTCGCACCACTGACGATCGGGAGAAGCACCCTGCCACTCATCTGGAGCGTGAGCTAGTAAACATTGTGCGACACGTCATAACAGTCAAGCACCTCGACATGCGTCGGACGGGCAGAGATTTTCTCGGCCACAAGCTCCATGGAGTCATCCAATATCAGTGTGGTACTGTAGTCGAACATGCGGGTAAAATACTACAAGAGCAGTTGCATGTGCAAGGCCCAGACGCCGATGTTGGCGTGGAGCAGGTGGTACTCACTGGTGCCGCAACGTGTTACATGGCTTAGGAAAGCACCTGTCGTGACGCTCTGGCATTGGCATCGGCATTGTCAACGCAGCTGATGATCCGGACGAGGACAAGCATGAAAGGAAAGGGTCTTGCATGTGTGTACAGATTCATGCAGGAAATTATTTCCAGGAAATACGGACTTTGTTTACCTTTCTTTGAGGCTATAGATGATCCACATGAGGAAATCTATTATAACCATTGGATGAAAATTAGTGTTGCGGGAGTACGAATCTGAGCATGGGAGGGGAGCAGTCAAGCCTCGTCCACCGACATGCGCCTCACCCCTCTCGGTCTCACCGCTGCTCTTGTATGGAACATCAAGATGCATTTGTATGAGTAGTTTATATTGTGGGAGAAAAGGATGAACAAGGGAAGGCCTTATTTGCAAATGTGGAGAGGGGTGTGGGTATCTTTTTGCAAAATTATCGTAGTTTCCTTCCATGGAAATCTACGCCTCATAACACCCCGACTTCCAGCTCTGGCACCCTCACCACGGCCAGGCCACCACCGTTCGGTTCAAATTGAATGAGTGAGTCGCGAACACCGCCGCGACAACGGCCAGCTAGGCATCTCGAACTACACCAATGCCGCTTCGCCGTAGCCGACCTACGCTGGCACGTGGCCGCACACGTTGAGCCGTGCGTCAATGTACGACGGCAGGAACGCCTCCAGGCTCACTGGCTCAACTACGTTGAGTACATCATGTTCGCAAACTGGTATCCATTGAGCAGGTTGCTCCTGCCCACGAGCACACGCCTATACGTATCCAGCATTCCAGCCTCGTACTGTGTGGTACATCCTTGGGATGGTGCAAGCGGTCGGAATCTCGAGCCCAAGTCGAGCTATGTACCCTCGGTAGATCATTGGCTCCTACCTGAGCTCCCACCCGGCCGTCATTGCCATCGCACCACTGACTATTGGGAGCAGCACCCTGCCACTCATCCGGAGCGCGATTTAGTAAACGTCGTGTTGCATGTCACAACAGTCAAGCACCTCAACATGCGTCGTACGGGCAGAGACTTTTCTCGGCCACAAGCTCCATGGTGTCGTCCAAGATTAATGTGGTACTGTAGTCGAACATGCGGGTAAAATACTACAGGAGCAGCTGCATGTGCAAGGCCCAGACGCCGATGTTGGCGTGGAGGAGGTGGTACTCACTGGCACCGCAGCGTGCTACATGGCTTAGGCAGGCACCTGTTGTGATGCTGTGGCGTTGGCACAGGCATTGTCAATGCAGCTTATGATCCGGAGGAGGACGAGCAGGAAATGAGAGGATCTTGCATGTCTATGTAGATTCATCCAGAAAATTATTTCCTAGAAATACGGCCTTTGTTTACCTTTCTTTGAGGCTGTAGATGACCCACTCGAGGAAATCTATTATAACCATTGGATGAAAATTAGTGGTGCGGGAGTACGGATCGGAGCATGGGAGGGGAGCAGGCAAGCCACGTCCGCCGACCTGTGCCTCACCCCTCTCGGTCCCACCACCTCTCTGCTTTCATGAGGATGACATGTGGGCCAGCCGCATTTAAGTTCCACATGTCATTGACTCATAGGCCGGTGCACTAAGCCACTGAAGCTCGGTCCCGTGGGCCCCGAGATGGAATTGTAACTCCTGCACCAGGCCTTGTGGTGCTGCCACAGTACGAAGTCGTGCCAAACCCGAAATATGTGGGCCAGCCCGTGTGTTGCAATTGATCCAAAGTATCTATTTACAGGAGTGCACTCTAAACATGTTATATATTTGTTTTTCTCTAGCCTTTCCTAGCCATGCAACCAAGCCACATAAGCATCATGGGTGCCCCCCCCCCCCACATCATATTATTCATAATACTACGCTGACTGAAAAAAGATAAATCACCCAAAACAAGATCTTCTCATTTTTTTTCTATGATGTTGTGTCGTGCACGTACCTAGTTGTATAGTGGTAGTACTAGCTGTAGTACAAACTTCGTACTAGTAGGAGTAGTAGTACTGAGTGCTCCTACTCTATCAACGAGCCCCATCTAACACCAAATTTCTTGGCTTTCATGCTACAGCTAGATCTTCCCCTCCTCGATTCTGTTTTCCAACGCGACGGGCAGGGTGCGGTTTGCCGATAGTCGGTTTTCTTAACTGTGGTCCCACATGAAAGTGAAAATGCTAGATTGCTAGGCAACACGCCTTCCCTACCTATGTGGCGTGCCGGACAGGCCGTGGAGTACTCCTGATTCCCGGGCGTGTGGGGGTGCAACGCGAAAGTGGTAGGCATTTTTCTTTTACTAGCAATGTGCATGTGCATTGCGACGGATCCAAAGTAGAATAGTACTTGTTCACAAACTTGAAAGAAAACACTCTTGTTTTGATATACATATGTACCACTAAAAATATATTACTTTTCACTAAAAATATATTTCTCGGGCTATTTTGATGAGGTGAGGGAGGGATGTGGTTGCTTTCAAGATAATAAGGGGTTTTCTGCAAATTGGAGCAGAGAAGTGGGCTATTGTTGCAAAAATGCCACAACTTACCTTACAGCCATTAGATGTAGATCTAATGGTCGGAAATGACGGATGGCAGACACACCACCATCACCAATTGAGTCTTTTATAGGAGACTAGCAAGATGCCCATGCGTTGCACGGAACATCAGGATGCATATGTATGAGTAGTTTATCTTGTGGGAGTAAAGGATGAACGAGGGAAGTCCTTATTTGCAAAAGTGGAGAGGGCTGTGGGTATATTTTTGCAAAATTGCCATAGTTTCCTTCCTATCCGTCTGATATAAATCGGACGGCCTATATTGCAGGATGGCAGGCACACCATCATCACCAACTCTATTTTTTATAAGAGTAGATATAGAGAAACATGTATAAATTTTAACATTTGGTTCTGCTCCTTGGCACGATCAATAGATAGAAATAAAGATTGGGAACGCTAGGGCGGGGCTTTTTCTGCCGGATAAGCAGGGTACTAGCTAGGTTGGCGCATCATCGGTTTGGTCACATGCGGTTCGACATGTTGTAGTGTTTTTAGCAAGATGCCCGTGCGTTGCACAAAGTTGATGGAAAAGGTAAGCACAACTTATAAATTGACTAATGGAGTGTCGTGGTTCTAAGACTGACAATAGAAAGGGGGGTAGGTATGGAGAGGCAAGATCCCAGCTATGTGAAGGTGTACACATAGGATTTACGAGTCCAGGCCCTTCGCGGTGGAAGTAATAGCCCTACGTCTCGGTGCCCAGAGGCGGTCGAGTGGATTATATGTGTGTGATGTTATAGGGGTGCGAACCCTTTTCTCAGAGGATGGGAGTGGCTTATATAGAGTGCGCCAGGACCCCAACCATCCTCCATTACAAGGGACTTAATGTACATAAAGTAGGGGCGTTACTGATAACGCCGACCTTAAGTGTTATTAATGATCTTAAAGACTACGGAGCGAATGTCCAACCATTACAGTGCTGAGTGACTCCTGGCCTTCAGTAGGTCGAGTGATTCCTCATATGATCGACTGACAATAGGCAGGGGGACGCCCGAGTGATATGACTGGTCGAGTGGAGTGCACTCGACATCTTTGACTGGGCGTTCTTCGTTGCCTCTTGGACTTCTTATCTTCTAGGATAGTGACCTTGCGTAGGACATATAGGTCAGGCCTATGACCCTACCCCAGGTCTGTATCCTCATCAGTAGCCCCCGAATGGATTGAGGTTCAAATAGAAAGTAGGTTGAAGTTAATCTTGTTCCGAGCTTCGCGTCTCGCGAGTGTTTTACGCAGGACGGAAGGCTCACGTTGGTACTTCAGCATTGATTCAGTCGCCTTGATCCATTCAGAGAGTTGCCGACCAAACTTGTTGCATCATCCTCCGAGTTCTTTCTTGGAGTGCAGAATCTTTGGCGCGATTGATAGCAGTGTATCCCGGATTTCACGGGATACGGAATTTCGGGGAAGCGCGCGGGACGGGGCGCGCCGAAGTAAGCGGGGCGGATAAACAGTAGTGCCTCGATTTCCATGCCACCTTTTTCTCCATGTATGTTGCGCGTGACTGTTGCGTGATTTGACAGGATCGCCTGGTCCCACGCGTCAGCCACTCGGAAGCATCCCTTTATAAGGCGACGGGGCCGAGGCGTCTGCACTGTGCACGCCCATTTCTCTTTCTTCTTCCTCTACTTCTTCATCGCATCTAGTTCTTCTGCTCTCGATGCTGCCGCTCTGCCGCCATGGTGAAGGACAAGACGGCGGCGCTGGAGCGCATGAAGAAGGTGACGGAAGTGGCGAAAGGCAAGAAGTGGATCCGCGGGTCGTCATCGCGCGTAGGGCTGCCGCCAGGCTGGATCCAGGGCGATTGGATCCGGTCTTCGCTCCGGCAAGAAGATCTGGATGAACTGGCGGAGTCTGGGCTGATCGCCAAGGGTGCAGCAAGGCTGCCTGAGGAGGAGACGGAGCCGCAGCCTCGACCGGGTGAGTGTGTACTGCTCGCCACCCAAGTCGACCGGGGTTTTTCGCTCCCCCGCACCCCTTCTTCCGGGGCTTTCTAAACTTCTTCGGTGCCCAACTCCACCATTTTTCTCCCAATACCATCATGAACCTTGCCGCGTTCGTGTAGATGTGTGGGAAATTCTTGGGGTGTCGACCGCACTGGGGCCTATTCAAACATATTTTCACCATACGTTCCCAGCCGGTGAAGAAAGCGAAAACGGGTGACTCGAATACCCATGTCATCCAGATGTGTGGGGGTTGGGGTATCCAAAAGAGGTAGAGGAGTTCTTTCCCTGCCATGACTCTCCTTGAACTGGTTAGAGGTTGGCAGTTGACCTGGTTCTACTGCCAGGACCTCCCAACTGTAGGTCAGTCGACTGGCCTTCCCCACTTCACTTTTGACCGTGTCCAGACTCCTTCTCCACTAAAAGTGACGGCTGCTGAAAACATGGAGACGAAGATGTTGGTTGAGAAAGTGGTCCAACTGATTAATGAGGGTGTCACTGGCATGGACCTGCTGGAAGTATTTCTCAGTCGACGCATCCAACCTCTTCAGGCCTATGACCATCCCATGTGGGTGTACTCTGGGTCCGACGACACCGCTCGTGTTCATCTAGAGGAAGTGCCAGCCAAGACCGTGGCCATGTGGTTGAAGAGCATTACAGGCAGCCAGGACAACCCTAGAGGAGCCAGGCGAGTCATCCCCTTCAGTGACGACAATCAGCCCGACAAGGTATGTTCTTTATTCTGACTGTCTTTGCATGCACATTCCGACTGTACTTGATCTCGACTGACTTTTACTCGACGTTTTGTCTTGTAGGTTTTCACAGACATGTATTCGATGCCCAACAGTGAACAAGCTCTGGAGCAGGACCAGGAGGGAGAGGCCAGTGTGGAGGAGAGTGGTGAATGGGAATCTTCGGATGAAGATGAGGAGGAGGAGAGCAAGGAGTCAGACGACGAGTAAGAAATCGACTCGCCGCCGCGCTCCAAACGCCGATCCAAGCAACACCATGACCTGGCGGGCGGGCGCGAAAAGAACGTGGCTCCAAGTACCCACGCGCAGAAGCGCACTCGGACGTTGACTCTGGAGCCAACAGAGAAGGTCGCCAAGCAGCCCAAGGTTGCTCCTCCAAAGACTCGGAAGACTTTGCCGCGGATCAAGATGGATGTCCCTGTTGCTTCGGGGTGAGTATCTTGCTTGCATTTATCTAGGCGGACTGAAGTTTTTGTTCTAACCAAACTGATCATGTATCTTTCTAGCCCAACCTCTGCTACAACTAACATGGATATCGACAAAGCTCTAGGAGATGAGGAGACCGACGATGCGGCCACTTCCCAAGCTGGTAAGTCCGTTCGACCAGGCTTCATTTAGTCAAGTGGGTTGTTAGTCGGCTGAATTTCCAATGTTTCTCTCTCTCTGCAGTTCCGCGAGAGTTCGTCGTGCTTCCTGATGGTGAAGAAGAAGAAGTTCCTCTACAGGAGAGGAGGAGGAGGAGAGGTGGGGGCTCGAGCAGGAGAAACTTGAAGTTCAAGTCCCTCAGTCGACGCCAGATCTTGAGGCGGTGGTCTAGAGTTCGGGAGATCCGGTTCGGACCAACGTCATAATTTCCAGCTCGCTGACGACTGATCATCCGTCGGGGTCGACTGCTCCGGTTACTGCCGCTCCAGTGCAACTCCACTCGTCTGACCGAGTTTCTGCTTCGGCCGCCTTGGATCCATCACTCTTCGCTACATATCAGACCCCAGACGATTCACCAAGTGCTGCCAGGGAGGCTCTTCGCCAGGTGAACCTTGTCATGGAGCAGGTGAAGGTGATGCACGAGGACAGTCAGGTGGCTTATAATGCCAGCACCGCCATGCAGACCAATGTTAAGGTCAGCGAACTCCGACTGAACTTTTGAATGATGTTTTATATCCAATCACCCACTAGGGTGTGCCTGTGTTTAGAGTTTAGGAAATCTTCCACTTCACTCAACTCGTGCTGAGTCTTAGTAATCTGTTCGGACCAGTGGGGGCACGCCGAGTGCACCGAATGGGTGTAGTTCCCGAGACCACGGTCGACTGCTGGAAGTCGGCTGATGTCTTAGATTCTTCTCTTTCTTTGATTCACGCTGGGCAGACCATGCCGAGTGTTGATTTGAACCAGTGGGGGCACCTAAGTGCACCCACTAGGTGTAGTCCCCGAGACTACTGTTGAATATTTGATTCGGCAGTAGTCTTAGAGTAACTTTTTGCTATCATTGTCTCTTATTTCTGTCAACTGGTATATCTGTCTCGCTGACTGCAGAGGTCTTGTGATCTTGGGGCTCGGCTTTCCGAGTTAAAGAAGAAGCATATCAATGTTGAACTTGATCTTGAACTCGCAAAGAAGAACCTCAAGACTGCTCAAGAAGGAACGGCCATCATGGGAGGTAACCAATCGACTCTTGCCCACCTAGTAGGTCGCGTCTTTCACTTTTTTCAGTCTCTTTGAACCGAGTGACTTCACACAAGCAGATGTGCATAGTGAAAACCGTCAACTTCAAGCTCATCTAAAGAGTGTTGTTTCTTTAGAGAGAATGAAGGAAGCTTTGGAGAAGAAGGACCAGGACCTTGCTGCTGCTCAGAAGGAAGCACATGACAAGACAACGCTTGCGGACAAGAAGCTGGCTTTAGTCGGCAAGTTGGAAGAGGAGAACGCGAAGTTGAAAACAGCCATCTCGGAAGCCAATCGGGAAGTCGAGCAGCTGAAGAAGGACAAGGAGAACCTGACCAATGAAGTTGGAGGCCTCAGAGCCAAGACAGGCAAGCTAGAGTCCTATCTGGGACAACTTGCCGCGAAACTAGTTCTGAAGCTTGAAGGTACAGCCGCTCGACTGGTTAATTGTCGTTGATTGAAGTATGTTGTAATATTGTCGACTCACTATTTTTCATGATGGAGCAGAACTTTTTCAGGATTTTAAAGCTAAAACCGGGCGGGTCAAGACAGGTCTCGACCCCATCAATTGCCCTGTGAAAGATGACGTTGCGATGAACTTGCTACGGTTGGAATCACGCTTGGACAGCGCTATTGCCTATCTGGCTCGACTGAAGGCGGCGATGACCCGGGTGGACACCGAACTCTGGCCTCAGGCGGAACTTTCTCAAGACCTCGGTCGCTGATGACTCGACTCAATCAGATTCTTGGTCGAGTGCAGGAGTGGAATAAGTCATCCGCTCGCTGTGGCGCTGACGTCGCCCTGTCATTGGTTCGAGTGCACTACAAGGATGCCAGAGAAGATAAGTTGGCGTCCCTCAAGGTTGTGAATACTGGGAAGCACACCTTCCAGTCCTTCATGGACACCTTCCTTGAGGCCGCCACTCGTATTTCGGACAGCATTGACCTTGGCAGCTTCTGCGAACCAGCCAACCCTTCTCCCGCTGAGTGATCGAAAAAACATTATGCTTCACCCTCATTTGCCTCGGAATGCCGAGTGATTTTGTAATCGTTGAAACTCCTTTGGGCCCGACGCCTGAGTACTTTAATCCGCGGTTAGAAACCTTTGGATTTATCTGAAGTCGTCTTATCTTTGAATATGTTTTGCTGGTCTTCGAGCGGAACTCGTTCTTCCCTCGGATTGGTTTTTGTACTCTCGATGCAGCTTCTAAGGAAGAGGCCGAAGTCGACCTGTTGGACGAGCCTTGAGCAGCATTGATCAGCTCATCAGCGAGGCACTCAGCAATGGCCTTGACATTCCTAAAAGCAGTTCGCCTTGGCACTAGCTGTTGGATGAGCCTTTGGCAGCATTGATTAGCTCATCATCGAAGCATTCAGCAATGGTCTTGACGTTCCTGAAAGCAGCTCGTCTTGGCGTCGGCTAGCCTTTGGCCATGCACACAATCTCGTGCTTCTTCTTGACGGTGCAGCCCTGGGGGAGGGTTCATGGTCGACCGTACCATTCGGTTGGGTTTTTCAAACTTAGGCGAGTACTGGACTGCAGCTAAGTCCCCGAATGAGAGGATTGCTCGCCACTCGGTAGGATTTTTTATACTTAGGCGAGTACTGGACTGCAGCTAAGCCCCCAAGTGAGAGGATTGCTCGCCACTTGGTAGGATTTTTTATACTTAGGCGAGTACTGGACTGCAGCTAAGCCCCCAAGTGAGAGGATTGCTCGCCACTCGGTAGGATTTTTTATACATAGGCGAGTACGGGACTACAGCTAAGCCCCCGAGTGAGAGGATTTCTCGCCACTCGGTAGGATTTTTTATACTTAGGCGAGTACTGGACTGCAGCTAAGCCCCCCAGTGAGAGGATTGCTCGTCACTCTGTAGGATTTTTTATACTTAGGCGAGTACAGCACTGCAGCTAAGCCCCCGAGTGAGAGGATTGCTCGCCACTCGATAGGATTTTTTAACACTTAGGTGAGTACTGGATTGCAGCTAAGCCTCCCGAGTGAGACGATGGCTCACCACTCGGTAGGATTTTTTTAACACTTAGGCGAGTACTAGACTGCAAGTAAGCCTCCCGAGTAAGAAGCTGGCTCACCACTCGGTAGGATTTTTTAACACTTAGGCGAGCACTGGACTGCAGCTAAGCCTCCCGAGTGAGAGGCTGGCTCACCACTCGGTAGGATTTTTTAACACATAGGCGAGTGCTGGACTGCAGCTAAGCCTCCCGAGTGAGAAGCTGGCTCACCACTCGGTAGGATTTTTTAACACTTAGGCGAGTACTAGACTGCAGCTAAGCCTCTCAAGTGAGAAGCTGGCTCACCACTTGGTAGGATTTTTTTACAATTAGGCAAGTATTGGACTGCAGCTAAGCCTCCCGAGTGAGAGGCTGGCTCACCACTCGGTAGGAATTTTCAACACTTAGGCGAGTACTGGACTGCAGCTAAGCCTCCCGAGTGAGAAGCTGGCTCACCACTCGGTAGGATTTTTTAACACTTAGGCGAGTACTGGACTGCAGCTAAGCCTCTCGAGTGAGAAGCTGGCTCACCACTCGGTAGGATTTTTTTTACACTTAGGCGAGTACTGGACTGCAGCTAAGCCTCCTGAGTGAGAGGCTCGCTCACCACTTGGTAGGATTTTTTTAACACTTACTGGACTGCAGCTAAGCCTTAGAGTGAGAGGCAGGCTCACCACTCGGTAGGATTTTTCAAACTTAGGCGAAAAGGATTCGCAGCTAAGCCCTCGAGTGAGAGGCTGGCTCACCACTCGGTAGGATTTTTCTTTTCAACTTAGACGAAACGGATTCGCAGCTAAGGCACCCACTAGGGGATTTTAGAACATGCAAAAAATGAACAACAAGCATTTGGAAGACTATAAAATCCTGTCTTTGATAATCAAACTAAAAGGTATTTCTTATTACATCTCAATAGTCTGAATGTTTAAGAGTAAAAGGGGCGGAGCTCATCTTTATTGTGCTCGACATTGAAAAGACAATATGCTCCATTGTGGAGCACTTTGGTGACGACGAAGGGGCCTTCCCAAGCAGGAGCGAGCTTGTGTGGTTTCTGCTAGTCCACTCAAAGAACCAAGTCTCCTTCCTGAAATACCTGACCCCTTACATTTCTGGCATGGAATCAACGCACGTCTTGTTGATAAATGGTCGACCGAATCAAGGCCATCTCTCTTTCTTCTTCCATGAGATCGAGTGCATCTTGCCGAGCCTGTTCCGCTTCTGCTTCTGAGAAGAGCTCGACTCGGGGCGCATTGTGGAGCAAATCACTCGGGAGTACGGCTTCAACTCCGTAGACTAAGAAGAATGGAGTTCGTCCAGTCGACCGATTAGGAGTTGTCCTCAATCCCCAAAGTACTGATGGAAGTTCATCGACCCAGGCACCTGTTGCATGCTTGAAGTCACGCATCAATCAGGGTTTCAGTCCTTTGAGAATTAATCCATTTTCTCTTTCAGCCTACTCATTCGACTGAGGATGGGCGACTGAAGCGTAACCGACCCTCGTGCCTTGGGAAGCACAAAAGGCTCTGAACTCGTTACAGTCGAAGTTCGACCCGTTATCCGTGATGATGCTGTGTGGAACACCATATATGAATATCAATTCTATGATGAAACTTACAGATGTACTTGCTTCAAGGTTTTTAATGGGCTTGGCTTCGATCCATTTAGTAAACTTGTGGACTGCTACCAGCACATGGGTAAATCCACTCCTGCCAGTCCTTAGAGGTCCAACCATATCCAATCCCCAGACGCGAAAGGCCAGACGAGTGGAATAGTCTTCAGAGCTGACGCAGGCTTATGGGACATGTTGGAGTAAAACTGACAGCCTTCACATTTGTCTACTATTTCTTTTGCCATCTCATTGGCATGTGGCCAGTAAAATCCGGCTCGGTATGCTTTGGCCACGATGGTCAGAGAGGACGCATGGTGACCACAGGTCCCCGAGTGAATATCATTGAGGACCATTCGGCCTTCTTCTGGCGTGATGCATTTCTGGCAAACTCTAGTTACACTTTCTCTGAACAACTGACCTTTTATCACAATAAAGGTTTTAGATCGTCGGACGATCTGTCGAGGCTCTTGTTCATCCTCTGGAAGTTCTTTCCTAAGAATGTATGCGACGTATGGCACTGTCCAGTTGGGAATGATGACCAAAACCTCCATGACTAAGTCGACCACGGCTGGGATTTCGACTTCAGTCAGATCCGTGGCACTCTTAGGCTGCGGGGACTCTTCAGTGAAAGGATCTTCCTGAACTGAAGGTGAATGAATATGCTCCAAAAACACATTGCTGGGAATGGCTTCTGAGGGAGTCCCAGACTAGGGGGTGTCTGGACAGCCGGACTATCATCGTCAGCCAGACTCCAAGACTATGGAGATACAAGATTGAAGACTTCGTCCCGTGTCCGTATGGGACTTTCCTTGGCGTGGAAGGCAAGCTTGGCGATACGGACATGTAGATCTCCTACCATTGTAACCGACTCTGTGTAACCCTAGCCCTCTCCGGTGTCTATATAAACCGGAGGGTTTTAGTCCGTAGGACAACACAACCATTACAACAATCATACCATAGGCTAGCTTCTAGGGTTCAACCTCCTTGATCTCGTGGTTGATCCACTCTTGTACTACCCATATCATCAATATCAATCAAGCAGGAGTAGGGTTTTACCTCCATCGAGAGGGCCCGAACCTGGGTAAAAAGATCGTGTCCCTTGTCTCGTGTTACCATCCGCCTAGACGCACAGTTCGGGACCCCCTACCCAAGATCCGCCGGTTTTGACACCGACATTGGTGCTCTCATTGAGAGTTCCTCTGTGTCGTCACCTATAGGCTTGATGGCTTCTTCAATCAACAACAACGCTGTCCAGGGTGAGACTTTTCTCCCCAGACAGATCTTCGTGTTCGGCGGCTTTGCACTGCGGGCCAATTTGCTTGGCCATCTGGAGCAGATCGAAAGCTACGCCCCTGGTCATCAGATCAGGTTTGGAAGCCTAAACTTCACGGCCGATATCCGCGAAGACTTGATCTTCGATGGATACGAGCCACAGCCGAGCGTGCCGCGCTTTCACGATGGGCATGATTTAGCTCTGCCGCCGGATAGTGCCCTGGAGGTCGCACACGAGTCCGCTCTGACCCATAGTTCGGAGCAGACCGTGTAGATCGAGGATAGGTGGCTGGACACCGCCTCGGTAGCTACAACTTCTATGGCGATGGAGCTGAATACCGACCTTGTCCCTTATAAAGCTCGTGACTCCGAGGCACCGGACCCCTCGCCGGACTCCGAACCTCCTGCGCCCCTGCCAATCGAATCCGATTGGGCGCCGATCATGGAGTTCACCGCCGCGGACATCTTTCAGCACTCACCCTTTGGCGACATCCTAAATTCGCTAAAGCATCTCTCGCTATCAGGAGAGCCCTGGCCGGACTGCGGTCAGGACGGTTGGGATGCGGATGACGAAGAAATTCAAATCCCACCCACCACCCACTTTGTAGCCACTGTCGACGACCTGACCGACATGCTAGACTACGACTCCGAAGACATCGACGGTATGGACGATGATGCCAGAGACGATCAAGAACCAGTGCCTATAGGGCACTGGAAGACCACCTCGTCATACGACATATACATGGTGGACACCCCAAAGGATGGGGACGGCCAAGAAGCAGCGGAGGCAGATTCTTCTAAGAAACAGCCCAAGCGCCGACGTCAGCGGCGCCGCTCTAAATCCCACCACAGCAAGAATGGAGATTCCGGCACCAGAGATAATAACACCCCAGAGAGTGCTGAAGACAACCCCCTCCACCAAGATTCAGCACAGGAGGACGGGGAAGCCAGCCCTCGAGAGAGAGCGGCAGATGAGGAAGATGAAGACTACATGCCTCCCTCCGGAGACGAAGCAAGCCTCAATGACGACGAATTCATCGTGCCAGAGGATCCCGTCGAACAAGAGCATTTTAAACGCAGGCTTATCGCCACGGCAAATAGCCTAAAGAAAAAGTAGCAACAGCTTCAAGCTGATCAAGACCTGCTGGCCGACAGATGGACCGAGGTCCTCGCGGCCGAAGAGTATGAACTCGAACGCCCCTCCAAAAGTTTCCCGAAACGCAAGTTGCTCCCCCGGCTAGAGGAGGAAGCATATAAACCTTCATCACGAGCGCACAATACGGTAGATCGACCACCCCGTGGCCGTGACAGAGAGGCATCTAGGCCCTCCATCAGGACCGAACCCCGGCATCGCTCAAAAAGTACGAAGCCACGAGGGAATGCGCCGGACTTGCGAGACATATTGGAGGACAAGGCAAGACAATCCAAATCTATCTATGGATCACGTGGGCGCCCCGCGACCCACGATGACTACCGTCGCGCCGGATACAGCAACTCCGGCCGGGCCGAACACAGCAGGCAACGCTCTCTTGAGCTACGTCGTGATATTGCTCAATATAGGGGCGCCGCACACCCACTATGCTTCACAGACGAAGTAATGGATCATCAAATCGCTAAAGGGTTTAAACCCGTGAACATTGAATCTTACGATGGCACAACAGACCCCGCGGTTTGGATCGAAGATTATCTCCTTCATATCCATATGGCCCGCGGCGACGATCTCCACGCCATCAAGTACCTCCCACTCAAGCTTAAAGGACCAGCTCGGCATTGGCTTAACAGCTTGCCCGCAGAGTCAATTGGGTGTTGGGAGGACCTGGAAGCCGCATTCCTCGACAACTTCCAGGGCACATATGTGCGACCACCAGACGCCGATGACCTAAGCCACATAATTTAGCAGCCAGACGAATCGGCCAGACAGTTCTGGACACGGTTCTTAACAAACAAAAATCAAATTGTCAACTGTCCGGATGTAGAGACCCTCGCAGCCTTCAAACATAACATCCGCAACGAGTGGCTGGCCCGGCACCTAGGACAGGAAAAGCCGAAATCCATGGAAGCCCTCAGATCACTCATGACCCGCTTCTGCGCGGGAGAGGACAGCTTGCTAGCTCGCAGCAACAACCTCAACAAAAATGCTGGCAGTCCGGATGCTAAGGACCACAATGGCAGGTCGTGTCGAAACAAAAACAAACGCCGCATTAACGGCGATAACAATGAGGATACGGCAGTCAACGCCGGATTCAGAGGCTCTAAACCCGGTCAGCGGAAGAAGCCATTCAAAAGAACTACTCCGGGTCCGTCCAATCTGGACCGAATACTCGACCGCTCTTGCCAGATACATGGCACCCCCGAAAAGACAGCTAATAACACCAACAGAGATTGTTGGGTATTCAAGCAGGCAGGCAAGTTAATTGCCGAAAACAATGACAAGGGGCTGCACAGCGACGACGAGGAGGAGACTCGGCCGCCGAACAGTAGAGGACAGAAGGGTTTCCCCCCACAAGTGCGGATAGTAAACATGATATACGCAACCCATATACCCAAGAGGGAGCGGAAGCGTGCACTTAGGGACGTATACGCGATGGAGCCAGTCGCCCGGAAGTTCAATCCATGGTCTTCTTGTCCGATCACTTTCGATCGAAGAGACCACCCGACCAGTATCCGCCATGGCGGATTCGCAGCATTGGTTTCAGACCCAATCGTCGATGGATTTCACCTCACTAGAGTCCTGATGGACGGCGGCAGCAGCCTGAACCTGCTTTATCAGGATACAGTGCGCAAGATGGGCATAGACCCCTCAAGGATTAAACCTACAAAGACGACCTTTAAAGGCATCATACCAGGTGTTGAGGCCAATTGTACAGGCTCAGTCACACTGGAAGTGGTCTTCGGATCCCCGGATAATTTCCGAAGCGAGGAGTTAATCTTCGACATAGTCCCGTTCCGCAGTGGCTATCACGCCCTGCTCGGACAAACCGCGTTTGCGAAGTTCAACGCGGTGCCGCATTATGCATACCTCAAGCTCGAGATGCCAGGCCATCGTGGAGTAATCACAGTCAACGGAAATACTGAACGCTCCCTCCGAACGGAGGAACACACAGCGGCTCTCGCGGCAGAAGTACAGAGCAGCCTTTTAAGGCAATTTTCGTGTCCGGCCATTAAATGACCGGACATAGCCAAACACGCCCGGAGCAACATCAATCAAGACCACCTGGCACGTTCCGAGCACGCGTAGCAATGCGGCCCCAACCCTAGGCCTTGCATGATTGCAAGACCAGCTCTACGCGTACATCATTACGCTTTGGAGATACCATGGGCATAGGGGGAGGGGCACGAACACGACAGGCCCAGAGTGCGGCTTAACCACACCAGGGGCTCCCAAGTGTGTCACTCTTTTTTCTTCCTTTTTTATTCACAGGACTCCATTCACCAGAGGCCCTGTCCGGCAGTAGATCTACCGAACTCACGATGCAACAGCCAGGGAGGGACAAAGGCTACGACGAACACTCAGGTGGTCTCCATTACGAGCATTAAATTTGTTAAATACACCATTCCGCAGCTTACCCTTGGAGGGAGACACTTCTAATAGTCCAGCCCTTGCTTGCCGCACTATTTGCATCGTTCTGCATTCATGGCAGAATCTCTTGAATAAACAATGCATCACTTTTTGCATATAATTGCATTACCTTTTTTACATATATGTTCATTTATGACATCTTGCACCCGTATATTTTGGTACGGCAGAATACACTAGGGGCTTATGTTTCCTGCATTATGGTGTGATAAGTCCGAACACTTTCACAAGTGCGGCACCCCGAACTTATAGCATTATATGCATCGGCTCTGAATCATGTCTTGGGTCAATAGTTGGGTTTGCCCGACTCCCATGTTTTGGTACCTTACGTTCCGTTCTGTCGGCTAAGGTAGCACTGGGAGAACCACTGCGATTGCGCCCCGGTTGAGCTGGGCGAGCGCCTCAGTGGAGAAAGCTAAAACTGACTGTCATGATAAGGCGAGAGACTGGTCGCTGTTTGAGAGGTCTTTCCGAGTCCCTAAAGACTTATGCCGCTTCGAGCGAGGAACCGGCTGTGTCCGGCCTAGGCGTGGATAGCGCCCCGAACTTGGTCTTCCGAATACTAGGGGCTTCGCCGAAATTTAAAATTATAGAATTCTATGGCTAAGTGAGAGTGTTCAAGCATTATAAGTCCGGTTGCCTTGTTCGTTGTGTTGAGCGCCACCCTAGATGGACCCAAAAATGGGAACAAGAGTGTTCAAGTTTATCCTGAACACCCCAGCACTCGTGGCATGGGGGCTGAAGCCGACGACTTGCCATCTCTCATATTTAATAAACGGCCGCACAGAAGTTAATATTTTAAATCAATAAGCGTTGCTTAGCGCATTTGAACAAAGTTTTCAGCGCACAGGATAACACATGGCGAGTTTACTCAATAATTACTTCTCTGGGGCACTCATCTGCAATCTTGCGGGCACCCTTCAGGACAGTCTTATAGTACATCTCGGGCGTACTATACTCCTTGCCCGCTGGCGGCGTGTCAGTGATAAGCCTCTCCGCATCCAGCCTGCCCCAATGCACCTTTGCGCGGGCAAGGGCCCGACGGGCACCTTCAATGCAGGCGAAGCGCTTGATGACTTCCACCCAGGGGCACGCATCCACCAGCCGCCGCACGAGGCCGAAGTAGCTCCCAGGCATGGCCTCTCCAGGCCACAGCCGGACTATGAGGCCCTTCATGGCCTGCTCGGCTACCTTGTGGAGCTCGACCAGCTGCTTCAGCTGGTCGCTAGGGGGCACCGGGTGTCCGGCCTTAGAATATAGAGACCAGAAGACCTTCTCCGTTGAGCTCCCCTCCTCGCCGCGGTATGTCGGTGTACTAAAGTAGGGGTACCCTAGTACCCCGAACTTGTGCACGGGCAGTAGCAGCGTCCCGCGGCACGGCTTGCCGGGCGTCCGCCAAGATCCTCAGTCATTCCTATTTTTGTGCCATTCAAGAACAAAGTGTTTAACTGAGAAGACAAGGCCCCGGCAAGAGGAGCTTGCCAGGAAGGACGAGACCCCGGCAAGAGGATCTTGCCGGGAAGGCCAACCAAGGCATTTCAAGAGACTTGCCGCGACGCGCCGCGCGTCCCGGCAAGACCCTGCGAGCGACAAGCTTGCGGGTGCGGCAAGACGGCGACCGCGGCAGGGCGCTTGCCGCGGCGAAGCCACCACTCTGCACCCACGCTCCAGCGCATCCGACGACGTGTCGCCGCAGGATCGCTCCTGGTGCACGTGGCGGGTAGCTGTGCAGCCAAGCGGTGCGAGGTGGCAAGTGAAGATGACTAGAAGGCCATCGTGGCGATCGGTGGCGCCCCTAAACGGTCGTTTCTTGCACTGTTAGGTAGGGGGCACTGTTGATAGCGGTTGTACCAACCCCTGTTTTTACTTTTTTACCCCTCTCTGTGTTGCCACCTGTCGGTGACCCCTTTAACCTATAAAAAGGAGGCCCATGCGCACGTAGAGGAGGTTCGACTCATTCGAGACTACAACACACCCACGGTCTCAAGCAAGAACAAATACAAATACAAAGCAGCAGGAGGAGTTTTATCTCTCCGGAGAGCTCTGAAGCTGGGTAAAATCCCTCGCATGCATAGCCTCGATCTGCTCTTCGTGCGCCCTCCGCTCCCTGCCGGACCGAGAAGGGGCCCTGCCCCATAGGTGCTCGTTTCCCACGACATCTTTGGCGCGCCAGGTAGGGGGCGTCGAGGTTGTGCGAACCTGATCTGGTCTTCACGCGCGCTACACCAACATCTTTATCGACATGCCACCGGAGAAGAAGGCTTCGGAGGTGGCCGCTCCGTCTACGTCGATCCCACCGCCGCCGGAGCAAACGGGCGGTGGGGTAGACGCCGGCGGAGGAACGGGCGTCGACGGGGGGACTCACATTGTCACCAGATCCAAGGACAAGGCCCCGCAAGCTTCAGCGTCCGTACATGCACCGCACCCCTCTCAGGAGGTGCGGGATCAACAACGCCATGGTGCTCCTGGCACCGTGCTTGCATTGGAACAAGGCCAGGCTGGCGGATCGCGGGACGCTCAAGGCCAACGTGCACGTCAACACGTTGGCACGAGCGCGGCACGGTCGCCTGGACGAGATGCTGCTCCTTCTAACACCATTAGAAGTTTGAGCATATCCCGCTCCTCGCATCGTTCGCCCCCACCGCCAAAAACCCCAGAAGAAGCGTTGGCCCGAGCCCAACTGCTACTAGACTACCCTCCAGCGCCAGACAAGATCGACAACTGGAGGATCACCATCCAGAGCCTCATCGGCTTCGCCAACGGCGACAAGCCCCGGCAACCAAGC
This sequence comes from Triticum timopheevii, assembly GCA_963921465.1. Lineage (NCBI taxonomy): Eukaryota > Viridiplantae > Streptophyta > Magnoliopsida > Poales > Poaceae > Triticum > Triticum timopheevii. The sequence continues at coordinate 274,424,802 of OY997270.1, read as the reverse complement.
ACGACAAAGCCGCGGCAAGACGCCCAGGCGCAAGCCGATGGCGACAAGACTGGTGGGGGTGCCACCACCGTGCACTCCCCACCACGAAGGCCAAGATCGCCGACTCGCCGGGCCAACCTCGACACCGACTCCACTGCATCGTCGGGCCCGCGAGCTCGCCGCGATCAACGCAAAGTTCTCCAAGAACGACGACAAGAAGACGCTCGTACTCGCATCGAGCGTCGGAGAGAAGCGCGACGTCAGTCTGACCAGCGCGCTGGGCCCACTGTCGATATGCATGCGCCAGGGGAACCAGGCGACTTGCCGTACGCGGTAGGTTGCCCTGCGTTCACCCGTGAGCTGCGGCAAGTCCAGTGGCCCAGTACCAAGAACTTCAAACCAGATGTGCCCGAGAAGTACGATGGCAGGATACATCCGTCAGAGTTCCTCAGCGTCTACACCATAGCGGTGCAGGCTGCCGGAGGGCGCGACGAGAAGATCCTCGCCAACTACTTCCCGCTGGTGCTCAAGCCCAACGTCAGATCTTGGCTCATGCACTTGCCGGACAACTCCATCTCTTCATGGGCGGACCTGTGCCATCAGTTTGTCGGCGCCTTCACAGGCGGCCACAAACCCCATGGCCAGGAGAGCGATCTTCATCTGCTCGCCCAGAAAGAAGGAGAACCCCTACGCAAGTACATATAGAGATTCAGCTAGGTGCAGCGCAACATGCCAGACGTCCACCCTGCCGCGGTTATCAGCGCGTTCCATCAGAACGTGCGTAACCGCAGGATGAGGGAGGAGATGGCGATGTGCAAAATCAGAGATGTTAGTGAGCTATATGCTCTGGCCGACAAGTGCACGCGTGCTGAAGAGGGGAGGAAACTCCCCGGAGAGAATGCAGGAGCATAAGGATCTGACAGTGAGGACGCCCCTCCGGCAAAGAAGAACCGGAGGCGGAATAACAGAAAGAGGAAAGCTAAGGATGTGCTAGTCGTCGAGCAGTCCGGCAACGGAGGTGGCGCCGAGAAGGCCAAAGCTGGTGACTCCGGCGAGGCTGTGGTGGCCGCCGACAAGCAGGACGGCTCCGGCAAGCAGTACTGCAAGATCCACCGCACCAAGGGCCATGACCTCCAGGCCTGCAAGAAGGTTGAGCAGCTTGTTGAGCTACAGAAAGCTGAATACGAGCACCGCGACAAGGAGAAGGCCCAGGAAGGTGGCGGAGGATCCGGCAAGAAGCGTCCCGCCCGGGGAGGGCACCGCGGCAAGGCCAAGCAGCGGCAAGGAGATAGGCCTCCCCGCGGCCGCGACAAGGACGAAGACGAAGACGAAGATGACGAGATGGAGGAGGATGAGACCGATGAGCAGGAGTTTCAGAAAGCGACAGAGGTTTTGTGCGTTGACGGCGGTGCTTCTCTGCACACCTCGCACCGCCAACTCAAGCAGTGGGTGCGGGAGGTAAATGCAGCAGAACCGTCAGTCGAGTCGTGCAAACCCCTGAAGTGGTCCAGCACGCCCATCATCTTTGATGTTGAGGATCACCCTGATCGCATAACTGCGGTCGGGTGCTTGCTGATGTTGGTTTCGCCAACTATCCGCAACCTCAAGGTCACAAAGATGTTGGTAGACGGCGGGGCCGGCTTGAATCTGATCTCTTCCGCGGTGCTCAAGAAGCTCCAGATCCCCGACAGTGAGCTCGAAGAGACTGGTACTTTCCAAGGAATCAACCCGGGAAGGAGCAAGCCGAAGGGGAAGATCACACTGCCAATGACATTTGGCAGCGAGCTGAATTTCAGGACAGAGAGGGTCACATTTGGCGTTGCTGATTTCCCATTGCCCTACAATGGGATACTCGGCCGTCCAGCGCTTGCCAAGTTCATGGCAGCCTCTCACTACGCCTACAATGTGCTCAAGATGCCCGGTCCGATAAGTGTCATTTCTGTCCAAGGCGACAAGAAGGATGCACTTATCTGTACCGACAAGATCTACCGGGAAGCAGCAGCCGCAGCAGAACGCAAACCACTTGCCACTGAAGCTCCCGGGGGGAAGAAGAAGACCAAGTCCGGCAAGAGTAGCTCTGATGCCCACTCCGGCAAGCGCACCTCTTCGGAGTGCTACACTACCATCGAGGACGCACCATCGAGCTCCACCGGCAAGTGCAAGAAGGAAAAGACAGCTTCACCAGAGACTAAGAAAGTGGCCGCCAAGGAGGACGGCACTGGTGGTACCTTCACCATCAGTGCCATGGTTGACCCTAAATAGGAAAGCGCGCTCGTTGCTTTCCTGTGGGCGAATGTCGATGTGTTCGCATGGCAACCATCTGGCATCCCCGGTGTTCCCAGGAAAGTGATTGAGCACCACCTTGCCGTTTGGCCTCACTCGCGGCCCGTCAAGCAGAGAGTTAGGAAGCAAGCGGTGGAACGCCAAGAGTTCATTGCGGAAGAGAACAAGAAGTTGGAAGCAGCAGGCCTCGTCCGAGGAGTACTCCATCCAACGTGGTTAGCCAATCCAGTAGTCGTGCGCAAGGCGAACGGGAAGTGGAGGCTTTGTATTGACTTCACTGATGTTAATAAAGCTTGTCCCAAAGATCCATTTCCCTTGCCGCGCATTGACCAGATTGTCGACTCCACGGCAGGATGTGATCTGCTTTCATTTCTTGATGCATACTCAGGATACCATCAGATCTTCATGGCAGAAAAGGATGAAGAGAAAACTGCATTCATTACTCCATGTGGCACGTACTGCTTTGTACGAATGCCTTTTGGACTAAAGAATGCTGGTTCAACGTTTGCAAGAGTAGTCAGTCATGCTTTTGAGCCACAGCTGCACAGGAATGTAGAAGCATACATGGATGACATAGTGGTCAAGAGCAAAGACAAAGAAACTTTGATCCAAGATTTGGACGAGACTTTTGCAAATCTGCGCAAGATCAATCTCAAGTTGAACCCCGAGAAGTGCGTGTTTGGAGTTCCTTCCGGCAAGCTTCTCGGGTTCTTTGTGTCCCAGAGGGGGATTGAAGCCAACCCCGACAAGATCAAGGCCATCGAGTAGATTGAAGCCCCGAAGCGCGTCAAGGATGTGCGAAGGCTTGCCGGCTGTGTTGCTGCTCTCAGTAGGCTCATCTCTAAGTCTGCCGAGCGCGCCCTGCCATTTTTCAAAATTTTGAAAAAGGCAGGTCCAATGAAATGGACTACGGAAGCGGAGGCTCCGCTACAGGACTTGAAGAGATACCTGTCCTCCACTCCAGTACTTGTCGCACCTAAGCCACAAGAGAAGTTGCTGCTGTATCTAGCGGCAACCAATCAAGTGGTTAGTGCTGCGTTAGTAGCGGAAAGGGAGGCGGATGATGAGCCAGCGACCATGGCAAGCGAATCCAGCGACAAGCAGGGGGCTTCCCTGACAAGCTCTGGTCCCGACAAGGATGGATCTGTGCAGTCACAAGAAGAGAAACAAAAGAAAATGGTGCATCGCCCAGTTTATTTTGTCAGCTCCCTTCTGCGGGGGGCTAGATCAAGGTACTCTGGGGTGCAAAAGTTGCTTTTCGGCCTTCTCATGGCCTCGAGGAAGCTGCGCCATTACTTTCAAGCACATGAGATCACAGTTGTCACTCGCTTTCCGTTGAAGAGAATATTGCAGAATCCAGAAGCAACAGGCAGGATTGTCGAGTGGGCACTAGAATTGTCAAGCTTTGGCCTCAAGTTTGAGAGTACCTCCACTATCCAGAGCCGAGCATTGGCAGAATTTATAGCAGAATGGACGTCGACACCTGATGAAGAAACTCCTGAGACAAGGATCCCCGTCAAGGAAGCAAACAAAGAATGGATCATGTACTTTGATGGTGCCTTCTCGCTGCAAGGCGCCGGTGCGGGTGTGTCACTCGTCGCACCTACTGGAGAGCACCTCAAGTACGTGATCCAAATGCACTTTCCCAAGGAGCAAGCAACAAACAATACTGCAGAGTATGAAGGCTTACTTGCCGGACTCAGGATCGCAGCAGACCTTGGGATCAAGAAGCTTATTGTCAGGGGTGACTCACAGCTTGTCGTCCTCCAAGTGAACAAAGATTATCAGAGTCCGTTGATGGAAGCCTACATTGATGAGGTGAGGAAGCTGGAAGAGCATTTTGACGGCCTGCAGATGGAACATGTTCCGAGAGCTCAGAACGACATTGCAGATGGCCTGTCAAAATGCGCCGCTCTTAAGTTGCCTGTGGAACCAGGGATTTTTGTGCTCAAGCTGACTCAACCATCTGTGACACCATCAACTGGACAGAACAAGAAGAGAAAGTTGACCACTGGCGACTACTTTCCGGCAGAGCTCCCCGAAGCCGCCGCCAAGAGGGTCCCCAAGATCAACACAAAGAGTGTTGAGGAGCAGTCTGCTCCGACAAGCCCTAGGGTTTGTTTCGTCAAAGCAGACGCTCCCGACAAGTTGTGTCCCGACACGCTTGACGGGGAACATCATGCTCCGGATGAAATCACAGATTCTTGCCGTGGAAGCAGGTGTTCCCGCAGCAGCATTTGCGCCTTCAGTCCTTGTCGTCGAGCCACATGCTCCGGCATGGGCACAGCAGATCGTCCATTTCCTTCAAACAGGAGAACTTCCCGACGAGCAAGAAGAAGCGGAGAAAGTAGCCCGGCAATCAAGTATGTACCAGTTTGTCGATGACATACTGTACAGAAGAAGATTCAACGGAGTGAAATTGAAGTGTATTTCCCGGGAAGAAGGACAGGAGCTGTTGGCGGAGATACATGGAGGCATATGTGGACACCACATTGGCGCAAGAGCACTTGCCGGCAAAGCCTTCCGGCAAGGTTTCTTTTGGCCGACAGCCCTCCAGGATGCAACTGCACAAGTAACCAAGTGTGAAGCGTGCCAGTTCCACTCCAAACAGATACATCAACCAGCTCAAGCTCTCCAAACAATCCCTTTATCCTGGCCATTTTTGGTCTGGGGGCTCGACATCCTCGGCCCCTTTCCCCGAGCTGTCGGGGGCTTTGAGTACTTGTACGTGGCAATCGACAAGTTCACGAAGTGGCCGGAGGTGGAGGCAGTGAGGAAGGTGACAGCACAGTCAGCAGTCAAGTTCTTCAGGTCAATTGTTTGCCGCTTCGGAGTCCCTAACAGGATCATCACCGACAATGGCACACAATTCACGAGCCGCACCTTCATGCAGTACGTCCAAGATCTTGGCACCAAGATCTGCTTCGCTTCTGTTGCTCACCCGAGAAGCAACGGTCAAGTGGAGAGGGCGAACGCTGAAGTGCTGCGTGGGCTCAAGACCAGAACTTTCGACAGGCTGCACAAGTGCGGAAGAAATTGGATCGAGGAGCTGCCAGTAGTTCTTTGGTCGATCAGGACGACGCCAAATCGAGCCACTGGCCAGACGCCTTTTGCTCTCGTCTACGGAGCAGAAGCAGTTCTCCCCACGGAACTCGTATACGGATCGCCTCGAGTGCTCGCTTATGATGAGCTTAAGCAAGAGCAGCTGCGGCAAGATGACGCGCTGCTCCTCGAGGAGGATCGTCTTCAGGCTGCTGTACGAGCTGCTCGCTACCAGCAAGCTTTGCGCCGCTACCATAGCCTCAAAATTAATGCCAGAAGCTTCGAGGAAGGCGATCTTGTTCTTCGGCGTGTTCAATCCGCCAAGAATTCCAACAAGTTGACGCCGAAGTGGGAAGGCCCTTATCGGGTAAAGCGAGTCACTAGGCCTGGCACTGTCCGCCTTGAGACCGAAGATGGCTTTCCGGTGAGCAACTCCTTGAACATAGAGCATCTTCGTAAGTTTTACCCATAAGGCGCGGTTGCCGGAGCCTGCTGTTCCGACAACCACCTTTTGTACAAGCTTTGCCGCTGTCGCATGTAACCCTTTGTACAAAGCCGGGCGCAGATCCCGTGCATAAATAAAGATCATGTGCTATGCAAAAGTTTTCAAATTTCATGCTTTTTTCTTTTTCGCATATATAAACTGACATCTTGTGCAGCACCAGCCCCCGGTAAGCAATAACGAGCCTTAAGGCTCCATATCTTTATTTTCTCTTCTTTCTTTTGCTCAAAGAGAAGGTTCCTTCGCCCACAAGTTCACCGGAGGGGGAGGAGAGGATAAAGGTGTGGACCAGGCGTCGTTCAAAAAAAGTATAGCCTTGCCGGGACACAGACGACAGAAAAGCTAAGTTACCAAAGTTTGAGCATACTCAGTTTTTAAATTTTTAAGTTATATTCCTTGAACGACCGTGCCTTGTATGGAAAACCTGTGCGCAGAGGAACCGGCTCGTGGCTAAGTTGCGCCCTTACTTTGTTTCGAGTCCGCTCAACAATGAAAGTGTGCTACGACTAGCCCCAACAAGGTTTCTTGCCGGAGGCAACACCGCCAGCAGGCTGCTGATGTTCCGCACTCAGCACTCGCGGCAAGTGTGCTTGCGCCGGCAAGTTCCCTAAAAGCGTAGGGTAAAAACATACAAGGGATGGAATCAAGTAAAGGAGACAACATAGCAAGCATTGCCCAGAATAAAGTTATATTACAATAAATAACTTGCCGCGCTCTAATGGATTGTTCCTATGACATATCTAGCAGCGACAAGAGAAAGGATGAAAAGGGCGGCCTAATCTACACGATCGCCGTCGACCCTCTTGACTTCATTGACCTTGTCCACAATGGGTGCGACAATGGCTTTAAGCTCTTCAAGATCAGCACCCGCCGGCAGCTTCTTGAGGACGCGGGTGAGGTCGAGGCCCGGGTTGTGGAAGAGTATCTTCACCAACACCTTCTCCAAGACCTTGGCGCAGATTGCGCGCGACTCGTCAGCCAACTTCTTTGGGATCCTTTCCCGGAGCTGCTGGAGAGCCGTCGCCACACCCTTGAAGAACAAAGTAAGCTTGACGCTGGGCTGGAGGTTCTCGTCGGTGGAGTACCCGAAGCCCGCCAAGTCCAGTTGCGCCAGCTCCTCGTCGATGGTTGCAGCGATGTTGACGAGGCCTTCCGTCCAAAGCTCCACCGTAGCCCTGAAGGTGTTTTGAGTCTCAGCGGCCCTCGTCAGCAGCTCCTCGTTGCCCTTGATCTCTTTCTTCAATTCACCTTCCCGCCTGGACAGCTCCTCGGTGGCGAGCCTCTGCTGCTCCTCGGCTTCAGCCTTTTCCAGGATGAACACCTTCTTTGCCTCGACAAGTTGCACCCTCTCCTCCGCAATGGATCGGAGGGCCTCCTGGTTGCGGCTCTTGAGCTCCTCCGCATGCTTTTCTATGTCAACTCCCGCCCGCGCGACAAGCGCTTCCCGGGACTCAAGCTTCGCTTGCCGGGCGTGGTAGAGTGACACCAACTTTCAGAGCAACTACTCCTCCTCGGACTCGCCGCTGCTGCTGCTTGGCGCGTCAACCACTGCCAGCCCAGCAGAGGCGAGTACTTCCCCGTCAAACTCCTCTCCTTCGACCGGCGCCCTGGAACTCGACGCCCAGGGAAGCTTGATGTATACGCCCTCGCCGGCTTTCAAGTAGGCGCCTGGCTGGGGCTCCTCGGAGCCCGGCGCTGCATCAGTGGCGGAGGGGTCGGCGGTCGGTGTAGCGCCTTGTGCTCCTGCGCCCTCCGGGTTGTCAGTACGATCACCAGACCCCTCGCCAGCTCCTGCGCCAGTAGCCTTGGTAGCTTCTTCGTCGGCGGGTTCATGAGCGCCGGCCTCTTCCTCGTCAGCGGCGGCGTCTTCAGTATTGCTGCGTGCGCCTTCCTCACCGGTGGCCTCAGTCTCCATCCGGTCTGTGAGAGGGGGATCTGAAGACAGGAAGAGGAAGAAAAAGTCAAGCAAAGATCCAAAAAGAAGATCAGAAGAAGAACCCAAGGGAAGATTTCCGACAAGAAGGGTTACCTGTGCTGGGCTCTGTGACCATGGGCTCCACCACCGAAGGCTCACTGGTTCCGTCCCTTGCCGGGGACCTCTCCCTTGCCGGGGAGCGCCCCCTTGTCGGGGAATCGCCCCTTGGCGGCGTAGTCGAAGTAGACAGCACCTCCGGGGCGACTTCTGGTTGCTCCTGATGGGCCTGTTCTGCTCCTACACGAATAAATCAACAATCCAGGTGTCAACAAGAGAAAAAGCACCCATGCGCGCCCCACAACAGGAAGTGAACCAAACACTTACGCTGGGGGCTGTGCTGGGGGCTGCTGCGAGGGGAAGGAATCGGGTCCGTCAAGGTGGTCTCGGACGTGTCTTCTGCCATCACAGCAGGATCGTCCTCGATGACAACCACGGGGACCTTGGCCCTCTTCGCCGCTCTCTCAGCCAGAGTCCTGAAATAGAACAGGGATTTGGAGAGAAGCAGATCAGATGCAAGACAAGAAACAACAAAGACCGAAGAAATATAAGTACAGCGAGGAAAAAGCCTTACTCCTCCTCCTCCTCTTCCTCCTCGTCGGAGCTCAGCGCAGAGAGGTCGAAGTCTGGTACCCTTTCTGTGCGGTGAGGCGGAGGAGTAGGCTCCCTTGGACGTTTGCCGGGAGCTGCGGCAGGATTGGGCGTGGCGGCCCGAGAAGACCCCGCCCCAGTTGCCGGCACGGCCTGAGATGCTCCCGCGGCAACGGTACTTGCCGCGGTAGAACGTGTCCCACTGCGCTGCGGCTGTTGGCCTGCCTGCCGCCCTGCTGTATCTCCAACTCGACGGAGGCGCCTTCGTGGTTGAAATTGGGGCTGCGCTGGGGGCTCCGCCCGCGGCAAGCTGCTCGAAGACGGCTGGCCGCTCGCGCCCTCGGCGGGCTCGCTCGCTTCGGCTTCGGGCTCCCCCTCGCCATAGACCCCTCCGGCAAGGTCCTCCCAGTCGGCAAGGCTTGCCGCCTCGGTCGCCTCTGCCTCCTCCAACGTGAAGCCAAATTCGCCCGCGGCGGCGGCTGCCGCCGCCTCTTCGGCCCTGGTGGCGATGTACCGCATCTCGTCGTCGGTGGTGTCGTGGGTGAGGAGCCTCTGCTCGTCGGCGCGGACTGCTACTTCCACCAGGCTGTCGAAGAATTGCCGCACGACGTCGTCAGCGGGCTCCTTCCAAGTCGGGATAACCCCGTGCGAGTCGCACTCCGGCATCATTGCACGGATGCGATCAAGACTGGAGTTGTTGCATAGTGGGATGACGCCCTGTGGCAGCCTGAACCACTCCGGGTGGTTGGTGTCGTGCTTGAATAGCTCCTTGAGCATCCCGTCAAGCTCCAGAACTGTGAAGTTGAAGTTGAGGCCTGGACGCAGCCTCATGATATCCGTCGGGCTACCAAACAGCCAGGCGGGCCTCTTCCTCTCCTGCAGAGGGGCGATGCGACGGCGAAGGAAATCCGCGCCAACGGCACCTGCTGTAAGCCCGGCAAGCCTGAGCCGCAGGATTCGGGTGGTGGCGATCTTCAGCTTGGCATCGTCCGGCGACAGAGCGCTCCAGTCGCCGCCGCGCACTACCCAGGTCTGGCGCAAGTTGGTGAATGGCTGCGGGTTGGCGTCAACAATCCAACACCACTCCGCCCTCCACTCGTCCCATTTGCTGCGGAGCTCCCCCTCCAGATACACCTCCTTCATGCCGACTCGTGAGATCCAGGCGACCCCGCCAACTAAGGGCTCTCCTTTCTCGGCTCGGGGGATGAAATAGTGGCGAAAAAGAGCAACATTTGGGTGGATGCCAACGAAGTTCTCGCAGAGATGTGCGAAAACCGCCATTGTCAGAACGGCGTTGGGGGTGAAATCAAGAAGATGAAACCCGTAGGTATTCATGATATCACAGAAGAAATCCGAAAAAGGTGGGCAGATCCCGCAGTAGAAGAACACCGGAAAGAAATGGTACCCTTTTGGGCACCGCTTTGAAGTAGAAGCTTCGGCGGAGAGCACCGGCGCGCGCGGATGCGCCCGCATCTCCGTCGACCAGAAGAGGTAGAACTCCTCCCGTAGCGCATTCGGGGTGAGCTCGGGGGGGGAAAAGCACTCGCTCCTTGCGCAGCGCCTCAAGCCGCAACGCCTCGGCCAATTTCGTGCTCTTGCCGGTCTTCGGAGCCATGGCGGAAGCGGCGGGGGAGCGCGGAAGCGTTGGTGGCGACGGCGGCGACGGGCGGCGGAGCGCTGCTCTCTTTCGACTTGGAAAGCGGAGGGGAGCGGCAGAGCTTTCGGAGGAAGAAACTGCAAGTGGTGGAGGTGGTGGAATGGCCCTGTTTCCTCTGCTTATAAACAAGGGAGGCGAACGTTACGCCTTTCCTGATTTAAGAATTGCCCACGATCTCTCCCACGACGCCGCGATTGACACGTGCCGTTACGGGAGAGCGCGGCGGATACAGAGTCAGATTTGGTTTGGACCCAGGCCACGCGTGCCCGTGCCTTGTTTTGGGCCTGGCCCAACAGCGCTCGGCACCGTGTATGGCCCAGGCCCGGGGGCTCCTGTCGGTGTACTAAAGTAGGGGTACCCTAGTACCCTGAACTTGTGCACGGGGAGTAGCAGCGTCCCGCGGCACGGCTTGCCGGGCGTCCGCCAAGATCCTCCGTCATTCCTATTTTTGTATTCAAGAACAAAGTGTTTAACTGAGAAGACAAGGCCCCGGCAAGAGGAGCTTGCCGGGAAGGATGAGACCCCGGCAAGAGGAGCTTGCCGGGAAGGCCAACCAAGGCATTTCAAGAGACTTGTCGCGACGCGCCGCGCGTCCCGGCAAGACCCGGCGAGCGACAAGCTTGCGGGTGCGGCAAGACGGCGGCCGCGGCAGGGCGCTTGCCGCGGCGAAGCCACCACTCTGTGCCCATGCTCCAGCGCATCCGACGACGTGTCGCCGCAGGATCGCTCCTGGTGCACGTGGCGGGTAGCTGTGCAGCCAAGCGGTGCGAGGTGGCAAGTGAAGATGACTAGAAGGCCATCATGGCGATCGGTGGCGCCCCTAAACGGTCGTTTCTTGCACTGTTTGGGCGACCGGACGGGCATTAAATGCCCTTGTCCCCTGCCCTCAGAGTTAGGTAGGGGGCACTGTTGATAGCGGTTGTACCAACCCTTGTTTTTACTTTTTTACCCCTCTCTGTGTTGCCACCTATCGGTGACCCCTTTAACCTATAAAAAGGAGGCCCATGCGCACGTAGAGGAGGTTCGACTCATTCGAGACTACAACACACCCACGCTCTCAAGCAAGAACAAATACAAACACAAAGCAGCAGTAGGAGTTTTATCTCTCCGGAGAGCTCCGAAGCTGGGTAAAATCCCTCGCGTGCATAGCCTCGATCTGCTCTTCGTGTGCCCTCCGCTCCCTGCCAGACCGAGAAGGGGCCCTGCCCCATAGGTGCTCGTTTCCCACGACATGGTAGAATGCTGCGGCATCAGATACACTACGAGGCAGATCTGCAAACGCCCCTAGAGAGCTCCGAATTCTGGTAAGTAACAGGTAATTTACATTAACATGCTTGCTTTGCATGAAAAATGCCTTACTCGCCGCTATTTCCTTCACATCCTCAACCTCCTGGAGGGCCTTACGGGCCTCGCCCTTAGCGGCTTTGGCACTTTCAAGAGCCGAGGCAAGCTCGGACTCTCGAGTCTTCGAGTCGCGCTCCAAACTCTCATGCTTTTCCATGAGAGCCTGGAGCTCTTGCCGCACCGCCGCCACCCGCGCCCCTGCTTCTCTCACTCCGCTCGTTCCGCGACCGCATTGCATTCGGCCGCGGACACGGCCTCCTTCAGGGTCGCCACCTCATTCGTGGCCCCTGCAGTACCCATGTTATCCCTGTTATTTCTATTGCAACCAAAATCCTTTTCTGTAAGGTACAAATTTTAAAGTGGTGTTACTCACCTTCTTTATCCTCGATCTGCTTCTTGGCAAGGCCGAGCTCTTGCTCGGACCACTCGACGTCCTGCTTCAAAGCACCGACCTCCGCAGTCAGTGCGGCAGAGGTCAGCAGCGCAGCCTACAAACCCATATTGACATAATTTTTAGTACTCCTGCGTATATCTTTTTTAGATCCTCAGTTCGGTTTTTCTTACCGAACACCAAACCGAGCTTCAAGGGCTACTGTCTATGCGGTATTACATTACATATTTTAAACTTCTTACCTCAAAGCCTATTAGAAGGCTACTGCAGGCTTCGGTCAGCCCGCTCTTGGCGAGCTGAACCTTCTGAATCACCGCACTCATTATAGTGCGGTGTTCTTCCTTGATGGAAGCGTCGTTAAGCGCCTCCAACAAGTTGTGTGGCACCTCCGGTTGGACGGAGGCTGCCGGCGTCACGGTCTTGCCCTTCTTACGAAGGGGCCGCCGGCCAGGCTCCGGAACCACTGCAGGTTCCGGCATGGAGTCCGGCGCAGAGTCCGGGAGGCTGCCTTGCGGCACCTCCGGAGCCTCCTCCTGATGGGTCCCCTCCCGGGATCCCACCTCGGCGTCGTCAGCGCGAGGGGCGGAGGCAGTCGGAATGGAATCCACGTCCGACGGAGCCAAGGACCCACTCGACGAAGCGGGAAGATCATCATCGGCCGGACTACAGGTAGTGTGCGGCATTAGAAGGACACTATGTGACACAAAGGAGATATTATACACCATTCAGGAATCCGGATACTTACGATCTTGCCGGAGGCCTGGCCCTTGAGGGCCACTCTTCGTCGCCAACGTTGGCATTGGCGGAGCTGTCCGGAGGAAGGGTCCTTCCCCTCTTGGACCCTTCGGCCTCCCCCGTCGGGGAAGCCTTCCTCTTCCTCTCTCCCTCCTCCGGGAGAGAGTCCTCTTTCTCCTCCTCGTCTTTGGGGGAGGAGTCCGCCTCGGAGCCATCGGACGATGAGTCCGATATCACCTGGCGTCGGGAACTTCTTCGAGTTCCCGTGGCCTTCTTCTTGGCCTTCTTCTCCGGCACCACATAGAGTGCCGGAACTAGCAGCCCCGTAAAACGGGCGTCCGCTGGGTCTTCGGGAAGGGGAGCCGGACAGTCTACCTGTCCGGATGTCCTCTGCCAGTCATGTCAAAGGCACTGGGAGTTTTAGATCCCACATAGAATTAAACTATGAAAGAAAATAACTGTCCCTAGAGGATAACAAAGCTTACCTCGCCGGCTGGGCGCTTGGTGCTGAATCCGCGATCTTCAGTCACGGACGCAGGGGCTTCTCCGCCCTTGAACAGCACCCTCCAGGCAGCTTCGTACGTCGTGTCGAAGAGCCCGCTCAAGGCCTGGTGTTGTGCTGGATTGAACTCCCACAGATTGATGACCCGTTGTTGGCAGGGGAGAATCCGGCGGACGAGCATGACCTGGATCACGTTAACAAGCTTGAGCTTCTTGTTCACCAGGGTCTGGAGACAGGACTGGAGTCCGGTTAGCTCCTCTGAACTGCCCCATAGCAAGCCCTTCTTTTTCCAGGAGGTGAGCTGCATAGGGGCACCAGATCTGAACTCGGGGGCCGCTGCCCATTTAGGGTCCCGCGGCTCGGTGATATAGAACCACCCCGATTGCCACCCTTTGATGGTTTCCACAAAGGCGCCCTCGAGCCAGAGGACATTGGGCATCTTGTGCACCATAGCCCCTCCGCACTCCGCTTGGACGCCCTTCACTACCTTCGGCTTGACGTAGAAGGTCTTGAGCCACAAGCCGAAGTGGGGCCGGATGCAGAGAAAGGCCTCGCACACGACGATAAACGCCGAGATGTTGAGGATGAAGTTTGGCGCCAGATCGTGGAAGTCCAGGCCGTAGTAGAACATGAGCCCCCGGACAAAGGGATGAAGTGGGAAGCCCAGTCCACGGAGGAAGTGGGGAAGGAATACGACCCTCTCATGGGGCCTGGGGGTGGGGATGAGCTGCCCCTCGTCGGGAAGCCGGTGCGCGATGTCACTGGAAAGGTATCCGGCGCCGCACAGCTTTGCGATGTGCTCCTCCGTGACGGAGGAGGCCAACCACTTGCCTCCCGCTCCGGACATGACTGGAGGAGGTTGAGACGAGATGTGCGGACTTGGGCGCTGGACCACGAGTGCACGGAGATGGATAAGCAAAGGAGGAAGAAGGCGTAGGTGAAAAGGTGGATCCTTATCCCCTTATATATAGGCGGACAAAGACTATGCATCCCCACCGGCCTGGTAAAACTCGCTTATCTCCCAAGCGCCACCATCAATGGCGCGGTTGGGTTACCCACGTTCGTATTGATGGGAATCCCGGAATAAGGGGAACACGATCTCTACTTCGACAAGACGTGCCAAGGAAACTGCTTCGCTAAACGCGCTGAGGTGGTATAATAAAAAACGGTTCAAGTAAAGGCTTGGTAGTGGCGTGACGTCATGCCACAAAATACGTCAGCAGATTGAACTTGTGTACATATTATTCTCTCTATGGTGGAATGTGGAAATTATTTTGCAGAGCCGGACACTATCCTGGTGTTCACAATCTTCTATGAATTATTCGGAGGAGGTACCCGCCTTGCAATGCCGAACAATATGCGTGCCGGACTCATCGTCATTGAAGCCTAGTTCAGGGGCTACTGAGGGAGTCCTGCACTAGGGGGTGTCCGGACAGCCGGACTATCATCGTCAGCCGGACTCCAAGACTATGGAGACACAAGATTGAAGACTTCGTCCCGTGTCCGGATGGGAGTTTCCTTGGCGTGGAAGGCAAGCTTGGCGATACAGACATGTAGATCTCCTACCATTGTAACCGACTCTGTGTAACCCTAGCCCTCTCCGGTGTATATATAAACCGGAGGGTTTTAGTCCGTAGGACAACACAACCATTACAACAATCATACCATAGGCTAGCTTCTAGGGTTTAGCCTCCTTGATCTCATGGCAGATCCACTCTTGTACTACCCATATCATCAATATCAATCAAGCAGGAGTAGGGTTTTACCTCCATCGAGAGGGCCCGAACCTGGGTAAAAACATCGTGTCCCGTGTCTCCTGTTACCATCTGCCTAGATACACAGTTCGGGACCCCCTACCCGAGATCCGCCGGTTTTGACACCGACAGCTTCTCTCTTAGATCCTATCTTTGCCAATTCATCTGTGGCTTGATTTTTCAGTCGGGGTATATGGTGAAGCTCCAACCCTTCAAACTTCTTTTCCAGCTTTCTCACTGCATTGCAATAACCAGTCATGGTTGGGCTCCTGACATCCCATTCTTTCATCACTTGATTAACCACCAAATCCGACTCACCATAGACCATAAGGCGACGGACGCCAAGTGAAATGGCCATACGCAACCCGTACAAAAGTTCTTCATATTCAGCTTCATTGTTGGAAGAGTCAAAATGAATTTGGAGAACATAACTAAGCCTGTCTCAACGGGGGGATACCAACACTACCCCAGCACCGAAACCATTCAGCATCTTGGAGCCGTCGAAGAACATGGTCCAATGCTCCGAGTGAACTTGAGTCGGAAGTTGCTGTTCGATCCACTCAGCAAGGAAATTTGTGATTGCTTGGGACTTGATAGCTTTCTTTGCCTCAAACTTGATATCCAATGGAAGGAGTTCAATTGCCCATTTTGCCACTCGACCAGTTGCATCTCTGTTGTTCAGAGTTTCAGATAATGGTGTGTCGCCGACGATTGTAATGGACTTATCAGAGAAATAGTGTGCAACCTTCTTCATGGTCATGTAGATTCCATAAACAAGCTTCTGATAATGTGGATATCGCTGCTTGGATGGAGTCAAAACTTCAGAAAGATAATACACTGGGCGCTGAACTTTGTAAGCCTTTCCTTCTTCTTCCCGCTTGACTGTGAGTACTGTACTGACAACTTGTCCAGTGGCTGCAATATAATGCAGTAAAGGCTCTTTGCTGATTGGCGCATCAAGCACTGGCTAGGTGGAAAGCAGGGTTTTGAGCTCTGCAAATGCTGCGTCAGCTTCATCAGTCCACTCGAACTTAACAGATTTCTTCATCAATCGGTAAAGAGGCAAAGCCTTTTCACGGAGACGAAAAATGAATCGACTCAAGGCGGACAAACAACCAGTAAGCTTCTGAACATCATGCACACGCACAGGGAGTTTCATTCAGAGGATGGTATCAACTTTTTCTGGATTTGCATCGATCCCCCGTTCGGAAACGAGGAAACCGAGTAACTTTCCACCTGGAACTCCGAATGTGCACTTTGACGGATTAAGCTTGATATCATACCCTCTTAGGTTGGCAAAGGTTTCTACAAGGCCAGTCAGCAGGTCGGAACCTTTACGTGACTTGACCACAATATCATCCATGTATGCTTCCACATTCCGACTGATTTGAGTGAGCAGGCACTTCTGAATCATCCTTATGAATGTGGCTCCGGCATTTTTAAGACCAAATGGCATGGTGACATAGCAAAAGCACCCAAATGGGGTGATGAAAGCTATTTTTATTTCATCAGGACCATACAGTTGGATCTGAAGATACACCGGAATATGCATCTAAAAAAGACAAGCGCTCACACCCCGCAGTCGAGTCAACAATCTGATCGATGCGGGGGAGGGGGAAATGATCTTTCGGGCAGGCCCGGTTGATATGCTTGAAATCGATGCACATGCGAAGTGAACCATCCTTCTTTGGGACAATGACCACATTGGCAAGCCACTCGGAGTGGTTAATCTCTCAGATGAACTCTGCTGCTAGGAGCCGAGCCACTTCCTTGCCAATTGCTTTTCTCTTCTGCACGGCGGACCGCCGAAGATGCTCTTTTACGGGTTTTACCTTGGGATTGACACGCAAACGGTGCTCAGCTAGTCCTCTGGGTACACCCGGCATGTCAGAAGGTTTCCACGCAAAGATGTCCCAGTTCTCATGGAGGAACTGGATGAGTGCTTCTTCCTATTTGTTGTCGAGTGTCATTGAGATATGAGTCGGTGCAGCATTGGGATCGGTCCCGTGGATATGAATCTTCTTCGTTTCTCCAGACGACTGAAACGCAGAATCTGTGGCAGGCTTCTTAGCTTGGAGAAAATCACTCAGATCCGCATTCTTCTGATACTCTTGAAAATCAAATGCTGACATTTGCATGTCGGCAATTTTGGAACCTTGTTGAAGAATTCTTCTGCCTTCTACCGATTACCAGTGACTGTGATCACCCCTCTGGGACCGGGCATCTTCAGCTTGAGGTATACGTAACATGGTCGAGCCATAAAACGTGCATAGGCTAGCCTACCCAGAATAGCATGATAAGCACTCTGGAAATCCACTACTTCAAATGTCAACTTTTCCTTACGGTAATTCTTGGAATCACCGAAAACCACGTCAAGGTCGATCTGGCCGAGTGATTCAGCTTTCTTTCCAGGGATAACACCATGAAAGCTCATATTGCTCTCACTAAGTTTAGACATCGGAATGCCCATCCCCTTCAAGGTTTCAGCAAAAAGGATATTTAGGCTTCTACCACCATCCATCAACACTTTGGACAGTCGAGTGCCTTCGACCACTGGGTCGACCACCAACGCTTGCCTCTCAGGAGTGGATATACACGCTGGGTGATCGGACTGGACGAATGTGATGGCCGTTTGTGACCATTTCAGGTATATGGTCGTTGTCGCCGGAGCGACCATATTAACTTCTCTGTTGATAACTTTCATCCGACTCTTGCTCTCAACATCAGCAAAAATCATCAACCGTCGTCTTCCTCTTCGTCCTCGTCTTTGTCCGACTCTTTCTCCTTCTCACTAGGTTGTTTCTCTTGGAACTGCTGGATCAGGAGTCGACATTGTCGAGTGGTGTGCTTAGGGTAAATCATATTACCCTCTTCATCTTTCTTCGTATGGATGTGACATGGTAAATCCAACACATCATTTCCTGCTTGATCCTTTACCTTCTTAGGGGTCCAGGGCCCCTTGGGTTTTCCCTTAAACTTTCCTTGAACCACTGCCGCGATCTCACCGGGTGCTGCACGCTCGGCCTTACGTTTCTGTTTCCGATTGGAATTACCACCACCGGCATCTTGGCCGACTGGTTTACCCTTTCCGCTGCGGAGTCGATCCTCTTCTTCTCCGTTTGCGTTCCGGGTGGCTATTTCCATCATCCGAGTCAGAGTCATATCTCCAGTCCGACCGAACTTCAGGACCAGCTCTCGGTATTTAACGCCTTCCTTGAAGGCACACACGGCTTGATGCTCTGATACATTTTCCACAGTGTGATGCAAAGTGGTCCACCTCTGAATGAAATCCCTTAAAGTCTCAGTCGGTTTCTGCACACAATGTTGCAACTCTGTCAACCCTGCTGGCCTCTTGCAAGTGCCCTCAAAAGTTCTGACGAACACCCGAGCAAGCTCTTCCCAACTGTATATACTGCCTGGGGCTAACTGAGTCAACCATGCACTGCCCGACCCTTCTAACATCAGAGGAAGATGCTTCATTGCCACTTCATCATTCCCGCCACCAATCTGCACAGCCACTCGGTAATCCTCAAGCCAAGTTTCAGGTTTGGACTCTCCAGTGAACTTACTGACTCCATTCGCCAACCTGAAGTTGGGTGGAATCACTGCAGCCCTGATGGCTCTGCTGAAACACTCTGGACCCAAAACATGAACTCTGCTGCCAGTCGGTCGATCTCTGCCAGGGTCTTCTCTATGGCTCTGTTCCGGTCGACTAGACCTTGAACGAAGATAGATCTTGCATCAAAGCCTGGCTCTCTTGGGTCAACTGGTGCTCTGCGCTTGCCACTGTGATGGCATCTATCATCGTACTGCCAAGGCACATATGATGCACTCCTCGGAGGAGGTGTGGGCACTCGACAATGATTATCGCGGTCGAGTCGGTGATCAAATTGCCCACGGATTCACCCCGCAGGGGTGATCTTGGACTGTGGGCCGATTGAACTGTATCCACTACCATGGATCTACTATGAATCCTATTCTGCGACTGAGACACTGTCACATTCTGTTCCCCTGTTGCCCAGAGTAAGGCCCGGATCTGCATCAAACCTCTGCCAGCCTCCGACTGGGAAGGTTGAATTGACTCTGCTATTCGGGCCGCAGCTGTGAGATTTTGAATCGGGGTGCAGTATACCTTAGGTGGAGGCAGGAAAAGCTATCGTCGACTGGACTCAGGGATCCGCTCCCGAGCGTGCTCGTCGAGAGCACGCTCGAGGTTCTCCAGTCGAGTGTGCTCATCCAAATTAGCGAAGCGCACCTCTTCCAAGGCCTGAGCCTTAGGGGTTTCTCCAACAATGGGCGTGTGGAGCGCATCCATGTTGCGGCGATGAAGTTCTTCCCCCTGCTGCAAAGAGAGGGGTTTAGGATGGTACTCCTCGTCAATGCGCGACGGATCGCCGCCACCATCTCCGCCGTCTTCACGGCGGAAACCAGGCGGACTACATGGTCCATCGACCATCAAGACTTCAGCCGCAGGGTCGCTGCTATCGCACTCGGATGCGGTCTCAATAGAGCCAGTCGACAGATCGAACAAGACGTGGAGAGTTTCGTCTGGCTCTATGGCCGCGACTTGATGGGTGGCCGAATGCTGAGCCACCGCGTGTTTCACCCATCGTTGAAGCCGCGACCGACCGGATCGCTTGCGGCGGCGAACAGTGGGGAAAGAAGACACCATCGGAGCCGATCGATACTGGGTCGACGGCTGCCGAAGAAGGACGCCATGAACGCACGCGCGAAAGTGCGTTGCTCCTCAGACGGGGAGCGCCTCGACGTCAAGGGGAGCTTCCTAAAGCCAAGTGGAGTCGTCGGTGATGAAACCGAGCGCGCCGAGACGGATCTCGCGGCCCTCAGCCAATCCACCACC
Source organism: Triticum timopheevii (assembly GCA_963921465.1). Classification (NCBI taxonomy): domain Eukaryota; kingdom Viridiplantae; phylum Streptophyta; class Magnoliopsida; order Poales; family Poaceae; genus Triticum; species Triticum timopheevii. Next base: position 274,405,189 of record OY997270.1, on the reverse strand, counting down.
GGAAACCATGATGATGGGGATCGGAAAAATTGCAACTTCACCAACAAGTCACTAAGACACCTGCCCCACGGTGGGAGCCAACTGTTGTAGTTCTAAGACTGACAGTAGAAAGGGGGTAGGTATGGAGAGGCAAGATCCCAGCTATGGTGAAGGTGTACACACAGGATTTACGAGTTCAGGCCCTTCGCGGAGGAAGTAATAGCCCTACGTCTCGGTGCCCGGAGGCGGTCGATTGGGTTATATGTGTGCGATGTTACAGGGGGTGCGAACCCTTGTCTCAGAGCAGGGGAGTGGCTTATATAGAGTGCACCAGGACCCTAGCCATCCTCCATTACAAAGGACTTAATGTACATAAAGTAGGGGCATTACTGATAACGCCAGCCTTAAGTGTTATTAATGATCTTAAAGACTACGGAGTGAATGTCCGACCGTTACAGTGTTGAGTGACTCCTGGCCTTCAGTAGGTCGAGTGATTCCTCATATGATCGAGTGACAATAGGTAGGGGGACGCCCGAGTGTTATGACTGGTCGAGTGGAGTGCACTCGACATCTTTGACTGGGGGTTCTTCGTTGCCTCTTGGACTTCTTATCTTCTAGTGTAGTGACCATGGGTAGGACATATAGGTCAGGCCTATGACCCTACCCCAGGTCTGTATCCTCATCATGGAGTACTAGTTACAGTGACGCATATAATTGCCTCCAAATGTGAGCAAAGGGTTCTCACATGTCTGTACTGACTGGAACGAGAATGCAATAGCGCAATAAGAATTAAGGCCACGATGATGCGATCGTAGTGGTGATTACAGGACGCAAGAACAAAGATGCATCCATCAATGTACGACCTCCTCCTCCTCCTCAACTCAATGCGCCGGGCCACCGACCAGCGGCTTAGCAGTGGCGACTTCTGTGGTGAGGTCAAGGTTCTTCTCAACAAAGGTGTCAAATGCTTCCAGCCGGTTGACAAAAGCCAATGTTGGAGCGTTGTCACCGGCCTTGTAGATACCTATGTACACGACTTGCTCATACACGTGGATGTGTAGGTCAACGAATTCTTGCAGGGCGAGGCACCTCGCAGTGAGCGCGACCTCCAGGTGGACATTCTTCGTTGCATCAGCGGGCAGTCGCAGGGCCACCAGTGCTTGAAAGAGGTTCTCACCATGGAGGCCGATTAGGGTGGCAAGCAATGAGGAGCCCGGGCACGCGGGCTGGTGGAGTACAGCGACATCGTCTGTGAGCTTCTTGACAATGGTGAACTTGTTGATGGTGGCAATGATCATCTGGTCCAACTGAGAGTTGTAGCTGGCGTCGATGATGGCAATGAACCAGCCGGTCGCCAACACCTTCTGGAGATGACCCTTAGTGCCATGCCGCAGGCCGGCGTCGTGGACCATCTGGCACAGCCGCTGGCTGCTCACGCGCATTGCCGCCATGGGTCTGGAGTGAGCACATTTGCGTTTAGTGTAGGTGCTAGGTGCGTAGGATGTGGTAGATCCATTGGAATGGAGGGGCGCCTTTATAGGAGTGCAAAATGCATTGCATTCACATCATGATGCCTCTTTTCCCCGTCCTCGTCCCATTGCGTCGCTCATGCATTAAGGATGCTAACTGATGGAGGAGGCATCATTGGTCGTTCAACATTTCGGGAACCGCTACCCTCTCCCTCATCTGCATTAAAGCCGTATCGGGAACTGTCCTGGTTTACTAGTAGCTTCCAAATCGAATAGTATTGTGCCGCCCGCTGCACACCCAGCTGAACACGCCTCCCACCTCCACCAAACGCCTCCGTTAAACCCGCATGCAAACCGAGAAACCTACTCTGGCCACACGTCCGTTCATGAGCCGGCCGGAATTAAACGCAACGCCGGCCGAGCTTCTCCCGTCCGCCCTCAGTTTAAACGAGGTCAAACGCCGGCCAAGCTCCTACCATCCGCCCTCTATTTAAATGTTGCCAGACAGACAGCAGGAAAGAATCGCACCCCTCTACCGCTCCCCCATCTCCTCCTTCACCATTTTCTCCACTCTTTCGATGGCTTCCGAGGAGCCGTTCTCCGGCATACTACCCGGCTAAGTGGCCCGCTGAGCCCTCCGGATATGAGCGAGGCCGCTCGATGCTTCACCAACCTCGCTTGGCCCGACGGAGCCAGTTGCCGCCCCAAGCCGGCGCGTGGTTCAGCAACTTGCTGCTCCAGTTCAGCTCAGTGAGGAGTGGCGAGTTGCTCCAGGCCGGTACGGTGGCGAGTATGGTGGCACGGGCGTCGTTACTACTGCATCGTACCACGCCACCAGTGTCGGCGGTGGTCGTGCCTCCCGTGTCTGTGGGCGCGCCTCCCATGCCTGTGGCAGTGCCATGCTGGCAGAGACAGAAGTCGGGTGCATGGAGAGTGACGAGTCGGTGGCCAGCTTCTCTGTGTCCGCCGCCATCATCGAGGAGAAGTAGAACACGGAAGGCTGCCGCCACTTGGGTCCCATGAAGGCCACCACCGAGGCGAGGACTGTGTAATCAGGTGGTTTCTTTGCTGCTTCATCTCTTCCGAGGACCTTCGTCGACCCCCCAAGTGTCTGCCGGACATGAGGAAGACAAAGGGATCCGCGGGCAGCCATTTAGATTAGGTATTAATTATACCACGAGAGCTGGACTAGCACCCCTTAGTTCATGTAAATGTAATGAAATCCATCATGTTTATATGTAGATCTGGGTTTTTTATAATAAATCCTTCATGCTTATATGAAATCAATCCGTGTTTGCACGAATTTCCTCTGGTTGGTTAGAATTGTGAAAATGTATGCCGCTGGCGTTGGATGTCGTCCTCCGCGGAAGGAAGCGGGAGGAAATTTGTCTACTGCCGCTGGAGATGCTCTTATGCTGGAAATAATAGAGTCACATCCAATCTATTTGAGTTAATTGCGTGTATGATTCTCCCTCTATAAAAACTTAATTGCATGTACAGTGTACACATGACTTGCAGGGTGGCTGCAGCTTCGTACAGAAAGTTAAAAAGAAACATATCCATCCTTAACATTGTATTCTAAGTACTCTGTGGGTTCCACTGTCAGTACAGTAGCGAAATAAGTATATATTAAATAATATATAATATAAAAATCTAAAGTTAAAGACAGAATTTGAACTCAGGTCATCGTGTTGCGAGCATCCGGCGCTAACCAGTCCAGCACATTTTCATTTTTGACGATGCTGAAGATATATCTCTATGTCTACTCTTATACTCCCTCCGTTCCTAAATATTTGTCTTTTTCAGATTTCAAATGGACTACCACATACGGATGTGTATATAGACATATTTTAGAGTGTAGACTTACTCATTTTGCTCCGTATGTAGTCACTTGTTGAAATCTCTAAAAAGAAAAATATTTAGGAATGGAGGGAGTAGAAACAGAGTTGGTGATGATGGTGTGCCTGCCATCCTGCAATATAGGCCATCGGATTTATATCTAATGGATAGGAAGGAAACTATGGCAATTTTGCAAGAAGATACCCACACCCCTCTCCACATTTGCAAATAAGGCCTTACCTCGTTCACCCTTTTTTCTCACAAGATAAACTACTCGTACAAATGCACCTTGATGCTCTAGCTAGTTTCTTTTAAAATAGTTACAGTGATAATTGGGTTGAAGTGATATATTTTATGTCTACCCCGAATATTCTTAGATTCACTAGTAGTAACAAAGAAATGGTTGCCTTGTTAATTAACAAAAAATAGGGTGAAAACTATCATATGAGTCCGGTTAAAACAAGGCACACTGGGTTCAGCTTCATCGTCACTATAGTTGTGTATGCGCAAGAAGTCTACATATCGAGGGGGCTATGGAGATAAAGACGTATCGAGTAGGTGTGTGACCGAGGCACTGAGACACAACTAGTGTGTGTGTGTGTGTGTGTGTGTGTTTGAGAGAGAAACCAATTGATAGATTAAGATCAAGATCGAGTTGTCACCCTTCTGCAATCATTGTTGGGGGTGGGGAGGGGGGAGCGAGAGAAAGATGTATCGAGAGTGTGCGCACGGTAGGCACAGAGGCACAACTAGCGAGTGTGTGTATGTGTGTGTGTGTGTGTTTGAGAGAGAGAAGCCACTAGATAGATTACTATCAAGATCGAGGTGCCACCCTACTCCTTTGGTGTCGAGTAGTGTGTGTGTGTGTGTGTGTGTGTGTGTGTGTGTGTGTTTGAGAGAGAAGCCAGTAGATAGATTTGTATCAAGACAAAGGTGTCACCCCACACCTTCGGTGTTGGGAAGTGTGTGTGTGTGTGTGGGTGTGGGGGGGCAGTGACACTTAGATATAGGGAGAAGGAGTTTGTGTGACACATATCTATATTATTAAGGGATAGGTAGATAGCATATGTGCAAGGCATACTTAAAGCATCACAGAGATAAACAAGCGGTGTGCATGCAAGTGTCAGAAAAAAATGAAGAGAGAAACAATGTCTACGCGCGCGCGCTTGTGTGTGTGTGTGTGTGTGTGAGAGAGAGAGAGAGAGAGAGAGAGAGAGAGTGAGAGTGAGAGAGAGCGAAATCTCAAAATAGAAGGTGCTCTGCTGGAATCCCATTGTATGTATTCATACGGTTCCAAGACTCGAGTTAACCTTAGGCATATGTGTGAGAGACATAATTATACTTTGAGACATTAGTGGTCGTGGGTGGGCGGAATTAAAGGGGTGTGCATGTTTGACAGAGAGAGCGTGTGTGTTTCTGTGTGAGAGACTTGTAGGACTAGGTAAAAAGACGAATTCTAACCTTGACGGGGGAGAGAAATACACGAAGTGCGCATGTCTGATTCTGATGGCCATGGAGAAATGAGATACGTATGCGTGTCAGAGAGATTGCACAATCCATTCATGTATCACTATCTAGCGGTGGACGTGCATTGCTTGAACATAAATCAATATCTACTTCGTATCGTGGCCAAAGATACAATATCAATTCAACGCTATAAACATTGGACACTCACATATCACATTTTTTCTAAATAATCCTTTTCAATTGTGCATGACAAAGTTACAGTGATGTTTCTTCAAACAACCAATGTAGCTATCATGTACATGCACTATTGTTAGTCTTGCATTCAAATTTATTAGTCTTGGATGATTTAAGGTTCTATTATGAAGTAATATATGTAATATTCATATATGAATTCAACGGGTACGCAATTTATGAAATGGATGCTATGTAATCATATGAGGTAACACTTTTAAGTAGCGAACTACAATATCCATTTCTTTTGTGGGGCTACAATATCCATTTCTTTTTGTGCGCCTCTACAATAACACGTCAATGCATTATGTTTAAAGTAAATAACGAATGGCACTAAATTATCTATTTACATGAGAAATACATAGGTTGAGCGTTTGATCCCTTTTTTGTGAACGCGCCTCTACACCCGTACGATTGGCCATGCCCGTGTGAACGTCCAAGTTATCAGTGCATCATCCCGAGTTATTGTCTTTTTTCTGGGGTGGACTTCACACCAGTTATTAACTGCTGATGTGTGCCCTGTGTACACAGTCTCGCATGACCTTCCTACTAGCACTGCCCCAAATTAGTTGAAATTGGATATGAACGATCCCGCGGGCAGCAAAATCTCCCGCGTCCTTCTGAAATTTCCGCCACCTAGTCTTTAGCATGCAAAATTCCACCTTTTTTCCTTGGTGCACGGAGAACAATAGTTACAATATGGCCCTCATTTACATAATTGGTCGGGGCTGCTTTGGTAACTTTCGGTTCCCCCCACCACATGGCACCCCCATTTCCTCTCCCCCTCCCGCAAAAACGACTAACTCCACAGCACCAGGGCATCTTACCTCACGCCGTTCAGACTTCATCGGCCTTTCTACACCTCCCTGCTTGAAACCCTTGACTACTCATCCACCAGCGTACCAGAGCCCATTCACTGCCAGTGGTGTCCACCTCGCTGGAACTGCTTCTGCGGCCGCATCTACCCCTCCCACCTCCCCTAGAAACAAGTAGACTGCTCATCCAACACTATACCACAGACCATTCAATGTCGGCCTTGTCCACGACACCGGATCTGCTTCGGTGGTACTCTCATTAATCACCGCACATCTGCAGCGGCTCCTTCGTACTCCCCACCAGAGACGCTTCGTCCACCCCTCCCCCTGGAGCCTCCCCACCGACACCCGCGTCGATGGCCTCGGATCCTCTTCGCCAACACCTTCCTCAACCCTACCAGAGCCACTTCATCGACACCATCGTCAACCCTACGGAGTAGCTTCACATATACCATTCTCAACCCAACCGGGGCCGCTTTGCCAATGCATCAGTCCACAGCCTTAGATCCGCTTCGGCGCACCCTCGTCCAACCTACCGGAGAAGCTTCTGACACCCCGTCCACGGCCACAGATCTGCATCATCAACACCATCCTGAACCCACCATCGAAGCAACTTCACCGACGCCCTCACCACAGACTCGGATTCGCTTTGCCCACACCGTAGTCCACCCTACCAGAGCCGCTCCACAAACACCCTACTGAACGGTTCTAGATCTCCTTACCGGACCCTGACACCCAGCATAGCATTATCACCCTTGATATTTCTAACCTGATTCCCATCGTTTGGCAGGATGCCAAGCACCCGCCAGAGCCTAGGTACTTGTCACCTTTAAACCCGTCCAGCATCACCTGCCCTATTTACTTCAAATATACTAACAGGTCGTTGTTACATGTTATGCAGCTGGCAAAAACAACAAGGATGATGTTTGTTCTGGATCTAACAGCTTGGCCAAGCAAGATCCTGTACTGAGGCACTGCTATGATCGTGTAAGTCCGTATCGCTCTCTTGTATTGTTGTGTGCCTGCCAGCATGCTTTGCTAGGATTTTCGACCAGTAATCCCTTTGTGTAGACAATGATTTCTACTACTGGCTGCTAAATTAGATATGTAGATGTCATACATGATACTCCTTCCGTTCCTAAATACAAGTCTTTCTAGAGATTCCACAATAGGCTACATAAAGAGCAAAATGAGTGAATCTACACTCGAAAATGCATCTATATACATCTGTATGTGGTCCATACTGGAATCTCTACAAAGAAATATATTTAGGAACAGAGGTAGTACATTACACAAAATCGTAGGTGGCATGTAGGAATTCTAGTGCACTACATTAGGCTCCCTTAGAGTGCCTGCTAGTCCAGCACACAGAGTCATGGCTAGTTTATGCTAGGAACACAATTGTTAATTGGTGGTTTAAATATGCGCAAGGGATATGCAATGTATTATCATGTAGAGATGTGTGAAATTAGCCATGTAAACTTGCAGATAGGGTTACGCAATGAAAAATTACAAGATGTATGTGGCAATTTCATGGAACATCGCAAAAAAGGAGATGCAGCGGTGAGCCTATACAGTGTTCTATGGTAGGTCACTCCGGACCGGTTCTTTTGCAGGATTCTCCCCGAATCTGCCCCTGTCTAGCTTCACCTAGACTCTTTGACCCCCTTTTGGTTTACAATCCTACCTAATTAGACCCTAACTAGATAGGATTGTAAAACAAATGGGGCTCAAAGATTCTAGGAGAATCTGGCAAAAGAACTGGGCCTCCATTGCAATCATCATGACATGTTATTTGTATGTCAGTTCTATTGGCCAAGTTTCTTAGGGACAGTTAGTTCGAGTTATCCTAAGAAAATAAGCACCTTTGAATATAAGCTCCAGGTAATAAGCCAACCAGTTATTTTCATTGCCTTCCTTTTCAGCTTATTTGTGGTATGATCAGTGGAAAGTCTAGATTGCATTATATTTTGTCATTTTGCTGCCCATATGAAAATTAATCTGACTTGCAAACATCACAAATTGAAACCAGTGCAGCAATTAATATGATAGGAAAACATGCCATCAATATTTTTTCAAAATGCAAATACAAAGATACCATCTACTTGGCACAATCTACTTTGGTCAATATCTTCCATAGAGATCCCATTGCCTAATTTGAACAAAGAAAGCATGACCTAAATTTAAATGAGGAACAATTATTTATCGAAATTCGATGGTCCAAGTGGCTGGTTATTATCATATAGCAGCTCCACCTAAAAGCATCATATAGCAGCAGCAACAACTCATAGCAACTCTTCATACAACAGTAGCAGCAGTGTGCAATGCATCATATACCAGCAGCAGCTCATAGCAATCCATCCTATAGCAGCAACAGAAGCAGCTCATAGCAATTCATCATATAGCAGCAGTAGGAGCAGCTCATAGCAATTCATCATATAGCAGCAGCAGGAGCAGCTTATAGCAACTCATCATATAGCAGCAGCAGCTCATAGCAATTCATCATATAGCAGCAGAAGCTCATAACAATTCATCATATAGCAGCAGTAGCTCATGGAAATTCATCATATAGCAGTAGCAGCTCATAGCAATTCATCATATAGCAGCAGGAGGAGCAGCTCATACCAATGCATCATATAGCAGCAGCAGAAGTGGCTCATAGCAATTCATCGTATAGAGGATCAGAATGAAAATTTGGCAAAAAATCAGAGGCGATCCTCACCTTGTTGGATGAGCTCATCCTTCAACAACACCTCCAGGCCACGGCCTGGGAGGAGGGGAGGGGGAACGAGGTGCCTTGTGCCGCAGTGTGGCATCGGATGTAGTTGTGCAGCGCCCGCCAGAGTAGTGTGTTGGACGGACCACAGCGGAGCGGCTGCTGGAGACCATGAGAATGAGGGGCGCCACCAGAGGGAGCAGCAGCCGGGGAGATTTGGCCCTACCCACTGGCCATGTAGCCTAGCTGGACAGAGCATCATTGAGGACCAGGCCAGATGGGACTAGTGGTGACGGCTCGCTGGAGGAACCCTAGTGTTGCAGGCAGGGGATCGAGGTAGAGGGAAAGGGGAGAGGAGATGCAAGCGGGCAGGGCAATGAACGCTTGTGTGTTTGTTTTTACTTGAGGGTCAGGTGTGACGTGGGCGTGAGCAGTGGCATTTTGAGTGTAATATAGGCAGACAACAGAGTCATTTCACTATTCCCCTTACCTTCAATTTTTAGTGAGCTTCTACCCGAAACACCCTCCTCCAAAGCGAAATAAGTTAAGCCCAATCCCATAACTCCAAAATGACTTGTTTACATCTTTTATGGCTTATTTTGACAATAAGCTCAGAAAAGGCAGAATAGAACTGGCCCTTAACCTGCAATTCTATTGTGCGTGCAATGATGAATCACTCCTGCCTGCTATAGTGTACATTTAGGCATCATCATACATGGCATAACCTAATACATGTGCATTTCATTATAGAATCTGAAATATGCAATGTTTATGTTAGTTCAAACATTGCACATAAGGTTTAAATGCCCCATAAATCTGGTCGGTCAAGTGATGGTCTTTAAGCCTCCTTCTATGCTTCTTTTCTTGATATGTAAGATTTGTTCACACATCTGTTCAATTGCTTGTTTGTGTCAGCAAGCCATACTAGGACTGTTTGCTTTGATTACTTGTTGTTCTTGACCTAACAGAGCTTGTCAACGATTTAAACACTAAGGGCTGTTGTAGTGGGGGCTTGTATAACTGATAGGTGACATAAAGGTTTGGTTGTACACTAAAGTAGGCTCTCCAAGAGTACCTGGAGATCCAGTTCAAAGGTATGCCTAGTTTTTACATAGTGCACACATAGTAAACGCTCATTTCATTGTGTGCAAGAGATGTGGCATGTTTCATTATGTGGTGTTGTTTTGTTATAATATCATCCTTTTGTGTTGTTCACAGACTGGAGAGTATGCATATTTATCTTCCAAGGAGACCAGTAACTAGTTTGTGTCACCTTGTAGATGGGGTGCAATGAAGATAAGATTGAGTATTTCCAAGTACAAGATGTTAGGAAGGAGCCTTGCAAGAGAAGGAGGAGCAATGTTGAGCCTGTTCAACCAGTTAAGGTAAGTCACACTGTATTAACAATTACCAGGACATCCTATTTGTCTGACATTGTGCTTGCGTAGGGTTCTTCACCTGTAACCCAGCCATTGGGCCATTGATTAAAACCCCTCCACTCACTACTATATGGTGTTCTAACTTTTTTGTAAATCAGATGTATGTAAACACATTTCAATATGTTTGTTCACTCATTATGGATGTAGTCTACTTTTAGATATCTAAAACATCTTATAGTAGTGAACAGTGTGAAACTGCTTCCGGCCATGGTAGAGTTGTCGATGTCATAAATGTCATAACCAAACGCATATTCACATCATTAGCCTCCCTATCATTACTAGTATATTGATTACATACTAGTCGAGATACTTCATAGGGGGCAAACAATATTACATTACTTGTTCCTTTATATAGTAGTTGTAGCTAGGCCATGGATGTTATTGAGACGTGCATGTATGCATGCTGCCAACTCAACAGTTCAATTACTTCTTTGTTTCGGGCATAGTTAAATTCCTCTTTTCAATTTCTTTATTTGTCCTCAGTTAATGAGATGCCCAAACAATGATGCCTGATGTTGGGTACTTGTATAACTATTAATCGACATAATTAAAGGCCTTGCCCTTTAATTACTCTAGCGAAGTGTGCCTGAAGCTTTGAAGTCTACTAACCAACTATCATTGCATGAGGCTCACAATCTAGTTTATACAAGGCTAATGATTGCATAGTTTTGCTTGTTATAGTAGGTTTGTATGAATCCCTCTGCTGTTCATTATGCTCCCTAAGACTTTAGTTGAGCTAGAGAATGGCCAACTTCTTGCTTACTTATACGCAACGTGTTGTCTAAATTTGTAACCTGTTTGTGTTTTGGATTTGGCCCCAACATCATGCTCCTCTGGTGAGCTAAGAGAGATTTCTGTATGCGGGATGCACAGACTACCATTTTTATAATTTTTAAAATATCACCTGCTTATGCTTCATGACGTGTAACATTATTGTTAGTCCTATTTTGCCATGTACAAAATAGTCTGTCTTGCTCGCTTCACTGTTGTAACTATATTTTTGCCCTAGTCATGTGTACTTACAAAAACATTTCAAGATGAAGTGACATCAACACAAAGATTTGCAAGCAGTGCGGCATGGCAGTTACCAAATGATTATGGATTGGAATTGGAATGTGTTGATGTTCTCGAGCATCAACTAGAGGTGGCAAGACAACGTGTACATGATTCTCAACGTGCAATCAACAAGTTGAGACTGGACTTGCAGGTATTAGATGCACGGGTCAAAAAATGAAATGAGACAGTGAGGTAACCACGAAGGAATTGGAGATTTTGCAGACGGAAATTTGTGCTATTTGAATCCGGCCAATCCTATTTTCTGAAGAGATTATAGTTCAAATGGTAAGTTATGTTGATGCGTGTCCATGATGTATGAGCTTTATTTGCCCAGTGTATGTAATTGGTTGTTTCTGTATGCTTTATTATCACTGCTGCCGAACTATAATGCCTAGTGGGTATAATCGGCTGTACTTTCTTTATTGTATAGTGTAGGATTATTCTATGTTTCTATGCCTTAGTCTTTTTATTGTATAGTGTATGTTTTTTTGAGGCGATAGTATAGAGTAGGATAATTCTTTGAATATGCTATATCGTTGAAACGGGGGCCAACATGCACAAACATTTCCTAGACGCCATACGAACGAACAAACATGTGTAGTCAAAGCGGGCCTTAATTGGGCTGGTCAAAATAATACTTACTGGATCCCAAATGATGTGGCCCACCATAACAATGGCTCTTAGCAGGCCGTTAACACGCCGAAAGCTCGATAGGGCTGCATAAATGGAGATGGCCCGCAGGCCTCTAGCAGGCCGAAATAAATGACAATTTTGTCTCGGTCCGTTTACTTTACGGGCCAGTAAGAGGCCGAAAGTGTTATGGGCCAAAGGAGGCCCAATTTGCAAACTAGGCTTTTAACAGGCCGAAAGTTGCGTCGAGCTGAAATTTTGCCCTGCAGAACGTGGGCCCCTAATGGACCCAGAATTAGGTTGCACCGTCAAAGTCCCAACAGTTGTGCGGGTTGTTAACAGGCCAAAAGACAGCATGGGCTAGGAATTGGCCCATTTACCGAATGGGCCGAGGACATGCCTAAAGTCACAACCAACTTGAAGTTGGCCCAACTGCAGAATGGGCCGAGAAAAGGCCGAAAGATGTTCTGGGCCATTAACAGGATGGAACTGACGATGGGCTGCTAACAGGCCGAAAGAAGCTCACTGTAATTGGGCCCAAAGACGTAGCGGGGCGTTAACGGGCCAAAACTAATGATGGGCTGGAAATTGTCAAATCTAGAATGGTCCTTTGGTGGGCCGATTCTATGTAACTTGTATGGGCCGTGCTTGCGGATGGGCCTGACTCAAGTAGGCCGCTAATGGGCCGGCCCGCTTATTTTGACAGGCCCGGCCTTTTAACCTGAATGGGCCACTGTTGGGCCGAGACACGTGTCGACGTATCATAGGCGGGTCCCATCCGTTCGCTGGATGATAGCTGTCCGAACACCGGGCCGACACATGGATCTGCCGGCGAATGAGAATTTTACACGTGGAAAATGTCCATTGGTCCGGGCAGTGAACGGGTTATCGGATCCAAACTGGGACCCGATAGCTTAAAGGTGACCCGTTACGGTGGATGCCACGTGTCGGTTACCCTTGACAAAAGCACTTCTATGACACATGATTTATCATCATGGAAGTGGACACTTTTGTGATTATAATTTTGGTAATGTCATGGAACACTTCTATGACAGCACGGGTATGACTATCTTGATTCTATCATAAAATCGTCACGGATGTACATGCATGACAGAAAATATGACCTACTATGACAAACACGTGTCATCACGGAAGTGGGGTTTTTTTTGCGGTGCTTGCTGGGCAGGAGGGCCTCGTCAGGTCGAGACCAGACTTGCCTCGACGGGCTTGCCGGGGCTGCCAAGATCAGATCCAGCCAGGAACCTTGCCGGCAGGGTCCCTCCAAGACGCCACCGCTCCACCTTGTTGTACCCAACACTGGTACGTGTCGGTGCTAAACAAACGGTTTTTAACCCCTTTCCGCGACGGCATTTGGAACCGTCGCCAAGTGAGTGTGGGCGATAGGGGGGTCCTTCCCACACGACCCAGAAATCATCGGGGATAGGGAGCCTTGATGCATACAGTTGTCCCTATATAACCGTTTCCAATATCTCGAATATCCCAATTGCTTCATCCTTTTTACTCGTTTGTGCTCGCATTTCCATCGCAGTCAGAGTTTTGTGGTTTTAACTAAAACCAGGCAGATTCTAGGCCAGGGAGCTTTCCAGGCAGATTCCAGGCCCGGGAGAATTATGATGCCTCGCACATCACAAACAGTTCATGATTACAAACCGTGTACGATAGGTAGACAATCACACACATTTAGTTTTCCCGCACCATATGTGATAGTGTCTGACATCACACACGCTTTGCAAACGGCAACTATGTGCCTGCTTGCACACGTTTCCTCTATGAACCATCTTGGATTATGGTGTGTATCGCAAACATTTGTGTTTTACCAACCATGTGTGCCATAATGACCTGCACAACGTAATTTTGCCCTAATTTTGATTGCTGCTATTTAAAATTGTACCTAATTGAAACTTGAAAGTAGGCTATAGCTTTATTCATATCCATCAGGTTCAAACAACCAATGCATTATTCGATTCACAGGTACATATGTTTATGAATTACATAAGCACCAAATAAAGATTGATGTACCAGGGTTCTATACTTGTACTATTACAGATGGTAAAGAAAGAGGCGACAGACATTCCAGATGCTGAACAAGGTCAAGAGGAATGGCCCTATTGTGCTCTCCTGGATGCAGAAGGCATGCAGGACTCTAGTACAAACCCATGTGATGGTTGGCCGCCAATCATTTAGTTTGAGAGGTAATCTTGAGTAAACTGCTTCAGGATCCACTGCAAAAGAAAAACGATTCAGATATTGTCATCTAACACAACTCATTACGGGCAGTAAAAAGAAGGCTACAGGGTTCTTACTTACCATCCTGCAGTTCACTATTGTGTTGCATAAAGTGTAAACAAATAGTTCGATTGACATCTTTTGACCCATTTTAATAACAATCTTTATCAGTTTCCTCACCTGATGTTGGTTCATGAATATCTCATTGCCCCATATGCAGAAATGGTCAAAGTGTGGATCTTTGGCAATGATATATGTACCTAAAAGCACCAAGTTAATATTAGAAGCTAACCAACAATTGAAAAATGATGTAGTACAACACTCCATCCGTCCCATTATATAAGATTTTATTACATGTATATCTAGACATCATCAGAACATTAAGGTAACACTCTTTCTTATTGCTATGTAGCCTGGGATTGCATATTTAGTCATTCAGTACAATGCATGTTGCTAAACAACAATTGAAAAATGAAAAGGCATGTTAACTGCAATATCCTTAACAGCAACCAAATATCGTAATTCATAGTGGTACTGTTGAAACTGTTATTGATGAAATTGAACTACACGGCAAATAGTTGCACATATAGAGCATCACATTGTGAAGAACTGAAATAAACAAGTCATAAGGACATCTCTAGGCGATCCTTAAAAAGTTAAAGGTCTAAAACCCTTAGTGGATATATATGTACTCCAGCAATTTTTGGCCTTTTCTAGTCGATCCCCTAAAATTAAGTTTGTAAACTTCAATTAGATCAAGTTCAAAGCAGGTTCAACCAAAAGTAGCATGCATTCAAAGATAAACATAGATATTTTTGCATAACCGAACATAAAACATAAATTTAAACTAAGCTAAACTACTTTCGGTCCAAGTAGAGGTTGAGCCAATCCTTCCTCGTCATGTACGATGTGCTACGAGCCGGGTCTGGGCCAGTACCGTCATCGGGGTCATTGGGGAAGGCACTCCTCCACTCGTCGACGTCGATCTCCACGTCCTCGAGGCCCACCTTGACACCCTCTGCGCCACCATCGCCGCCGCCTTCGACCTCGTCATCAGAGGAGAGCATGATAACCTCACCGCCCTCCGCGCCGCCGTCCTCACCACCTTCGACCTCATCATTGGAGGAGAGCGCGATAACCTCGCTGCCCTCCGCGCCAACAAAGATCGCCCGCTCCGCCTCCATGAGCTCTAGGTGTTGCCCGCGAAGCTCTTGCATGTAGGCCTCGGCGGCGGCCTCGGCCTCGAGGCGCTCCAACGGCTCATGGTCCTCCCGCGCCATAGCTGAGCTCACCACCCCGACTCCGGCGGAACGAGGTGGATCGGATGGATGACGAAGGGGAAATTGAGCCTAGCCGCCGTGCCGTGTTAGCGGACCTACCAGCGGTCGTACTCCATGGCCACGAGCTCGGCTGTGTGGAATCTACCGAGCCACCGGCAAGTGTGGGTCTCTCGATCTGTAATCTCGGCAACCCACATCCCCCACCGCCGCTGCCGAACCCCAAGGTAGGACCCCGAGGGAGGACGGGGAAGTCCTCGGCATAGGGGCGCGGCGGAGGGCGGATTAGGGGACCGGTGACGATGGATCGGGCCTGCGGAGGACGACAGGGACACCTCGGCGACCACCTCACCGGTGTCGGGCGAAAAGGCCGCGATAAACCTCTTTTTAGCCATTGGCTCCTCGAGCTCCCCGGCACACAAGGAGAAGTTGAGGATGGAGGCGCTGGTGATGGCGGTGACTTACCAATGGTTTCGAGGGTTGTGTGTCTGTGTGAGCGGAGGTTTTGGGGTGTGTGTGGAGGAGGGCAAGGTTGTGTTTGAGGAAATACTGTGGCAACTAAAAATTTTACCAGGCGGGAGTAACAAGGCAGGGCTACTGAAAATTTGGATCAAGGGCAAGCAGATATTTTTGAGATTGCGAGTGATGAAGAGGCGGGAGTAAAATGCCAGGGCTACTAAAAATTGAATCAAGGGACTGAAGCAGAGTGGGAGTAACAGACATTGCACACGGTCCGCACATACTAATCGTGTGCTATCAAACATTAAAACCTTCCACGCAGAAGGTATTTTCGAGATTGCGAGGGATGCAGAGGCGGGAGTTTTTGGAGTGAGCTAGTGTGCTTTACACGCCCGCTGTGGACTGTAGCCGATGCACCTTCTCGCTTAAGCCATAGGCGTACTATACACTGACGGTGCTCCAAGATATTGTGTGCTGCATCTCACACGGTTGGTGATAATAAAATGTGACAGATCTACTAGATTTGAATTACCAAAATGGGGTCACAGCGGCAATGGACGTTGTTTGAATTGCTAGACCCTTTTATCTGCAGTGAACATGCAACTATATGTGTGTCATAAAAGAATTGGAATTATTCAGGGTTCATTTGGACATTTTATACATTAAACTTGTTTTCTAGCCATTTCACGTGCACAATTCAAAATTAAACTATGGGAATGAATTTCAAACACTAGGGCACTATTGATTGCCCGCAAAACATTGAGATACCTGGTTTTCAAATTCTAGTAAATCCAAAACCCGTCTGAAATTCATGAAACTTGGCATGCTATCATGGAGTGGCATCAACATGCCGTGGTGAAAACTTTGTCCCATTTTGGGCAGGTTTGGGTATAAGCCAGAGCTTCTCACAACAAGCATGACGGTTTCGATAGGGAACGTACCACCTTTGGGGACGGGACGATATCCATTGCCTCTTATTGCTTTCAAAAAATTTCTAGTGTCAACATAGAACAACAGAAGTGTTGTGTTTAATCTTGGAATTTACGGGGTTCGTTTGGCTTTTTTTATACATTAACAGGGTTTTCTAGGCATTTAATGCGCATAATTCAAATTTGAACTACAAGCACATGATCCAATGCACCAAAGTTGGTTGAAAAATCACATGTGTGTCCTTGGGTGAATTTCTAGGTCCCATGCAAGAGATGGGAATGAAATTCAAACACCAGGGCACTGTTAATTGTCGGCAAAATGTTGAGATGCCTGGTTTTTAAATTCTAGTAAATCCAAAACTTGTTTGAAATTCATGAAACTTGGCATGCTATCATGGAGCGGTATCAACATGCCGTGGTAAAAAATTTGTCCCATTTGGGGCAGGTTCGGGTATAAGCTTCTCACAAACCAGAGCTTCTCACAGCAAGCATGATGGTTTCGATACGGAACTCCCACCTTTGGGGACGAAACAATATCGATTGCCTCTTATTGCTTTCAATTTTTTTTCTCGTGTCAACATAGAACAACAGGAGTGTTGTGTCAAATTTTGGGAATTTTCGGGGTTCGTTTGGACATTTTTATACATTAGCTGAGTTTTCAATGCATTTATGTGCATAATTCAAATTTGAACTACATGCACATGCTCTAGTGCATACAAATTGGTTGAAAAATCAAATATGTGTCCTTGGGTGCATGCTTAGGTCCCATGCAAGAAATGGGAATGAATTTCAAACACCAGGGCGCCGTTTCTTCCAGCCAAAACATTGAGATGCCTGGTTTTAAAATTCTAGTAAATCCAAAACTTGTCTGAAATTCATGAAACTTGGCATGCTATCATGGAGCGGCATCAACATGCCGTGGTAAAAAATTTGTGCCATTTGGGGCAGATTCGGGTATAAGCTTCTCACAAACCAGAGCTTCTCACAGCAAGCATGATGGTTTCGATACGGAACTCCCACCTTTGGGGACGAAACGATATCCATTGCCTCTTATTGGTTTCAAAAAAGTTTCTCGTGTCAACATAGAACAACAGGAGTGTTGTGTCAAATTTTGGGAATTTTCGGGGTTCGTTTGGACATTTTTATACAGTAGCTGAGTTTTCAATGCATTTATGTGCATAATTCAAATTTGAACTACATGCACATGCTGTAGTGCATACAAATTGGTTGAAAAATCAAATATCTGTCCTTGGGTGCATGCTTAGGTCCCATGCAAGAAATGGGAATGAATTTCAAACACCAGGGCACCGTTTATTGCCGCAAAACATTGAGATGCCTGGTTTTTAAATTCTAGTAAATCCAAAACTCGTCTGAAATTCATGAAACTTGGCATGCTATCATGGAGTGGCATAAACATGTCGTGGTAAAAACAATTTCCCATTTGGGGCAGGTTTGGGTATATGCTTCTCACAAACCAGAGCTTCTCACAACAAGCCTGATGGTTTCGGTAGGGAATGTATGTCCCACCTTTGGAGACGAAACGGTACCCATTGCCTCTTATTGCTTTCAATTTTTTTCTCGTGTCAACATAGAACGACAGGAGTGTTGTGTCAATTTTTGGGATTTTTGGGGGTTCGTTTGGACATTTTTATGCATTAACTGAGTTTTCTAGGCATTTTATGTGCATAATTCAAATTTGAACTACATGCACATGCTCCAGTGCATATAAATTGGTTGAAAATCACATGTGTGATCTTGGGTGCATGCTTAGGGCTCATGCAAGAGACGGGAATGAAATTCAAACACCAGGGAACTATTGATTGCCGGCAAAACGTTGAATTTCAAACACCAGGTTTTTTAGTTCTGGTAAATCCAAAACTTGTCTGAAATTCATGAAACTTGGCATGCTATCATGGAGCGGCATCAAGATGCCATGGTGAAAAAATTGTCACATTTGGGACAGGTTTGGGTATAAGTTCTACGTCTTGAGCTTGCGTTGGTTTTCTTTGAAGAGGAAAGGGTGATGCAGCAATAGTAACGTAAGTATTTCCCTTAGTTTTTGAGAACCAAGGTATCAATCCAGTAGGAGGCTCCTCAAAAATCCCACGCACCTACACAAACAAAAAAGAACTCGCAACCAACGCAATAAAGGGGTTGTCAATCCCTTCACAGCCACTTGCAAAAGTGAGATCTAATAGAGATAGTATGATAAGATAAATATATTTTTGGTATTTTATAATATAGGTGCAAAAAGTAAAGATGCAAATAAAAGTAGATTGGAAGTTTATATGATAAAAGATAGACCCGGGGGCCATAGTTTTCACTAGTGGCTTCTCTCAAGATAGCATAAGTATTACGGTGGGTGAACAAATTACTGTCGAGCAATTGATAGAAAAGCGAATAATTATGAGATTATCTAGGCATGATCATGTATATAGGCATCACGTTCGCAACAAGTAGACCAACTCCTGCATGCATCTAATACTATTACTCCACACATCGACCGACTCCTGCCTGCATCTAGAGTATTAAGTTCATAAAGAACATAGTAACACATTAAGCAAGATGACATGATGTAGAGGGATAAACTCAAGCAATATGATATAAACCCCATCTTTTTATCCTCGATGGCAACAATACAATGCGTGTCTTGCTGCCCCTGCTGTCACTGGGTAAGGACACCATAAGATTGAACCCAAAGCTAAGCACTTCTCCCATTGCAAGAAAGATCAATCTAGTAGGCCAAACCAAACTGATAATTCGAAGAGACTTGCAAAGATAACTCAATCATACATAAAAGAATTCATAGGAGATTCAAATATTTCTCATAGATAAACTTGATCATAAACCCACAATTCATCGGATCTCGACAAACACACCGCAAAAAGAGTTTACATCGAATAGATCTCCACAAGAGAGGGGGAGAACATTGTATTGAGATCCAATAAGGGAGAAGAAGCCATCTAGCTAATAACTATGGACCCGAAGGTCTTTGGTAAACTACTCGCAGCTCATCGGAGGGGCTATGGTGTTGATGTAGAAGCCCTCCGTGGTTGATTCCCCCTCCGGCAGAGCGCCGGCGAAGGCTCCAAGATGGGATCTCGCGGATACAGAAGGTTACGGCGGTGGAAACTGTGTTTTGTTGGCTCCCTGGATGTTTTCGGGGTACGTAGGCATATATAGGAGGAAGAAGTACATTGGTGGCCGCCCGAGGGGCCCACGAGACAGGGGGCGCGCCTTGTAGGGGTGGGCGCGCCCTCCTATCTCATGGCCGCCTCGGCTGCTTCTTGACTTGCACTCCAAGTCCTTTGGATCACGTTTGTTCCAAAAATCATGCTCCCGAAGGTTTCATTCCGTTTGGACTCCGTTTGATATTCCTTTTCTTCGAAATACCGAAATAGGCAAAAAACAACAATACGGGTTGGGCCTCCGGTTAGTAGGTTAGTCCCAAAAATGATATAAATGTGTAAAATAAAGTCCATAATCATCCAAAAGGGGTAATATAATAGCATGGAACAATAAAAAATTATAGATACGTTGGAGACGTATCAAGCATCCCCAAGCTTAATTCCTGCTCGTCCTCGAGTAGGTAAATGATAAAAACAGAATTTTTGATGTGGAATGCTACCTAGCATAATTCTCAATGTAATTTTCTTTATTGTGGCATGAATGTTCAGATCCAAATGATTCAAAATAAAAGTTCATATTGATAAAAGAAATAGTAACACTTCAAGCATACTAATCAATGTAATCATGTCTTCTCAAAATAACATGGCAAAAGAAAGTTCATCCCTACAAAATCATATAGTTAGGCTATGCTTCATTTTCATCACACAAAGATGTTCCCAACTTCTATACCCCCGATGACAAGCCAAGCAATTGTTTCATACTTAAATAATCTCAAAAAAATTCAACCTTCATGAAATACATGAGCGTGAGCCATGGATATAGCACTATGGGTGGAATAGAATATGATGATGGGGGTTGTGTGGAGAAGACAAAAAAGGAGAAAGTCTCACATTGACGAGGATAATCAACGGGCTATGGAGATGCCCATTAATTGATGTCAACATGAGGAGTAGGGATTGCCATGCAACGGATGCACTAGAGCTAGGAATGCTCAACAAAAGAAAACTAGTGGGTGTGCATCCAACTTGCTTGCTCACGAAGACCTAGGGCATTTGAGGAAGCCCATCGTAGGAATATACAAGCCAAGTTCTATAATGAAAAATTCCCACTAGTATGAAAAAGATAACCTATGAGACTCACTATATGAAAAACATGGTGCTACTTTGAAGCACAATATATGAGACTCACTACATGAAGAACAAGGTGCTACTTTGAAGCACAAGTGTGGAAAAAGAGATAGTAACATTGCCCCTTTTATTTATTTTCTTTTTTTCTTTTCTTTTTTTCCTTTTTTTCTTTTGGCCTTTCTTCTTTTTTTTCTTTTTTTTTCTTTTTTTCTTTTTGGGCAATGCTCTAATAATGATGATCATCACACTTTTATTGATTACAACATATGAATTACAACTCGAAACTATAACAAGATATGACTCTATATGAATGCCTCCGGCGGTGTACCGGGATGGTGCAATGAATCAAGAGTGACATGTATGAAAATTATGCATGGTGGCTTTGCTACAAATACGATGTCAACTACATGATCATGCAATGGCAATATGACAAAAGTAAAGTATGTCATGATGATGATGAACGGAACGGTGGAAAGTTGCATGGCAATATATCTCGGAATGGCTATGGAAATGCCATAATAGGTAGGTATGGTGGCTGTTTTGAGGAAGATATAAGGAGGTTTATGTGTGATAGAGTGTATCGTATCACGGGGTTTGGATGCACCGGCGGAGTTTGCAACAACTCTCAAGGTGAGAAAGTGCAATGCACGGTACCAAAGAGGCTAGCAATGGTGGAAAGGTAAAAGTGCGTATAATCCATGGACTCAACATTAGTCAAAAGAACTCATATATTTATTGCAAAAATTTAGAAGTCATCAAAAATCAAGCACTACGCGCATGCTCCTAGGGGGGTAGATTGATAGGAAAAGACCATCGCTCGTCCCAACCGCCACTCATAAGGATGCACAAGCCAGGTACACTTCATGTTTCAAATTTGTTACACAACTTTAACCATACGTGCATGCTACGGGACTTGCTAACTTCAACACAAGCATTCTTTAAATTCATAATCACCCAACTAGCATGACTTTAATATCACTACCACCATATCTCAAAACAATTATCAAGTATCAAATTGATCGTAGCATCCAATTCACTTCCTATGATAGTTTTTATTATACCCAACTTGGATGCCTACCATTCTAGGACCAATTTTATAACCATAGAAAATACCGTGTTGTTATAACAGACTCTCAAAATAATATAAGTGAAGCATGAGAGACTACCAATTTCTACAAAAATAAGCCACCGCCGTGCTCTAAGAGATATAAGTGAAGCACTAGAGCAAAAACTACCAAGATCAAAAGATATAAGTGAAGCACATAGAGTATTCTAATAAATTCAATAAAGTAGGCTTCTCCCAAAAAGGTGTGTATAGCAAGGATGATTGTGGTAAACTACAAAGCAAAGACTAATATAATACACGATGCTCCAAGCAAAACACATATCATGTGGCGAATAAAAAAATAGCTCCAAGTAAAGTTACCAATGAACGAAGACGAAAGAGGGATGCCTTCCCGGGGCATCCCCAAGCTTAAGCTTTTGGCTATTCTTGAATATCTCGGGGTGCCTTTGGCATCCCCAAGCTTAGCATTTTGCTGCTCCTTATTCCATAGTCCATCAAAGCTTTACCCAAAACTTGAAAACTTCACAACACAAAACTCAACAGGAAATCTTATAAGCTCCATAAGTGAAAGGAAACAAAACCACCACATAAGGTACTGTAATTAAATCATTCTTTATTTATTTTGGTGTTAAACCTACTGTATTCCAACTTCTCTATGGTTTATAAACTATTTTACTAGCCATAGATGCATCAAAATAAGCAAACAACACACGAAAAATAGAATCTGTCAAAAACAGAACAGTCTGTAGCAATCTGTAACTAACGCAAACCTATCAAGGACAGTATAACCGCACCTAAAACGAGCCCTCACAACGATTTGGATTTTTGGCCGTCCGTTTTCATGATCCGGGAGTTCCTGGCCGTCAGATCTCGTGTGAAAACGTTCTGTCCCGCAATGTCTATAATCTAGCCCAGCTGTCCTGTGGGCTGCTGCTCCAGAGGCCGAAATGAAGGCATGTGGTGTTTTGGGCCATCCGCGAGCCGCAAGCCCATTTGAGCAGGATACAACCCATTTAACCATCGCGGCGGTCTCCCTTGTCCCTGAAAAAACTGCTCGCTCCTCACTAGAGAGGGATGCGAAGAGAGAAGGTGCGCGAGGGGATCTAGCGCCACCGAGCCAGCCAAGCCGCGCGAGGGCCGAGGGGAGCCGACAAGCGATGGGATCCACAGCGGCGCGCGGGATGCGGGTGAATTGTGCGCGGGCCAATCCAGCCAAGGCAGTCCATACAATCGGGAAGTGGAAAGGGGGGACACGAGGAGAGGAGGTGCACGCGCGAAGGGATCCAACGCCGCGGGCAATAATGGCCGGCGCCTCATCTGCCGAAAACCGATCGCAATCATACCTCAGTTTCTCAACGCGCATTCATGGCGATTGATGTGCCAATTCTTTCCGCTGTCGAGCGGTACGGGTATATATGCTTCCTCCTCTGGTACTCTTAGCTCGCCCTCTCTACTCCGGCAGCAAAATATCTTTCAAGATCATGCCGGGCAGGGTTCCATGTATTTCCTTATATTGCTTTTCAGTTCATGTATGATTCATTTTTGCACAAAGCAATTACATTTTCTTGATTTCCTCTCACACCAAAAATTTGTGCATACAGGTGATGTTCATGCTAGCGTTGCTCGATTGATTTCATTTTGTAGCTTCGTACTGGAATTTTTTGGTGTTGGTAATCTCAAATCTCTTTGGACAGGTAAGACCAATATTTTGCTCTTTGTACTTACGCCTCTTAAGATGGGCTATATCCTTCATTTTGTTTAGACAAAGTGTCAGTATATTAAATGTTTCCCTTTTGATGTTCAGAAGCAGAGGCCGATTGTGCTTATGAACTAGCAGTGCCTAAGGCCAATATGTCGCTGTTACATACAGACCTACCAGGTTCATTGGAGTTCTGTTGATGGAACTTTCTGTTTGCTGCCACTTTTTTACTATTATCTTTTGTGCGTGGGTTTTCTGAGCCTCCTAGAAAAGTGACACCACTAGCCTTTGGTGCAATAATTTTTCTTGAAATCTTGCCATAATTTGGAGGCGGAGGTTTGCCCTTACTATACATTACACATCTTGGGCAATACCAATCTGCATTAGACATGCCTTTGTTCCCATACTGTTGAAGGCAATTTAAGTGTATACCTCTTTCGCAAGCATCACAAAGGAGTAAACTCTCCACAACAGTGGTGAATGTTTTACATATTTGACAGTCCAGACGTGCATGCATATACTCACTTGGTGGTAGCATCCAGCTAGGATGATTGGCAGGTTGGTGCCAAACTAGTTGAACGAGAAGCAGTATTTCTGTTGAACAAATGTTGCTGCTCCCGGTGAAACTTCATCTCCTATAATAGTGTTTCCGTTGACAGGTTGAGTCATAGGTGCCTTATTTTGCTGAGATTTCAGTGTTCCTTTGTTGCTTGTTCTTAAAAAAAGATTCCTCGTGTCCCTGCCGTAGCATTAGAGTACACATGCTCTCGCTCCATGGCCAGTCATGTAGAACTGGCCTCTCCACTGTAAGATCTATGTCACAAGTTACAAGTGAGTTTACATATTCTCTCCATTATTGCTTTATCCTAGTTTACCATATCAGCATCCTCACTTCTCTCCTTGTCTTTTGTCCGTTTTCAAAAATTTATTCAACATGATTAATTGGAAGCGTGTAAAATATATAAAGCTATCGTCCACACAATAAAAATTGTCCTTTGTCAACAAAATGTTTAAAAGGGTGGTTTCAGTTTGATATAAAGTTTATGCCTCATCTTACATGGAATTTTGTCATGATGATTTAACCGATAAACTTAATAGATGTACTAATTTATGTTCTTCTGCTATGCTTTATATAGTTCAGTTGCATTTTGTTGTGATAGATCTATGACTTCAGGATGGACATAATGGAAAATGCCAACTATCTTACTGCTTAATAAATACATCCACAAGCTTATGGAGAATTCACCTAATAGACATGTAAGTGTTATTCTATCTTAACTTTTTTTGGTGTCGTGGGTGGCATTGAAACTTTGCTACTGCTTGTGGTGTATGTGTGTCTCTATATTTCAGAATCATGCTTCAAGCTTTCATCTCGAGAGATTCCGGTAACCCAAATATACCAGAAGACGGAATAATTTATGCAAAAGGAGTTCATTATGTAGTTGATTAGGATTAGGAGTGGAACATCTCGTGCAAAAACAATTATATTGTACATTTTCTTTATCTTGTTTAACTTCCAGGCATGGAGGTGAGCACACGACTTTTTCCTATGGCTTGTGTTGGCTTTCGCTTTGTGATTTCTTTCATCCGCTGCTGAGCATATCCATTTATTGAGAGCTTGAAAACATCAGATCGTGTACTTTTTCATTTCCACTATTCACCCAGTAAATTATTTCTTACACCGAAGTTTCTGTAAAACATCAGGTATGAAGGTATTCTAGCATCATACGAGACAAAGGGAGGTGATGTTTTTTTATATGCAAAGAAAGTTGAACAATGGATATCTATTCCAGCAAGCGAATGTTCATTATTATGTATTTTGAGATGGAGATCTATCTGTAGCATCTTTTCCATTAATTACCAGTTCAATAAATTGCAAGAAACTTGGTTACTATTTTTCATGCCACCAATAACAATCATTCTATTGAAAAATGGATGGGCGCAGCAACGCACGCCATCAACGATCTACTGGAACTTTAAAAATCCTATCAAAATAGGTAGTCGTGGAAAATTTGTCTATTGATCATAAGCAAAAAGAATCAACGCAAAATCATGTTTCTGTGATTTAACAAAACTAAATTCGTGCGTGCAAAGTTTCTATTTTTTAGCAGAATCAAATCAACTATTATCATAGGTTATCCTATAGGTTCTACTTGGCACAAACACTAATTAAAAGATAAAACACATCTAAACAGAAGGTAGAAGCAAAATTTATTACTAAACATGAACATAAACAAAAAACAGAAATAAAATTGGGTTGCCTCCCAACTAGCTCTATCGTTTAACGCCCCTAGCTAGGCATGCAAGCGAAGATAGATCTAACCAGTGCCATCATTGGCACTCAATTCATAAGTAGCTCGCATGATAGATTCATAAGGTAATTTGAATTTATTTCTTGTAAAGTGCTCCATGCCTTTCTTTAATGGAAATTGGAATCTAATATTCTCTTCCTTCATATCAATAATCGCGCCAATCGTTCTAAGGAAAGGTCTACCAAGAATAATAGGGCAAGAAAGATTGCAATCTATATCAAGAACGATAAAATCTACGGGCACCAAATTTCTATTTGCAACAATGAGAACATCATTGATCCTTCCCATTGGCTTTTTAATGGTAGAATCCGCAAGGTGCAAATTTTAAAGAGCAATCACCAAGATCATGGAAACCTAGAATATCACATAAAGTTTTCGGAATCGTGGAAACACTAGCACCCAAATCACACAAAGAAAAACACTCATGATCTTTAATTCTAATCCTTATAGTAGGTTCCCACTCATCATTAAGTTTTCTAGGTATAGAAACTTCCAAATTAAGTTTTTCATCATAATATTGCATCAAGGCATCAACAATGTGTTTGGTAAAAGCTTTATTTTGACTATAAGCATGAGGAGAATTAACAGTGGATTGCAACAAGGAAATACAACCTTCTAAAGAACAATTATCATAATCAAATTCCTTGAAATCCGAGATAGTGGGTTCAATACTATTTAAAGTCATGACCTCTCCAATCCCACTTTTACCAAATTTAGCATCAAGATCTAAAAACTCTGAATTATTGGGACGCCTTCTAACTAAAGTGGACTCATCTCCAGTCCCATTATTATCAAGATTCATATTGCAAAACAAACATCTAATAGGAGACACATCAATAACTTTGAGATCTTCATCATTATTTTCATGGAAACTAGAAGAACACGCTTTTATAAAGCAATCTTTCTTAGCACGCAATCTAGCGGTTCTTTCCTTGCACTCATCAATGGAAATTCTCATGGCTTTGAAAGACTCATTGATATCATGCTTAGGAGGAGAAGATATAAGTTTAAGAGAATCAACATCAAGCAAAAGTCTATCAACGTTACTAGCCAAATCATCAACTTTGAGCAATTTTTCTCCAAGTAAAGCATTAAAATTCTTTTGAGAAATCATAAATTCTTTCACACTATTCTCAAAATCAGAGGGCATCTTATTAAAATTACCATAAGAATTATTGTAGGAATTTCCATAATTATTAGAGGAATTACTAGGGAACGGTCTAGAATTAAAGTTTCCTCTATAAGCATTGTTTCCAAAACTATTCCTACCAACAAAATTCACATCCATAGATTCATTGTTATACTCAATCAAAGTAGACAAAGGCATATCATTGGGATCAAGAGGAGTATTTTTAGTAGCAAACAACTTCATAAGTTCACCCATCTTTCCACTCAAAACATTGATTTCTTCTATAGCATGCACTTTTTTACTAGAAGATCTTTCGGTGTGCCATTGAGAATAATTAGCCATAATATTATCAAGAAGTTTTGTAGCATCTCCTAACGTGATTTCCATAAACGTGCCTCCCGCGGCCGAATCTAAGAGATTTCTAGAAGCAAATTTCAAACCGGCATAAAAATTGTGTATGATCATCCATAAATTCAAACCATGAGTAGGGCAATTGTGAATCATCAATTTCATTCTTTCCCAAGATTGGGCAACATGCTCATTATCAAGTTGTTTAAAATTCATAATATCGCTCCTAAGAGTGATAATCTTAGCGGGAGGAAAGTACTTAGAGATAAAAGCATCTTTGCACTTGTTCCAAGAATCAATACTATTTTTAGGCAAAGACGAAAACCAAACTTTAGCACGATCTCTAAGTGAAAATGGAAATAACTTCAATTTAACAATATTGTTATCCATATCTTTCTTCTTTTGCATATCACACAAATCAACAAAGTTGTTTAGATGAGTAACGACATCTTCACTAGGAAGGCCGGCGAATTGATCTTTCATAATAAGATTCAGCAAAGCAGTATTGATTTCACAAGACTCAACATCATTAAAAGGAGCAATCGGAGTACTACGGAAATCATTATTATTAGTATTGGAGAAATCACACAATTTGGTATTATCTTGTGCCATGGCAACAAGTAATCCAACACACAAGCAAACAGAAAAAGACAAGCGAAAGGGAGAGAGAGATTGGGAAAGAGAGGGCGAATAAAACGACAAGGGTGAAGTGGGGGAGAGGAAAACGAGAGGCAAATGGCAAATAATGTAAATGCGAGGGAGATGGGTTTGTGATGGGTACTTGGTATGTCTTGACTTGAGCGAAGACCTCCCCGTCAACGGTGCCACAAATCCTTCTTGCTACGTCTTGAGCTTGCATTGGTTTTCTTTGAAGAGGAAAGGGTGATGCAGCAATAGTAGCGTAAGTATTTCCCTCAGTTTTTGAGAACCAAGGTATCAATCTAGTAGGAGGCTCCTCAAAAGTCCCACGCACCTACCTAAAGAAACAAAGAACTCGCAACCAATGCAATAAAGGGGTTGTCAATCCCTTCATGACCACTTGCAAAAGTGAGATCTAATAGAGATAGTATGATAAGATAAATATATTTTTGGTATTTTATAATATAGATGCAAAAAGTAAAGATGAAAATAAAAGTAGATTGGAAGTTTATATGATAAAAGATAGACCCGGGGGCCATAGGTTTCACTAGTGGCTTCTCTCAAGATAGCATAAGTATTACGGTGGGTGAACAAATTACTGTCGAGCAATTGATAGAAAAGTGAATAATTATGAGATTATCTAGGCATGATCATGTATATAGGCATCACGTCCGTAACAAGTAGACCGACTCCTGCCTTCTTATACTACTATTACTCCACACATCGACTGACTCATGCCTGCATCTAGAGTATTAAGTTCATAAAGAACAGAGTAACACATTAAGCAAGATGACATGATGTAGAGGGATAAACTCAAGCAATATGATAAAAAAAAACCCATATTTTTATCCTTGATGGCAACAATACAATACGTGCCTTGCTGCCCCTGCTGTCACTGGGTAAGGACACCGCAAGTTTGAACCCAAAGCTAAGCACTTCTCCCATTGCAAGAAAGATCAATCTAGTAGGCCAAACCAAACTGATAATTCGAAGAGACTTGCAAAGATAACTCAATCATACATAAAAGAATTCAGAGGAGATTCAAATATTTCTCATAGATAAACTTGATCATAAACCCGCAATTCATCGCATCTCGACAAACACTCCGCGAAAAGAGTTTACATCGAATAGATCTCCACAAGAGAGGGGGAGAACATTGTATTGAGATCCAAAAAGAGAGAAGAAGCCATCTAGCTAATAACTATGGACCCGAAGGTCTATGGTAAACTACTCACAACTCATAGGAGGGGCTATGGTGTTGATGTAGAATCCCTCCGTGGTCGATTCCCCCTCCGGCGGAGCGCCTGCGAAGGCTCCAAGATGGGATCTCGCGGATACAGAAGGTTACAGCGGTGGAAATTGTGTTTCGTTGGCTCCATGGATGTTTTCAGGGTACGTAGGCATATATAGGAGGAAGAAGTATGTCGGTGGCCGCCCGAGGGGCCCAAGAGATAGGGGGCGTGCCTTGTAGGGGTGGGCGCACCCTCCTATCTCGTGGCCGCCTCGGCTGCTTCTTGACTTGCACTCCAAGTCCTCTGGATCACGTTCGTTCCAAAAATCACGCCCCCGAAGGTTTCATTCCGTTTGGACTCTGTTTGATATTCCTTTTTTCGAAATACTGAAATAGCAAAAAAAAACAGCAATACGGGATGGGACTCCGGTTAGTAGGTTAGTCCCCAAAATGATATAAATGTGTAAAATAAAGCCCATGAACATCCAAAAGGGGTAATATAATAGCATGGAACAATCAAAAATTATAGATACGTTGGAGACGTATCAATAGGCTTCTCACAAACCAGAGCTTCTCACAACAAGCATGATGGTTTCGATAAGGAATGTACCACCTTTGGGGACGGAACGATATCCGTTGCCTCTGATTGCTTTCAGAAAATTTCTTGTGTCAACATAGAACAACAGGAGTGTTGTGTTTAATCTTGGAATTTTTTTGGGGTTTGTTTGGCCTTTTTTGTACATTAACTCGGTTTTCTAGGCATTTTATGTGCATAATTCAAATTTGAACTACAAGCACATGCTCCAATGCACCAAAGTTGGTTGAGAAATCACATGTGTGTCCTTGGGTGAGATTCTAGGTCCCATGCAAGATATGGGATTGAAATTCAAACACCAGGGCACTGTTGATTGTCGGCAAAACATTGAGATGCCTGGTTTTGACATTCTAGTAAATCCAAAACTCGTCTGAAATTCATGAAACTTCGCATGCTATCATGGAGCGGCATCAACATGTCATGGTAAAAATTTGTCCCATTTGGGGCAGCTTCGGGTATAAGCTTCTCACAGACCAAAGCTTCTCACAACAAGCATGATGGTTTCGATAGGGAACGTCCCACCTTTGGGGACGAAATGATATCCATTGCATCTTATTGCTTTCAAAAAATTTCTAGTGTCAACATGGAACAACAGGAGTGTTTTGTCAATTTTTGTGATTTTTCGGGGTTGGTTTGGACATTTTTATGCATTAACTGGGTTTTCTAGGCATTTGATGTGCATAATTCAAATTTGAACTACAAACACATGCTCCAATGCACTAAAGTTGGTTGAAAAATCTAATATGTGTCCTTGGGTGAATTTCTAGGTCCCATGCAAGAGATGAGAATGAAATTCAAACACCAGGGCACTGTTGATTGCCGGCAAAACATTGAGATGCCTAGTTTTCAAATTCGAGTAAATTCAAAGCTCGTCTGAAATTCACGAAACTTGGCATGCTATCATGGAGCGGCATCAACATGTCGTGGTAAAAAAAATTTCCCATTCGGGGCATGTTCGGGTATATGCTTCTCACAAACCAGAGCTTCTCACAACAAGCATGATGTCTTCGGTAGGGAACGTCCCACCTTTGGGGACGAAACGATATCCATTGCCTCTTATTGCTTTCAAAAAAATTCTCATGCCAAGATAGAACAACAAGAGTGTTGTGTCAATTTTTGGGATTTTTCAGGGTTCGTTTGTACATTTTTATGCATTAACTGAGTTTTCAATGCATTTATGTGCATAATTCAAATTTGAACTACATGCACATGCACCAGTGCATATAAATTGGTTGAAAAATCAAATTTGTGTCCTTCGGTGCATGGTTAGGTCCCATACAAAAAATGGGAATGAATTTCGAACACCAGGGCACCGTTGATTGCCGTTAAAACATTGAGATGCCTGGTTTTGAAATTCTAGTAAATCCAAAACTCCTCTGAAATTCATGAAACTTGGCATGCTATCATGGAATGGCACCCGACATGCTATGGCATTTTTTGTGTCCATTTTGAGAGAAGGCGCACTCGAATAATGACAGCCAACAAAAGCATTTTGAAAAAATAACTGCCACTTTAATATCTCAAACATTTGTAGAATTCAAACCGTGTGCGTTCTGTTAACCATTCACGTGACGCCACGTGTCTTGGTTTTAATGGTTGTAGGAGGTGCCGTGCGGACAGCTGCTTGACCTTGACTGAGCGGGAGGCCTGCGAGCGCAGTTCGGTGTGCAGGCTGACCGAGACGCATGCAAGTTGTCCTCCAATGTGCAGGCTCATCGGGAAGCATGTGAGCTGTACGCTGCGCAGGCTCACTGGAAAGCAAGCCCTTTGACTTCCTTGGCCACCCGCCTTCCTCTCCATTAATGGTGCCCGACCCACTATTTAATACGGGCGGCCTTACTGTTTGCCTCCCATTCCCCTCCCTCCCGCAGACCTCCACCAACGTCATGGCGCAGAATGATCATCTGCCACTAGTCTTCAAGTTTGGTGAACTCGACTCCGAGCCGGAGGAGATAGAAAATAAGGAGGAATGGGGCCTCATGGACATGGCCCAGAACGAGCTGGCCGCAGCGGTTGCTGCCCCCGCTCCTGTCCCAGCTCCCATCCCCACGCCCGCGCTAGCGACCATCCCCGTAGCATTGATGGACTGGTCGTCGAGCACTATCATAGAGCTGGAAGCCACGGGCGTCAGCGAGGTCTCCGCGGACCCGCGTGAGCTCGTGCACATGCCAACGCCAGCGCCCGTGCCCGTGTGCGCCCCTCCACCCACTGTGGCACCGGCCCCCGTGCATTTGGCTGCATGCGCCTCGCCCGTGCCCCTGCCCACGTGCGCCCCTCCACCCACCGCGGCGTCGATCACCGTGTGTTTGGCTACACCCGCTGTGCCCGTGCCCATGCCCGAGCGTGCGCGCCCCTCAGTGGCATGGGTCGCTGCCGTCGACCGCTACCTCTCAGCGGCGCCAGTTGCCGTCCTCCCACGTCCCGCACGTCGATCGCGTGACGACATGATGAGAACATTTTGTGCTGCCTTGAAGAATTCAACAACGGCGTCCCGGAGGATGACAACGACAACGATGACGCGGCACGCTGCCTCCACCGCCGCTGAAATAGTTTTTTGGGGTTTAATACTGTATCTTGAATTCTCGATCATATGAATATAAATTCGCAGTGTGACTGAATGAAAGATATGGTTTGAACGAACTTGCGTTTTTCTCTCTTAATGTACAGACTTATCAAACGATTTTCTTTTGAAAAAAATGGCAGTGG
Source organism: Triticum timopheevii (assembly GCA_963921465.1). Taxonomy (NCBI): domain Eukaryota; kingdom Viridiplantae; phylum Streptophyta; class Magnoliopsida; order Poales; family Poaceae; genus Triticum; species Triticum timopheevii. The sequence continues at coordinate 274,372,655 of OY997270.1, read as the reverse complement.
TTTTTAAATATAAAACACTCATTGCAAACATTTTAGTTAGAACACCCGTATGCAAACAGACAGCTTCCCCAGGAAGCCAAGGGAAAATGTGCCGAGCAGGATTTCTGCATCCCTTCAAAGCAAATGGTTGTTTTGCATGACCCGTGTGCAACCACGTACAACAATTGGGTAAGATATGCATAATTGTCATTTTGGCTATGTTGCCATTTGTCAAACTGGAAAGATTGACATTTTTTTATCTAGTAACATTGCCATTTGTAAACCTTGTAACACTGTGATTTGTCAAAATATGCAGCTAAAAATCACTAGCACTATCTAATTTTTGCAACTAAAATCACTAGCACTGTTCATATGGACACCACACTAGCAGGCGTGAGTTGATGGACGCATGTGCAAATGTACCATTGATTACATACAACAAGTCATCAATCCACAATCACAACAAGGATACATGTTGGATTATAGATCAATTCCAACAAAACATTCTAGTAAAGTAAAGTTTTTCTCACACAACAAATAACAAAGTGTGTAAATGAACTTCAGCTCAACCACTCGTCGGTGTTCGAAATGCTTGCTTTGAACCAAAAGTGATTCTCTAGGAAGGGCCAGCTACTGTCAACCTCGAGACCAATGCAGGACTGATCATCCAGGCTGAAGTGGCCTATGTCAGGACCCATATTGGGATGGTAGGAAAGCGGCATAGCAATGTCCGAGGTATAGATACAGTTGCTTCTCATAAATGGTAGTAACATTGTGCGAACAGCAGCTGGATCGCCTTCCACCATCATTGGATAGTTTTGTCCAAGGAAGAGAGAGTTTCCTCCAAGACTTTCAATAATGAACCAGGGAGAAGGTGTTGGTGCTAGTACACTAGTATCCATCCCGAATACCCTGCAACGGATGTTGGAATAAGTCCGGAGAGTGCGACCATGCGAGACAACACCTGCTTCCTTAGTAACATCAGCAGTGCCCTGTATACAGACAAGAAGAGGTGATCCATCGGAATAAGTTGCCAGGCGCCACTGAGTATATGGGTCCTGCTTGTCCTCATGCTTGTGATCATCAGCATCGTCATCTCCCCCTTGGTTATAAAAAATTTCAAGTATAGGTGGTGGAATGTTCACAGGACCTTGGAAATACAAGAAGGTTAATTAGTAAAGGGAAACTAGCTAACCCGCATGCATGTGGATGAAAAAATTATAATTACGATAGAAGACAAACATACCAAAAGCATCAGGTTTCCATGCAAAAACAGTGCCACGAGTGGTGGAAGAAAACACAAGACCCTCGTATTGAATTGCATCACAGTACTCATCCATGTACAAAAATTGATTTTTGAGCAATATCCATCGAGGCGTGGAAGTAAGGACGGCAACAAGCTTGTCGAAGATAGCAACAACTTCATAGTTCGTGTAATCCCAAGAGCGGTTGGGAACTCGACGAATTGCTATCTTCCGTAGACGACAGTCACCATGATCGTATTTGAACTCACGTAGAATACCAGTGTGCTCAACCTCTGGGAACTCGTCTGAGATTTTTGGAAGTGGAACCCGGTGACGAGTGTACACATTCACAAGTTCCCACTCGCAGTTGTACCCAATATAAACAACCGAATCTCCATTTGTGCCTGCCCAAGCCTTGCCCTCAAGCGATGGCATCTAAACATCATATGTATCATTATCAAGCGGCATCAACTTGCACAAGGCTTGCCCACTCGCAGTTGTACCCAATATAAACAACCGAATCTCCATTTGTGCCTGCCCAAGCCTTGCCCTCAAGCGATGGCATCTAAACATCATATGTATCATTATCAAGCGGCATCAACTTGCACAAGGCGAGGCTTCCCTCGTCCCTGCGCCAGTCAGCAGGGTCACGGCAAAGAAGATAGGGTAGATTATACTGCTCGTGGACCCTTAGGTTCCTTGTAATGATGTTATTAGTTGAGTCGAGAATGGTCTTGAGCGAACCTGCCATGCTAGCCGAGGTGATGATGTCGCCCGATCAATGAGTTCCTCCACCACGTCATCATTCAGATCGTAGCAAGAATAACAAGGTCATTTCCGGCCTATTACCTCCATGGAGAAGATGATCGAACAATGGCAGAAGGAAGGGTGAAGGAAAATGGAGGGAGGAAGAGCGTGTGACAATAGTTCCAAATCAAGAGGGAAAGGCGAAGAGGCGGTGGACGGTTGCCACGGTTACACGAAGAGGCGCCTGGAGAGCGAACGGTTGCCACAGAGGTCACAAACTGACGACAAGGGCCGAGTGAACCGCATGCGTATATTTCACACACCTTGATCTGGCTGACCATTTCTTTTGTGTTGCCTAATCACAAACAGTTTGTCCGAGTGAACCGTATGATGTATATCGGACACACCTTCATCTAGTTGCTCGTTTCTTTTGTGTTGCCTAATCACAAATAGTTCATCCGAGTGAACTGTATGTTGTGTATCGCAAATGCCTTAATCTGGCTGCCCGTTTGTTTTGTTCCTCCTCATCGCAAACAGTTAATTGAACTGAATCGTATGCCCTTCATCGCACACGCAACTAAAACCTGAACCATGTTTGATGCATCCGTCATCGCAAACATTTTATACATTTCTAACGATTTTCATACACCATCGTTTGCGATTATTGCATCGCAGACAGTTTCTCGATGGGTCTTTGATCATAGTGTCGCGTTAGCAGCATCCTGCAGTAGTGCAAGTCACCCATCAGTGCGGTGTCAGGGTGCTAAACAACCAGGTGGATCCAATCAGGCATGTGGCACCACCAAATAAAAGAGATTAGCTTTATCGACACCCGTCCAGGAGGCGTGTCATGCTAATAAGCAGAGGCAGATAAGCGGCGCGCAGGGTTGCCGGGATTTGCCCTCGACATGACACCTAGCAGTGCATTTAATGCACTTTGTCCTAACTACCAGGACTTAGGTATGCTAGCACTATTAGCTATCTAATCACACCCAAATGACTGTTTGCCACTATGGTCGCCCCTTAACCTATAAAAGGAGGCCCGAGGCAACCTAGCAAGGGGTTCGAACACTTCAACCCCCAACATTTGTAAGCTCACGCCACTCTCTCCAAGGCACTCTTGCCAGGCCAGAGCACATCGAGCTTTCGTTCACCTCCCAATCAATCCACAAAAGCAGGAGTAGGGTTTTAGACTCCAAAGCAGCAGGAACCTGGGTACAAAGAAAGCATGTCCATCATTGTGTCGTGCCTACTGCCTCCGCTCTTTGTGCAACGTGGTCGTCCCCATGCCGAACCACAAAGGATCACCCATGCCCCATAGGTGATTGTGCTTCCATGCTGAACTATTTGGCGCGCCAAGTATGGGGCGTCGCTTGTGCGAACCTCGGGTAGTAGCCGACGCATCAATTTCCGTCGATCTTCGTCAACTTTTGCCATCTATGGCGCCCAAGAAGAAGAGCGGAGCCCGGGCACACCCTTCCTCTTCTAAGGCTTCGTTGCCTGTAGCTGCGGGCACTGTAGGCGCTGTGGCTACGGTAGGCGGGGCCGCCGAGGTGAGCGGTACCACTGACGCACGCGCCGCAGCTAGGGGCGCGGGTAGAACCCAACCTCTTCAGCATGTCGCCGACCAAGCTCCCGCCGGTGCGGGTCACGAGGGTGCTCAGCTTCCTCTCGCTCACCCCACTGGCGTGCTCAACCAACAAGAAGTCAACGCCCGCTCTGGTGCGAGCCAAGATCCACCGGCTGCACTTTCTAGAGGGGCAGAGACAAAGTGTGTGCTTCGTTCCACGGCGGGTGAGCATGGCGACATCCTGGGTGGCACCGTCGACCCCCAGCGGCCACGCCCGTACGGGAAGGGCCCGGCTGACCAAGGGCCTGGTCCCCAAGAGCAGCTTTGGCCCCATCCAGTCCCTCTGGCAACTAGTCTGAGGCGTCAAGAGCCTGACGGCGTGACTTCTGTGTAATATTCCAAATTTTTAATTTGGAATGTTATACATTAGATCGTCATTGCATATCATATTTTATTGCATTTTGGCTCGATCCTAGAAATTCTACGCAACTCAAGGACCCACGGGGAGAGTTGGGGATTTCGTTATTTTCATATTTGAGTTTTCTCAAATTTTGAAATAGGATCATTTGATTTTATTTATTTTATCTTCAATAATTTCTATTATAAATATATGAGAGAGGGAATAAAATACCTTTCCCAAAATAAAGAAATATTGAGGATTTGATAATAAAACCAAATAAGATTTTATTTTGGAGTTTATTGCTATTTTATTTGAATTTAGGAAAAATGCTTGTTTTTCAAAATTACATTTAGGCCCCAAATAAATGTTCATCTTGTCCGTCTTGATTTTAGAAGTCCAGGGAAATTTATTTCGGGATTTTTGGAGTCCATTTAGTATTTCTTTTATTTGTTTTCCTACGCGTAATGATTTAAAAAAAACTAACCGACCTACCGGGCCGTGTCCGCCTGGGACTCTAGGCCCGGCCAGCCTTATAAGCCGGGGGAGCCGACCCTGCAGCCCACCCAAACCCTAGACGCAGCCCGACCCCGCCGCCGCCGATCCGCGCCACCGCCCGACGCCGCCCACCGCCGCCAGACCACGCCGCCCCCTCGCCGCCGGACCCCGCCGCCGCTGACCGCCGCTGCCCCGCCGCCCCTCGCCGGAGTAGCCACCACCACCGCCAACCCGCATCCCAAGGTAGCCATCGGTTTTTCTTGTAAAACCATTCATGTTTTTTTTGAAACCCTAGATCCGTTTTTTTATTAGATTCGGTTCGGTTTATTTTTTCGGTTTAGTCTATTTAGCGGATGTTCGTCCGTACGTTCATTTTAATGAACGGTTTTCGTCGTTTAACCGCAGACAGCAAAGTTCGTTCGTTAGCCTGTTCATCCATTTTTCTTTTTCTCGGATTTTTGGCGTTTAGTTCTGATCGCGATTTCTGATCCGATTTTCGTTTTAGTATAACTTTTCACTCGTTTATCGGAATCAGGCGATTCAAGCACCTTGTGTTTCGTCTTGAAACCCTCTTTTCGTTTAACCAACTCAAACAAGTTTTTGCAACTGTAAAATTTGACTTAGGTCCAGATTAGTAAACGAAGCTTGTTTCTTTTGCCGTTTGAGTTTCGTTGCTTCGTTTGATTTGATTCTTTTTGCAACCGGAGTTCTTAAGTTCAACTTTCTGGTTAGATCTCTTATTTGAGTTTTACCTGTGCATTAGATGAGTGCTTATTGTATGCTTGTTTGTTTGCGATAGAGTGCCCAGAGTGCGCCGCTTGCTACTTCGAATCTCTAGGTTTCACGGATCATCAGCAAGGCAAGTAGCACTTTAATCATACCACTTTACTACCCAGTTTTATTGCATTAGATCAACCCTCAAACAATTGCATGATTAGGATCTTATTAATATGTGGGTTTTGGGAAGTAGATGAGGTAGAACATATTACCTGTTTATTATCAAACCTTTGGGAGTTACTTCTATGTTTGCTTATTTTGCCAAGCTATGCTAGTAGACGTGGATTGGGTGAGTGTTTCCATGACGGATGTGAGATTGTTAATTAATGGTTTACTTAAGGTGGCAGCCTAAATTCACATCTTGGTGGATTGAGGCACCTGGGGAACCTAGTGTTGCCTGTATTTTTGGAAATCCCGGGGTACCATGTGATTCTCCTATGGACTGCCACCTAGGCTCAAAGGGATCATGAGATTATTCATGCTAGAAACTTCCCTGTGCAGCCGCAATCTACTATGGGCTCTAGCATAGTTGATTAAGTTGTGTGAGCTCTTGAAGAGGTAGACTAGCAGATGTAGGGGATGTAGGTTGCTACTGTCTACCCGGAGTAGAGAGTTAATGCTTCTGAAAGACTGTGTCTCGGTCATCCGTTTCTCAAACACCATGTAGTGCGAGAAATCAAGCGGAGGAGATCGAGTCTTGTGGGGAGAAGTGTGCAAACCTCTGTAGAGTGTATAAACTAATCATGGTTAGCCGTGTCCCCGGTTATGGATGTTTTGAGTACCTAGTACTTCGATTATCATGTGAATCTCATCATGTTACTTTAATTAAATTTTGTTGGGTTTAACGATGATGCTTAATTGGGATTGAGTTGGAGTACCCTTCTCAATGTTTAACAACCACCATGATAGTTAAATAAAATTTATTCCTTTGTTGTAGGGAAAAATTGGCTTTATCCAAAACTGTAACCATAGAGCTTTCCACCAGCCATATATGCATGTAGTGTAGCATTATTATTTCATTACTCTCTATGTGCTACATTGCCAGCATATTCCATGTGCTGACCCGTTTCAGGCTGCAATGTTCATGTTGCAGACTTTTCAGATGACGAGTAAGGTGCCTTAGGTCGTGATCTTATACTCAGTGATGCCGTTGGAGTTGATGGACTCGCTTATCTTCCAAGCCTTCCGCTGTTATCGTTATTAGATGGCCTTAAGCCATATTTATTGTAATAAGTTCTCTTTTGAGACATTCGATGTAATAAGTGTGTGATTGCTACTCTGTTATAAATCCTTCAAGTACTGTGCGTGTCAGCATTACCGATCCAGTGATGACACTGAAGCACAGAGATCAGACTATTTGAGGTATGGTCGCTACAATATGGTATCAGAGCACACGCTGACTGTAGGACACAACCACTAAGCTAAATCCCTAGATCACTACTCTCTCTTCTCATTTCTGACTCCTCATCTTTTCTACTCTTTTAGGATGGCAGATGTAAGGAACAAGTTCACGCAACCGGATGAAGATACACCCTTTGGACGCCACTTGAAGAAAGTCACTAGATACCTGAACATCGGAGTACCAAGCTTCACCGGGACCTACATCGCCACTTTACCTGAAGAGGAGCGCTCGATGATTCAAGTTAATGTTCCAGGAAGGACGTTCATGCCCGTCACTGAGCCCATAGAGTTTTCCTTTGATGCACCAACCTGGAGTCTAGGAAAGAGCATGGCAGCTCACATCACCATGGGACGCATTGGAGAAGTTTACCATAAGGATATCAAGGATACTATCTACCAGATTTGTGGGCGCCGAGATGAGCAATGGGAGATGATCAGCACCAGGAAGGATAGATCAATTGCAGCTTTCATCCAGGAGTTAAACCAGCACATTCGTCGCCAGGAGAACCAGATTGCGCAGGCATGATGGATCTGAAGAAGGCATTGACCAAGATCACGGAGTTGGAGGAAGAACTCAAGTCTATGCACGATGGATATGAGGAGGAAATAGCAATGCTCATGGAGAAGAATGATTATCTGAAAAAGAAGCTAAAAGTATTCATGGGATTTCCCGCGACTGGAGGAGAAGACGATGATTGCACCTGCTCGGAGAACTACATCATCATCGACGACAGCGACTCGGACCCAGACGATAGTGATGATGACTTTGTTGATGAAGCTGGAGCAGATATCACGGAGTCTTCGACCAAGCAGTTTTTCTAGTCGACCACCATGATAGTAGTAGAATTCCCCCATATATATAGTATAGTCCGAGCACTTTTGTAACTATAGTTAGACCATTGTATGCCCTTGTTTGCATTGATTGAAGTGATATTGATTGAATTTGTTTCATGTGCATATGGTTAGTGTTTCCTCTGTAGACCTCATTCTATTCTATATTCTCATCTTTTCTAAACCCTCAGATGCCTCCGAGACGTGACAATGGATTTTCTTTCTCACCGGAGCTCACCCAGTTGATCCAGCAGCAGAATGCATTGATGCAGATACTAGTCCAGAATTAGAATCAGGGGAACAATAACAACAACAACCCACCACCCCCACCACCTGTTGATCACTTAGCCCGTTTCTTGAGGCTGAATCCGCCGGTGTTCTCCAGTAGCACCGAGCCGATAGTTGCAGATGATTGGCTCCGCAAGATGGGAAGGGAGTTGACCACTGCAGGATGCACAGATGCGGAGAAGGTGCGTTTTTCCGCAGATCGTCTTGATGGACCCGCAGCATCATGGTGGGAGAATTTTCACAACCACTTATCCCATCAACACTATCATATGGGATCAGTTTCAGCAGGCTTTAGGCCCGGCCTACCGACACTTATCCCATCGACACTGTCACTGTCATTATACCGACCAACCGGGCCGTGTCCGCCTGGGACTCTAGGCCCGGCCGGCCTTATAAGCCGGGGGAGCCGACCTCTGATACGTCCATTTTGCATCATGCTTTTATGTCAATATTTATTGCATTATGGGCTGTTATTACACATTATATCTCAAACTTATGGCTATTCTCTCTTATTTTACAAGGTTTACCATGAAGAGGGGGAATGCCTGTTGGGGAACGTAGCAGAAACTCAAAATTTTCTACACATAGCCAAGATCAATCTATGGAGAGACTAGCAACGAGAGAGAGGTGAGTGCATCTTCATACCCTTGAAGATCGTGATGCGGTAGCGTTGCAAGAACGCGGTCGGTGGAGTCGTTCACTAAGCGATTCAGATCGCGGCCGAATCCGATCTAAGCACCGAACAACGGTGCCTCCGCGTTCAACACACGTACAGCCCGGGGACGTCTCCTCCTTCTTGATCCAGCAAGGGGAGAGGAGAAGTTGAGGGAGAGCTCTGGCAGCACGACGGCGCGGTGGTGGAGCTTGCAGTTCTCCGGCAGAGCTTCGCCAAGCACTACGGAGGAGGAGGAGGTGTTGGGGAGGGTGAGGTCTGCGCCAGGGGAAGGGTGAAGCTCCCATGCACCTCCCCACTATATATAGGGGTGGAGGGGGCTGGTTTCTTGCCCTCCAAGTCCATTGGGGCGTTGGCAAAGGTGGGAGGAAAGAAATCCCATCATTTCCTTCCCCACCGATTGTTATCCCCCTTTTTAGGGATCTTGATCTTATCCCTTCGGGATATGATCTTATTCCTTCTAAGGGGGGATCTTGGTGCGCCTTGACCAGGGGTGTGGGGCCTTTCCCCCACTACCCACGTTCATGTGGGCACCTCATGCAAGTGGGCCCCACTCCGGAACCTTCTAGAACCTTCCCGGTACAATACCGAAAAATCCCGAACATTTTTCGGTGGCCAAAATAGGACTTCCCATATATAAATCTTTACCTCCGGACCATTCTGGAACTCCTCGTGACGTCCGGAATCTCATCTGGGACTCCGAACAACATTCGGTAACTGCACACTAATTCCCATAACAACTCTAGCATCACCGAACCTTAAGTGTGTAGACCCTACGGGTTCGGGAATCATGCAGACATGACCGAGACAGCTCTTTGGCCAATAACCAACAGTGGGATCTGGATACCCATGTTGGCTCCCACATGTTCCACGATGATCTCATTGGATGAACCACGATGTCAAGGATTCAAGCAATCCCGTATACAATTCCCTTTGTCCATCGGTACGTTACTTGCCCGAGATTCGATCGTCGGTATCCCAATACCTCGTTCAATCTCGTTACGGGCAAGTCACTTTACTCGTTCAGTAATGCATGATCCCGTGACTAACTACTTAGTAACATTGAGCTCATTATGATGATGCATTACCGAGTGGGCCCAGAGATACCTCTCCGTCACACGGAGTGACAAATCCCAGTCTCGATTCGTGCCAACCCAACAGACACTTTCGGAGATACCCGTAGTGCACCTTTATAGCCACCCAAATACGTTGTGACGTTTGGTACACCCAAAGCATTCCTACGGTATCCGGGAGTTGCACAATCTCATGGTCTAAGGAAATGATACTTGACATTAGAAAAGCTTTAGCATACGAACTACACGATCTTTGTGCTAGGCTTAGGATTGGGTCTTGTCCATCACATCATTCTCCTAATGATGTGATCCCGTTATCAATGACATCCAATGTCCATGGTCAGGAAACCGTAACCATCTATTGATCAACGAGCTAGTCAACTAGAGGCTTACTAGGGACATGGTGTTTTCTATGTATCCACACATGTATCTGAGTTTCCTATCAATACAATTATAGCATGGATAATAAACGATTATATTGAACAAGGAAATATAGTAATAATAACTAATTTATTGTCGCCTCTAGGGCATATTTCCAACAATGTCGGCAGCTGGAATTCTGGCTGGAAAAGGAGCAAACATTGGAAACCTATTCTGCACAACTCCAAAAGACCTGGGACTCAATGAAATAACTTTTCAGATTTAATAAGAATTATTGGGCAAAAGAAATAGGCTAGGGGCCCACACCCTGTCCAGGAGACAGGGGCGCCCCCCTGTAGGGTGCGCCCCCTATCTCCTGGGCTCCCTGGTGGGCCTCCGACGGCCATCTTCTGCTATATGAAGGGTTTTCCCCTGGAAAAAATCGTGGGCAAGCTTACGGGATGAAACTCCACCGCCACGAGGTGGAACCTTGGCGGAATCAATCTAGGGCTCTGGCGGAGCTGTTCTGCCGGGGACACTTCCCTCCGAGAGGGGGAAATCATCACCAACGTCATCACCAACGATCCTCTCATCGGGAGGGGGTCAATCTACATCAACATCTTCACCAGCACCATCTCCTCTCAAAACCCTAGTTCATCTCTTGTATCCAATCTTGTATCAAAACCACAAATTCGTACCTGTGGGTTGCTAGTAGTGTTGATTACTCCTTGTAGTTGATGCTATTTGGTTTACTTGGTGGAAGATCATATGTTCAAATCCTTTATGCATATTATTAAGATCATATGTTCAAATCCTTTATGCATATTATTATCCCTCTAATTATGAACATGAATATGCTTTGTGAGTAGTTACGTTTGTTCCTGAGGACATGGGTGAAGTCTTGCTATTAGTAGTCATGTGAATTTGGTATTCGTTCGATATTTTGATGAGATGTATGTTGTCTCTCCTCTAGTGGTGTTATGTGAACGTCGACTACATGAAACTTCACCATTATTTGGGCCTAGAGGAAGGCATAGGGGAGTAATAAGTAGATGATGGGTTGCTAGAGTGACAGAAGCTTAAACCCTAGTTTATGCGTTGCTTCATTAGGGGTTGATATGGACCCATATGTTTAATGTTGTGGTTAGGTTTACCTTAATACTCCTTTTTGTAGTTGCGGATGCTTGCAATAGGGGTTAATCATAAGTGGGATGCTTGTCCATGTTAGGGAAGTACCCAAGTGCCAGTCCACCCACATATCAAATTATCAAAGTACCGAACGCGAACCTTATGAACGTGATGAAAACTAGCTTGACGATAATTCCCAATGTGTCCTCGGGAGCTCCTTCTTCATTATTAGAGTTTGTCCAGGCTTATCCTTTGCTACACAAATGATTGGGCCACCTTGCTGCACTTTATTTACTTTATTTACTTTTGCTCGTTACTATTTATCTTATCACAAAACTATCTATTACCTACTATTTCAGTGCTTGTAGAGAAAACCTTACTGAAAACCGCTTATCATTTCCTTCTCCTCCTCGTTTAGTTCGACACTCTTACTTATCGAAAGGACTATGATAGATCCCCTATACTTGTGGGTCATCAAGACTCTTTTCTGGCGCCGTTGCCGGGGAGCGTAGCGCTCTTGGTGAGTGGAACTTGGTAAGAAAATATTTATATAGTGTGCTGAAATTTTCTGTTACTTGTCACTATGGAAACTAATCCTTTGAGGGGCTTGTTTGGGGTATCTTCACCCCAACCAGAAGAGCCAATAGATGATCCTCAACCTACTGAACCTTACGAAAATATTCACTTTGAGATTCCTTCGGGTATGATAGAGAAACTGCTAGCTAATCCTTTTGCAGGAGACGGAACATTGCATCCCGACTTACACCTTATCTTTGTGGATGAAGTTTGTGGATTATTTAAGCTTGCAGGTATTCCCGATGATGTTGTCAAAAGGAAGGTCTTCTTTATCTTTGAAGGGGGATGCAATGACATGGTATAGGCTATGTGATGATACGAGATATTGGAAATATAAGCGGTTGAAGTTGGAATTTCACCAGAAGTTCTATCCTATGCATCTTGTTCATCCTAATCGTAATTACATATATAATTTCTGGCCTCGCAAAGGAGAAAGCATCGCTCAAGCTTGGGGGAGGCTTAATTCAATATTATATTCATGCCCCAATCATGAGCTCTCTCGGGAAATGATCATTCAGAATTTTTATGCTCGGCTTTCTCTTGATAACCGCAACCTGCTCGATACTTCCTGTGTTGGTTCCTATATGCTGAAGACTATTGATTTCAAATGGGACTTATTGGAAAGAATTAAACGCAACTCTGAATATTGGGGTTCCGACGATGGTAAGGAGTCAGGTATGACACCTAAGTTCGATTGTGTTAAATCTTTTATGGATACCGATGTTTTCCGTGGATTTAGCTCTACGTATGGACTTGACTCTGAGATAGTAGCTACTTTTTGTGAAACTTTTGCTACTCACGTTGATCTCCCTAAAGAGAAGTGGTTTAAATATAATCCTTATGTTGAAGTTAAAGTAGTTGCACCTATTACTATCGAAGAGAAGACTATTACATATAGTGATCCTATTATTCCTATTGCTTATGTTGAAAAACCTCCTTTTCCTGTTAGGATAAAAGATCATGTCAAAGCTTCGACTCTTGTCCGTAAGAGTAATACTAGGACCTATACACCTCCTGAGCAAATTAATGTTGAACCTGGTATTGCTATGATCAAAGATCTTTTGGATGAGGACTTAGATGGGCATGTTATTTCTTTTTGTGGTGAAACTGCTAATATTGCTAGACCCGATAATAAGACACGTAGACCTATTGTAGGCACGCCTGTTATTTCTGTTAAAATAGGAGATCATTGTTATCATGGTTTATGTGATATGGGTGCTAGTGCTTGTGCGATACCTTATGATCTTCATAAAGAAATTATGCACGATATTGCACATGTTGAATTAGAAGACATTGATGTTACTATTAAGCTTGCTAATAGGGACACCATTAAACCTATTGGGATTGTTAGAGATGTTGAAGTCTTGTGCGGGAAGACTAAATACCCTGCTGATTTTCTTGTTCTTGGTTCCCCACAAGATGATTTTTGTCCCATTATTTTCGGTAGACTCTTCTTGAATACTGCTAGTGCTAAGATTGATTGTAAAAAGAAGGTTGTCACTGTTGGCATAGATGGTATGTCTCATGAGTTTAATTTTGCCAAGTTTAGTAGACAACCTTGTGAAAGGGAACCACCTAGTAAGGATGAAATTATTGGTCTTGCTTCCATTGTTGTTCCTCCAACTGATCCGTTAGAACAATATTTGTTAAACCATGAAAACGATATGTTTATGAAGGAAAGGGAAGAAATAGATGAAGTGTTCCTTAAACAAGAACCTATGCTGAAACATAACCTTCCCGTTGAAATTATTGGGGATCCCCCTCCACCCAAGGGTGATCCCGTGTTTGAACTCAAACCCTTACCTGATAATCTTAAATATGCTTATGTTGATGAAAAAGAAATATATCCTGTTATTATTAGTGCTAACCTTTCAGAGAAAGAATAAGAAAGATTATTGAAAACTCTGAAGAAGCACAAAGCTGCTTTTGGATATACTCTGGATGATCTTAAGGGCATTAGTCCCACGTTATGCCAACACAAAATTTCAGTGGAGAAAGATGCCAAACCAGTTAGAGATCCTCAAAGATGATTAAATCCCAAAATGAAAGAAGTGGTAAGAAAGGAGATACTAAAACTCCTTGAGGCAGGTATTATTTATCCCGTTGCTGATAGTGAATGGGTAAGCCCTGTCAATTGTGTCCCTAAAAAGGGAGGTATTACCGTTGTTCCTAATGATAAAGATGAATTGATCCCGCAAAGAATTATTACAGGTTATAGGATGGTAATTGATTTCTATAAGTTAAATAAAGCTACTAAGAAAGATCATTACCCTTTACCTTTTATTGATCAAATGCTAGAAAGGCTATCCGAACACACACATTTTTGCTTTCTAGATGGTTATTCTGGCTTCTCTCAGATACCTGTATCAGCGAGGGATCAATCTAAAACTACTTTTACTTTCCCTTTTGGTAATTCTGCTTATAGACGTATGCCTTTTGGTTTATGTAATGCACCTGCTACCTTTCAAAGATGCATGATGGCTATTTTCTGATTTTTGTGAAAAGATTTGTGAGGTATTCATGGATGACTTGTCCGTCTATGGATCCTCTTTTGATGATTGTTTGAGCAACCTTGATCGAGTTTTGCAGAGATGTGAAGACACTAGTCCCATCCTAAATTGGGTAAAGTGTCACTTTATGGTTAATGAAGGCATTGTCTTGGGGCACAAGATCTCCGAGAGAGGTATTGAAGTTGATAAAGCCAAAGTTGATGCTATTGAAAAGATGCCATGTCCCAAGGACATAAAAGGTATAAGAAGTTTCCTTGGTCATGCCGGTTTCTATAGGAGGTTCATTAAGGAGTTTTCTAAAATCACTAGGCCTTTGACTAATTGATTGCAAAAAGATATTCCTTTTGTCTTTGATGATGATTGTGTAGAAGCATTTGAAACACTTAAGAAAGCTTTGATTATTGCACCTATTGTTCAGCCACCTGATTGGAAATTACCTTTTGAAATTATGTGCGATGCTAGTGATTATGCTGTAGGTGCTGTTTTAGGGCAAAGAGTCGATAAGAAATTGAATGTTATCCATTATGCTAGCAAGACTCTTGATACTGCCCAGAGAAATTATGCTACTACTGAAAAAGAATTCTTAGCAGTTGTGTTTGCATGTGATAATTTTAGACCTTATATTGTTGATTCCAAAGTTACTATTCACACTGATCATGCTGCTATTAAATATCTTATGAAAAAGAAAGATGCTAAGCCTAGACTCATTAGATGGGTTCTCTTGCTCCACGAATTTGACTTGCATATTATTGATAGAAAGGGAGCTAAGAACCCCGTTGCAGACAACTTGTCTAGGTTAGAGAATGTTCTTGATGACCCACTTCCTATTAGTGATAGTTTTCCTGATGAACAATTAGCGGTTGTCAATGCTTCTCGTACTGCTCCTTGGTATGCTGATTATGCTAATTACATTGTTTCTAAATATATACCGCCTAGTTTCACATACCAGCAAAAGAAAAAGTTCTTTTATGATTTAAGACATTACTTCTGGGATGATCCACACCTTTATAAAGGAGTAGATTGTATTATTAGACATTGTGTGCCCGAGCATGAACAGGAACAGATCCTATGCAAGTGTCACTTTGAATCCTATGGAGGACACCACGCTGGAGATAGAACTGCACACAAGGTACTACAATCTGGTTTTTATTGGCCTACTCTTTTCAAAGATGCTCGTAAGTTTGTCGTATCTTGTGATGAATGTCAAAGAATAGGTAACATTAGTAGACGTCAAGAAATGCCTATGAATTATTCTCTTGTTATTGAACCATTTGATGTTTGGGGCTTTGATTATATGGAACCTTTTCCTGCCTCCAATGGTTATACACATATTTTACTTGTTGTTGATTACGTTACTAAGTGGGTAGAAGCTATTCCAACTAGTAGTGCTGATCATAACACTTCTATTAAAATGCTTAAAGAAGTTATTTTCCTGAGGTTTGGAGT
The DNA here is from genome assembly GCA_963921465.1 of Triticum timopheevii. Taxonomy (NCBI): domain Eukaryota; kingdom Viridiplantae; phylum Streptophyta; class Magnoliopsida; order Poales; family Poaceae; genus Triticum; species Triticum timopheevii. The sequence continues at coordinate 274,357,157 of OY997270.1, read as the reverse complement.
CCCTAGATATCTTATGACTGATGGTGGTTCACACTTTATTCATGGTGCTTTCCGTAAGATGCTTGCCAAGTATGATGTCAATCATAGAATCGCATCTCCTTATCACCCGCAGTCTAGTGGTCAAGTGGAGTTGAGCAATAGAGAGCTCAAATTAATTTTGCAAAAGTCTGTGAATAGATCTAGAAAGAATTGGTCCAAAAAACTTGATGATGCATTATGGGCCTATAGAACTGCAAACAAAAATCCTATGGGTATGTCTCCATATAAGATGGTTTATGGAAAAGCATGTCATTTACCTCTTGAACTTGAACATAAAGCATATTGGGCTGTTAAAGAGCTCAATTATGACTTCAAACTTGCCGGTGAGAAAAGGTTATTTGATATTAGCTCACTTGATGAATGGAGAACCCAAGCATATGAGAATGCTAAGCTTTTCAAATAAAAAGTCAAATGCTGGCATGATAAGAGGATACAGAAGCGTGAGTTTAATGTAGGAGATTATGTGTTACTGTTCAACTCTCGTTTAAGATTTTTTGCAGGAAAACTTCTCTCAAAATGGGAAGGTCCCTACGTTATAGAGGAGGTCTATCATTCTGGTGCTATAAAAATCAACAACTTTGAAGGCACAAATCTGAGGGTGGTAAATGGCCAAAGAATTAAACATTATATTTTAGGTGATCCTATAAATGTTGAAACTAATATTATTGAAACCATAAACCTTGAGGAATACAAAAGAGAAACTTTCCAGAACGTTCCAGACTCCGAAAAGGGCATAGGTACGTGGTACGGTAAGTAAACCGACTCCAAAACAAATCTAATGGCAATTTTTATCAGTTTTTGATTATTTAAAGATTTTAGGAAAAAAGAAGTAGTCCGAAAGGGGCACGAGGCTCCCACAAGAGAGGTGGGCGCCCCCCCCCCCCCCCTGTAGGGCGCGCCTCCCTATCTCGTGGGCACCTCTTGTGCCTCCTGGACTCTATTTTCTTGGATGTTACGTATTTTGGTCGGTAAAAATTCATTATATATACTCCCTAAGGTTTTGACCATCGTATCACGCAAATATCCTCTGTTTTTGTTTCGAGTTGTTCCTGTTGCAGAGTAAAGCAAGATGTCTTCTCAGGAATCAGTTGGGGAGAGCCGGGTGTCTCACCCAACGCCGGGTCCAGGAGCAAATAGCGATGCCTATCACTTTGGACCATCAACAGAGGATGAGATGGAAGCTGATTTGAAAAGGATAGATGCCATGGAGGAATATTAAGAAGTTACCTCTCGTCTCCGAGCAGAATTCAATATGGCGGAACTACCTAGCCTAGTTGTCCCTGCCTCGGTCATCCCTTCCAAGTCTAGATTTATTTCTTATGAAAATATGAAAAAGAGGTTCACTTGTTCTCCTGAAGCTATGCAGCATCCTTGGGTAAAAGGAGCTTTGGCCGTTACGGGCAAGCTCCGTAAAGAAAATATGGACCCCAAACAACAAGTAAATAAGCTCGAGGAGGAGAACCGCATCCTGAAGGGCATCATCGCCAAGAAGATCGTAACACCAACCGTGAAGAAGGAGAAATAATCACATGGGTATGGGCACTCCCCTTGGCAACTGCCAAGCTTGGGGGAGGTGCCCCGGTATCGTATCACCATCACACTCCTATCTTTACCGCTTTATTTAGTTCGATCCTTTTATTAGTATCTTGATCTATTAGTTTGAAGTTTTGATATCAAGTAGTTTTGAGTTTTTCTTTGTTATCTCTTTATGTAATCGAGTCCGTGTGCTATCTATAATAAAGATTAGTGTTGAGTCAAGAGCTTTGCCATGTTGCTATGATCTTGTAACAAGTAGAAAGAACAAAAGAGTTCATATTGATCTTATGGATAGCGATAACTTCACACATAGAAATTATGAGGCAGAAATATTGTTGAGAGTTGATGAACGTAGCCTTGGTCATTGTTGCAATTAATAGGAAGTGATAAGGGAAGAGGGGTTCACATATAAATATATTATCTTAGACATCTTTTATGATTGTGAAGCACTCATTAAGTATGACATGCTAAAAGAGTTGACGTTGGACAAGGAAGACAACGTAATGGTCTATGTTTTCCGACATCTCAGTTAAAGTATATTGTCATTGACCTTCCGAACATGTTGAGCTTGCTTTTCCCCCTCATGCTAGCCAAATTCCTTGCACTAAGTAGAGATACTACTTGTGCTTCCTAATATCCTTAAACCCAGTTTTACCATTAGAGTCCACCATACCTACCTATGGATTGAGTAAGATCCTTCAAGTAAGTTGTCATCGGTGCAAGCAATAAAAATTGCTCTCTAAATATGTATGACTTATTAGTGCAGAGAAAATAAGCTTTGTACGAACTTGTTATGGAAGTAATAAAAGCGACGGATTGCATAATAAAGGTCCAATACAAGGGGCTATATAAAGTGACGTTCTTTTGCATTAAGATTTCATGCATCAACCCTAAACGCGCATGACAACCTCTGATTCCCTCTGTGAAGGGCCTATCTTTTACTTTATGTTTACTTTATGCTTGAGTCAAGGTGATCTTCACCTTTCCCTTTTTCATTTTATCCTTTGGCAAGCTCCTCGTGTTTGAAAGATCATGATACATATATCCAATTGGATGTAAGTTGGCATAGGCTATTATTGTTGACATCACCTAAAGGTGAATACGTTGGGATGCAACACAATAAGCCCCTATCTTTCTCAGTGTTCGGCTGAAACTCTATAACCACAAGTATTGCGTGAGTGTTAACAATTATAGGAGACTACGAGATAGTTGAGTATGTGAGCTTGCTGAAAAGCTCTATTATTGACTCTTTCTGATGTTACGATAAATTGCAGTTGCTTCAATGACTGAGATTATAGTTTGTTAGTTCCCAATGAAGTTTTTGAACCATACTTGCCATTGTGAATTGCTTATTACTTGAACATAAGAAATCATATGATAAAATCCATATATATTACTGTTATTAGAATGATCATGATGCCCTCATGTACGTATTTTATTTTTGTCGACGCCTCTATCTCTAAACATGTGGACATATCTTTCGATTTCGACTTCCGCTTCAGGACAAGCGAGGTCTAAGCTTGGGGGAGTTGATACATCCATTTTGCATCATGCTTTTATGTCAATATTTATTGCATTATGGGCTGTTATTACACATTATATCTCAATACTTGTGGCTATTCTCTCTTATTTTACAAGGTTTACCATGAAGAGGGGGAATGCCGGCAGCTGGAATTCTGGCTGGAAAAGGAGCAAACATTGGAAACCTATTCTGCACAACTCCAAAAGACCTGGGACTCCACGAAACAACTTTTCAGATTTAATTAGAATTATTGGGCAAAAGAAATAGGCCAAGGGGCCCACACCCTGTCCAGGAGATCAGGGGGCGCCCCCCCCCCCCTGTAGGGCGCGCCCCCCTATCTCCTGGGCACCCAGGTGGGCCTCCAACGACCATCTTCTGCTATATGAAGGGTTTTCCCCTGGAAAAAATCGTGGGCAAGCTTACGGGACGAAACTCCGTCGCCACGAGGCGGAACCTTGGCGGAATCAATCTAGGGCTCTGGCGGAGCTGTTCTGCCGGGGACACTTCCCTCCGGGAGGGGGAAATCATCACCAACGTCATCACCAACGATCCTCTCATCGGATGGGTTCAATCTACATCAACATATTCACTAGCACCATCTCCTCTCAAAACCCTAGTTCATCTCTTGTATCCAATCATGTATCAAAACCACAAATTCGTACCTGTGGGTTGCTAGTAGTGTTGATTACACCTTGTAGTTGATGCTATTTGGTTTACTTGGTGGAAGATCATATGTTCAGATCCTTTATGCATATTATTATCCCTCTAATTATGAACATGAATATGCTTTGTGAGTAGTTACATTTGTTCCTGAGGACATGGGTGAAGTCTTGCTATTAGTAGTCATGTGAATTTGGTATTCGTTCGATATTTTGATGAGATGTATGTTGTCTCTCCTCTAGTGGTGTTATGTGAACGTCGACTACATGACACTTCACCATTATTTGGGCCTAGAGGAAGGCATAGGGGAGTAATAAGTAGATGATGGGCTGCTAGAGTGACAAAAGCTTAAACCCTAGTTTATGCGTTGCTTCGTTAGGGGTTGATATGGACCTATATGTTTAATGCTGTGGTTAGGTCTACCTTAATACTCCTTTTTGTAGTTGCGGATGCTTGCAATAGGGGTTAATCATAAGTGGGATGCTTGTCCATGTTAGGGCAGTACCCAAGTGCCGGTCCACCCACATATCAAATTATCAAAGTACCGAACGCGAATCTTATGAACGTGATGAAAACTAGCTTGACGATAATTCCCAATGTGTCCTCGGGAGCTCCTTCTTCATTATTAGAGTTTGTCCAGGCTTATCCTTTGCTACATAAAGGATTGGGCCACCTTGCTGCACTTTATTTACTTTATTTACTTTTGCTCGTTACTATTTATCTTATCATAAAACTATTTATTACCTACTATTTCAGTGTTTGTAGAGAAAACCTTACTGAAAACCGCTTATCATTACCTACTATTTCGAGCTGCTGCCGCCGCCGACGCCCGACGCTGCCGGACCCCGCCCCCCCCCCCCCCCCTTTGCCACCGGACCCCGCCGCCGCCGCCCTGCCGCCGACGCCGCCGACCTGCATCCCAAGGTAGCCGCCGGTTTTTCATGTAAAACCGTTCGGTTTTTTTCCGAAACAGATCCTTTTTTTATTAGATCCGGTTCGATTTTTTTTTCTGGTTTAGTCTATTTAGCGGACGTTCGTCCGTACGTTCGTTTTAACGAACGGTTTTCATCGTTTAACCGCAAACAGCGCACGTTCGTTCGTTAGCCTGTTCGTCCACTTTTCTTTTTCTTGGATATTCCGCGATTATTTGTGATCGTGATTTCTGATCCGATTTTCGTTTTAGTATAACTTTTCGCTCGTTTATCGGAATCAGGCGATTCAAGCACCTAGAGTTTCGTCTCTAAACCCTCTTTCCGTTTAACCAACTCAAACAAGTTTTTTCTACAGTAAAATTTGACTTAGGTCCAGATTAGTAAATGAAGCTTGTTTCTTTCACCATTTGAGTTTCGTTGCTTCGTTTGATTTGATTCTTTTTTGCAAACCGGAGTTCTTAAGTTGAACTTTCTGGTTAGATATCTTATTTGAGTTTTACCTGTGCATTAGATGAGTGCTTATTGTATGCTTGTTTGTTTGTGATAGAGTGCCCAGAGTGCGCCGCTTGCTACTTCGAATCTCTAGGTTTCACGGATCATCAGCAAGGCAAGTAGCACTTTGATCATACCACTTTACTACCCAGTTTTATTGCATTAGATCAACCCTCAAACAATTGCATGATTAGGATCTTATTAATATGTGGGTTTTGGGAAGTAGAGGAGGTAGAACCTATTACCTGTTTATTATCAAACCTTTGGGAGTTACTTCTACGTTTGCTTATTTTGCCATGCTATGCTAGTAGACGTGGATTGGGTGAGTGTTTCCATGACGGATGTGAGATTATCAATTAATGGTTTACTTAAGGTGGCAACTTAAATTCACATCTGGGTGGATTGAGGCACCTGGGGAACCCAGTGTTGCCTGTATCTTTGGAAATCCCGGGGTACCGTGTGATTCTCCTATGGACCGCCACCCAGGCTCAAAGGGATCATGAGATTATTCATGCTAGAAACTTCCGTGTGCAGCCGCAAGCTACTATGGGCTCTAGCATAGTTGATTAAGTTGCGTGAGCTCTTGAAGAGGTAGACTAGCAGATGTAGGGGATGTAGGTTGCTACTGTCTACCTGGAGTAGAGAGTTAATGCTTTTGAAAGACTGTGTCTCGGTCATCCGTTTCTCAAACACCATGTAGTGCGAGAAATCAAGCGGAGGAGATCGAGTCTTGTGGGGAAAAGTGTGCAAACCTCTGTAGAGTGTATAAACTAATCATGGTTAGCCGTGTCCCCGGTTATGGATGTTTTGAGTACCTAGTACTTGGATTATCATGTGAATCTCATCATGTTACTTTAATTAAATTTTGTTGGGTTTAACGATGATGCTTAATTGGGATTGAGTTGGAGTACCCTTCTCAATGTTTAACAACCACCATGATAGTTAAATAAAATTTATTCCTTTGTTGTAGGGAAAAATTGGCTTTATGCAAAACTGTAACCATAGAGCTTTCCACCAGCCATATATGCATGTAGCGTAGCATTATTATTTCATTACTCTCTATATGCTACATTGCCAGCATATTCCATGTGCTGACCCGTTTCAGGCTGCAATGTTCATGTTGCAGACTTTTCAGACGACGAGTAAGGTGCCTTAGGTCGTGATCTTATACTTAGTGATGCCGTTGGAGTTGATGGACTCGCTTATCTTCCAAGCCTTCCGCTGTTATCGTTATTAGATGGCCTTAAGCCATATTTATTGTAATAAGTTCTCTTTTGAGACATTCGATGTAATAAGTGTGTGATTGCTACTCTGTTATAAATCCTTCAAGTACTGTGCGTGTCAGCATTACCGATCCAGGGATGACACTAAAGCACAGAGATCAGACTGTTTGAGGTCTGGTCGCTACATTCTGGTTCATCCAGGAGCCGAGCCGTGTCGCGCTAAGCCTCCCACGTCGTGCCGAAAACGGCGGCTGGAGCGGTGGCAAGAGCTCAGTTGTTGCTGGATTTTCCTCTAGCAGCAGACATGATGGATGAATGGAGTGCTACCATGCAGAGTCTCCTCAGATTCGCCGATATCAATAAGCCACCAGGTGTGGAGCCGTCGCAATGCCTGCTGGCAACACCGGTGACTCCCACCAGTGGTCAACACGGGAGAACTACACCCACTGTGCAGTCCCGGTCATGGTAGCTCTCTCTAGGGCAGCCACGACGAACACGGCGGCCGTCGGACGATGATGATTGGGATGAGGCATCAATGGCCTCATCCGATCTGCTGCTCTGGCGGGGCCAGTGCCAAGTACTGAGGGAAAGGAAGAAGGAAGACGCCCACGTCACCATTGAGCGGTGTCGCGAGACGCGCCATCAATCTGAAAGGCGCAACAGGGCTGATGTTGACGAGCCCGCCCCAGTGTTGGCAGGTACCTACCTTATGAGGTAGGGTCCCGGCCTTCACGAGGGAGCTGCGGCATGTCCAATGGTTAGAGAATGTTCTTGATGACCCACTTCCTATTAGTGATAGTTTTCCTGATGAACAATTAGCGGTTGTCAATGCTTCTCGTACTGCTCCTTGGTATGCTGATTATGCTAATTACATTGTTTCTAAATATATACCGCCTAGTTTCACATACCAGCAAAAGAAAAAGTTCTTTTATGATTTAAGACATTACTTCTGGGATGATCCACACCTTTATAAAGGAGTAGATTGTATTATTAGACATTGTGTGCCCGAGCATGAACAGGAACAGATCCTATGCAAGTGTCACTTTGAATCCTATGGAGGACACCACGCTGGAGATAGAACTGCACACAAGGTACTACAATCTGGTTTTTATTGGCCTACTCTTTTCAAAGATGCTCGTAAGTTTGTCGTATCTTGTGATGAATGTCAAAGAATAGGTAACATTAGTAGACGTCAAGAAATGCCTATGAATTATTCTCTTGTTATTGAACCATTTGATGTTTGGGGCTTTGATTATATGGAACCTTTTCCTGCCTCCAATGGTTATACACATATTTTACTTGTTGTTGATTACGTTACTAAGTGGGTAGAAGCTATTCCAACTAGTAGTGCTGATCATAACACTTCTATTAAAATGCTTAAAGAAGTTATTTTCCCGAGGTTTGGAGTCCCTAGATATCTTATGACTGATGGTGGTTCACACTTTATTCATGGTGCTTTCCGTAAGATGCTTGCCAAGTATGATGTCAATCATAGAATCGCATCTCCTTATCACCCGCAGTCTAGTGGTCAAGTGGAGTTGAGCAATAGAGAGCTCAAATTAATTTTGCAAAAGTCTGTGAATAGATCTAGAAAGAATTGGTCCAAAAAACTTGATGATGCATTATGGGCCTATAGAACTGCAAACAAAAATCCTATGGGTATGTCTCCATATAAGATGGTTTATGGAAAAGCATGTCATTTACCTCTTGAACTTGAACATAAAGCATATTGGGCTGTTAAAGAGCTCAATTATGACTTCAAACTTGCCGGTGAGAAAAGGTTATTTGATATTAGCTCACTTGATGAATGGAGAACCCAAGCATATGAGAATGCTAAGCTTTTCAAATAAAAAGTCAAATGCTGGCATGATAAGAGGATACAGAAGCGTGAGTTTAATGTAGGAGATTATGTGTTACTGTTCAACTCTCGTTTAAGATTTTTTGCAGGAAAACTTCTCTCAAAATGGGAAGGTCCCTACGTTATAGAGGAGGTCTATCATTCTGGTGCTATAAAAATCAACAACTTTGAAGGCACAAATCTGAGGGTGGTAAATGGCCAAAGAATTAAACATTATATTTCAGGTGATCCTATAAATGTTGAAACTAATATTATTGAAACCATAAACCTTGAGGAATACAAAAGAGAAACTTTCCAGAACGTTCCAGACTCCGAAAAGGGCATAGGTACGTGGTACGGTAAGTAAACCGACTCCAAAACAAATCTAATGGCAATTTTTATCAGTTTTTGATTATTTAAAGATTTTAGGAAAAAAGAAGTAGTCCGAAAGGGGCACGAGGCTCCCACAAGAGAGGTGGGCGCCCCCCCCTGTAGGGCGCGCCTCCCTATCTCGTGGGCACCTCTTGTGCCTCCTGGACTCTATTTTCTTGGATGTTACGTATTTTGGTCGGTAAAAATTCATTATATATACTCCCTAAGGTTTTGACCATCGTATCACGCAAATATCCTCTGTTTTTGTTTCGAGTTGTTCCTGTTGCAGAGTAAAGCAAGATGTCTTCTCAGGAATCAGTTGGGGAGAGCCGGGTGTCTCACCCAACGCCGGGTCCAGGAGCAAATAGCGATGCCTATCACTTTGGACCATCAACAGAGGATGAGATGGAAGCTGATTTGAAAAGGATAGATGCCATGGAGGAATATTAAGAAGTTACCTCTCGTCTCCGAGCAGAATTCAATATGGCGGAACTACCTAGCCTAGTTGTCCCTGCCTCGGTCATCCCTTCCAAGTCTAGATTTATTTCTTATGAAAATATGAAAAAGAGGTTCACTTGTTCTCCTGAAGCTATGCAGCATCCTTGGGTAAAAGGAGCTTTGGCCGTTACGGGCAAGCTCCGTAAAGAAAATATGGACCCCAAACAACAAGTAAATAAGCTCGAGGAGGAGAACCGCATCCTGAAGGGCATCATCGCCAAGAAGATCGTAACACCAACCGTGAAGAAGGAGAAATAATCACATGGGTATGGGCACTCCCCTTGGCAACTGCCAAGCTTGGGGGAGGTGCCCCGGTATCGTATCACCATCACACTCCTATCTTTACCGCTTTATTTAGTTTGATCCTTTTATTAGTATCTTGATCTATTAGTTTGAAGTTTTGATATCAAGTAGTTTTGAGTTTTTCTTTGTTATCTCTTTATGTAATCGAGTCCGTGTGCTATCTATAATAAAGATTAGTGTTGAGTCAAGAGCTTTGCCATGTTGCTATGATCTTGTAACAAGTAGAAAGAACAAAAGAGTTCATATTGATCTTATGGATAGCGATAACTTCACACATAGAAATTATGAGGCAGAAATATTGTTGAGAGTTGATGAACGTAGCCTTGGTCATTGTTGCAATTAATAGGAAGTGATAAGGGAAGAGGGGTTCACATATAAATATATTATCTTAGACATCTTTTATGATTGTGAAGCACTCATTAAGTATGACATGCTAAAAGAGTTGACGTTGGACAAGGAAGACAACGTAATGGTCTATGTTTTCCGACATCTCAGTTAAAGTATATTGTCATTGACCTTCCGAACATGTTGAGCTTGCTTTTCCCCCTCATGCTAGCCAAATTCCTTGCACTAAGTAGAGATACTACTTGTGCTTCCTAATATCCTTAAACCCAGTTTTACCATTAGAGTCCACCATACCTACCTATGGATTGAGTAAGATCCTTCAAGTAAGTTGTCATCGGTGCAAGCAATAAAAATTGCTCTCTAAATATGTATGACTTATTAGTGCAGAGAAAATAAGCTTTGTACGAACTTGTTATGGAAGTAATAAAAGCGACGGATTGCATAATAAAGGTCCAATACAAGGGGCTATATAAAGTGACGTTCTTTTGCATTAAGATTTCATGCATCAACCCTAAACGCGCATGACAACCTCTGATTCCCTCTGTGAAGGGCCTATCTTTTACTTTATGTTTACTTTATGCTTGAGTCAAGGTGATCTTCACCTTTCCCTTTTTCATTTTATCCTTTGGCAAGCTCCTCGTGTTTGAAAGATCATGATACATATATCCAATTGGATGTAAGTTGGCATAGGCTATTATTGTTGACATCACCTAAAGGTGAATACGTTGGGATGCAACACAATAAGCCCCTATCTTTCTCAGTGTTCGGCTGAAACTCTATAACCACAAGTATTGCGTGAGTGTTAACAATTATAGGAGACTACGAGATAGTTGAGTATGTGAGCTTGCTGAAAAGCTCTATTATTGACTCTTTCTGATGTTACGATAAATTGCAGTTGCTTCAATGACTGAGATTATAGTTTGTTAGTTCCCAATGAAGTTTTTGAACCATACTTGACATTGTGAATTGCTTATTACTTGAACATAAGAAATCATATGATAAAATCCATATATATTACTGTTATTAGAATGATCATGATGCCCTCATGTACGTATTTTATTTTTGTCGACGCCTCTATCTCTAAACATGTGGACATATCTTTCGATTTCGACTTCCGCTTCAGGACAAGCGAGGTCTAAGCTTGGGGGAGTTGATACATCCATTTTGCATCATGCTTTTATGTCAATATTTATTGCATTATGGGCTGTTATTACACATTATATCTCAATACTTGTGGCTATTCTCTCTTATTTTACAAGGTTTACCATGAAGAGGGGGAATGCCGGCAGCTGGAATTCTGGCTGGAAAAGGAGCAAACATTGGAAACCTATTCTGCACAACTCCAAAAGACCTGGGACTCCACGAAACAACTTTTCAGATTTAATTAGAATTATTGGGCAAAAGAAATAGGCCAAGGGGCCCACACCCTGTCCAGGAGATCAGGGGGCGCCCCCCCCCCTGTAGGGCGCGCCCCCCTATCTCCTGGGCACCCAGGTGGGCCTCCAACGACCATCTTCTGCTATATGAAGGGTTTTCCCCTGGAAAAAATCGTGGGCAAGCTTACGGGACGAAACTCCGTCGCCACGAGGCGGAACCTTGGCGGAATCAATCTAGGGCTCTGGCGGAGCTGTTCTGCCGGGGACACTTCCCTCCGGGAGGGGGAAATCATCACCAACGTCATCACCAACGATCCTCTCATCGGATGGGTTCAATCTACATCAACATATTCACTAGCACCATCTCCTCTCAAAACCCTAGTTCATCTCTTGTATCCAATCATGTATCAAAACCACAAATTCGTACCTGTGGGTTGCTAGTAGTGTTGATTACACCTTGTAGTTGATGCTATTTGGTTTACTTGGTGGAAGATCATATGTTCAGATCCTTTATGCATATTATTATCCCTCTAATTATGAACATGAATATGCTTTGTGAGTAGTTACATTTGTTCCTGAGGACATGGGTGAAGTCTTGCTATTAGTAGTCATGTGAATTTGGTATTCGTTCGATATTTTGATGAGATGTATGTTGTCTCTCCTCTAGTGGTGTTATGTGAACGTCGACTACATGACACTTCACCATTATTTGGGCCTAGAGGAAGGCATAGGGGAGTAATAAGTAGATGATGGGCTGCTAGAGTGACAAAAGCTTAAACCCTAGTTTATGCGTTGCTTCGTTAGGGGTTGATATGGACCTATATGTTTAATGCTGTGGTTAGGTCTACCTTAATACTCCTTTTTGTAGTTGCGGATGCTTGCAATAGGGGTTAATCATAAGTGGGATGCTTGTCCATGTTAGGGCAGTACCCAAGTGCCGGTCCACCCACATATCAAATTATCAAAGTACCGAACGCGAATCTTATGAACGTGATGAAAACTAGCTTGACGATAATTCCCAATGTGTCCTCGGGAGCTCCTTCTTCATTATTAGAGTTTGTCCAGGCTTATCCTTTGCTACATAAAGGATTGGGCCACCTTGCTGCACTTTATTTACTTTATTTACTTTTGCTCGTTACTATTTATCTTATCATAAAACTATTTATTACCTACTATTTCAGTGTTTGTAGAGAAAACCTTACTGAAAACCGCTTATCATTACCTACTATTTCGAGCTGCTGCCGCCGCCGACGCCCGACGCTGCCGGACCCCGCCCCCCCCCCCTTTGCCACCGGACCCCGCCGCCGCCGCCCTGCCGCCGACGCCGCCGACCTGCATCCCAAGGTAGCCGCCGGTTTTTCATGTAAAACCGTTCGGTTTTTTTCCGAAACAGATCCTTTTTTTATTAGATCCGGTTCGATTTTTTTTTCTGGTTTAGTCTATTTAGCGGACGTTCGTCCGTACGTTCGTTTTAACGAACGGTTTTCATCGTTTAACCGCAAACAGCGCACGTTCGTTCGTTAGCCTGTTCGTCCACTTTTCTTTTTCTTGGATATTCCGCGATTATTTGTGATCGTGATTTCTGATCCGATTTTCGTTTTAGTATAACTTTTCGCTCGTTTATCGGAATCAGGCGATTCAAGCACCTAGAGTTTCGTCTCTAAACCCTCTTTCCGTTTAACCAACTCAAACAAGTTTTTTCTACAGTAAAATTTGACTTAGGTCCAGATTAGTAAATGAAGCTTGTTTCTTTCACCATTTGAGTTTCGTTGCTTCGTTTGATTTGATTCTTTTTTGCAAACCGGAGTTCTTAAGTTGAACTTTCTGGTTAGATATCTTATTTGAGTTTTACCTGTGCATTAGATGAGTGCTTATTGTATGCTTGTTTGTTTGTGATAGAGTGCCCAGAGTGCGCCGCTTGCTACTTCGAATCTCTAGGTTTCACGGATCATCAGCAAGGCAAGTAGCACTTTGATCATACCACTTTACTACCCAGTTTTATTGCATTAGATCAACCCTCAAACAATTGCATGATTAGGATCTTATTAATATGTGGGTTTTGGGAAGTAGAGGAGGTAGAACCTATTACCTGTTTATTATCAAACCTTTGGGAGTTACTTCTACGTTTGCTTATTTTGCCATGCTATGCTAGTAGACGTGGATTGGGTGAGTGTTTCCATGACGGATGTGAGATTATCAATTAATGGTTTACTTAAGGTGGCAACTTAAATTCACATCTGGGTGGATTGAGGCACCTGGGGAACCCAGTGTTGCCTGTATCTTTGGAAATCCCGGGGTACCGTGTGATTCTCCTATGGACCGCCACCCAGGCTCAAAGGGATCATGAGATTATTCATGCTAGAAACTTCCGTGTGCAGCCGCAAGCTACTATGGGCTCTAGCATAGTTGATTAAGTTGCGTGAGCTCTTGAAGAGGTAGACTAGCAGATGTAGGGGATGTAGGTTGCTACTGTCTACCTGGAGTAGAGAGTTAATGCTTTTGAAAGACTGTGTCTCGGTCATCCGTTTCTCAAACACCATGTAGTGCGAGAAATCAAGCGGAGGAGATCGAGTCTTGTGGGGAAAAGTGTGCAAACCTCTGTAGAGTGTATAAACTAATCATGGTTAGCCGTGTCCCCGGTTATGGATGTTTTGAGTACCTAGTACTTGGATTATCATGTGAATCTCATCATGTTACTTTAATTAAATTTTGTTGGGTTTAACGATGATGCTTAATTGGGATTGAGTTGGAGTACCCTTCTCAATGTTTAACAACCACCATGATAGTTAAATAAAATTTATTCCTTTGTTGTAGGGAAAAATTGGCTTTATGCAAAACTGTAACCATAGAGCTTTCCACCAGCCATATATGCATGTAGCGTAGCATTATTATTTCATTACTCTCTATATGCTACATTGCCAGCATATTCCATGTGCTGACCCGTTTCAGGCTGCAATGTTCATGTTGCAGACTTTTCAGACGACGAGTAAGGTGCCTTAGGTCGTGATCTTATACTTAGTGATGCCGTTGGAGTTGATGGACTCGCTTATCTTCCAAGCCTTCCGCTGTTATCGTTATTAGATGGCCTTAAGCCATATTTATTGTAATAAGTTCTCTTTTGAGACATTCGATGTAATAAGTGTGTGATTGCTACTCTGTTATAAATCCTTCAAGTACTGTGCGTGTCAGCATTACCGATCCAGGGATGACACTAAAGCACAGAGATCAGACTGTTTGAGGTCTGGTCGCTACATTCTGGTTCATCCAGGAGCCGAGCCGTGTCGCGCTAAGCCTCCCACGTCGTGCCGAAAACGGCGGCTGGAGCGGTGGCAAGAGCTCAGTTGTTGCTGGATTTTCCTCTAGCAGCAGACATGATGGATGAATGGAGTGCTACCATGCAGAGTCTCCTCAGATTCGCCGATATCAATAAGCCACCAGGTGTGGAGCCGTCGCAATGCCTGCTGGCAACACCGGTGACTCCCACCAGTGGTCAACACGGGAGAACTACACCCACTGTGCAGTCCCGGTCATGGTAGCTCTCTCTAGGGCAGCCACGACGAACACGGCGGCCGTCGGACGATGATGATTGGGATGAGGCATCAATGGCCTCATCCGATCTGCTGCTCTGGCGGGGCCAGTGCCAAGTACTGAGGGAAAGGAAGAAGGAAGACGCCCACGTCACCATTGAGCGGTGTCGCGAGACGCGCCATCAATCTGAAAGGCGCAACAGGGCTGATGTTGACGAGCCCGCCCCAGTGTTGGCAGGTACCTACCTTATGAGGTAGGGTCCCGGCCTTCACGAGGGAGCTGCGGCATGTCCAATGGTTAGAGAATGTTCTTGATGACCCACTTCCTATTAGTGATAGTTTTCCTGATGAACAATTAGCGGTTGTCAATGCTTCTCGTACTGCTCCTTGGTATGCTGATTATGCTAATTACATTGTTTCTAAATATATACCGCCTAGTTTCACATACCAGCAAAAGAAAAAGTTCTTTTATGATTTAAGACATTACTTCTGGGATGATCCACACCTTTATAAAGGAGTAGATTGTATTATTAGACATTGTGTGCCCGAGCATGAACAGGAACAGATCCTATGCAAGTGTCACTTTGAATCCTATGGAGGACACCACGCTGGAGATAGAACTGCACACAAGGTACTACAATCTGGTTTTTATTGGCCTACTCTTTTCAAAGATGCTCGTAAGTTTGTCGTATCTTGTGATGAATGTCAAAGAATAGGTAACATTAGTAGACGTCAAGAAATGCCTATGAATTATTCTCTTGTTATTGAACCATTTGATGTTTGGGGCTTTGATTATATGGAACCTTTTCCTGCCTCCAATGGTTATACACATATTTTACTTGTTGTTGATTACGTTACTAAGTGGGTAGAAGCTATTCCAACTAGTAGTGCTGATCATAACACTTCTATTAAAATGCTTAAAGAAGTTATTTTCCCGAGGTTTGGAGTCCCTAGATATCTTATGACTGATGGTGGTTCACACTTTATTCATGGTGCTTTCCGTAAGATGCTTGCCAAGTATGATGTCAATCATAGAATCGCATCTCCTTATCACCCGCAGTCTAGTGGTCAAGTGGAGTTGAGCAATAGAGAGCTCAAATTAATTTTGCAAAAGTCTGTGAATAGATCTAGAAAGAATTGGTCCAAAAAACTTGATGATGCATTATGGGCCTATAGAACTGCAAACAAAAATCCTATGGGTATGTCTCCATATAAGATGGTTTATGGAAAAGCATGTCATTTACCTCTTGAACTTGAACATAAAGCATATTGGGCTGTTAAAGAGCTCAATTATGACTTCAAACTTGCCGGTGAGAAAAGGTTATTTGATATTAGCTCACTTGATGAATGGAGAACCCAAGCATATGAGAATGCTAAGCTTTTCAAATAAAAAGTCAAATGCTGGCATGATAAGAGGATACAGAAGCGTGAGTTTAATGTAGGAGATTATGTGTTACTGTTCAACTCTCGTTTAAGATTTTTTGCAGGAAAACTTCTCTCAAAATGGGAAGGTCCCTACGTTATAGAGGAGGTCTATCATTCTGGTGCTATAAAAATCAACAACTTTGAAGGCACAAATCTGAGGGTGGTAAATGGCCAAAGAATTAAACATTATATTTCAGGTGATCCTATAAATGTTGAAACTAATATTATTGAAACCATAAACCTTGAGGAATACAAAAGAGAAACTTTCCAGAACGTTCCAGACTCCGAAAAGGGCATAGGTACGTGGTACGGTAAGTAAACCGACTCCAAAACAAATCTAATGGCAATTTTTATCAGTTTTTGATTATTTAAAGATTTTAGGAAAAAAGAAGTAGTCCGAAAGGGGCACGAGGCTCCCACAAGAGAGGTGGGCGCCCCCCCCTGTAGGGCGCGCCTCCCTATCTCGTGGGCACCTCTTGTGCCTCCTGGACTCTATTTTCTTGGATGTTACGTATTTTGGTCGGTAAAAATTCATTATATATACTCCCTAAGGTTTTGACCATCGTATCACGCAAATATCCTCTGTTTTTGTTTCGAGTTGTTCCTGTTGCAGAGTAAAGCAAGATGTCTTCTCAGGAATCAGTTGGGGAGAGCCGGGTGTCTCACCCAACGCCGGGTCCAGGAGCAAATAGCGATGCCTATCACTTTGGACCATCAACAGAGGATGAGATGGAAGCTGATTTGAAAAGGATAGATGCCATGGAGGAATATTAAGAAGTTACCTCTCGTCTCCGAGCAGAATTCAATATGGCGGAACTACCTAGCCTAGTTGTCCCTGCCTCGGTCATCCCTTCCAAGTCTAGATTTATTTCTTATGAAAATATGAAAAAGAGGTTCACTTGTTCTCCTGAAGCTATGCAGCATCCTTGGGTAAAAGGAGCTTTGGCCGTTACGGGCAAGCTCCGTAAAGAAAATATGGACCCCAAACAACAAGTAAATAAGCTCGAGGAGGAGAACCGCATCCTGAAGGGCATCATCGCCAAGAAGATCGTAACACCAACCGTGAAGAAGGAGAAATAATCACATGGGTATGGGCACTCCCCTTGGCAACTGCCAAGCTTGGGGGAGGTGCCCCAGTATCGTATCACCATCACACTCCTATCTTTACCGCTTTATTTAGTTCGATCCTTTTATTAGTATCTTGATCTATTAGTTTGAAGTTTTGATATCAAGTAGTTTTGAGTTTTTCTTTGTTATCTCTTTATGTAATCGAGTCCGTGTGCTATCTATAATAAAGATTAGTGTTGAGTCAAGAGCTTTGCCATGTTGCTATGATCTTGTAACAAGTAGAAAGAACAAAAGAGTTCATATTGATCTTATGGATAGCGATAACTTCACACATAGAAATTATGAGGCAGAAATATTGTTGAGAGTTGATGAACGTAGCCTTGGTCATTGTTGCAATTAATAGGAAGTGATAAGGGAAGAGGGGTTCACATATAAATATATTATCTTAGACATCTTTTATGATTGTGAAGCACTCATTAAGTATGACATGCTAAAAGAGTTGACGTTGGACAAGGAAGACAACGTAATGGTCTATGTTTTCCGACATCTCAGTTAAAGTATATTGTCATTGACCTTCCGAACATGTTGAGCTTGCTTTTCCCCCTCATGCTAGCCAAATTCCTTGCACTAAGTAGAGATACTACTTGTGCTTCCTAATATCCTTAAACCCAGTTTTACCATTAGAGTCCACCATACCTACCTATGGATTGAGTAAGATCCTTCAAGTAAGTTGTCATCGGTGCAAGCAATAAAAATTGCTCTCTAAATATGTATGACTTATTAGTGCAGAGAAAATAAGCTTTGTACGAACTTGTTATGGAAGTAATAAAAGCGACGGATTGCATAATAAAGGTCCAATACAAGGGGCTATATAAAGTGACGTTCTTTTGCATTAAGATTTCATGCATCAACCCTAAACGCGCATGACAACCTCTGATTCCCTCTGTGAAGGGCCTATCTTTTACTTTATGTTTACTTTATGCTTGAGTAAAGGTGATCTTCACCTTTCCCTTTTTCATTCTATCCTTTGGCAAGCTCCTCGTGTTTGAAAGATCATGATACATATATCCAATTGGATGTAAGTTGGCATAGGCTATTATTGTTGACATCACCTAAAGGTGAATACGTTGGGATGCAACACAATAAGCCCCTATCTTTCTCAGTGTTCGGCTGAAACTCTATAACCACAAGTATTGCGTGAGTGTTAACAATTATAGGAGACTACGAGATAGTTGAGTATGTGAGCTTGCTGAAAAGCTCTATTATTGACTCTTTCTGATGTTACGATAAATTGCAGTTGCTTCAATGACTGAGATTATAGTTTGTTAGTTCCCAATGAAGTTTTTGAACCATACTTGACATTGTGAATTGCTTATTACTTGAACATAAGAAATCATATGATAAAATCCATATATATTACTGTTATTAGAATGATCATGATGCCCTCATGTACGTATTTTATTTTTGTCGACGCCTCTATCTCTAAACATGTGGACATATCTTTCGATTTCGACTTCCGCTTCAGGACAAGCGAGGTCTAAGCTTGGGGGAGTTGATACATCCATTTTGCATCATGCTTTTATGTCAATATTTATTGCATTATGGGCTGTTATTACACATTATATCTCAATACTTGTGGCTATTCTCTCTTATTTTACAAGGTTTACCATGAAGAGGGGGAATGCCGGCAGCTGGAATTCTGGCTGGAAAAGGAGCAAATATTGGAAACCTATTCTGCACAACTCCAAAAGACCTGGGACTCCACGAAACAACTTTTCAGATTTAATTAGAATTATTGGGCAAAAGAAATAGGCCAAGGGGCCCACACCCTGTCCAGGAGATCAGGGGGCGCCCCCCCTGTAGGGCGCGCCCCCCTATCTCCTGGGCACCCAGGTGGGCCTCCAACGACCATCTTCTGCTATATGAAGGGTTTTCCCCTGGAAAAAATCGTGGGCAAGCTTACGGGACGAAACTCCGTCGCCACGAGGCGGAACCTTGGCGGAATCAATCTAGGGCTCTGGCGGAGCTGTTCTGCCGGGGACACTTCCCTCCGGGAGGGGGAAATCATCACCAACGTCATCACCAACGATCCTCTCATCGGATGGGTTCAATCTACATCAACATATTCACTAGCACCATCTCCTCTCAAAACCCTAGTTCATCTCTTGTATCCAATCATGTATCAAAACCACAAATTCGTACCTGTGGGTTGCTAGTAGTGTTGATTACACCTTGTAGTTGATGCTATTTGGTTTACTTGGTGGAAGATCATATGTTCAGATCCTTTATGCATATTATTATCCCTCTAATTATGAACATGAATATGCTTTGTGAGTAGTTACATTTGTTCCTGAGGACATGGGTGAAGTCTTGCTATTAGTAGTCATGTGAATTTGGTATTCGTTCGATATTTTGATGAGATGTATGTTGTCTCTCCTCTAGTGGTGTTATGTGAACGTCGACTACATGACACTTCACCATTATTTGGGCCTAGAGGAAGGCATAGGGGAGTAATAAGTAGATGATGGGCTGCTAGAGTGACAGAAGCTTAAACCCTAGTTTATGCGTTGCTTCGTTAGGGGTTGATATGGACCTATATGTTTAATGCTGTGGTTAGGTCTACCTTAATACTCCTTTTTGTAGTTGCGGATGCTTGCAATAGGGGTTAATCATAAGTGGGATGCTTGTCCATGTTAGGGCAGTACCCAAGTGCCGGTCCACCCACATATCAAATTATCAAAGTACCGAACGCGAATCTTATGAACGTGATGAAAACTAGCTTGACGATAATTCCCAATGTGTCCTCGGGAGCTCCTTCTTCATTATTAGAGTTTGTCCAGGCTTATCCTTTGCTACATAAAGGATTGGGCCACCTTGCTGCACTTTATTTACTTTATTTACTTTTGCTCGTTACTATTTATCTTATCATAAAACTATTTATTACCTACTATTTCAGTGTTTGTAGAGAAAACCTTACTGAAAACCGCTTATCATTACCTACTATTTCGAGCTGCTGCCGCCGCCGACGCCCGACGCTGCCGGACCCCGCCCCCCCCCCCCCCTTTGCCACCGGACCCCGCCGCCGCCGCCCTGCCGCCGACGCCGCCGACCTGCATCCCAAGGTAGCCGCCGGTTTTTCATGTAAAACCGTTCGGTTTTTTTCCGAAACAGATCCTTTTTTTATTAGATCCGGTTCGATTTTTTTTTCTGGTTTAGTCTATTTAGCGGACGTTCGTCCGTACGTTCGTTTTAACGAACGGTTTTCATCGTTTAACCGCAAACAGCGCACGTTCGTTCGTTAGCCTGTTCGTCCACTTTTCTTTTTCTTGGATATTCCGCGATTATTTGTGATCGTGATTTCTGATCCGATTTTCGTTTTAGTATAACTTTTCGCTCGTTTATCGGAATCAGGCGATTCAAGCACCTAGAGTTTCGTCTCTAAACCCTCTTTCCGTTTAACCAACTCAAACAAGTTTTTTCTACAGTAAAATTTGACTTAGGTCCAGATTAGTAAATGAAGCTTGTTTCTTTCACCATTTGAGTTTCGTTGCTTCGTTTGATTTGATTCTTTTTTGCAAACCGGAGTTCTTAAGTTGAACTTTCTGGTTAGATATCTTATTTGAGTTTTACCTGTGCATTAGATGAGTGCTTATTGTATGCTTGTTTGTTTGTGATAGAGTGCCCAGAGTGCGCCGCTTGCTACTTCGAATCTCTAGGTTTCACGGATCATCAGCAAGGCAAGTAGCACTTTGATCATACCACTTTACTACCCAGTTTTATTGCATTAGATCAACCCTCAAACAATTGCATGATTAGGATCTTATTAATATGTGGGTTTTGGGAAGTAGAGGAGGTAGAACCTATTACCTGTTTATTATCAAACCTTTGGGAGTTACTTCTACGTTTGCTTATTTTGCCATGCTATGCTAGTAGACGTGGATTGGGTGAGTGTTTCCATGACGGATGTGAGATTATCAATTAATGGTTTACTTAAGGTGGCAACTTAAATTCACATCTGGGTGGATTGAGGCACCTGGGGAACCCAGTGTTGCCTGTATCTTTGGAAATCCCGGGGTACCGTGTGATTCTCCTATGGACCGCCACCCAGGCTCAAAGGGATCATGAGATTATTCATGCTAGAAACTTCCGTGTGCAGCCGCAAGCTACTATGGGCTCTAGCATAGTTGATTAAGTTGCGTGAGCTCTTGAAGAGGTAGACTAGCAGATGTAGGGGATGTAGGTTGCTACTGTCTACCTGGAGTAGAGAGTTAATGCTTCTGAAAGACTGTGTCTCGGTCATCCGTTTCTCAAACACCATGTAGTGCGAGAAATCAAGCGGAGGAGATCGAGTCTTGTGGGGAAAAGTGTGCAAACCTCTGTAGAGTGTATAAACTAATCATGGTTAGCCGTGTCCCCGGTTATGGATGTTTTGAGTACCTAGTACTTGGATTATCATGTGAATCTCATCATGTTACTTTAATTAAATTTTGTTGGGTTTAACGATGATGCTTAATTGGGATTGAGTTGGAGTACCCTTCTCAATGTTTAACAACCACCATGATAGTTAAATAAAATTTATTCCTTTGTTGTAGGGAAAAATTGGCTTTATGCAAAACTGTAACCATAGAGCTTTCCACCAGCCATATATGCATGTAGCGTAGCATTATTATTTCATTACTCTCTATATGCTACATTGCCAGCATATTCCATGTGCTGACCCGTTTCAGGCTGCAATGTTCATGTTGCAGACTTTTCAGACGACGAGTAAGGTGCCTTAGGTCGTGATCTTATACTTAGTGATGTCGTTGGAGTTGATGGACTCGCTTATCTTCCAAGCCTTCCGCTGTTATCGTTATTAGATGGCCTTAAGCCATATTTATTGTAATAAGTTCTCTTTTGAGACATTCGATGTAATAAGTGTGTGATTGCTACTCTGTTATAAATCCTTCAAGTACTGTGCGTGTCAGCATTACCGATCCAGGGATGACATTAAAGCACAGAGATCAGACTGTTTGAGGTCTGGTCGCTACATTCTGGTTCATCCAGGAGCCGAGCCGTGTCGCGCTAAGCCTCCCACGTCGTGCCGAAAACGGCGGCTGGAGCGGTGGCAAGAGCTCAGTTGTTGCTGGATTTTCCTCTAGCAGCAGACATGATGGATGAATGGAGAGCTACCATGCAGAGTCTCCTCAGATTCGCCGATATCAATAAGCCACCAGGTGTGGAGCCGTCGCAATGCCTGCTGGCAACACCGGTGACTCCCACCAGTGGTCAACACGGGAGAACTACACCCACTGTGCAGTCCCGGTCATGGTAGCTCTCTCTAGGGCAGCCACGACGAACACGGCGGCCGTCGGACGATGATGATTGGGATGAGGCATCAATGGCCTCATCCGATCTGCTGCTCTGGCGGGGCCAGTGCCAAGTACTGAGGGAAAGGAAGAAGGAAGACGCCCACGTCACCATTGAGCGGTGTCGCGAGACGCGCCATCAATCTGAAAGGCGCAACAGGGCTGATGTTGACGAGCCCGCCCCAGTGTTGGCAGGTACCTACCTTATGAGGTAGGGTCCCGGCCTTCACGAGGGAGCTGCGGCATGTCCAATGGTGTCACGCCCAAGATGCGACCCTATCCAAAAGGAACTCGAAGGTCCCACCAAGGATAGACCCGCATATTGAAACGCTTTTGCAAGGTGGATATCATTACATCAACATTACATAATAGATAGGGATACATACAAAAGGCATACAATGCCACACGAATACAACATCATCTTACATAAGATCACCATCCGACTACGAATGAAACACAAACAGAAACTCAAATGACATCCACCCTGCTAGCCCAGGCTGCCGACATGGAACCTATCCCCTGATCGAAGAAGAAGCAGAAGAAGAACTCCAAAACAAGCAAACATCACTCTCGTGTCATGATCATCGCAAAACCTGTACCTGCAACTGTTGTTGTAGTAATCTGTGAGCCACGAGGACTCAGCAATCCCATTACCATGGGTATCAAGACTAGCAAAGCTTAATGGGAAAGGAAGGGGTAAAGTGGTGAGGTTGCAGCAGCGACTAAGCATTTATGGTGGCTAACAATATGCAAATAAGAGCGAGAAGAGAGCAAACGGAATGGTCGTGAAGCTAGCAATGATCAAGAGGTGATCCTGAACTCCTACTTACGTCAAACATAACCCAAAACCGTGTTCACTTCCCGGACTCCGCCGAGAAGAGGCCATCACGGCTACACACGCGGTTGATGCGTTTTAATTCATATCTGGTGTCAAGTTATCTACAACCGGACATTAACAAATTCCCATCTGCCACATAACTGCGGGCACGACTTTCGAAAGTTTATACCCTGCAGGGGTGTCCCAACTTAGCCCATGATAAGCTCTTGCGATCAACGAAGGATATACCTTCTCCCAGGAAGACCCAATCAGTCTCGGAATCCCGGTTTACAAAACATTTCGACAATGGTAAAACAAGACCAGCAAAGCCGCCCGAATGTGCCGACAAATCCTGATAGAAGCTGCACATATCTCATTCTCAGGGCACACCGGATTGGCTAAACTTCCGATAGGCCATCCCAGAGTTGCCCCTGGTGGCCACCGGCGGCAGACAGGTTGGACCAACACTCACGACGAGCACTGGCCCGGGGGGTAAATAAAGATGACCCTCGGGCTCCAGAAACCCAAGGGAAAAACGGCTAGGTGAGGCAAATGGTAAAACCAAGGTTGGGCCTTGCTAGAGGAGTTTTATTCAAAGCGAACTGTCAAGGGGGTCCCATAAATCACCCAACCGCGTAAGGAATGCAAAATCCGGGAACATAACACCGGTATGACGGAAACTAGGGCGGCAAGAGTGGAACAAAACACCAGGCATAAGGCCGAGCCTTCCACCCTTTACCAAGTATATAGATGCATTAATAATATAAGAGATATTGTGATATCCCAACATAACGCTGTCCACCATGGAGCAATCAGCAACTTCACCTGCAACTAACAACGCTATAAGAGGGGCTGAGCAAAGCGGTAACATAGCCAAGCAACGGTTTGCTAGGAAGGGTGAAAAGGTTAGAGGCTGACATGGCAATTTGGGAGGCTTGATCAATAAGAGATAGGTAGCGCAGCATAGCGATAGAACGAAGCAACTAGCATAGCAATGATAGTAGTGAAATCCAGGGTAGCGGTCATCTTGCCTGAAATCCCGCTAGGAAGAAGAACGAGTCCATGAAGAAGATGAAGCCACGAAGACGAACCGAGCGTAGACGAACGAATCCTCACGATCTCAACGAAACAGGAACTATCGAGAATAAGCACACAACACGGTAAACACACCACACATGGACAAGACATGATGCACAACCAAGCATGATGCATGACAAACTAGATGAAGCTACTCATGGCAAGAGATGATGCAAACAAGAACAACACATCAAAGCAAGTTTAAATGAGGCCGGAAACACCATATAACAATTCCAGTAAGTCCTCATATGCAAATTTCGAAGTTGGTCCAGACCTAAACAAACATTAAGTTGAAGTTGTTTAACAGCAAGTTAAGATGCACACTACTAGGGAAAACCTTATACACAAAATGTTACCAGTAGCGCTTGTCAAAATGAGGCGCTACTGCTACTTAGCAGTAGCGCGTCCGGCAGAACCGCGCTACTGTTAGCCGCTTAGCAGTAGCGCGACAGTTACAGAAAGCGCTACTACTATAATTGCCACACCGTTTCCGACGTGCTAGGTATAGTAGTAGCGCCCTTCTGCGAACAGCGCTACTACTATGGATTTTAGCAGCAACGCGTTTTTCGTCCCCACGCTATAGTTAAAGCTATTTTCACCTAACCCCCCCCCCCCCCCCCCCCCGCGCGGCCTGATTCCCTCTCCTCTGCTTCCTCCCCCAATTCTCCTCTACTATTCCTCGTCGCCTCCGCCTCGCCGCCGTCTCCCCCGACCCCGCCTCGCCGTCGTCTCCCCCGACCCCGCCTTGCCGCCGTCTCCCCCGACCCCGCCTCGCCGCCGTCTCCCCCGACCCCACCTCGCCGCCGTCTCCCCCGACCCCGCCTCACTGCCGTCTCCCTCGACCCGCCTTGCCGACGTCTCCCCCGACCCCGCCTCGCCGCACCTCGGTGCCGCCGTCTCCCCCGACCCCATCTCTCTCCCCGCCCTCTGTAAGCACTCTCCCCTTCCGATCCCTCTTCTCTGCTTAGTATGAACCCTAGCTATTTAGTGCTAGTTACTATGAACCCTAGGCTATTTTTAGTGTTAGTTAGTTAATTACTTAGATGGTAATTAGGGCAGTAGTTCCTAGGTACTTATTTTTAGTAAGAACTAGTTGAATTAATAGAACTAGTTAGTAAGAACTTGTTTCTATTTTTTAGTTAAAGCAATTTTTCCCGCCTCGACGTGGACGATGCCTATCCCGCATCCTCGTCCTCGAGTCGGTCGAGGACGACACCTGCTTGACCAGATCGGTCATGTCCGGGATTGGGCTCCGCCGGGGTGGTACTGGGAGGCGCTACCTACCGGGGGGCGCAGGTTGGTGAGGAGCCAGCCTGTCGTTGACCCGAACCTTCTTTTGGTGGCGGTCGCGTGGGCCAGTGACGATCCAGAGGCTCGAGGACTCCGCGGAGGTGGTGCGTCACCGTGTCAGTGAGGAGGACGCGCACGTCCGTCGCTACTTGTTTGCGTTGGAGCACAGGCCGTTCTCCAATACTTGGCAGGTTCTCCGGGGATCTCACTGGAGCTATGATCCCGTGATGGTGCCTTCTCTGTGGGTGTCCACCGCCCGCGCCGATACCCGTCGTGTGCTAGAGTTTTAGTTGTATTAGTGATGTTATATGTATGACACTATTCGTGATGTATTAGTGATAATATTCGACGATGTACTGACACATGAGATGATCTACTTTTGCTTATTGAATGCATGAGATGATCTACTTTTGAAATGTATATCTTGTGTTGCTCAATATCCAAGTGGCCGGTCATGTTTGCAGTTTACACCTTCGAGTGGCCTATGTTTTGCCGGAGTGTTGATTCATTTCCGTTCCGGCAAATTTCATGCGCTCGATATGTCCTATTTTAGCAAAGGTCATGCCAGATTTTTCCGTGAATTTTGGCATGACTTGTGCTAGAATATGTAGGAAATATCGAGTGCCCCGGATTTGTGTGTTGAGTATCTTGGTAGTTGTCTTCGATCGATTTTCAATTAATAACTATGAACATAGGAAATGTCTGACGACGAGAAGGATTTCGGTATTTGCAAATACTGCAAAGACGATCGCGGCCTGTGCGATGGAATCTTCCTAGATGATGATAGGCGCTTCAGCATCAAGCTGGACCAGAACTTCGAAGTGGATACAGTAAGTCACAACGACAAGTCTTTTTTCGTAGTTAAGCATGACATCTGCTTCATTTGCTTCAACTTATATTTTTTTTACTATTCTACTAGCGTATCCCCTGCCATGCAAGAGTTTTTGTATTGGATAAGATAGGTTTCAGTCATAGTATGGAGGAAAAGAAAGTTTACTTGAAGACCGAGCATGGTTATATTTTCCATGCGAAGTTATACAATTCAGACGACTACACCTATTTTGGATGCAAAACATGGCGAGCACTATGCAAGACTTATGCATTTGAGCCTGATATGGTTATCACCTTTGATATTCGTCCGGAAGATGATATTGAAGGTAATACCGACATCTGGGTCAATGTGCAAATGCCTCCAGTTATACCATTATGTAAGTTTCTCAACCATATTTATGTCTTTGATATTGTTTATTCAAAAATAGTTGACAACTAATTTGTATTGTCAGCTTATTTCCGTGCAAGCAAACATGTCCAGCACTTGGTAGACAGGACCGTATACTGTCCTGGGGCTGAACTCAACTGCGAGGAGCTCAGTCATTATGTTTCATGGCTTGAGGATCTTGATACTGTCAAGACAAATTTTCTTCCTGCATGTAGAAATGTTAGTACTGAAAATGTGCGACCAATAGTGTTCGTAATGAACTACGGTCACATCCATTTGGGAAGGATGGTAAGATTTTTACTTTTTGTCCTCATTGCATCTTTTCCATACATTATTTTTGAAGCTAAACTTCATTGCTAAGTATGTTACCATATGATGTTCTTCAACAGGGACTCTCGATGAATGTTGTGCCTTATGGGATCGAGACTAAAGGTATCATGAGTATTATCAACTTACGGCGAAGATATCCTACAGCTTACTTTAGTGCATTCAAGATTAGTGACGGATGCTTAATAGTGCAAGACTGGACCAAATATGTGTTGGGGGAGCGCAGAGAAGTACTAGGGAGCAGCAAACAGAGGCGCCTTCCACGATTAGGAGACAGGTTCATCTACATGCTCCAATTTGATCAAGGAGGAGAGCTACGCATGTTTTATGTTCTTTTACCTAAGAGAGAGCAGCAGGAGTGAGTAGCTGGCTAGAAATGAGTTTTAGGATGATGATGTGCTACACTATTACTATGATGATAAAATAGCTAGTGTTGGTGGTAATGACTATGATGATTATTATTAGCTAGTGTTAGTGGTGATTAAATAAATACTGTTGGTGGTAATGACCATGATGATGATTAAATATCTTGTGCTGGCGGATTAGATTCAAGTGGAGGCAACATGTGGTGCACATCGAAAGTACTACTAGTCCAAACTAGATCAAGTTTGGATTAGTAGTATACTTTTGACATGCACCACATATTGCCTCCACTTGAACCTAATCCACCTTCATTTAATACACTGTTATGGATATAATGATGTAAACCTCATAACAGCTGGTATTGTACCAATATTTGTATGATGGCGCATAAATACACTAAAAATAAAAAAATAAAAAAATACTAGTAGCGATGGAAAAAAACACGCTGCAAGTAGATACCTTAGCAGTAGCGCGGTAGTGAACAAGCGCTGCAGCTATTTGTCCTAGCAGTAGTGCGTGATGGCACGTGTTACTGCTAAGCAATAGCTGTAGCGCCTTATTAGTAGCGCGGCCACCCGCGCTACTAGTGGGCACAAAACACGCTCTACTGCTAGGGTTTTCCCTAGTAGTGGCACCAAGATGATCTACACGAAATTCTAGTCAAGTTACATATAAAGTTCATTTGGTTCGGAGCTACGGCCTAGAAGATATGAGCAAAACAAGTTAACCATGGCATTGATGCAAAATGCATACAAACATCAAGCAAACACCTCAAAACAAGGATGCAACATGATAATATGAAACTTCATGCAAAAACAAGCAAGTTTCATATAGAGCACACTCAAAACGGAGCAACGGTTCAACACATACACTCTATACAAGTTTAAAGGACAAGCTGTCCAAAACAGCAACTAGGCATCTAACAAGCATTAAAACAACATGCTACAGCACCCCAACATAAGAACAAAATGCATGGGCATGAAATACAGGTAAAGCATGACAAAACATGAACACTGAGCTATCTCCAGAAATCACTAGAACATGCTCAAAAGGACATGGCAAGATGCAAATAATAACAGTTTCAAGCTTAGCAGAAATAACATTAGGTTGCAATGTTTAGAGCTATCAAACAACATGTTACAGGAACATATCATGGCAACCAAAGGCATGGCATGAATCTACAAATTGCATCTAACAAAAGTTCCTTACTGGTCATGAGCTAAAAAGGCACATAAGATGTGATGGCACCCATGTAAACATGGCAAAAGATATGACGGATTCATACATGGCAGGAACAACAATAAGTAGGCATGTTGGTGAGCTTGAACTACTCACCAACAGTAATAATACATGTTTATGAAGCTAAGCATGGCAATAGCAAGTTCATAGGGTGCATGGATCACTAGCAAAACACATGGCAAAACTGAACTTAAAGTTAATCAGGCTAACAACAACATTATTTAGCAAGTTGAGAGCAAGATTACAACATGTTACAGTAGGCTATAAACACAACCAAAGGCATGAATGGATATAGCATGACACGTATAACAAATCATCCTTAGTGAACATCTCCAGATTATGCATAGAACGACTTGTAGCAGCAGGTTTACATAGCATCATATATAACAGAATCAACCTAGCAAAACAGTAACAGCAAGTACCCTACTTCACGAGCTCGATGCACTCACTACAAGAATCAAAAAAATACATGAATGACACCACTGTCAATATGGCATTGTGTAGCACAATACACATGTAGAGCTCATGCTCATAAGATACACACATCAAATGCAACAAAAATGACAAATCATCAAGTTATAACAGTTTCAGCAGATTAACATCATATAGCACTCTTGCAACGATGATTCGGGCATCAAGATGACCTCAAACAAGCATGGCACAATGGAATGAAATGAAGAGCATCCCACGATGAACATTTTGACACATAACACGCATGAAACGGACCTGTATGTAGCAAGTTCTGATGTGATGAACAGGGGACCAAAATGCAAATAATTCGGGGACTTAGAGAAATCTGGAGGTCAACCTGGATCCAGATCTGAATCGGGCACGGTCCACGAGGACGGTCGGAGACGAGGCAGCGGCTCGCCGGAGCTGGAGGCCGTGGAGGGCACCGGAGATGGCCGGAGGGAGGGACGCGGATGCCAAGGCAGGACCCGGACGGGGCGGCGTCCGGCGAAGGCAAGGGGCGGCGGGGCGGAGCACGGGCGCCGGCCGGGGACGACGGACGGCGGTGTGGGCCGCGCCGGCGAAGGGCGGCGCCAGCGGAAGGCGGCGCGCGGGACCGGCGGAGGAGAGGCGCGGCCTGGCGGTGGGGCATCGGCGCGAGGACGAGGCGGTCGAGGGGAGGCGCGGGGCGGGAGCTCCAGGACGGCGGCGGCGGCCTGCTCCGGCGGGGGACGCCGGCGAGCGGCGGCGCGGGCGACCCGGCAGGAGCGGAGGGCGAGCGCGGGCGGCGGGCGGCGGCGGAGCGGGCGCGGGCCGCGGGGGCCGGGGACGGGCTCGACGGGCCGGCGGCGCGCGCGGTGGCCGGGTGGCCACGTGGCGACTTCTGGTTGGCGAGGAGCGGCGGCAGACGTGTCCGGTGACGGCGGGGAGGAAAAGATCTAGGGTTTGGGGGGGATTCATCCGCGAAAATGGAGGGGAGGACTTATTTATAGATAGAGGGAGCTAGGAGAGTCCAAATGAGGTGCGGTTTTCGCCCACACGATCGTGATTGAATGACCGAGAGCATGGAGAGGGTTAGGATGGGTTTTTGGGCCACTTTGGAGGGGTGTTGGGCTGCAACACAAAGATGGCTTTTACGGTTACCCGGTTAACCGTAGGAGTATCAAACGACCTCCGAATGGCACGAAACTTGACAGGCGGTCTACCGGTGGTATAGCAAGGCCGCTTGGAAAACCTCGGAACATTCCGAGAACATTTAACACACACTCACGAAAAGAGACAAGTGGGGAACGCCGGATGACATAGGAGTGTCGGATTGCAAAACGGACAATGGGGAAAATGCTCGGATGCATGAGGCAAACACGTATGCAATGAAATGCACATGATTACAAGGAAAATGCAACACGCAAGCAAATGACATGGCAACGATGGTGAATAACTCGCAGACACCTGGCGCATCGAATCCGGGGCGTTAGAAATGGCCATCATCTCGCACCTTCAAGCCTGACCTACCGGAGAATTACGATGGGAAACTGAACCCCGTTGAATTTCTAGGCATATATACGATTTCCGTTCAAGCTGCCGGAGGAAGGGATGAAAAGGTGCTCGCCAACTACTTCCCACTGGCCCTAAAGCCAAATGTGAGGTCCTGGCTGATGCACCTGCCAAAAGATTCCATTTCCTCGCGGGCTAACTTGTGCAACGAGTTCGTGGGCGCCTTCACGGGTGGCCATCAACAACCAGGGCGGCCTAGTGATCTTCATACCCTCTTGCAAAAAGAGGGAGAAAGTTTGTGCAAGCACCTGCAAAGGTTCAGCCGAGTGCACCGCAATATTCCAAAGATACACCCGGCAGCTGTGATTGCTGCATTTCATACAAATGTACGAAATCGCAGAATGCGGGCTAAGATGAATGTTCGGTTGCCCAAGACCGTCAATGAGCTCTACACTCTGGCGGATAAATGCGTTGTTGCTGAGGAAGGGAGAAGGCTTCCTGGGGAAGAGGCTGGCGTTGAAGTCAATTCAGAAAATGACGACGATGCTGCCATCCCTAGGAGGAAAAACAAGAAGCCCAACAAGAAGTGAAAGGAGAAGAAAGTGATGGCCATTGAGAGTGACGGTGATCTTAGCACCGGCAAGAAAGCAAAAACTGAGACGCCCAGCAAGGAATCTGCCACGTGCACTGATTTTCGGGTGGTTGTGGCTGCTGAGAAAACCAGCAAGTCAGATGGGCCATACTGCAAGATCCACGGGACAAAGGGGCATGATCTCCAAGATTGCAAGCAAGTTGAGCAGTTGGTGGAGAAACAGAAAGCGGATTATGAAAGGCGTGGCAAGGAGAGAAACCAGAACAATGCTGGCGGGAGGGTCGTGGTGGTTGTAACGAATACCGCGGCAAGCCTGGTCAGCAGAGGTAAATGTCAGGACCCCGACTCAATGCCACATCGATCTAGCATGTAACACCTCATATCACTTTGCGGCCTCACGCACGGTATTTCCACGGGTGTCGCCTTACCTTTGCCCGGGACCGTTTGCGCCTTTTGGCACACATATATGATAGTGTCGCTAGCATCCATATGATAAGGAGCCCGGGATGACATGGCTAGTCGTAAACCCAAAGTGGCACAAACTTACAGGGACAGGCATCCATGACCCAGCATCGAACGTGTCGGTCATCAGCGAGTGAATCCAGGCTGTAGCACTGGGCCAGCAGGACTCCGGTGAACCGGGCTGTAGCGGGCTAACAGGACTCCGGTATTCATCGCGTGACATTTCCCCGAAGGGACAGACACAGGAACGAAGAAGGACACATGCCGGCCAGCCTAAGTGTTCCGGAGCAGTAGCAAGCTACCATGGCTCAGTGGAAGCACTAGGAGACATTTCCCGGTAAGAGAGGCTACTAAGGATAAACAACTAGATAGTCAGATCCCACACATACCAAGCATTTCAACAACATACACACAATATGCTCGATATGTGCAAATACAACATGGCATCACAACATGACTCTACAACTCAAGTATTTTATTCAATAGGCTCCGAGGAGCGAGATATTACAAACATGGGTCTCTCGACCCAGCATTCAGAGCATACAAGTCAAAGCACAAGCGGAAGCTTAACATGTCTGGGTACAGACATCTATAAATGAAAAAGCCTGAAAAGCCTAACTATCTACCAGATCCTGTCGAGGGCACAAGATCGTAGCTGAGGTAACAAGCTAAACGTCGAAGTCCAAGCGGAACTACTAGCGAGACTGAAGTCTCTCTGCAAAAACATAAAATAGGCAAACGTGAGTACAAATGTACCCAGCAAGACTTACATCAGAACTATCTACATATGCATCATTATCAACAAAGGGTTGGTGGGGTTTAACTGCAGCAAGCCAGCTTTGACTCAGTGGCTATCCTGAACTGCGACTGAAATGTAACTCTTTGAGGTGGCGCACACGAGTCCACATATTCACCATGTCAATACACCACTATGGATCCGCTCCCGTCTCCCTACGAGAACACCATCCATAGCACTCACGCTTATCTTGCGCATTTTAGAGTATCCAATTTCACTTGTCTATGAACTGTATAGGCAACCCAGAAGTCCTTTTCCGCGGACACGGCTATTCGAATAGATCATATTAACCCTGCAGGGGTGTACTTTTCACACACGCTCTCGCCACTTACCGCCATGTACACCTCGTGTATCTCGGCAACCTTCAAGCGGAAGCCTGGCGAGGGAGTCGGCCACGACCTGACTAACCACACAAGTCTCTAGTCTAGGTTTATCGCCTATTCGGGTTCTCCGCAAGGAGATCCGGCCGGGGTGTCGCTCACGGCCCCAAAGGATGTGAGCAGGGTTCCCAAGCCCACCATCCGGGTGCCACTTGGTACACCGTGCCACTATGCCTAGTTTGTCCCAAGCCCACCTGTACCGGGTGCCACTTGGTAGACTACTAACACTACCTACAAACACCAGAAACTAGTTGCAACTCCTGGACAGAGATCAGGTTGATTAATAAGTCGAGAGAGCTTGGAGCGCCCGGAGCCCAATGTGTGGTAGTAACTGCTCATTGATCACAAACACAGAACTCAGTTCCTGAGGATGGCTGCAATGAGACAACCCACCATGTACTCCTACATGGCCTCTCACCGCTACCTTTACCAAATCGTGTTCACACACTTAGCTCTCAACAGTAGGACATGTTCACACACCTCCGATTCATCCCCGATGAATCAGACCTGACTCAACTCTAAGCAGTAGCAGGCATGACAAACAAGCATGAATGAGTAGGCACATCAGGGCTCAAACAACTCCTACCCATGCTAGTGGGTTTCATCTATTTACTGTGGCAATGACAGGTCATGCAGAGGATAAAGGGGTTCAACTACCGCAGCAAGTAACAGTTGAATCGTTGTTGTCCTAATGCAGTAAAAGAGAGCAGGAGCGAGAGAGTGGGATTGTATCGGAATGAACAAGGAGGTTTTGCTTCCATGGCACTTCTGAAGATAGTAATAGTTCTTCATCGGTGTCATCGAACTCATCGTCGAAACATCGTCTACTGAGAGGGGACAAATACCGACAACAGAGAAGGAAACACAATCAATGTAATGCACAATATGATGCATGATCAT
Organism: Triticum timopheevii; assembly: GCA_963921465.1. NCBI lineage: Eukaryota > Viridiplantae > Streptophyta > Magnoliopsida > Poales > Poaceae > Triticum > Triticum timopheevii. Next base: position 274,323,248 of record OY997270.1, on the reverse strand, counting down.
GACATGGAAATATGAGTGTGTTGGCCTAATGCAACTACAACCAGATGTGTTTGGGTCGTTTTGAACCAAAGGTTCAATCCCAAACTCAAATTATGAAATTAAATAGTGCATTATCATGTTTTGATCTAAACAGCAATGTTAAGTTGTTTAAACATGCATGAAACCAGTACAGATGGATAGATTGGATTTTTCTGATCATTTTTCATATATAACTTATTTCATTTGGAGTTACGGTTGAATTTCTATGAATTTTAGAAGTTTGTACTATTTTCTAGAATTTCCTATATAAGAATAATTCCAGTAATTGAATTAATGCATCAGCACTGCGTCACTGTGACGTCAGCGGTCAACAGGCGTCGACCAGGTCAAACCTGAAAAGTGGAACCCACTGGTCAGTGACCCAGCCAACTAACTAAGTTAGTTAGCCCTAACTAACTGGGCAGGGCCCACTAGTCAGTGACTGTAGTAACTAACCTAACTAGTTAATTAATGCTAACTAAAGTAATTAGTCGGCGGGGCCCGCAAGTCAGTGAGAGAGAGGGGGAAGTCAAATCGGGCAGTGGGGTCAACCCACGCCGGTCAACGGGTCAGCGGTTACCGGCGTTTAGCCGCCGGCGAGTCCAGACGCGGTGGAGGGGCTCGGGAAACGCCCTCCGGCGACCAAAACAGTGGCAGCGATCATCTACGCATAGCTGGCACTCAGCCGCATCCATCTAAGCAAGCGGAAGGGGCTGAGGCCGAACGGGCTCGCCGGAATCAAGCTCGCAGCGGCGGCCGGAGCTCGGGGTTGGTGCGGGTTGGTGCTAGGTGGAACGGTAGGTCGAACTGGTGGGCGCCCCGGCTCCTGGGAGTGTGCTAAGCACGGGGCAACACTCGAACGCGAGTGGCAGCGGCTGTGGCCGCGGCGGCGCCATGGACGGCGGCAGCAAGCTCTCGGGCATGGCAGTGCTAGTGCTAGAGGGCGAGTTAGACTGCGGGGAGAGAGGGGAGAGGCGTAGGAGCTCACAAGGGGTCGGGAGAGAAGCTCGGTGGGCTCGGGGAAGCTTCTGCAACGGCGAATTGACGACGGCAATCTCCGGGCACCGGAGATGAAGACGACGATGCTCCGGTCGACTGGGGCCTCCTCTGGTCGCGTGCGTCGGGTGTGTAGCTCCACGGGGTCAGGGCGGAGCTCAGGGATGCGTAGAGGGAGCGAGGGGGTGATTGTGGCCGCGGTAAACGGCGTCGGCGGTGATGGGCGTATTCGGTGGCGTCGTAGGGAGAGAGCAGAGGAGGGAGAGAGGTCCAGGGAGAGAGGAGAGGGGTGCAGGGGGTGCTGGGCGTCTACGTGGCGCGTCTGGAGGAGTCGGGTGGAGGAAGCAGGCAGGGAGCTGGCCACGGCGATCGCGCACGCGGCGACACGCCTCTGCCTACTGGCAGAGGTTGAAGGCGACCGCTTCGCCCTGGTGGGCTGGGCTGGTGCAGCTGGGCCGCTACAGTGCCAGAACAGGTAGGCCGGCCCAGGTAACTCTCTCTCTCTCTCTCTGTTTCTCTATTTTGTTTTGTTTTCTATTATTTCTGCAAGTTTGTGGCTTTTCTAGAAATACCCAGGCACTTTCAAAAATCACCAAACTGCTCATGCTCACTGTATGGAATAAACCCAACATGGAACATTTCAGTTTAGGATTATTTGGACATTATTTCATATATAACAGAAATAATTCCTACCCAAATATATTATTGATTTAAATCAAAGGCCTGAATAAATTATTTCTGTGACTCCAAAAATATTGGTTTGAATTTCACCTCATGCCAATATTTTCACAGAATAACAGGAACATTTTCTTGGACTCATTTGATGAGATTTAAATGTTGGTTATTTTTAGGGTTTTTGAGGCTTTGAAAATTCCTCAATTCAAATTTCACTTGAATTTAAACATGATGCACACATGAAGGGCTAGCCTACTGCATACCAGGACTAGGGATGTGACAGTAAAAGCCCGCCAGAGGCCGTGAGAAGAAAGAAAATGAGGATGATAGTGAAGAGGAATATGATGAAACCAGTGAGCAGGAGTTCCAAAAAGCTACCGAGGCGATGTGCATCGACATGGATGCATCTTTGCACTGCTCTCACCGCCAACTCAAGCAGTGGACACGTGAGGTTAATGCTGCAGAACCGGTAGCAAGCGCTCAGGGGCCACTCAAATGGTCCTGCATGCCCATCATATTTGACATTGAGGATCATCTAGACAGCACCACTACGGTAGGATGCTTGCCGTTGTTGGTTTCACCAACAATTCGCAACCTCAAGGTCACCAAGATGTTGGTTGACAGCGGGGTAGGTTTGAACTTGATATCCCCAGATGTGCTGAAGAAACTCCAGATCTCAGATGGAGACCTGAAGAAAACTGGCACTTTTCAAGGGACCAACAAAGGAAGGGGCTAGCCCAAGGGCAAGATTACCTTGTCGGTAACATTTGGCGGGGAAATCAACTTCAGGATTGAGAGGATTGTGTTTGATGTTGTTGAGCTTCCCCTGCCATTTAACGGGATTCTTGGTCGGCCAACTCTAGCCAAGTTCATGGCGGCGTCCCACTACGCCTACAACACCTTGAACATGCCCGGTCCTATGGGTGTTATCACCATCCCGACAGATAAAAGAGATGCAGTCATCTGCGTGGATAAAATGTACAGAGACGCGGTCGCAACAGAGGTCGTTGGGGCCCCATCTCGCACCAAGAAGGCGAAGAAAGTCAAGGAAACAGGCAAGGGCTCCGATAAGGACCCCGGGAAGTGCATCTCTTTGGAGTATGCTACACCCGGCAACGACTTGCTGGAGAGTTCGACTAGCAAGAGGCCCAGGACTGCTCCTCCGGCAACCAAGAAAGTTTTGGCACGGCAGGATGGCACCGATGGTACCTTCACCATCAGTGCTACCTTTGATGACAAATAGGAAAGCGCTCTCGTTACCTTCCTACGGTCGAATGTCTATGTGTTTGTCTGGCAATCATCTGACATCCCCGGAGATCCCAGGAAGGTAATCGAGCACCACCTTGTTGTCTGCCCTCGTGCCCGCCCCATCAAGCAGAAAGTCCGAAAGCAAACTCTGGAGAGACAATAGTTCATTACTGAGGAGATCAAGAATCTAGAAGCAGCAGGTCTGGTCCGAGGAGTACTAAATCCAACTTGGTTAGCTAATCTAGTGGTGGTGCGCAAGGCTAACGAGAAGCGGAGACTTTGGATCAACTTCATTGACTTGAACAAAGCATGTCCAAAGGATCCCTTCCCCTTGCCGCGCATTGATCAGATCGTTGATTCCACCTTTGGATGTGATTTGCTTTCCATCTTGGACGCGTACTCTGGATACCACCAAATCTTCATGGCCAAGCAGGACAAAGAGAACAAGGCCTTTATCACCCCGTGTGGCACGTACTGCTTTGTGCGTATGCCCTTGGGCTGAAGAATGCGGGTTCCACCTTCACAAGGGTCGTGCAGATCGGGTTCGAGCCATAGCTACATAGGAACAATGAAGCATACGTGGTTGACATCGTGGTCAAGACCAAGGACAAGTCTTCACTCATTAAGGATCTAGAGGAGACCTTCGCAAACTTGCAGAAGATGAACTTGAATCTCAAGCCAGAGAAATTCATATTTGGTGTTCTGTCCGGTAAGCTCCTTGGATTCTTTGTGTCTCGACGAGGGATAGAAACCAACCCCAACAAGATCAGAGCAATAGAGCAGATCCACGCCCCGAAGACAGTCAAGGATGTGAGGCGCTTGACTAGTTGCATAGCCGCAATGAGAAGATTTATCTCCAAATCCGCCGAGCGCGCCTTGTCGTTCTTCAAAATTTTCAAGAAGGCTCATCTAATAAAATGGACCCCCGAGGCTGAGGCTGCACTGCAGGATTTGAAGTCTTACCTTTCTTCTGCCCCAACCTTGGTCGTACCCAGGCCACGGGAGACGTTGTTGCTATATCTAGCGGCAACAAATCAAGTGGTCAGTGATGCCTTGGTGGCACAAAGAGAAGTGGATGACAGAGAAGCTATTGTGGCAGAAACTGCCCATATTGATCCAGCTTTGTCCTCGGCAAAGCCTGCCGGCGGCAATACAATGGGACCGCAAATCAACGTTGACAAACAGGAGGAGGTAGCAAAGAAGAGAGTGGTGCAGCGACCAGTTTACTTTGTCAGCTCCCTCTTGCAGGGGGCTAGATCAAGGTACTCTGGGATCCAAAAATTGATCTTCGACCTCCTCATGGCCTCAAGAAAGCTACGTCATTACTTCCAAGCTCACGAGGTCACTGTCGTGACTCACCTCCCACTGTAGCGGATTTTAGGGAACCCCAAGGCCACTGGCAGGATAGTGGAATGGGCTCTGGAGCTATCAAGTTTCACCTTGAAATTTGAAAGCACGACAATTATCCAAAGCGGAGCTTTGGCAGAATTCATAGCAGAATGGATGCCAAATTCAGATGAAGAAACCATGGAAACTACCCTCCCCGGCAAGGAGGCTCCTAAGGAATGGGTCATGTACTTTGACGATGCCTTCTCGCTCCAAGGTGCTGGCGCATGAGTATTGCTCCTTGCGCCCACCGGAGAATACCTCAAGTACGTCATCCAAATGCATTTCCCCAAGGAAGACGCCACCAACAACATGGCCGAATATGAATGGCTCCTTGTCGGGCTTCCGCTTGCTATCGAATTGGGGATCAAGAAGCTGATCATACGCGGCGACTTCTAGCTTGTTGTGAAGCAGGTGAATAAGGATTATCAAAGCCCGTTGATGGAGGCATACATGGCAGAGTTGTGGAAGTTGGAGGAGCACTTCGACGGGTTGCAAACAGAGCACATACCCCATGTGGAAAACAGCATAGCTGATCACTTGTCGAAGTGCGCTGTGCAGAAGCTCCCTGTGGAACTAGGCACTTTTGTACTCCACCTTACCCAGCCTTCAATTTCACCGCCAGCCTTGACCAGAAAAAGAAGGAAGCTCAACACCGGCAAGCATTTCCCAGCGGAGCTCCCTGGGGCCGCTGGTGAGGAGATTGCCAGGGGAGACCCTACGCCAATTGGTGGGCCGGACTCTCAAGAAGAATCCCATGCCCTTGCCATTGAAGAAAGCGCTCCCACAACTGAAGATATGCCTTTAGTCCTTGTCATCGAGCCCCAAGTTCTGGCATGGGCACAACACATTGTCCAATTCTTGCAAACTGGAGAACTTCCCGACGATCCAGAGCAATCTGAGAAAGTAGCCCGACAGTCGATTATGTACCAGTTTGTGGACAACATTCTGTACAGAAAGAGGCCGAATGGCATGAAGTTGAAGTGCATCAGTCAAGAAAATGGACTAGAGCTGTTGGCGGAGATACATGGAGGTGCGTGTGGCTCACATCTAGGATCAAGAGCACTTGCCAGGAAAGCTTTCTGGCAAGGATTCTACTGGCCCACCGCCCTCCGGGATGCAACTGAGCTCGTCACCAAGTGTGAAGCATGCCAGTTCCACTCCAAGAATATCCATCAGCCAGCTCAAGCCTTGCAGACCATCCATTTATCCTGGCCTTTCGCGGTCTGGGAGCTCGACATCTTGGGCCCCTTCCCCCATGCTACCGGGGCTTTGAGTTCTTGTTCGTTGTTATCAACAAGTTTATGAAGTGGCCCAAAGTGGAACCAGTGAGAAAGGTGACGCCGCAATTAGTGATCAAGTTCCTCAAAGGGTTGGTGTGTCGTTTTGGATAACGGAACCCAGTTCACAAGCCATGCCTTCATGCAGTACATCCACAGCCTTGGGAGCAAGGTCTCTTTCGACTCCGTTGCGCATCCCAGAAGCAACGGACATGTGAAAGGATGAATGCTGAAGTGTTGCGAGGGCTGAAGACAAGAACCTTTGATAGACTGCGAAAATGCGGCAAGCGCTGGATTGATGAGATACCGGTGGTTCTTTGATCAATGAAGACGACACCAAATTGAGCCACTGGCCAGACTCCCTTCTCCCTGGTATACGGGACAGAAGTAGTGCTCCCCACAGAACTCACATACGGGTCGCCTAGGGTACTAGCCTACGATGAAGTAGCGCAAGAGTAGCTACGGCATGATGATGCCATGCTCCTCAAGGAGAACCATGTCCGGGCAGCTGTACGTGCTACACGATACCAGTAGGCTCTGCACCGCTACCATAGCCGCAGGGTCCAAGCCCAGAGCCTTGAGGAAGGTGACCTTGTCCTTAGGCGTGTTCAATCCGCCAAGGGTTCCAACAAGTTGACACCGAACTATGAAGGCCCTTACCGGGTACCACGAGTCACCAGACCCGGCGCAGTCCGTATGGAGATCAAAGATGGCATACCAATGCAAAACTCATGGAACATTGAGCATCTTCGTAAGTTCTACCCGTAAGGCGCAGCTGTCGGGCCTTGCCCGGCAGCCTGTTTTGTACAATCATAGTCCCCTGGACTTGTAACCCTTTGTACAAAGCCAGGTGAAAAACCTATGCAGAGATAATAAAATGAAGCGATGGCACCAAAACCAGCATGCATGTTTAAATTAAGTATGGCTATCTTATGATTACGATAAGACCTAACATGGGATAATTAATCCTTCACAAAGGGATCGTGTGCAGCTATTTTCTCCCTTGCACCTCTTTGATCCACAGCAGGGCTTCCGCTAGGGGTTAACTTCCCGAAAGGAGGAATAAGAACGAACCAGTGTATTGATCCCTAATAGCCCCTCCCTATCGGGAATGATAAGAAGGACAACAAACACAAATAAGTTCATGTCGCCATCCATAATGTATCCATGTATGAGAAACTTGTGCGTGAGGAAACCTAATCGCTCCCAACATCTGTGCTCCCATCTTTTTGATTTGAAGTTTCTTCAGTCCAGAGCTGGTCACAGTAGCAGTTGGGGGGATGCTAACAAAGGACTGGTTTTCCACCCACGCTCCTAGCCCATCACCATGGTTCAGTAGTAGCTGTGGGAGGAACCGGCAAGAAGTTTTGCTGAGAAACTTTGTTACTTGAAAGTATTAAGGAATCATTCCTTAGCATGGACATTATACATGCACAAGTACCCAACAACCACTCTTTTCCATTAATACACAGATAAACAAGTAGGAATCATATGGAATACAAGCATGGGTATAGGATTACATAATTTGACCTAAAGCTTGGCAAATGCCTACATATTTTGATTTGAAAAAACAAAGATAAGTGCCCCATAATGCCTTTCTTGTCCCTCTCCTCCTACGAGTTGCATCCAAGCAGAAAGAGGGCAAAAGGAGCGCCTGGGCAGAAACCTAGCCCGACCCATCAAGGCTTGCGGGACGCAGTCTGACAAGATAGGGAGGGCAAGGGCGAAGCCGGAAGGACGGAAGGAGCAGCTAGACGATGCCCTGGTCACCACCGCCAGGACCAGAGGAACGTGGCAGGAGGGTCACCATCAGGGAAGATGAAGCCGGAGTCCACGAGGAAACCTGCCGGGGTCCAGCTGGAGGAGGCGGAGACATCTACACTCCACACCCCGGCAAATCGCTTTGTCGGGGAGAAGACCAGGTGTAGATGATGGTGCTGACGGTTACGGTGTGACCGGCATTCAGCTAGAGTCTGTGTCGTCACCTTCATGCTTCGCGACCGGGAGCTCACTGTCGTCGTCCTCCTAACTGACGTCCTCCTCGTCGCTATCGCTCGTGGAGGAACTTTCATCATCATTCGAGCTCTCTGTGCAGCACCCTAAGCGAGCACCCGAGCGTCCGAAGACCTTGATGGAGAGCATATCAATCTCCATTAACTTGAAATGAAGAACGTGCCACTCCGCCAAGCTGTGGGCACGTGCGAATGTTTTCCAACCGCGCCGGAGAAGCATAACATGAGGAGCGGGGAACTCAACATCCACCTGCATGTTGCCATTACAGCAACCTCTCATGTGCAACTTCAACCAGTGTGGTTGTTCAACCTCCATCACCCTTGTGAAAGGGGTGGGAAGCCGAAGACGACTGCACGGGGGCTCGTGTAGCCTAACAAGGAATTCCAGCATCTTGTCTCTGACGTGGCCCTCCCACATGGCCGAATCGACTATGGGAGGTGTGGTCGGGGCACTGCCGCATCCTCCCCGGCCCCGAGCGCCACGCCGGCCATGACCACGTCCTGTAGCTTTGCCTTGAGCACTGGACTATGCCCCTGCATCTCCAGCGGGAGCAGGGATACGGTGCTGAGAGGAAGCCCTTGTCACCGCTGCTGGAGCACGACCGCCCCCTCTTCCCCTCACCATGGTGGAGGAGGGACACAATAAGAAGAAGGAGAGAGTCCGTGCATGAGCCCTTCCCTTTGCCGCCACGCTCCCTTTTATAGTGGAGCGTGGCAGGGGCTGGCTCCCCACCACCCTGGGGTAACCGCGCCGCTTCACCAATCCCGTTCATCTGCGGCACTAATGGTGTCCAGATTCGTCGGCCGTTGTCCTACGCCAATCCTCGACGCCATGCTTTCTGCCGTGGCACCACCTCCTACGCCGTGCGCGTCCGCCACCAACCCCGCGCAATGCATGAAGCGCACATGGCGGAAACGACAAGCGTAGTGGGATGGGTAAGTAGTTTCCTCCAGATCATGTGCGGGCAGTTCAATCAACCCCCCCCCCCCCCCCCCCCGAATGTGGGAATCCTATGACCCATCACCTGGATATACCCACGTCGCCGGTGTCGCATGACTCGCGGAGAACCCGGAAATTCATTCAACCTCAGGTTAGTGAAGAAGCAAGGAAAATTTCAGAAACATGGATCCCACCGCGACCTGGTCAGACTGCCCTCCTGTGCGTTGTTAGGGCCTACCCCAATGATGCCCAGCGGCATGTGACGCCCCGAGACTGATGCTCCAGATGCCTTCCATGTCTTGCATGTCAGCTATGTTATTTATTTGTTTGTTTGCATTCATCATGTCATCATTTGCATTGCATCAGCACTCGTTGCCGTCATTGTATTCAAAACTTACATCCACCCGTAGTTGCCACGTCCCCCCTTGCTTTTGTTGACCGTTCCGATACCAACCTTGTTCTTTGATTTCCCTTTTGCCTAAACTGGAATCTCTTTGCATAGTGCATCAACCCCTGCATTGTCTCTTTCTCAACTTCATCTTCTTATACACCCACAACCTTGCTTGATCATCTTCTTCTCCTTCTTCATTAATCCATTTAAATTGTGGCATTCTATTTCCTGCACCAATTTAATGTTCATTCTTTTCCTATAAATTCTCAACCATGCCTTCAACCTCTCTGCAAAAAATTCAGCTCCTTTGGACTTGTTTTGGTTGGGTTCAAAAATGGCTCAAGTTTGAATTTAATTCAAACTTGAATTATTTTATGTCCAAACAAGTTTATTCAAATTGTGCATATTTCCAGGACTCCATTGCTATCTTCATCCCTGCCAAATATCGTATCTTCCCTTGCCTTTCTTTTCTTCCAAGTTTTCTGTCTAAAGAAAAAGGAAGGAAAAGAAATGTAGCAAGAGAGAGAGAGCCCAGCTCCAGCAGCAGCAGCCCATCTCCCCAGCCCACCTACAGCAAGCCACCTCACTTACCCATTCGAATCCACCCCAGCAGCACTGCTCCTCTGTTCATCATCTTCTCCCTGTACGACAGGATATCCAGAGCCTCCACGTCGGCAGCCGGCTTGATTTGACGGCCGGAACAGCCTCCCTACCTCCTATAAATCATGCCCCGATGCCCTAGGTCCTCTCCTGTTTCCACTCCTTCCTCCTCCTCGTCTACCTGCTGCAAGGTAAGCCACTCCATGCCATAGCCATCTCCAACGCCATGCTCGAGCTCTACTCCGGCGCGATCAAGCTTGATGCCGTTGTCTTCTTCCTCGGGGAGCGATGCCTGCATCTCCTTCTTCTTTCTCGACCTCGCAAGCGCCCATTCGAGCCACGGATCGACCTCCTCCTTGACGTCTTCTTCCCCTGCTTCCTCTACTTCATGGACCCGAAGCCCTGCCAAGTCTCCTCCGCCGTTCAGCGTGCTTCCCCGCCGTCTCCACTGTGTTCCAGTTGAACCATGATGTCACCAAAACCCGTGGTGAGCTCATGCTCCTCCCGATCTTTGTCCCCTTGTTGATTCCGTCCACGAAGCCGGCGTTTTGTGCATATCCGAGGCCCTAAGCACCGGAAATCTTTGCAACCTCTATTGTAACCCTGCTTGCACGCTCGAGTTCACCCACGTACACGCGCCCATAGCCCCCGCATGCATCTGCACCCGCGCGTGCACCCTGCCTGTTTCCCGCTCGCTCGCCGCACCATGCTCGCCTCTGCCGCACTTGCTCGCCGATGCCTGATACGTCCATTTTGCATCATGCTTTTATATCAATATTTATTGCATTCTGGGATGTTATTACACATTATATCTCAATACTAATGGCTATTCTCTCTTATTTTACAAGGTTTACCATGAAGAGGGGGAATGCCGGCAGCTGGAATTCTGGCTGGAAAAGGAGCAAACATTGCAAACCTATTCTGCACTGCTCCAAAAATCCTGAAACTCCACGAAACCTATTTTTGGAACTAATAAGAATTATTGAGCGGAAGAAATACATCAGGGGGCCCACACCCTGGCCAGGAGGGTGGGGGGCGCGCCCACCCCTACTGGGCGTGCCCCCTGTCTCCTGGGCCCCCTGGTGGCCCCCGGTGTCCATCTTCTCCTATATGAAGGCTTTTACCCTGGAAAAAATCGTGGGCAAGCTTACGGGACGAAACTCCACCGCCATGAGGCGAACCAATCTAGGGCTCCGGCGGAGCTGTTCTGCCGGGGACACTTCCCTCCGGGAGAGGAAAATCATCACCATCGTCATCACCAATGATCCTCTCATCGGCAGGGGGTCAATCTCCATCAACATCTTCACCAGCACCATCTCCTCTCAAAACCCTAGTTCATCTCTTGTATCCAATCTTGTATCAAAACCACAGATTGGTACTTGTGGGTTGCTAGTAGTGTTGATTACTCCTTGTAGTTGATGCTAATTGGTTTACTTGGTGGAAGATCATATGTTCAGATCCTTAATGCATATTACTACTCCTCTGATTATGAACATGAATATGCTTTGTGAGTAGTTACGTTTGTTCCTGAGGACATGGGTGAAGTCTTGCTATTAGTAGTCATGTGGATTTGGTATTCGTTCGATATTTTGATGAGATGTATGTTGTCTTTTCCTCTAGTGGTGTTATGTGAACATCGACTACATGACACTTCACCGTTATTTGGGCCTAGAGGAAGGCATTGGGAAGTAATAAGTAGCTGATGGGTAGCTAGAGTGACAGAAGCTTAAACCCTAGTTTGTGCGTTGCTTCGTTAGGGGCTGATTTGGATCCATATGTTTAATGTTGTGGTTAGGTTTACCTTAATACTTCTTTTGTAGTTGCGGACACTTGCAATAGGGGTTAATCATAAGTGGGATGCTTGTCCAAGTAAGGGTAGTACCCAAGCACCAGTCCACCCACATATCAAATTATCAAAGTACCGAACGCGAATCATATGAACGTGATGAAAACTAGCTTGACGATAATTCCCATGTGTCCTAGGGAGCTCCTTTCTCATTATAAGAAATTGTCCAGGCTTATCCTTTGCTACATAAAGGATTGGGCCACCTTGCTACACTTTATTTACTTTATTTCCTAGTTGCTCGTTACAATTTATCTTATCACAAAACTATCTATCACCTACAATTTCAGTGCTTGCAGAGAAAACCTTACTGAAAACCGCTTATCATTTCCTTCTGCTCCTCATTTGGTTCGACACTCTTACTTATCGAAAGGACTACGATAGATCCCCTACACTTGTGGGTCATCAAGACTCTTTTCTGGCGCCGTTGCCAGGGTGTGTAGCGCTTTTGGTGAGTGGAACTTGGTAAGGAAACATTTATATAGTGTGATGAAATTTTCTGTTACTTGTCACTATGGAAACTAATCCTTTGAGGGGCTTGTTCGGGGTATCTTCACCCCGACCAGAAGAGCAAAGAGTTGCTCCTCAACCTACTAAACTTTTTGAAAATATTTACTTTGAGATTCCTTCGGGTATAATAGAGAAACTGCTAGCTAATCCATTTGCAGGAGATGGAACATTGCATCCCGATTTACACCTTATCTTTGTGGATGAAGTTTGTGGATTATTTAAGCTTGCAGGTATTCCTGATGATGTTGTCAAAAGGAAGGTCTTCCCTTTATCTTTGAAGGGAGATGCATTGACATGGTATAGGCTATGTGATGATACGGGATCTTGGAATTATAAACGATTGAAGTTGGAATTTCACCAGAAGTTCTATCCTATGCATCTTGTTCATCGTGATCATAATTACATATATAATTTCTGGCCTCGCGAAGGAGAAAGCATCACTCAAGCTTGGGGGAGGCTTAAATCAATGTTATATTCATGCCCCAATCATGAGCTCTCCCGGGAAATGATTATTCAAAAAAATTATGCTCGGCTTTCTCTTAATGATCGCAACCTGCTCGATACTTCCTATGTTGGTTCTTATATGCTGAAGACTATTGATTTCAAATGGGACTTATTGGAAATAATTAAATGCAATTCTGAAGATTGGGGTTCCGACGACGGTAAGGAGTCAGGTATGACACATAAGTTCGATTGTGTTAAATCCTTTATGGATACTGATGCTTTTCGTGGATTTAGCGCTAAATATGGACTTGACTCTGAGATAGTAGCTTCTTTCTGTCAATATTTTGCTACTCACATTGATCTCCCTAAAGAGAAGTGGTTTAAATATAATCCTCCCGTTGAAGTAAAAGTAGTTGCACCCATTACTGTTGAAGAAAAGACTATCACCATAGTGATCCTATTGTTCCTACTACTTATGTTGAGAAACCTCCTTTTCCTGTTAGGATAAAGGATCATGCTAAAACTTCGACTGTTGTTCGTAAGAGTAATACTAGGACTTATACACCTCCTGAGCAGATCAAAGTCGAACCTAGTATTGATATGGTTAAAGATCTCTTGGATGATGATTTAGATGGGCATGTTATTTATTTCTGTGGTGAGACTGCTAATATTGCTAGACCAGATGCTAGGATACATAGACCTATGGTAGGCACGCCTGTTATTTCCGTTAAGATAGGAGATCATTGTTATCATGGCTTATGTGATATGGGTGCTAGTGCTAGTGCAATACCCTATGATTTATCTAAAGAAATTATGCATGAAATTGCACCCGTTGAATTAGAAGACATTGATGTTACTATTAAGATTGCTAATAGGGATACCATTAAACCAGTTGGGATAGTTAGAGATGTTGAAGTCTTGTGTGGGAAGGTTAAATACCCTGCTGATTTTCTTGTTCTTGGTTCCCCACAAGATGATTTTTGTCCCATTATTTTCGGTAGACCCTTATTGAACATGGTTAAGGCTAGAATTGATTGTGAAAAGGATACTGTTACAATTGGCTTAGAGGGTATGTCTCATGAGTTTAATTTTGCTAAGTTTCATAGACAACCTCGTGATAGAGAATCACCTAGTAAGGATGAGATTATTTGTCTTGCTTCCATTGCCGTACCTCCTACTAATCCGTTAGAACAATATTTGCTACACCATGAAAACGAAATGTTTATGAAGAAAAAGGGAAATAGATGAAGTGTTCCTTAAACAGGAACCTATGCTGAAACATAACCTTCCCATTGAAATTCTTGGGGATCCCCCTCCACCCAAGGGTGAGCCCGTGTTTGAACTCAAACCATTACCTGATAATCTTAAGTATGCTTATCTTGATGAAAAGAAAATATATCATGTTATTAGTGCTAACCTTTCAGAGCAAGAAGAAGAAAGATTATTGAAAACTCTAAAGAAGCACCGAGCTGCTATTGGATATACTCTGGATGATCTTAAGGGCATTAGTCCCGCATTATGCCAACACAAAATTTCAGTGGAGAAAGATGCCAAACCAGTTAGAGATCCTCAACGACGACTGAACCCCAAGATGAAAGAAGTGGTAAGAAAGGAGATACTAAAGCTCCTTGAGGCAGGTATAATTTATCCCGTAGCTGATAGTGATTGGGTAAGCCATGTCCATTGTGTTCCTAAAAAGGGAGGTATTACCGTTGTTCCTAATGATAAAGATGAATTGATCCCGCAAAGAATTATTATAGGTTATAGGATGGTAATTGATTTCCGTAAAATAAATAAAGCTACTAAGAAAGATCATTACCTGTTACCTTTTATTGATCAAATGCTAGAGAGACTATCCAAACACACTCATTTTTGCTTTCTAGATGGTTATTCTGGTTTCTCTCAAATACCAGTGTCAACGGGGGATCAATCAAAAACTACTTTTACTTGCCCTTTCGGTACTTTTGCTTATAGACGTATGCCTTTTGGTTTATGTAATGCACCTACTACCTTTCAAAGATGCATGATGGCTATATTCTTTGATTTTTGTGAAAAGATTTGTGCGGTATTCATGGATGACTCCGTTTATGGATCCTCTTTTGATGATTGTTTGAGCAACCTTGATCAAATTTTGCAGAGATGCGAAGACACTGGTCTCATCCTGAATTGGGAAAAGTGTCACTTTATGGTTAATGAAGGCATTGTCTTGGGACATAAGATTTCTGAGAGAGTTATTGAAGTTGACAAAGCCAAAGTTGATGCTATTGAAAGGATGCCATGTCCCAAGGACATAAAAGGTATAAGAAGTTTCCTTGGTCATGCCGGTTTTTATAGGAGGTTCATTAAGGACTTTTCTAAAACATCTAGGCCTCTGACTAATTTATTGCAAAAAGATATTCCTTTTGTCTTTGATGATGATTGTGTAGAAGCATTTGAAATACTTAAGAAAGCTTTTATCACTGCACCTATTGTTCAACCACCTGATTGGAATTTACCTTTTGAAATTATGTGTGATGCTAGTGATTACGCTATAGGTGTTGTTCTAGGGCAAAGAGTTGATAAAAATGGAATGTTATCCAGTATGCTAGTAAGACTCTTGATACTACCCAAAGAAATTATGCTACTACTGAAAAAGAATTCTTAGCAATTGTGTTTGCATGTGATAAGTTTAGACCTTATATTGTTGATTCCAAAGTTACTATTCACACTGATCATGCTGCTATTAAATATCTTATGGAAAAGAAAGATGCTAAGCCTAGACTCATTAGATGGGTTCTCCTGCTCCAAGAATTTGACTTGCATATTATTGATAGAAAGGGAGCTGAGAACCCCGTTGCAGACTTGTCTAGGTTAGAGAATGTTCTTGATGACCCACTGCCTATTAATGATAGTTTTCCTGATGAACAATTAGCGGTTGTCAATGCTTCTCATACTGCTCCTTGGTATGCTGATTATGCTAATTACATTGTTGCTAAATATATACCGCCTAGTTTCACATACCAGCAAAAGAAAAAGTTCTTTTATGATTTAAGACATTACTTCTGGGATGATCCACACCTTTATAAAGGAGTAGATGGTATTATTAGACGTTGTGTGCCTGAGCATGAACAGGAACAGATCCTACACAAGTGTCACTCTGAATCCTATGGAGGACACCACGCTGGAGATAGAACTGCACACAAGGTACTATAATCTGGTTTTTATTGGCCTACTCTTTTCAAAGATGCTCGTAAGTTTGTCGTATCTTGTGATGAATGTCAAAGAATAGGTAACATTAGTAGACGTCAAGAAATGCCTATGAATTATTCTCTTGTTATTGAACCATGTGATGTTTGGGGCTTTGATTATATGGGGCCTTTTCCTGCCTCCAATGGTTATACACATATTTTACTTGTTGTTGATTACGTTACTAAGTGGGTAGAAGTTATTCCAACTAGTAGTGCTGATCATAACACTTCTATTAAAATGCTTAAAGAAGTTATTTTCCCGAGGTTTGGAGTCCCTAGATATCTTATGACTGATGGTGGTTCACACTTTATTCATGGTGCTTTCCGTAAGATGCTTGCTAAGTATGATGTCAATCATAGAATCGCATCTCCTTATCACCCGCAGTCTAGTGGTCAAGTGGAGTTGAGCAATAGAGAGCTCAAATTAATTTTGCAAAAGACTGTGAATAGATCTAGAAAGAATTGGTCCAAAAAACTTGATGATGCATTATGGGCCTATAGAACTGCATACAAAAATCCTATGGGTATGTCTCCATATAAGATGGTTTATGGAAAAGCTTGTCACTTACCTCTTGAACTTGAACATAAAGCATATTGGGCTATTAAAGAGCTCAACTATGACTACAAACTTGCCGGTGAGAAGAGGTTGTTTGACATTAGCTCACTTTATGAATGGAGAACCCAAGCATATGAGAATGCCAAGTTATTCAAAGAAAAAGTCAAACACTGGCATGATAAAAGGATACAAAAGCGTGAGTTTAACGTAGGTGATTATGTGCTATTATTCAACTCTCGTTTAAGATTTTTTGCAGGAAAACTTCTCTCTAAATGGGAAGGTCTTTACGTTATCGAGGAGGTCTATCATTCTGGTGCCATAAAAATCAACAACTTTGAAGGCACAAGTCCGAGGGTGGTGAACGGTCAAAGAATTAAACATTATATTTCAGGTAATCCTATTAATGTTGAAACTAATATTATTGAAACTATAACCCCTGAGGAATACATAAGGGATACTTTCCAGAACGTTCCAGACTCCGAAAAGGAATAGGTATGTGGTACCGTAAGTAAACCAACTCCAAAACAACTCCGATGGCAATTTTTATCCGTTTTGGAATATTTACGAATTTTAGGAAGAAAGAAGTAGTCCGAGAGGGACACCAGGCCTCCACGAGAGTGGAGGGCGCGCCCACCCTTACTGGGCGCGCCCCCCTGTCTCGTGGAAACCTCGTGTGCCTCCTGGACTCTGTTTTCTTGCACGTTACATATTTTGGTCGGTAAAATTCATTATATATACTCCCGAAGGTTTTGACCACCGTATCACGCAAATATCCTCTGTTTTCGTTTCGAGCTGTTCCTGTTTCAGATCTAGAGCATCATGTCGTCTCCAAGTGCTCCCAAGGACAAGTTTTTCGAGAGGGTTATCAACCCCTATCTCGTGGAGGTGCTGCAGCACCCTCAAACCATTGAGATGCGTGAGGGGGTGCTACACATCCACGATGTGGAGGGACCAAGGCGTACCGGAAGCATGGAGACAAAGCTCGAAGCCATGGAGCAGCAAGTTTTCAAGTGCCAAGGGATGGTGGAGCGTGGACTCAACGCCAACCAGATGATGATCACGGAGTTCACCAACAACCACAAGCTAGATGCCAAGGTCATTGGGGAGACCAACTTCAAGCTTCAAGAGAAAATCGAGCACCTCCAAGCCCAGATCTATGACCTGCAAAACCAAAACTGTGAGTATGAATATAGATTCAAGAGGATGAGTTTGGCTGCAGATTTAAGGATCCCGGAGACTCTATCATCCTTCTATGATGGTGAGCTTATGCCTTGGAAGATGGACGACAAGCCTACATCATCAACAACTCCTACTTCACCACCTCCGAGGACATAATCACATGGGTATGGGCACTCCCCTTGGCAACTGCCAAGCTTGGGGGAGGTGCCCCGGTATTGTATCACCATCACACTCCTATCTTTACCGTTTTATTTAGTTCGATCCTTTTAGTAGTATTTTGATCTAGTAGATTGATGTTTTGGTATCAACTAGTTTTGAGTTTTGCTTTGTGATCTCTTTATGTAATCGAGTCCGTGAGCTATCTATAATAAAGATTAGTGTTGAGAAAAGGGCTCTGCTATGTTGCTATCATCTTGAGAAAGTAGAAAGAATAAAAGAGTTCATATTGATCTTATGGTTAGTGATGACTTCACACATAGAAAGTATGAGGCATAAAAGTTGTTGAGAGTTGATAAACATAGTCTTGGTCATCGTTGCAATTAATAGGAAATGATAAGGAAAGAGAGGCTCACATACAAATATATTATATTGGACACCTTTTATGATTGGGAGCACTCATTAAGTATGACATGCTAAAAGAGTTGACGTTGGACAATGAAAACAACGTAATGGTTTATGTTTTCTCACATCTCAGTTAAAGTATATTGCCATTGACCTTCCAAACATGTTGAGCTTGACTTTCCCCCTCATGCTAGCCAAATTCCTTGCACTAAGTAGAGATACTACTTGTGCTTCCAAATATCCTTAAACCCAGTTTTGCCATGAGAGTCCACCATACCTACCTATGGATTGAGTAAGATCCTTCAAGCAAGTTGTCATGTTGCAGGCAATAAGAATTGCTATCTAAATATGTATGACTTATTAGTGCAGAGAAAATAAGCTTTATACGATCTTGTTGTGGAAGTAATAAAAGCGACGGACTGCATAATAAAGGTCCACATACAAGGGGCAATATAAAGTGACATTCTTTTGCATTAAGATTTTGTGCATCCAACCCTAAACGCACATGAAAACCTCTGCTTCCCTCTACGAAGGGCCTATCTTTTACTTTATGTTTTTACTTTATGCTTGAGTCAAGGTGATCCTCAACTTTCCCTTTTTCATTTTATCCTTTGGCAAGCTCCTTGTGTTTGAAAGATCATGATATATATATCCAATTGGATGTAAGTTAGCATGGGCTATTATTGTTGACATCACCTAAAGGTGAATACGTTGGGAGGCAACACAATAAGCCCCTATCTTTCTCAGTGTCCGACTGAAACTCCATAACCACAAGTATTCCGTGAGTGTTAGCAATTGTAGAAGACTACAAGATAGTTGAGCATGTGGACTTGCTAAAAATCTCTATTGTTGACTCTTTCTGATGTTATGATAAATTGCAATTGCTTCAATGACTGAGATTATAGTTTGTTAGTTCTCAATGAAGTTTTTGAACCATACTTGACATTGTGAATTGATTGTTACTTGAGTATAAGAAATCATATGATAAAATCTATTTATGTTGCTGTTATAAGAATGATCATGATGCCCTCAAGTCCATATTTTATTTTTATCGACACCTCTATCTCTAAACATGTGGACATATTTTTCGATTTCGACTTCTGCTTGAGGACAAGCGAGGTCTAAGCTTGGGGGAGTTGACACGTCCATTTTGCATCATGCTTTTATATAAATATTTATTGCATTATGGGATGTTATTACACATTATATCTCAATACTTATGGCTATTCTCTCTTATTTTACAAGGTTTACCATGAAGAGGGGGAATGTCGGCAGCTGGAATTCTGGCTGGAAAAGGAGCAAACATTGGAAACCTATTCTGCATTGCTCCAAAAATCTTGAAACTCCACTAAACCTATTTTTGGAATAAATAAGAATTATTGAGTGGAAGAAATACATCAGGGGGCCCACACCCTGGCCAGGAGGGTGGGGGCGCGCCCACCCCTACTGGGCGCGGCCCCTGTCTCCCGGGCCCCCTGGTGAACCCCCGGTGTCCATCTTCTGCTATATGAAGGCTTTTACCCTGGAAAAAATCGTGGGCAAGCTTACGGGACGAAACTCCGCCGCCACGAGGCGGAACATTGGCGGAAGCAATCTAGGGCTCCGGCGGAGCTGTTCTGCCGGGAACACTTCCCTCCGGGAGGGGGAAATCATCACCATCGTCATCACCAACTATCCTCTCATCGGGAGGGGGTCAATCTCCATCAACATCTTCACCAGCACCATCTCCTCTCAAAACCCTAGTTCATCTCTTGTATCCAATCTTGTATCAAAACCACAAATTGGTACCTGTGGGTTGCTAGTAGTGTTGATTACTCCTTGTAGTTGATGCTAATTGGTTTACTTGGTGGAAGATCATATGTTCAGATCCTTAATGCATATTATTACTCGTCTGATTATGAACATGAATATGCTTTGTGAGTAGTTACGTTTGTTCCTGAGGACATGGGTGAAGTCTTGCTATTAGTAGTCATGTGACTTTGGTATTCGTTCGATATTTTGATGAGATGTATGTTGTCTTTTCCTCTAGTGGTGTTATGTGAATGTCGACTACATGACACTTCACCATTATTTGGGCCTAGAGGAAGGCATTGGGAAGTAATAAGTAGATGATGGGTTGCTAGAGTGACAGAAGCTTAAACCCTAGTTTATGTGTTGCTTTGTTAGGGGCTGATTTGGATCCATATGTTTAATGTTGTGGTTAGGTTTACCTTAATACTTCTTTTGTAGTTGCGGACGCTTGCAATAGGGGTTAATCATAAGTGGGATGCTTGTCCAAGTAAGGGCAGTACCCAAGCACCGGTACACCCACATATCAAATTATCAAAGTACCGAACGCGAATCATATGAACGTGATGAAAACTAGCTTGACGAGAATTCCCATGTGTCCTCGGGAGCTCCTTTCTCATTATAAGAAATTGTCCAAGCTTATCCTTTGCTACATAAAGGATTGGGCCACCTTGCTGCACTTTATTTACTTTATTTACTAGTTGCTCGTTACAATTTATCTTATCACAAAACTATCTATCACCTACAATTTCAGTGCTTGCAGAGAAAACCTTACTGAAAACCGCTTATCATTTCCTTCTGCTCCTCGTTGGGTTCGACACTCTTACTTATCGAAAGGACTACGATAGATCCCCTACAATTGTGGGTCATCAACGCCCGAGACGAGCACGGCCTCGTGCTCGAGCCAATCTCCCGCAGCTGCTCCGCACACACGCATGCATCCATACCCCATTCCCGCAGACTCCCTAGAAGGATTCCGCACCCCCGCCGGTCCTCTGAAACCACAGCAGCTGTTGCTGTTGGCTCCTATGACCGGCAAGTCCCCGTGCGGACGCTTCAGTTTGGGTCCTGGCCACGTTGACCATATGCTTTATCTTCCCGCTGATCTCCCATTGCATCACCAGCACATAGCTAGCCTAGTGGTTAGCACAGCCACTATCCATCCGGCCCGTGCATTTTTTTTCATGTCTGTGTATTTTCGCATTTTCAAGTGCATGCATATTTATAGGAATGGCCACTGTTTTGTATTGTTAATAACTAAATATGCATGCATCCAAATTAGACAAACTATATATGTAAAATGCTTAGAATTTCATCTAGTTTCATAATATGCTACTTTCATCCATGTTAAACATGTTTAAATTGTTGTTTGCATTTAATTTGCTTAATTTCATGTTAAAATGATTTATTTCATAACTAATTAACCGTAACGCAGAATTTAAGAAACTTTATATGTAAATGGGGTAGAAAAATGCCTAGTATAACTTGATGCACTTATTTTTGCTGTTTAACAAATCTAAAACTGTGTTTAGGGCAGAACAGTAGCAAATCCATAAATTGCATATGGGGATTTTCCGGAATTGATGTTTGTTGTTCCCGCCTCATTTAAACTTGCCTAGATAGGTAGTTTTATTATGTTTCACCCCTTGCAATGTTAAGCAACATTTAATATTGATGTATAAACGGGAGTGAAGTAAGTAATTGATGTGGTGTTTCTTCAATATGCAACTCGTTGCATATTCAACTCCACTTAACTTGTAGTATTGTTTGTTGCACTTTGTCTTGGCATGCCATGCTCATTAAATCGGACATGCATCATACTTGATTGTGCATCATGCCATCTCTATGTGATGTTTGTTTACCATGTTGTTTTCTTCTTTCCGGTTGTGCGTCTTCTCGATAGTTCCCATTATGTTGCAGTTGTGAGGATTCGTTCGACTACGTCCGTTTGTCTTCTTCATGGACTCGTTCTTCTTCCTAGCAAGATTTCAGGCAAGATGACCATTACCCTCGATATCACTTCTATCTTTGCTTGCTAGTTGTTCGTCTTGTCGCTATGTTGCGCTACATACCACTTGTTTATCATGCCTCTCATATCGCCATGTCAAGCCTCTAACCCATCTTCCTAGCAAACCGTTGTTTGGCTATGTTACCGCTTTGCTCAGCCCCTCTTATGGGCGTTGTTAGTTGCAGGTGAAGTTGAAGATTTGCTCCATGTTGGAACATGATTATGTTGGGATATTACAATATCTCTTATTTTAATTAATGCATCTATATACTTGGTAAAGGGTGGAAGGCTCGGCCTTATGCCTGGTGTTTTCTTCCACTCTTGCCGCCCTAGTTTCCGTCATACCGGTGTTATGTTCTTTAATTTTGCGTTCCTTACGCGGTTGGGGTTATGGGACCCCCTTGACAGTTCGCTTTGAATAAAACTCCTCCAGCAAGGCCCAACCTTGGTTTTACCATTTGCCTACCTACCACCTATACCTTTCCCTTGGGTTCTCCAGACCCAAGGGTCATCTTTATTTTAGCCCCCCGGGCCAGTGCTCCTTTGAGTGTTGGTCCGAACCGAGCCGCCTGCGGGGCCATCTCGGGGAAACTGGAGGGCTGGTTTTACTCGTAGCCTGTCTCATCTGGTGCACCCTAAGAACGAGATACGCGCGACTCCTATCGGGATTTTTCGACACATCGGGCGGTCTTTCTGGTATTGTTTTACCATTGTCGAAATGTCTTGTAACCAGGATTCCGAGACTGATCGGGTCTTTTCGGGAGAAGGAATATCCTTCGTTGATCGTGGGAGCTTGTGATGGGATAAGTTGGGACACCCCTGCAGGGTATAAACTTTCGAAAGCATTGTCTGTGGTTATGTGGCAGATGGGAATTTGTTAATGTTTGGTTGTAGAGAACTTGACACTTGACTTAATTAAAATGCATCAACCACGTGTGTAGCCATGATGGTCTCTTTTCGGCGGAGTCCGGGAAGTGAACACGGTTTGGGTTATGTATGAATGTAAGTAGTTTCAGGAACACTTCTTAATCACTTCTAGCTTCATGACCATTGCATAGCTTCTCATCTCTCTCTTATTTGCGTATGTTAGCCACCATATTTGCTTAGTGCTTGCTGCAACTCCACCTCATTACCCCATCCTACCTATAAGCTTAAATAGTCTTGATCTCGCGGGTTTTGAGATTGCTGAGACCTCGTTACTCACAGATACTACCAAAACAGTTGCAGGTGCCGATGATACCAATGCAGGTGATGCTACCGAACTCAAGTGGGAGTTCGACGAGGACCTTGATCGTTACTATGTTTTGTTTCCTGATGATCAGTAATGGAGCCCAGTTGGGACGATCGGGGATCTAGCAATTGGGTTATCTTCTTTTTCATTTGGTTGTCCGTAGTCGGACTATGTGTATTTTGGATGATGTATGAATTATTTAAGTTTTGTGAGAAGTGGCGATTGTAAGCCAACCCTCTTTATTCCTATCTTGTTCATTACATGGGATTGTGTGAAGATGACCCTTCTTGCGACAAAACCACAATGCGGTTATGCCTCTAAGTCATGCCCCGACACGTGAGAGATATAGCCGCATCGTGGGTGTTACAAGTTGGTAATCAGAGCCATCCCCGAATTAGGAGCCCCCTGCTTGATCAAATCGCTGACGTTGTTGAGTCTATAACAAAAAACTGTTTTGAGTCTTAGGATTATATTTATCGGAGAGTAGGATTCTTTTTACTCCTCAGTCCCTTCGTCTCTCTGGTGAGGTCTCCTGACGTAGATGTTTTGTCTTTCCTCTCCTCAAAATTCACTAAAAAAATTTAGGATCACGCGGGTATCTTGGGATCGTTCCGATATTCTTGTGACGAGAACATTGTTCTTGGTGCCTCCTGACATTTAGGGGTTGTGGCAGTGTCCCGGGGAGTTGAGCTCCAAGGTGTTGTCGTCACAATTTTATCGTTGCAATTCTGGAATACTTGAGTTTCGCTGACATCAAAAATCTCTTTTATGCAGTTGTTGGTGAGATAACCTCGACGCAGCCCAGTACTGGGGCGGGAGTTCAGGAGTATTGCCATAACTCGTATAACGGATGCTTTTCGTAGGTTGAGGTACACGATTTCCAAAGGTTTCTTGGTTATGTGTTGACAGATGGATACAGCTGGATGTAGGGATTGTTAGTTTGGGTGAGATATTATGCTTCCCCTGTATCCCCAACACCAGATTGCATAACCAGAAAGTTTCGAGAGTTTATAAGTGGGAATTCACATATCTCGTAGGATAACTTTTCAAACGGACACATGATACGATATGGGATCTATCATATGTTTGTTTCTGGCTTATTCTGCAAGCCGAATCCTTTGTTTTTGTTTTGTTTTGTGGTATTCGAGTTGCTTCAATGTCCATACCTTTTCTAAACGGTGTTCTCATATTTCTATGAGAGTACTAATCCTTCTTGATCATTGAGGTTGTCATGTCAACTCTTTTCCAACCGGCGTGCTTCTCTTCAAGTGCATCCGATCATTCCAACAATCGCAAGATCAATTCTAAGCTTTTTCTCAACGGTATTCGTTTCATCCGACCCAAGTTTCCTTTGTTTTTTCACCCTCCCACCCTTTTATTCAAGGACTCAAATTTCTCAATCATGTATCCTTTTATTTGTGAGAAGTCTCTTCATTATTTTCTGTCAATGTTCTTCTCCGGTGATTTCCCATGAAGATACTAACGGAGCTTCAAGTTTATCATTCTTCGCTCTTTTTTCTTCTCCAGTGGATTCAATTCAAGCTGTGTCGATCATATCCTTTCCTCGTTTCAAATGTTTTCTCATGTCGGTGCATCTCTTAATCATCCACCTCTTGCTATTCATGTTTATCTGGAGTGCTGAAGATATCCCAGAAGATTCAAGTTTCCATTCTTATTCCTTTCAAGCTATTTCGAGGTTGTTACCTCATTCAAGACGTTCAAATCAACCGGTGCATTATCTCTTCCTAAGCAATCATTCAACGGTGTTTTCTTTTCAGTGGGCCCTAACCCATAGGTCTTTTCCCAGGATCTTACCTGACTCTTCTAATTTTTTCTGAAGTATTCTCAATTTTTTTTAAAGTGTGATGTAAGAACGGATTATCGTTAGTCATATGTCTTTCTCCAAGATATTTCAAATTCTTTTCATCGTTGATTCAACCTTTATATTCTTCATTTTCCTGGAGTGTCTCAGCAATTCATGGTGGTGTTTCTCATCGTCATTCTCTGCATTTGAAAATCGAAGAGGAGTTCCTCTTAAATCCTTACCCGTTCTTCCAAAGATGCGTAGTTCAAGCTTGATGCCATCCTCTCATAATTGTTTTCGATTGTGAGAATTATTTTCACCCATCCGGTGCAATTCAGGAGTCTTTTCAGTTTGATTCTCCGGAGCCCATCATCTTAGATTTATTCATTCTCAGTTTTCATCTCTCATTCCCCAATTCTACCGGTGCTTCGTTCAAGCATTCTCTAGTCAGCTTGTCATCTCTTCGTTCTCTTGTGTCTATATTCCCTCAAGTATGTTCGTTCATTTGTAATTCTTTCAGGCGATTCGTTCTCTTTTCTTCAATAGTTTTTTCAATTTTTACGATGGTTTGTTCAAGATTCCTCTTCCTATGTTTTCACATTAATTCATTCGTTCTCTCTAAATCCTACCGGTGGTTCGTTGAAGACTCTCTCAAGTTTAAGCTATATCTCTCTTAATTCTTTCTACGAGAATAAGTAGTATGCCAAATCCGTTGCTTGTCATCAATTTAAATTGGTGAAGGATACGCATAACGTAATTCTTATTATTGTTTCATCCAAGTGATCTAGTTTTTTTCTTTCCAGAGTTGTTCATCATGTCACATTTCTCGGTTCGAGATGCTTCATCTTTTCTTTTCCGGAGTTCCAGGTTTTCCGCATTATCTCGTCGCGAAGCTCCATTTAAATCATCGCAAGGCTTCACCTTGTGTTTTCAACTTCTCTTTCTTTTATCATCCTTTTATTACCGGAGTTCTCATGGAGGATCTACATGGTGGTTCGTCAAGGATTCTTATCATTCTTCAATTGTTCTTCAAGATTTCTCTCGAAGCTAAGATCCGCCAAGCTATACTCAAAAATAAACATGGTGTTCAATACATGTCTTGTTTTGAGGAGTTCAAGCATTCTTCATCTTGCATTCCAAAGTGCAATTCTTTCTCTCTTATCTTTTGAGGTGTTGTTATGTCACTCTTGACAATTTCCCTTCGTGTTTCATGATTCGCAAGTTGTCAAGAATGAGATATTTTTAAATCTATCATTTTCTCCTCGTTCAGGATATCGTTTCAACCTATGAATCCCTCCATTGGAGGTATCTTGGGTTATATTTCACCTAAAGCCTTCCCTAAGGATTGTTGCTATTTATGGTGCTTATAAATGACCCAAGTTCTTCATTTATCTTCCCGGTGAAATAAGTTTCTCGTCTCCTTGTTGATATCAATCCAATCTATTTTTTCCGTAGTGGCAGAATTTCACCTCAATTTTGAGAAGTTTTCCATAAGCCAACTACAAGCTTATTCGTTTCATTGTTGGTTTTCCAACAACTCCGTTATAACCTTCTTGGAAGGGTGCTTTCCAAGCTCATTTGTGGCAGAAGTTGGCATTTTCTTCTCCATTCTGTTATTCCAATGATCTATCTTCTATTCTTTCTTCTGGCGGCATTGTGATGTTGCTCTCCTCACTCATCATCTCGATTTGTGAAGATCATATTCTTTTCCTTGCTTATCCATTCAACCGAAGTGTTGAGTCTTCTTTTTAAGTTCTTTTCAACTTATCAAGTCTTGCTTCTCTTTTCAACCGGAGTGCTGCCCGAATTCTTTATTCTTATTCCTTGTAGCAATTTTTTAACCGGAGTGGCTTCAAATCTATCTTGTCCCCTAAGCTCTTGGTTCTCATCATATTCCTTGTTCCTGGAGCCCTTCATTCATGTCTTTGCAACATTCAAGGTTGCACTTGTGTTCCTTGATTCTACTCGTTACCAAAATGCTATCAACTTCATTCATCTCAATTGAATTCTTTCTTTCAAGTTGTTCAACCTCTCAAGGTTCCTTGGTTTCACTCGTTTGCCAAAGAAGCAACTTAGTTTTACCTATTCCCTTCCTCTTCCGTTTCTCTCCGGTGCCATCCTAGATCTCGGGACCAGATCTCTTGTAAGTGGAGGAGTGTTGTGACGCCCCGAGACTGATGCTCCAAATGCCTTCCATGTCTTGCATGTCAGCTGTGTTATTTATTTGTTTGTTTGCATTCATCATGTCATCATTTGCATTGCATCGGCACTCGTTGCCATCATTGTTTTTAAAACTTGCATCCGCTCGTAGTTGTCGCGTCCCCCCTTGCTTTTGTTGACCGTTCTGAGACCAACCTTGTTCTTCGTTTTCCCTTTTGCCTAAATCGGAGTCTCTTTGCACAGTGCATCAACCCATGCATTGTCTCTTTCTCAACTTCATCTTCTTCTACACCGACAACCTTGCTTGATCATCTTCTTCTCCTTCTTCGTTAATCCATTTAAATTGTGGTATTCTATTTCCTGCACCTATTTAATGTTCATTCTTTTCCTATAAATTCTCAACCATTCAACCTCTCTGCCAAAAATTCAGCTCCTTTGGACTTGTGTTGGTTGGGTTCAAAAATGGCTCAAGTTTGAATTTAATTCGAACTTGAATTATTTTTATATCCTTAAAAATCTCCAAACCAGTTTATTCAAATTGTGCATATTTCCAGGACTCCATTAATATCTTCATCCCTGCCAAATTACGTATCTTCCCTAGCCTTTCTTTTCTTCCAAGTTTTATGTCTGAAGAAAAAGGAAGGAAAAGAAATGTAGCAAGAGAGAGAGCCCGGCTCCAGCAGCAGCAGCTCATCTCCCCAGCCCACCTACATCAAGCAACCTCACTTACCCCTTCGAATCCAGCCCACCAGCACCGCTCCTCTGTTCATCGTCTTCTCCCTGTACGGTAGGACATCCAGAGCCTCCATGTCGGCAGCCGGCTTGATTTGACGGCCGGAACAGCCTCCCTACCTCCTATAAATCATGCCCCGGTGCCCTAGGGTCTCTCTTGTTTCCATTCCTCCCTCCTCCTCGTCTAGCCGTCGCAAGGTAAGCCACTCCACGCCATAGCCGTCGCCAACGCCATGCTCGAGCTCTACTCCGGCGCGATCAAGCTCAATGTCGTCGTCTTCTTCATCGGGAAGCGATGCCCGCGTCTCCTTCTTCTTTCTCGACCTCGCAAGCGCCCATTCGAGCCATGGATCGACCTCCTCCTTGACATCTTCTTCCCCTGCTTCCTCTACTTCATGGACCCGAAGCGCTACCAAGACTCCGCTGCTGTTCAGCGCGCTTCCCTGCCGTCTCCACTGTGTTCCAGTTGAACCACGACGTCGCCAAAACCCGTGGTGAGCTCATGATCCTCCCTGTCTTTGTCCCCTTGTTGATTCCGTCCATGAAGCCGGCGTTCTGTGCATATCCGATGCCTTGAGCGCCGGAAATCTTCGCAACCTCTGATGTACCCCTGCTTGCATGCTCGAGTTCGCCCACGTACACGTGCCCGTAGCCCCCGCATGCATCTGTACCCGTGCGCGCACCCCGCTCGCTCGTCGCGCCATGCTCGCCGCCTCTGCCGCACTTGCTCGCCGGCGCCCGAGACGAGCACGGCCTCGTGCTCGAGCCAATCTCCCGCAGCTGCTCCGCACGCACGCACGCACGCATCCATACCCCATTCCCGCAGCCTACCTAGAAGGATTCTGCACCCTTGCCGGTCCTCTGAAACCACAACAGTTGTTGTTGTTGGCTCCCATCACCGGCGAGTCCCCGTGCGTACGCTTCAGTTTCGGTCCTGGTCGCATTGACCATATGCTTTATCTACCCGCTGATCTCCCATTGCAACACCAGCACATACCTAGCCTAGTGCTTGATCTCCCATATGCTTTATCCTATTCGGCGCCGTTGCGCCGCTTAAAGGCATCGACGCAAACGGGCGCACACCCCCGCGCCCCCCACGCCTCCATATTGGGCCGGCCCGTTTAACAACTTTTCTCTTCTGTTTCAAAAAGAAGAAAAAATGAGGGCATGCGTGATCCAATCCTGTGATCTGTCGTTCAGCGCTAGCGCTGATAGCCAGCTGACCTACCTACCTGACGTGTTTTGTTACTTCCTTTAACTTCTTTTCGTCTTACGGCTTTTAATTTTTTGGTTTTGTTTTGTTTTCACTTTTTCCTTTTTCTATCTTTTTTCAAAATGCATAAACTTTTATTATCAGAATCAATCATCCCCGTTTCAGATTCCGCTGCACTTTTTTTAAATGCGTGAACATTTTTTGAAAATTCATGAACATTTTTTAAATCGATAAACCTTTTTAAAATTTGTGAACTTTTCTTAATCAAAACTCATGAACTTGTTTTAAATCTCTGAACTTTTTTTCAAAATCCAGTGAACTTTTTTCAAATATGTGAACTTTTATCAAAATCGATTAACTTTTTTTCAGATCTGTGAACTCTTTTTATCAAAATCGATGAACTTTTTCAAAATCTGGTGAACTTTTTTAAATTTCGTGAACTTTTTTTCATCAAAATCGATGAACTTTTTCAAAATCTGGTGAACGTTTTTTGAATTCTTGAACTTTTTAAAAAATTGGTGATTTTTTTTATTTTTTGTGAACATTTCTTTGAAATCCAAGACGTTTTGTCAAAAACGAGAACTATTTTAAAATTCGTGAATTTTCGTTCCTTTTCCCAAATAACTTGTATTGGTGCTTAAAAGTGGGGTAAATAGATCTGTTTTCGTACATAAAACAACAACTCTATCGTAGAGCAGTGGTAGAAGTGGTAAGTTTGTGAGCAGTGCCCTTGTGGGTTCGAATCCCACTTGCTTCACATTTTCTTGTCGTTTGCTTTTTCAGCTTCTGGGGCAAGCGATGCTGGGCCGGCCCAGCACCGCGCTCCTTCGAACGCCAAATACCATAAGGGGCGCTGAGGGTGCCGAAGAGTGTTTGGCGCAGCCACTATCCATCCGATTTTTGCTCTGTTTTCCCTTTGCTATGCACACACACACCCACTTGCTTCACATTTTCTTGTCGTTTGCTTTTTCAGCTTCTGGGGAAAGCGATGCTGGGCCGGCCCAGCACCGCGCTCCTTCGAACGCCAAATACCATAAGGGGCGCTGAGGGTGCCGAAGAGTGTTTGGCGCAGCCACTATCCATCCGATTTTTGCTCTGTTTTCCCTTTACTATGCACACACACACTCAGCGCTCACTCGGCGCAGCCACTATCCATCCGATTTTTGCTCTGTTTTCCCTTTACTATGCACACACACACTCAGCGCTCACTCGGCCAAGTCCTCCTGGGCCACTACAGGTTGCTGCAATCCCAATTGCTTCACATTTTCTTGTCGTTTGCTTTTTCAGCTTCTGGGGCAAGCAATGCTAGGCCAGCCCAGCACCGCGCTCCTTTGAGCCACTGCATGTTGCTGCAATCCGGTCCATGCATTTTTTTTCCAGTCTATGTATTTTAGCATTTTCCAGTGCATGCATATTTACAGGAGATGCCACTGTTTTGTATTGTTAATAACTAAATATGCATGCATCCAAATTAGACAAACTATATTTACAGGAAATGCCACTTTTTGTATTGTTAATAACTAAATATGCATGCATCCAAATTAGACAAAATATATGTAAAATGCTTAGAATTTCATCTGGTTTCATAATATGCTACTTTCATCCATGTTAAACATGTTTAAATTGTTGTTTGCATTTAATTTGCTTAATGTCATGTTAAGATGATTTATTTCATAACTAATTAACTGTAGCTCCGAATTTAATAAATTTTATATGTAAATGGGGTAGAAAATACCTAGTTTAACTTGATGCACTTACTTTTGCTGTTTAACAACTCTAAAACTGTGTTTAGGGCAGAACAGTACCAAATCCATAAATTGCATATGGGGATTTTCCGGAATTGTTGTTTGTTGTTCCGGCCTCATTTAAACTTGCCTAGATAGGTAATTTTATTATGTTTCACCTCTTTCCATGTTAAGCAACATTTAATATTGATGTATAAACGGGAGTAAACTAAGTAATTCATGTGGTGTTTCTTCTGTTGGGAAACGTAGTAATTTCAAAAAAAATCGTACGCACATGCAAGATCATGGTGATGCATAGCAACAAGAGGGGAGAGTGTTGTCCACGTACCCTTGTAGACCGAAAGCGGAAGCGTTATGACAACGCGGTTGATGTAGTCGTACGTCTTCACAATCCGACCGATCCAAGTACCGAACGTACGGCACCTCCGAGTTCAGCACACGTTCACCTCGATGACGATCCCCGGACTCCGATCCAGCAGGGTGTTGGGGATGAGTTCCGTCAGCACGACGGCGTGGTGACGGTGATGATGTTCTACCGACGCAGGGCTTCGCCTAAGGTCCGCTACGATATGACCGAGGTGAAATATGGTGGAGGGGGGCACCGCACACGGCTAAGGAACGATCACGAAGATCAACTTGTGTTGTCCTAGAGGTGCCCCCCTGCCCCCGTATATAAAGGATCAAGGGGGAGGGGTGGCCGGCCAGGAAGAGGCGCACCAAGGAGGAGTCCTACTCCCACCGGGAGTAGGATTCCCCCCCTTCCAAGTAGTAGGAGTAGGAGTCAAGGAAATGGGGAAGAGAAGAGAAGGAAGGAGGGGGCGCGGCCCCTCCCCCAAGTCCAATTCGAACTAGGCCTTGGGGGGCGCCCAGCCTCTCCTCTCTCTTTCCCCTAAAGCCCAATAAGGCCCATATACTCCACGGCGAATTCCCGTAACTCTCCGGTACTCCGAAATATACCCGAATCACTCGGAACCTTTCCGAACTCCGAATATAGTCGTCCAATATATCGATCTTTACGTCTCGACCATTTCGAGACTCCTCGTCATGTCCCCGATCTCATCTGGGACTCCGAACTCCTTCGGTACATCAAAACTCATAAACTCATAATATAACTGTCATCGAAACCTTAAGCGTGCGGACCCTACGGGTTCGAGAACTATGTAGACATGACCGAGACACGTTTCCGGTCAATAACCAATAGCGGAACCTGGATGCTCATATTGGCCCCTACATATTCAACGAAGATTTTTATCGGTCAAACCGCATAACAACATACATTGTTCCCTTTGTCATCGGTATGTTACTTACCCAAGATTCGATCGTCGGTATCCAATACCTAGTTCAATCTCGTTACCGGCAAGTCTCTTTACTCGTTACGTAGTGCATCATTCCGTAACTAACTCATTAGCTACATTGCTTGCAAGGCTTATAGTGATGTGCATTACCGAGAGGGCCCAGAGATACCTCTCCGACAATCGGAGTGACAAATCGTAATCTCGAAATCCGCCAACTCAACAAGTACCTTTGGAGACACCTGTAGAGCTCCTTTATAATCACCCAGTTACGTTGTGACGTTTGGTAGCACACAAAGTGTTCCTCCGGTAAACGGAAGTTGCATAATCTCATAGTCATAGGAACATGTATAAGTCATGAAGAAAGCAATAGCAACATACTAAACAATCAAGTGCTAAGGCTAACGGAATGGGTCAAGTCAATCACATCATTCTCCTAATGATGTGATCCCGTTAATCAAATGACAACTCTTTTGTCCATGGCTAGGAAACTTAACCATCTTTGATTCACGAGCTAGTCAAGTAGAGGCATACTAGTGACACTATGTTTGTCTATGTATTCACACATGTATTATGTTTCCGGTTAATACAATTCTAGCATGAATAATAAACATTTATCATGAAATAAGAAAATAAATAATAACTTTATTATTGCCTCTAAGGCATATTTCCTTCAGTCTCCCACTTGCACTAGAGTCAATAATCTAGTTCACATCGCCATGTGATGTAACATGAATATTCATATCTGTATATGATTAACACCCATAGTTCACATCGTCATGTGACCAACACCCAAAGGGTTTACTAGAGTCAATAATCTAGTTCACATCGCTATGTGATTAACACCCAAAGAGTACTAAGGTGTGATCATGTTTTGCTCGTGAGAGAAGCTTAGTCAACGGGTCTGTCACATTCAGAGCCGTATGTATTTTGCAAATATTCTATGTCTACAATGCTCTGCACGGAGCTACTCTAGCTAATTGCTCCCACTTTCAATATGATTCCAGATTAAGACTTAAAGTCATCTGGACCAGTGCCAAAACTTACATCGACGTAACCCTTTACGACGAACCTTTTGTCACCTCCATAATCGAGAAATATATCCTTATTCCACTAAGGATAATTTTGACCAATGTCCAGTGATCTACACCTAGATCACTATTGTACTCCCTTGCCAAACCAGGGCAGAGTATACAATAGGTCTGGTATACTACGTCCGTTTGTCTTCTTCATGGACTCGTTCTTCTTCCTAGCGGGATTTCAGGCAAGATGACCATTACCCTCGATATCACTTCTATCTTTGCTTGCTAGTTGTTCGTCCTGTCGCTATGTTGCGCTACCTACCACTTGTTTATCATGCCTCTCATATTGCATGTCAAGCCTCTAACCCACCTTCCTAGCAAACTGTTGTTTGGCTATGTTACCGCTTTGCTCAGCCCCTCTTATAGCGTTGTTAGTTGCAGGTGAAGTTGAAGATTTGCTCCATGTTGGAACATGATTATGTTGGGATATCACAATATCTCTTATTTTAATTAATGCATCTATATACTTGGTACAGGGTGGAAGGCTCGGCCTTATGCCTGGTGTTTTGTTCCACTCTTGCCGCTCTAGTTTCCGTCATACCGGTGTTATGTTCCTTGATTTTGCGTTCCTTACGCGGTTGGGGTTATGGGACCCACTTGACAGTTC
The DNA here is from genome assembly GCA_963921465.1 of Triticum timopheevii. Taxonomy (NCBI): domain Eukaryota; kingdom Viridiplantae; phylum Streptophyta; class Magnoliopsida; order Poales; family Poaceae; genus Triticum; species Triticum timopheevii. Next base: position 274,289,720 of record OY997270.1, on the reverse strand, counting down.
GCTTTGAATAAAACTCCTCCAGCAAGGCCCAACCTTGGTTTTACCATTTGCCTACCTACCACCTATACCTTTCCCTTGGGTTCTCCACATCCAAGGGTCATCTTTATTTTAGCCCCCCGGGCCAGTGCTCCTCTGAGTGTTGGTCCGAATCGAGCCGCCTGCGGGGCCATCTCGGGGAAACTCGAGGGCTGGTTTTACTCGTAGCATGTCTCATCCGGTGCGCCCTGAGAACGAGATACGCGCGACTCCTATCGGGATTTGTCAGCACATCGGGCGGTCTTGCTGGTCTTGTTTTACCATTGTCGAAATGTCTTGTAACCGGGATTCCGAGACTGATCGGGTCTTTTCGGGAGAAGGAATATCCTTCGTTGATCGTGGGAGCTTGTGATGGGCTAAGTTGGGACACCCCTGCAGGGTATAAACTTTCGAAAGCCGTGCCCGTGGTTATGTGGTAGATGGGAATTTGTTAATGTCCAGTTGTAGAGAACTTGATAGTTGACTTAATTAAAATGCATCAACCGCGTGTGTAGCCGTGATGGTCTCTTTTCGGTGGAGTCCGGGAAGTGAACACGGGTTGGGTTATGTATGAACGTAAGTAGTTTTAGGATCACTTCTTGATCACTTCTAGCTTCACGACCGTTGTGTAGCTTCTCATCTTGCTCTTATTTGCGTATGTTAGCCACCATATTTGCTTAGTGCTTGCTGCAACTCCACCTCATTACCCCATCCTACCCTTAAGCTTAAATAGTCTTGATCTCGCGGGTTTTGAGATTGCTGAGTCCTCGTTACTCACAGATACTACCAATACAGTTGCAGGTGCCGATGATACCAGTGCAGGTGATGCTACCGAAATCAAGTGGGAGTTCGACGAGGACCTTGGTCTTTACTATGTTTCGTTTCCTGATGATCAGTAGTGAAGCCCACTTGGGACGATCCGGGATCTAGCAGTTGGGTTATCTTCTTTTTCATTTGGTTGTCCGTAGTCGGACTATGTGTGTATTTTGGATGATGTATGAATTATTTAAGTTTTGTGTGAAGTGGCGATTGTAAGCCAACCCTCTTTATCCCTTTATTGTTCATTACATGGGATTGTGTGAAGATGACCCTTCTTGCGACAAAACCACAATGCGGTTATGCCTCGAAGTCGTGCCCCGACACGTGAGAGATATAGTCGCATCGTGGGTGTTACACGGCACGTATGGGCTAGGCCCGGGGACCCCTGTCGGTGCAACAAACATCCATGTTTGTTTCTCGGATTCATGCATAGGCGTGCCGATGATCGTACGTGTAGTACCAATGCTTAACACAAGGTCACGCCAGAGAAGCCGCTCTTCGTGAGATCAAGGAGAGCGTTAAGAACAGCAAGGATGCAAAAATCCACCTTGGGAAGGGCCTCCCTTGCCGGGTAGGAGGGCCTGGTCAGGTCGAGGCCGCACCCAAGGATGAGCCCAGACTTGCCTCGGTAGGCTTGCTGGGGCCACCAAGATAAAATCCCCCCAGGCTCCTTGCCAGCACGGTCCCTCCAAGACGCCACCGCTCCACCTCGTCGTACCCAAGTCACCCATCAGTGCGGTGTTAGGGTACTAAACAACCATGTGGATCCAATCAGGCACGTGGCACCACCAAATAGAAGATATTAGCTTTATCGACACCCGTCCAGGAGGCGTGCCAAGCTGATAAGCAGAGGCAAATAAGCGGCGCGGCAGGCTTGCCGGGATTTGCCCTCGACACGACACCTAGCAGTGCATTTGATGCACTTTGTACTAACTGCCAGAGTTAGGTATGATAGCACTGTTAGCTATCTAATCACACCCAAATGATTGTTTTGCTACTGTGGTCGCCCGTTAACCTATAAAAGGGGGGCCAAGACCACCTAGCAAGGGGTTCAAACACTTCGACCCCCAACATTTGTAAGCTCATGTCGCTCTCTCCAAGGCACTCTTGCCGGGCCAGAGCGCGTCTAGCCTTCGCCCACCTCCAAATCAATCCACAAAAGCAGGAGTAGGGTTTTACGCTGCAAAGCGGCCCGGACCTGGGTAAAAAGGAGCGTGTCCATCATCGTGTCGTGTGTACTGCCTCTGCTCTTTGTGCAACATGATTGTCCCCATGCCGAACCACAAAGGCGCACCCATGCCCCATAGGTGATCGTGCTTCCACACTGACAAAGATGGAGGAGAACAATCCTATTAATGAGCATATACTCAGAATGTCCGGGTTTCACAACCACTTGACTCAGTTGGGAGTTAATCTTCCAGATGACACAGTCATTGACAGAGTTCTCCAGTCACTGCCACCAGGCTATAAGGGCTTTGTGATGAACTATAATATGCAAGGGACTGAGAAAACAATTCCCGAGCTCTTCGCGATGCTTAAGGCCATGGAGGTAGAAATCAAGAAGGGGCATAAAGTTTTGATGGTAAAAAAGACCACCAGTTTCAACAAAGGCAAGGGAAAGAAAGAGAACTTCAAGAAGAATGGCAAGATAGTTTCCGCTCCCATGAAGAAACCCAAGGCTGGACCCAAACCTGAGACTGAGTGCTTCTACTACAAGGGTAATGGTCACTGGAAGCGGAACTGTCCCCAAGTACTTGGCATATAAGAAGGCTAGCAACATCAACAAAGGTATATGTGATATACATGTTATTGATGTGTACCTTACTAGTGCTCGTAGTAGCACTTGGGTATTTGATACTGATTCGGTTGCAAATATTTGTAACTCGAAACAGCAGCTGCGGAATAAATAAAGACTGGTTAAGGACGAGGTGATGATGCGCGTCGGAAATGGTTCCAAGTTTGATGTGATCGCTGTCGGCACGCTACCTCTACATCTACCTTCTGGATTAGTTTTAAACCTAGATAGTTGTTATTTGGTGCCTGCATTGAGCATGAACATTATATTTGGATCTTGTTTATTGTGAGACGGTTATTCATTTAAGTCAGAGAATAATGGTTGTTCTATTTATATGATTAATATCTTTTATGTTCATGCACCCCTAGTGAATGGTTTATTCTTATTGAATCTCGATCGTAGTGATACACATATTCATAATATTGATGACAAAGAGATACAGAGTTAATAATGATAGTACCACATATTTGTGGCACTACTGCTTAGGTCATATTGGTGTAAAGCGCATGAAGAAACTCCATGTTGATGGACTTTTGGAATCGCTTGATTATGAATCATTTGAGACATGTGAACCATGCCTCATGGGCAACATGACTAAAACTCCATTCCTGGAACAATGGAGCGAGTTAGCGACTTATTAGAAATAATACATGCTGATGTATGCGGTCTGATGAGTGTCGAAGCACGTAGTGGATATCATTATTTTCTTACCTTCACAGATGATTTGAGTAGATATGGGTATATTTACTTAATGAAACACAAGTCTGAAAATTTTGAAAAGTTCAAGGAATTTCAGAGTGAAGTGGAGAATCATCGTAACAAGAAATAAAGTTTCTATAATCTGACCGTGGAGGTGAATATTTGAGTTACGAGTTTGGTATGCATTTAAGACAATGTGGAATTGTTTCATAGCTCACGCCACCTGGAACACCATAGTGTAATGGTGTATCCAAACGTCGCAATCGTATCTACTGGATATGGTGCGTTCTATGATGTCTCTTACCAATTTTCCACTACCACTTTGGGGTTATGCATTAGAGACAGTCGCATTCACTTTAAATAGAGCACGTCTAAACCTGTTGAGACGACACCATATGAGTTATGGTTTGGCAAGAAACCTAAGTCGCCATTTCTTAAAGTTTGGGGAAGGGACGCTTATGTCAAGAGGCTTCAGCGTGATTAGCTCGGACCCAAAGCGGAGAAGTGTGTCTTCATAGGATACCCTAAAGAAACCATTGGGTATACCTTCTACCACAGATCCGAGTAAAAGATCTTTGTTGCCAAGAATGGGTCCTTTCTAGAGAAGGAGTTTCTCTTGAAAGAAGTGAGTGGCAGGAAAGTAGAACTTGATGAGGTAATCGTACCTTCTCTTGAATTGGAAGGTAGAACATCACAAAAGCACTTGTCGTGATGCCAACACCAAAGAAAGAGGAAGCTAATGATGATTATCATGAAACTTCAGATCAAGTTACTACTGAACTTCGTAGGTCGGCCGGGTTGCGTTCCGCACCATAGTGGTACGGTAATCCAGTCCTGGAAATTATGTTGTTAGACAACGACGAACCTATGAATTATGAAGAAGCTATGATGAGCCCAGATTCCAACAAATGGCTTCAGGCCATGAAATCCAAGATAGGATCCATGTATGAGAACAAAGTATGGACTTTGGTGGACTTTCCCGATGATTGACAAGCCATTGGGAATAAATTGAACCTTAAGAAGAAGACATACACTGATGGTAATGTCGCCGTCTATAAAGCTCGACTTGTCGCAAAGGGTTTCCGACAAGTTCAAGGGGTTGACAATGATAAGACTTTGTCACCCGTAGTGATGCTTAAGTTTGTTAAAATTATGTTAGCAATTGTCGTATTTCATGATTATGAGATCTGGTGTAACATACCAAATTTCAAAATTTTGGAATGTAAAATTGATTAATTAAATATATGGGATTGTTTGATTGATTGTGTGAAACTGAGTGGAATTTAAAACTTTTTGAAAGTTGAATGAGAGGGGATGAAATGACTTCCCCAAACTTTCACTTTGCATTTTGATCTCAAAGAATTCAAATTCAATTCAAATGCAAAACCCTAGAGTGAAGATGATATGACTTCTTCCACCAAAAGAAATGAATAGGGTTTTTAAAAATATTTGAGTTCCCATTTGAAAATCATTCAAGTTCATAAACTTTATGTAACTCAATGATTTTCATGAGAGAAGATAAGATGACTTCTTCATATTATATGAAATATGAGTTGGAAGTTTAAAATAATCAAATTGAAAGTTTCTTTGAAGGTATTTTGAAACCCACTTTCAGTTTGGAGTCATTTGAATTTCAAGTTCTCTGAAACTTATTCAAAATGAGAGAAGCAATATGGCACTTCAAAGATTCTGAGGCATTTGAAATATAATTGTAAAAGGAAAAACATAAAAGATTTGGAGGTGGTTTGAAATTCAAATTCAAAACCACTTAGGAGTTATTTTGTTTATTTTCAAATTATTTTTCTCCAAATATAATATATATGGAAAATAGGGTAAAATGATTCCCTACAATAGAAAATGGAGAAAAAGAATTTGTAATGATTTTAGTATTTTTATTTTATTTGTTTCCAGTATTTTGTTTTGTGTGTGTTTAAAAAAACAAAAAAACGGCCAAATCCAAGGACCGAGGCCCACCTTCCCCTCACCGGCCCACTGGCCATCCGACCCAGCCGACACCGCGCCCGCACCGGATCCCGTAGGATCTGGTTGACCGATCCACCGCTGCTCCCTCTCTCTCCCTGACGCGCGGGACCCGCTCGACGTTCACCTTCCTCCTCCGCGCCTGATTTCCTTCCTCTGCTGCCGCTCTCCGGATCCTGCCAGATCCGGCCGTATCCCGTCGCCCCTGTCCCAAGTCTCCCTGTCTATAAAGTCACGACCCTGCACCCAATTCCCCTCTTAGCTTCCTCTCTATCGCCTCGACGTCGCTGCCATTGCTCGCCGTCAACCCACTCTGCCGCCGCCTCGTGGAGATCACTCCGCCACCCTCCGACCACCTCGACTCCTCCCACCACCACCAAACGTGTCACCATCAATTGTCGCATCGTCTCGTGCCCTCACTAGAGTCGGAGGCCACCGGAGTAGACGCCCGACCGTCGCCCGAAGCTCCCTCGCCGGAGAGACATGCCGGAGTTCCTCCCCGCCGTGGTGAGCACCGGACCTCATCTCCTCCATCAGATCTTGCGTACACGGCTACGATTAGACCGCGTACCTCTTCGGTTAAAACTAGGTTTTTTATAAGTGAACCCATCATTTTTTTACCTTGTTTAGTTTAGACTGAGGCAGTTTTCTTTAATTTCGACCATCCGCCCAATTAGATCTAGCGCACACCCACCTTGGCTAATCAGGCACTGCCACGTGTACCATGTTCGATGCCTAGTTTTTTTCTGTTTTTTTCTTTTACAGAATTACTCCTGTTTTTAGATTGTTGATATATTTTATTTTATAGATCCAAATTAAGTGATTCTTTTTGCACTAGTTTCATAATTTTATGAAGTTTCTGTTGGTGTACTTAGTTTTCAAATTTGAATTATTTCAAATATGCTTCAAACACTATTTTTGCTTTAGTTTGAATTTTAGAATAGATTTTTGAGTGATCCTTTTTTCTAGTGATCACTTGATCTTTTGTCTAAACAGTAGAATTTTTCAAATTAATTTTATTTATTTTAAATTAGGGTTCTAGGAAATACATTACTGTTTTACTTAGTTTAGTGTTATTTTCTTTTTACATAGTATTTCAATGTTTTTAATTAATTTTTTATCACTTTTGACAAATTTAGTTTTGTTTCTTTTGTTGAACAATGGACAATTTAATTATTATTTTAAAAGTTTATTTCCTTTAGTTTTGTAAGAAAACTTGATCATTTGTTTCTTTTTGCAAATGAAATTTTATGAAAAATACCTTCTGTTAACTTAGTTGTTTTACATTTTTATTTTCTGTTAATTTATTAGTTTAGTATTTTATTTGTTGTTAAGTTTAATTCGGTCAAAAACTACTTTTGTGTTGGTTGTAGTAAAATCTCTATAGTTCCTTGTAGTTTTCCTTGAAATTTTCTTTGGATTTCTATTTGGTTTTCTTATGGATTTCTTTGTTACCTTTATTTGTTAATTTTTATTGTGAGTGTTAGAATTGCTTGCTAGTATGTTTATTTATATGAATGCTATCTTTGACTTAATAGATTTGTATCGGAGTGACAGATAGCATCAAGTTATTTTCGAGAGCGTTATTACCTTCATCAACTTACCAGGCAAGTTCACTTTAACCATGTTGTTTTATACCAATGATTTTACTTGCATGTAGTGCCAACTTTTAATCAATCCCTCTAGTAGTGAATTGAATCCTTGTAGTTGAGTAGTATGCATGAGGTAGGAACCCATCACCGTGCTATACCAAGCCCGGGACATTGTTTAGTTTTAAATGCTACACTATAGTAGACGGGGTTGGTATGAGTGTTCGGGAGTGGTGTGAGAATGGAGGACTCTACTTCAATGACAACAACTCCATGATGGCATCGACAAGGACTGCATCTTCAGGACCTCGAGAATTCAAGATAGGATGACAAGAATTCAGTACACACTACTGGCTGAAGGATGGATTTGATGGGCACCCTAGAGCAACCAGTGGATGGCCGGGATGCATGGAGAAGTGCCATGACATCTTGCGGAAAGCTTCACCCAGACTCAAAGAGACGGAAGAATACTTCATGCCCAAAAGTTTACATGTGCAACCGCAAGTCACTATGGGCTCTAGCTTGGTCGACCCTAGTGGTGACTCTGGCTGGGACGATGCCAGTAGATTTAGAACTACCGTAGGATTGGATGGGCACCAGACAGAGGTCAGAGGAACTCTTCGTAAGACCATGTTTTGATCATCCTGTTCTCAAACGATCTGAAGTGCGAGGACGAAAAGGGAGGGACCAAATCTTGCGGGTAAAGTGTACAAACATCTGCAGAGGGTTAAAACCTAATTGATTAGTCGTGTCCCCGATTACGGACAATTTATGCCTTTGGACTTGGATCAATCTTGAAACTCTCAACACTGGAATGATAATTAAATGTGGGCAACTTATGATGATTTGGGCTATCAGACATCGGGTTGTGGAACCATGTCATAGTAGATAACTCCGAAGTGAATACTCTTGATATTCCTTTGTTGTAGGGAAAATAAACTCTAGCTTTTACGCAAACAAAACTCCGACACTGAGCCACAAAGCCATATTGCATATAGTATAGTTTTATCATCTGTTTTTCTTACAGTGATCTTGCCGGTACATTCAATATACTGACCTACACGGCTGCAACATATCATGTTGCAGGATTATTTCTACAATGAGTGAGTTTCTTTGTTGGGTTACAGTCTACACTCAACCTGCCGATGGCGTTGATGGGACTCCACACCCATTTAATTGTTTCCGCTGAGATTTATGAGGTATATATCAGTTTTACGCTATTTCTACATGTGATTGCACTTTGATATATACATTGATGTACTATGTGTGCCAGCATACTAACCCAGGTATGGCACAGATACATAGAGGCTTGGTCGTTTGAGGTCGGGTCGCTACATCTGGCAAATGGACGCCAAAACGGTATTCCTTAACGGGTTTATTAAGAAAGAGTTGTATATGATGCAACCAGAAGGTTTTGTCGATCCTAAGGATGTTAACAAAGTATGCAAGCTCCAGCGATCCATCTATGGACTGGTGCAAGCGTCTCAAAGTTGGAATATACCCTTTGATGAGGTGATCAAAGCTTTTGGTACAAACTTGCGGAGAAGCTTGTATTTATAAGAAAGTGAGTCGGAGCTATGTAGAATTTCTACTATTATATGTGGATGACATATTGTTGATTAGAAATGATATAGAATTTCTCGAAAGCATAAAAAGATATATGAACAAGAGTTTTTCAATGAAAGACCTCGGTGAAGATGCTTACATATTGGGCATCAAAATCTATAGAGATAGGTCAAGACGCTTAATAGGACTTTCACAAAGCACATACCTTGACAAAGTTTTGAAGAAGTTCAAAATGGTTTAGTTAAAGAAAAGGTTCTTGCCTGTATTGCAAGGTGTGAAGTTGAGTAAGACTCAAAAGCCCGACCACGACAGAAGAAAGAGAAAGGATGAAAGTCATTCCCTATGCCTCAGCCATAGGCTCTATAATGTATGCCATGCTATGTACTAGATCTGATGTGTGCTAAACTCGGAGGTGACATCCGTTCGGCACTAGATCGGTTGGATCGTGATTGGATCACGAAGAGTAAGACTACATCAACCACGCTATATAAGCTTCCGCTTTTGGTCTATGAGGTTACGTAGACACACTCTCCCCTGTTGTTGCTATGCTTCTCCTAGATAATCTTGGGTGTTCACAGGAATTTTTTTGATTTTCATGCTTCGTTCCCCATCACTTGTGACAAGACTTATCCCATGTCCTCAAGAACAAAGGCAACTACTCACAAATAATATTCATGTTCAAGATCAGAGGGATATTAAATAAATAATGGATTTGAACATATAATCTTCCACCAAATAAACCAACTAGTATCAATTACAAGATGCAATCAAAACTACTAGTCACCCACAGGTACCAATCTGAGGTATTGATACAAAGATTGAACACAAGAGATGGTTGAACAATAGGTGCAGAGGTCAAGGCTTTCTTAAGTGTTTCAAAGGCTTCTACACAATCATCATCAAAAACAAATGGAATCTCTTTTTGAAAGAGATTAGTAAGAGGCCTAGAAATTTTAGAGAAGTCTTTAACAAACCTCCTATAGAAACCAGCATGACCAAGAAAACTTCTTATAACTTTGATATCTTTAGGGCATGGCATTTTCTCAATTGCATTAACTTTAGCTTTGTCCAGCTCAATACCTCGTTCAGAAATTTTATGCCCCGAGACAATACCTTCATTCACCATAAAGTGGCACTTCTCCCAATTCAAGATAAGATTAGTTTGTTCACATCTCTGCAAAACTCGATAAAGGTTGTTTAAGCAATCATCAAAAGAAGTCTCGTAAACGAAAAAGGGGAACCGCTACGCGTCCGCCGGCGGATTTGTTAGAATCATCCGCCGCCCGGAGAACCGTTGGATTAGCCACCTAACAGCCGTCGGATGCAACCACCGCCCGCAACTGACCAGGTCGTTATTTCCTGCAATAGCCGCTCTGTTTCAGAAACAGAATCCCCTGTCCACCGTCCACCAGCTAGAGCTCCGCCCCAGCGCGGTGGCAGTCGCCACCACCGCAAAAATTGCTGCTGCCGGCGTGCGGGGGCACCTAGTCCTTCAGCACAAAATTCCTGCAACAACATGGCGCACCACATCGCGCGGCAGATGCTGGGATCCGACACAGATCGAGCTCGCTGGGGGCCGCCTCTTGGAGAACAGCCGCGGCCATCATTCTCAACTCCGATCGCGGCCGCGGGGCTTCCTCCGCGAGCTGGAGTATCATCCTGGTTCACGAACCCTCCAGTTGTGTTTCCTGAAACAACTACTACCAGATCAAATCAGAGCAGTTGGGTGAGTTTCCTAACTCTGAAAAAACATGAACACTTGTGTGTCTCTGAAACTCATGGAAAACCCTATGTATCAGAAACATAGGTAGAATTTCCTATTTGTTTTATGTGTGTGGAAGCTAGAAAATTCAAATTTGTTTCATGTGTGTGGTGGAACCAAGGCAAATACCCACACACATCTGTGTGAGTTTCCTGAAACTCATGTGTGCTTGCTCTATCTCTGCAAAAACATGATCCCCTCTGTTAGTGGTTATTTATCAACCTATGATACTATTTTGAATGTGTGTGCTTGTGTGAGAAAAGGCCATTGACTGTAAATTTGTGTGCAAATGAAGCTGAAAAACAATTGATACATGTATCTGTGTACCTGAATTTCTGAAACAACAAATAGAATTGTTTATAGCAACTATAGGAAAAAATACTTCCAACCAAGACCACTCTATTTACATGAAAAACATGTGCCTTATTTCAGGGAGCTGGTGCTGAAGGGGAAGAGAGCTATGTCCAAGAGAACTTTTCTTCGATAATCATGAAGATTCAGAGGGATTGTTGCGTGCTAATGATGTGATGCAAGATGATTCAGATGATGGAGATGTTTCATCACAGCCATTATCGCCCTATGTTGGCATGGTGTTTCACACATTTGAGGATGCCCAGAAATTCTACAATGACTATGCCTTCAAGTTGGGATTCGGCACACATATATCTTCTACAAAGTACAGCCAAAAGAGAGGACAGAAGCAAGAGGATGCAATAATGATCAAGAGGGTCTTTGGGTGTGTGCATGCTAGAAAGCCCGATAAACCGGAAACAAGTAGCACCTCAGAGAGCATTGCGACGGAAACAAGCAACTCCAGCAGGTGCCCTAGTGCTGAAATGGATGTGACAAGAACGCGTCAAAAAACAGGATTCTCCGTCATGATTGTAAGGCACACATGATTGTTGGGCTTAGGGATGGGAGATTGACAGTCACTTGCTTTGTTGCAGAGCATACACATCCACTGATGCAGCAACCAGAGCGTGTTAGATACTACCGCTCGCACCGCAAAATACCTGCTGAAGATTACGAACTCTTGTTGACGTTGCATGATATTAACCTGTCAAATTCAGATTGCATGAGTTTCCTTGGCAAGATACATGGAGGTGACCCTACGATACTGCCGTACGTGAAGAGGGATGTTGCGAATGAACATGCAAAGCTTTGGGAAGCGATAACACAACAGGACATGGATATGGCAGTGAAGCACTTTGAGAGGAGGAAGGCCGAGAATCCAGAGTTTTTCTTTGCGAAGCAAAAAGATCCTGCCACGAACTCTGTCACTGCATTGTTTTGGGTTGATGGGAGGACAAGGGCGCTGTACCCGAAATATAAAGATTGCGTGTTCTTTGACACAACTTTCTGCACTAACAGATACAACATGCCCTTTGGTCCTATAGTTGGTATCAACAATCACCTCCAAACCATTTCACTCGGGTGTGCTTTGTTGCCGTATGAGACTATTGAAACGTTCAAGTGGGTCTTTGAGCAATGGATGGTTGCAATGGACAATGAGCATCCAAAGAACATAATGACTGACCAAGACCAAGCAATGGCGACAGCTATAGAGCAGGTGCTCCCATATACTTGCCATAGGTGTTGCAAGTTTCATGTGTTTAGCAACGCGCGTTCTAAGTTGGGGAGGCTGCTGAGCAGAAATGAGGCGTTTGCAGATGTGTTCTACACTTGTATCAACAACTCTGAAACGGTTGAAGAATTTGAGGAAACATGGCAGCACATGTTGGAGTGTTTCGAAGTTGCTGAAAACAAACACTTGAAGAACATGTGGCGAACAAGGCATATGTGGGCTCCAGCGTATTTCAAGAACAATTTCTTCCCGTTCACAAGCACAACAGGCAGGTCCGAGGGGCTGAACTCATATTTCAAGACAATGATTCGTCCAGCTGATTCTGTATGGAGGTTTGTGCAACAGTATGAACTGTGCCAGGAAACTGTGCTTGATCGCGAGGACAATGTTGGGTTCACTGGTGAAACGACTGCTCCTCCACTATACTCTCGGTAGGCCAGCTTCACTATACCAAAGCAAAAATCCAAAAAAAAATGTTTTTTCATGCTTTGTTTTGAGAACTTTGCTTCCTTTTGTGATGTTTCAGATACAACATTGAGCGCCAAGCTGCTGATTACTACACACGCAACATCTTTGGCAAGTTCCAGAAACAAGTGACTACGTCTACGGGCTACATTATCAACCAAGACGCTGAGTACCAAGGGCGAGGCCTCATGTTCAATCTAACATCAAGCTTATATGAGAACCCAAAGCTCTTCTCTGTGCGTGTTATGATGGATGAAGGGGTGTTCCAATGTAGTTGCCACTACTTTGAGATGAATGGCCTGGTTTGCACCCACATAATAAGGGTGATGGTGCACCTCAATGTGCAAGTTATTCCACAACAATACTTGTTGGAAAGGTGGTCTGAAGCAGCAACAACAAGCATGGCCAGAACTGGGCGATTACTGGAATTTGGGCGCCCTTCGACAAACACGCTCAAATACAACTCCTTGTGCCGAAGGTTGACATGGCTCGCCTCTGATGCATGTTGCAATGATGATGCATACAAGATATTAGATGAAGCAATAAAAGTTCTTGAGCCTGCCATTGCTGCGGCGAAAAGAGGGGTACTGCCAGAACAACAAGCAATGCAGCACAGTGAACCCCCAATGCAACCTGCTCCTACAACGGGAGCGTTGAATGATGGCCTACCACAGCCTCAAAGCACAAAGATGCTACGAAACCCAGCTCGTGTCCCAAAGAAAGGCCGGCCAACTGAAAGAGAGAAGAGGAAGAAGACTCTGGTGGAGCAGCTAGATGATAAGCAGAAGAAGAAGTCAAAACAAGAAGAGAAGAAGCCAATGGCAGCAATGAAGCCAAAATCTGAAAAAAGAAGCATTCGCTGCAAGTTCTGCAAAGAAGAAGGTCACAACGTGCAGACATGTGGACCACTAAAAGCTGCAACAGAGGCGGCGACAACACTGCCTACATGTCAATTCTGCTCCAAGGTGGGGCATACTGTAACAACTTGTGCATACTGGAGAGCCATGATGACAAATGATCCAAGAAATGCCCAAGCAACGCAACTCAACCTTTAGGAAGAAAAAAATGAGAGAAAAGACTTGGGAAAGTTCTTGGTCCTGTTGAAGGATGTTTTGCATTTTCTTTTCAGACTCACTACATGTGCTTCAGCAAAAAACACATAAAAATACTCTTTTTTGCAACCTTGATGATGTATGATGTATTCAGGTTCTATTCCAATTTGAGACATACAAAAAGATAGCTCACATTTTTGTTACAAGATATGTTATATGTGTCCTGGATTTGAGACATACAAGGTATCTCTCACTTTGTGCTGTAGTTTTGAGGTCTTTTCCATATTTCCAGTAATGCTTTGTTTCGTGAATGTACCATTTGTATATACATGAATGTACCATTTGTTTCAAGTTGCGACATCATGTTTCCGGTGCTTGCAAAAAAAAGCTATTGTATATATGGATGCTTGTACACGGCATGTGTTGTTATGGGGTAGGACACCTTATTTCAGAAAACCAGTAAGCAAAAAAAACTGCAACATGGATAGTTCACATATCTGCATGGATAGTTCAGAAACCCTAGTCATTTTCATTCATCTCTGCATCCGTCTCTAGTTCACATTGATAGCACTCAAGTTTACATTGACAGCAGAACATGGGTGATGCTCCAATATTTCAAAATAAAAAAGAGGAAAAAAGGGACATGCCCCAGCATGATACATGCTCCAGCTTTGGTTCCACAAAAGATAGAGTAGATGGTTAACAGCATCTTGTTGTTTCTGGTTACACAAAAAGGGATGTAGCGCATACATTTGTCCACAAAAAAAGCAGCCTAAAACTATCTAGGAAAACTTTGCTCCGATTGACATCTTCTACGAGCTACTCAGCAGTTTTTGAAACTCTTCGGCTGAGTTGAGTGTGTTTTGAGGGTGCTTAAAAAGCTTCGCTGCAACAAATGATCGAAATTTGAGCAATGACCTCGTGTCCTGGGCATACAACAAGGGAGCTTTGTAAGTTAGTTAGGAGAAAAATTCAAAAAACGTGATTACCATTAGAAAAGTAGCAAAAAATGGAAACAACAAGTGCTCCGGAAACAACAAGTTATTTAGCTAGTAGTGTTGCATAGCAAAAAGGGCATACCGCGTTGAATGGTCTCATCCCCCTGCCAGTTAGATTCTCCATGTATAGAATAGCAAACAACCCACAATCAAACCTATCAAAAAATAAAAAATAAAAGTCACAAATACATATAAAACTTGCTCACTTGACAACAAAACATAAAAAAGTTGTGGATGGACACATGAAAAAAGGAAAATGATCAGAGAACAATACGTTGTTGACTGCTGCGGATACCCATTCGGGCTGACACGATCAAACTTGTCAAAGTCAAGGTTCCATGGGTTTTTCTCTCTGACAAAGTCTTGAAGTTGGCTATCTACAAAATTTGATGTTGCGAAAAGATGGATTACACAGTTGAATCTTGTATGATTGGTACCACAAGAACAAAATTTATATATAGAAAAAATGAAAAAAGAGAAAGGAGAGAGGTGTAGCGTCCATACCAGATTGCAACATGGCTTCTCGAGGATGCTGACATAGTCAAGGTCATCACCCCTTGAGTCAAAGATGTTGAATTGTTTGTGCATCAAGTTTGCAACCACAACTGCCCAGTGTCCATCCTTGACAATGGTGAAGAACAACTGCAAAATTAAGAAACAAACAAATAACATCAGAAAAAACAGAGCATGTTGCGCTAGGATAGCTTTGATGCAAGAACAAAATTTTCTTACTTGATCAGATTTCATGATGTTGTTTCTTTCACAGGCCCTCTTGAGATCTTTGCTGCAAGAACGTGTCTAAAATGAGCTTGGGTCCACGGCAAGCTTGGACTGATGCAAAGAAGAAGGTATTGATTAGAAAGATATGGAAGTTGTGGGCAGAAACTCTATTGTGAAAAAATAAAAAATTGGTAGTTGACTCACGGCTGTATGCGGTGAGAATGCAAACTTCCTAGGTTTGCTTTTGCTATACATGTGCTCGATGTTGAAGCTTTCAACATAAAGTGGCATGACCTCATTGTTCAAATGAGCTCGCTTTTTTAGCCCGCTGCTGAAATGCTTGAACGAAACATCAAACCCACCTATCCTAATGAATGGAGGTCTGCATGTTGCAAAAAAACAGTGGCTCGGTTAGTGGCAAACAAGATGGATGCAATGAACAAATTATCAGCACAAAAAACGGCTAAAACACACTTACAAGGGCTCGCCTTCAGGAGGGTCCTTTATGTGGTAATTTGTGCAACAGTACTGCTTGTATATGGCATCGTCGGAAGCATTAATTGTGATCTTCTTCATCCCCTTCAGCTTCGGTGCATTCTCTGGCGATTTTGCAACTCTCTTGAGTGTGGGCTTCTTCGCATCACGTTTTCCCCCGCTGCTCACTTCAATAACCACCTCCTCACTTGTCTCAGCTACTCCTGCTTCTGCCCCACAAATGAAAATGAAAAAAGAAAACAGAAACAACATGAGAAAAAATAATGGTTTGGAGCATGGAAGTGCTGAGTTTCTGTAAACAAAACAAAACATGGGTTGGAGCACAAAGTGGTTGGGGAGAGATGAGTGCAAACAACCTGTAGGTCCTGTTGAAATTGGAGGGCGTGTTGCGATGGGAGTCACATCGTAAACTGGCCCAGCTGAGGTAGCCGGAGATTCACCAAACAAAGGGCTCCTCGTATGGATCGACAAGAAGGAGTCCAAATCTGCAACCGAAGTTTTTGCAGGGGATGTACGAACTTGAGGAAACTCCTGAAATAGTAGATCTCATCACTCCCCAGATCAAACAATCCAAAAGAAGGTCCATCTTCAAGCGTGCCTGGCCTCCTCGTCAGATTCACATGTGCGAAGCTTGGTCTGCGAGGAGACTTAGATACAGTGTCGTTTGCCTTACTGCTTGAGTCTTCTCCTCTGCCATTGCTCTGATCATTGCCGTTGCTTTGATCATTTTTAGTGTTGTCATCGCTCATCCTGGGTGGGGCATCATTGTTTTGACCTACTTCCGCTGCTGGTTGCTTGGGCTGTTGCGGAGATGGTACAGTGGCAGTGGCTGGTTGCTTGGGCTGTTGCGGAGATGGTACTGTGGCAGTGGCTGGTTGCTTGGGCTGTTGCGGAGATGGTACAGTGGTAGTGGCTGGTTGCTTGGGCTGTTGCTTGGGCTGTTGTGGAGGTGGTACAGTGACAGGATGAATGTTGGGCTGCTCCGGATGCTTGGGCTGTTGCGCAAAAGGTTCATCTACAGCCCCATCAGACATGCCTGCAGCAGAAGTCCCCCCTGGTACACTGAAAGTGATGCCTTCACCTTCAGCTCTCTGTCCATGAATGCTGCACTCAGCTTTGTGTGCCTCAGACAACATTAGGCCCATCCGCTTGCAGTACATGCCTTGCAAGACCCTCCCAAATGAGCTGAATGCAGCATTAAGTTCTCTGGCATGGAGCTCTTTGTGCTTGTTAAATATGACTTGCGTCTGTGGGGGCAACTGCGATGTGCGGAAACAATGGCGTTAGATTGGTAGGGACAGTAGTTTGTAACATGCCAGTGAGATGAAGGTGCAAAAAATATGAAAAAGGAAAAAAATGAGTTGCGAGAAAAAAAAACCACATCTAACTCCTCAATTGTTGGCAATGCATGGATCCACTCCTCCAAAGAGCCGCACACAACGTCACCACTCTCCATGTTAGATGGATGTTGCTCATGCACATGCTCTGCGCTACCATTGGTACCCCCTGTACTGGCGTGAGGTGGGCTTTGAGAACCCACATCTGCTCCCACATGTACATTTGCTTGCATATGTACTCTCAGGCACATCTGCAGTGTGTGTTGCGCCCCCAACAACACCCCCTTGGTCGCGGATTTCCGGCAATTCCTCTGTGACATGTTCACTAGCAGCTCCTTGGTGATGTTGATCTACATATGACATGAACTCAACTACTGCGTACGGTGTACTGGTCCTGAACTGTATTACAAAGAAGAGAAAATAAGTAAGAATTGCAACAGACAAATGTCTTCTATATAAAAAAAGCAAGGTCTTTCAGTTTCAATCACTTACTGGACGCTTCCCAAACCCATCATCCAGGGTGTCCACTGCGACAACAGCATAGAAGTCCATTTCATGAACGAAACAAGCTCTAGGAAGCGAGTAGTTGATGGTGTGATCAACTATGCATCCTCTTGGCACATCAAGATGGTCCATATAAATTATCTGCAAAAAAGACACAAAAAAGAAAAGAAAACATCAGCACCTCAAGAAAAATTTGTTGTTGCGGGATAAAAGGAGTGGGATGTTACAGGAATCAAGGGTGTACCGGAAGCATTGGTAGACATCCACTGATGAAAAATTTCCCTCTACCCTTATTCCTCCTATCCTGGTATTTTTTAACTTCTCTCATCACATCACACAGGATATGCTCATCCCACTCAAACTCATGGACCATGCTCATATCTCGTAGGGTGTAAAGATAATCTAGGGGGATCATGTTTCCTGTCCCAGGAGCTAGGACCAAAGCCAGGCACAGTAATACCCATGACCTCTCGATGGTGTCATCATCATCTGCTTTTGATAAGACAGAAACTGCATTGGGTATCGGAGCCCTATCCCCGCCGCGCAGATAAACTTCACGAAAATCAGCTTTGCCCCTCTTCCCGAACTCTATCGGTCTGCTACCAGATGGGACATTGAATATCTTCTTAACCATGTCTTTTGAAAAGTGGATCTCCTTGTGGTCATTAATCCTGCAATTCACAAAAAAAACAATAGATGTTGCGAGAATAAAGAAAACAAAAGGTGTTATGCAACAGGAAAGAAATACAAAAAAAAGCAAAAGATTACATACTTCAGCACAAGATTCTTAGGGTCAATGTTCATAATAATGAAATCAAGAAGCTCTTCAGGAGGAGGGACCAAAGGAGATATAAACAGCAAATCCCCGAAGCTGGACTTGCTTATTACATCTCTCTTTTTCCCTTTGATGTCATTGGCTATTTCACGCAGCTGCTTTGCCGACCAACAAGTTTGAAAGATAGGCATTCTGCAAAACAAGGTTTGAAAGAACATTAGCTAGTCCAACTAATTTCAGATAAACATGAGCTAAAAATCATGGAAAAGTAACAGTAGTTAAAATTTCAGAGAAAGGATATATGTAGTTTCAGAAACAAAATGGATAACTACATGAGTAGTTTCAGAGAAAAGTATTGAAACATGACCTACAATAACTAAATTTCAGAGAAAACATATCTGTAGTTTCAGAAAGCAAAAACTAAGTTTCAGAAATCATACATGACCTACAATAACTAAATATCAAAATTTTCAGAAAGCATAAAGTACAAAAATTCCTGAAGCATAACCTACACTAATGCATCACTAATTGCTACAGAAACTTCTATCTGAACATCAAATTGGCTACAGAAACTTCTCTCTAAACATCAAAATAATGTATCACTAATACTCAAGCCAGAAAGCTACAAAAAACTTTGAGCTGCAAAAATTCAGAGATTACCTACTAGCCAATTTGAGCTATAACAACCTAGAACATCAAAGGACAGGAGAACCTAGAACATTCAGAGATTACCTAATAGCACAGCAAACGGATAGCATACACGGAGCACCTACAGCCAAATTTGAGCTACAGAAATTCCTACAACACATCACTATAACGAGCCAATTTTAGCTACAAAGGAATCAGAAGTTTCTGCAACAAAAACAGATCTGAGAAAATCCCAATCCCCTGCTACAGCTACACATCTACAATCCAACACCTATATCGGTGGCGCCGACGATGGCGCCTCACTACAACAGAGCACCACTGTGACGAGCCCGCGTAGCCGCCGAGGAGGAGCCGCCAAGCAGAGGAGAACCGTCTGAGAGCTAACCAGAAATGGGGGGAAGGAGCACGCGGCCGTACCTGCTTGTGTCGTCGTCGCCACCGCGTTGGATGCGCCCGCGTCACCCCCGCCGTTGGTCGCCGCCCGCCGTTGGTCGCCGCCTGTCGTTGCCCTACCAGATCCCACCGCCGCCGCCCTAACAGACACAACGGAGCTGCGGGAGCGGGAGCACTGCGAGAGCGTTACAGCTGCGTTAATCATTCCTGAAACAGCCGCCCAGTTTCAGAAACATTTGTGCGTGACGCGGAAGCGAGGAACGCTCTCGTTCGTCTGATCAACACACGATCCGACGGACGCGGAGCTGGCGGACGCGCGAGCGTTATCGGTCGGTTGAAGGTGAGCTTTTTCCACGAAAAAACCATCCATGAAAACCTCAACAATATTTTCACGAAAGTCAGAGGATACAGTAGTCATACATCTTTGAAAGGCAGCAAGTGCATTGCATAAACCAAAAGGCATACGTCCATAAGCATAAGTTCCAAAAGGGCAAGTAAAAGTGGTTTTCTCTTGATCGGATTGTGATACATGTATTTGAGATAAACCAGAATATCCATCAAGCAAAAGTGTGTGTCCTTAGATAGTCTTTCTAACATTTGATCAATAAAAGGTAAGAGGTAATGATCTTTTCTAGTAGCTTTGTTTAATTTTCTAAAATCAATTACCATCCTATAACCAGTTACAATTCTTTGTGGAATCAGCTCATTTTTATCATTAGGAACACAGTAATGCCTCATTTCTTAGGGATACAATGAAAAGGACTTACTCATCTACTATCAGTTATGGGATAAATTATACCTGCTTCCAGAAGCTTTAATATTTTAGTTCTTACCACTTCTTTCATCTTAGGATTTAATCATTGTTGATGATCGACAACTGGTTTAGCATCAAGCTCCATATTAATTTTTTTGTTGGCATAGAGTGGAACTAATGTCCTTAAGATCATCAAGAGTATATCCAATAGCAGCATGGTGCTTCCTCTGAGTTTTAAGTAATCTCTTCTCTTCATGCTCTGTAAGGTTAGCACTAATAATAAGGGGATATATTTTCCTTTCATCAATATAAGCATATTTTAGATTATTAGGTAATTGTTTTAATTCAAACACGGGATCATCCTTAGGTGGAGGAGGACCTCCTAGAGTTTCAACATGCAAATTGTGTTTAAGAATAGGTGATTGATCGAAGAGCATCTTATCTATTCCATTTCTTTCATGCAAGTGTATATCGTTCTCATGATCCAGCAAATATTGTTCTAAAGGATCGGGAGAGTGGTGTCCTCATGTTTCGAGGTTTCAAAAAGGGGAGTGGAAATAATTTGGAACTTTTGAATGGAAATTGAATTCCATGATCCGCTCCGCCTGTGAGAGCGGCACCCAGTTAGGTTGTGCGGAAGCAACATGTCGACAAGGAGGAAAGTGGAGGTTGTGGGTGGATGGGATATGAACTAGTCAAACATGGCGACAAGGAGGAAGGTCGAGGATGTGGGTTATGATATTGCAGTGGAGGTTACGAGCTACTACCTCCGTCCGGGTTTATTGGTCCCCATTGTATTCCATGTCAAATTTTAACTGTAAATCTAACTAATAAAACGTTCACGCATTACACCAAAAATAATATCATTAAAAATTATGTTCAAAATACGAATCCAATGATATAATTTTTGTTGGCATGCATTTACATTTTCTTATTTAATTACTTGATCAAAATTTGACACAAATTATAATGGGGACCAATAAACCAGGACGAAGGTAGTATTCAGCTATGCCGCCCACAAGAATGGCGCGGACAATTGGCACTCAGGTAGCCCGTCACTAATAGGCACACTTCCCGATGCCATGGTGTCCGGAGTTTTTCTCACGGGTGGCCCCCCTCCAAAGAAACGGCCACGGCCTCGCGGTCTCAATATGACACCCTCCATAGGTTATGAGGGTGAAGAGCCAGATCACTACTCTACTAGAGCAGCCCTTTAAGTAAAAATTAGAGCATCTCCAGCCGTTCGGCCCTCCAGGGCGCCAAAAAAGAGTCGCCTAGGGGCGAGCCGGCGCTAGATTGGCACGTGGGGGCGACCGAGCTCCCAATCGTCGGCCCATAGGTCGCCCTGGGTACGGCGACTTTTGCACGAAACTCGGCGAAACTTCATTGAAATTTGTAAAAAAAAAACACGAACACATGCGAACTACGCCTAAACTACGTCTAGCCGTCATCGCCGTCGTCGTCGTCTACATGTCGAGAAACCTGTAGAAGCGGGTATAGTCGCCGTCGCCGCCATCATCGTCGTGCGGCTGGCTTGGGCCAGCGCCGTCCCTGCTGCAGCACTGGCCCGGGTCGCCGAGGCGCGGTGGCGCGCTGGACGGCCCGGACTTGTTCTCCTCGTCGCTGTCGAGGACGATGACGCCGCCCTCCTCGCGACCGCGGCGCCAGGCCTGGAGCTCCGCGTACGCCCGACGCTGGCAGCGTACCTGTTCCCGGACGTAGTCCTCCTTCGCCACTTGAGGGCGGACTCGTCGTCGGGGGCCGCCATCTCGACGTGCTCCGGCTTCACTGGGAGCAGCCCCGGCTCCGGCTTAGCCCGGACCAGGCGAAAGGAACCGCGCGGGGAGGACCGGGCACCGCCGCGCCGTCGCCTGGGTACCTCTCGGCCATCTTTCTCGTCGGCGGGAAGAAGGGAGAGTGTTGATTCTGCGTCGGAGAGGGGGGGAAATGAGAGCTACTTCTGCGCCGCCCGTGAGACATCAATGGAGGCTGACCGGCGCGGTAGCGCGGCAGCCTTCGCATTGATTCCCGCGGGGGAACCAAGGCGATGAGGGCGACGAAGCGGTGTGTCGCTGACTCAGCGGGCCCATCCACTTTCGCGCCAAAACACCTCGCCCCGATGCCTCCATCGCGTCGCGTTTGGCCTGGGTCCGCCGACGCCAGTTTCGGCCCAAACCGGCAAAAAAAATAGGCTCCTAAGGACGCGACTGGACCAATTTTTGGGCGCCGGCGCAACAAGAACGCCTGGGGAGGGCCTGTTGGGGGCGCGGCTGGAGTTGCTCTTAGACTCTACTAGAGCAGCCCTTTCAGCAAAAATTTGATCACGCCCGATATGACTGACTTTACTGGTTGCTCTAAAAGGGACCGTTACCCAAGAATGGGTCGTGAGCGTCCCAGATGTGAGCTGCATTTCTAATAGTACCAGAAAAAAAAAAGTGCCACCAAATGACCTTCAACAACGCTAATTTCTAGCTTTCTGATTCATCATCAAGAAGCCAATGGACCAAAGGCGGCCACGGTTTGCTAATAGATTTGAACTTAAAGAAGGGTCGGATGTTAGTGCCAAACCGTTACAGCAGGTACATCAAGAACATCACAAAGAAAACATGGTACTTCCTACTAAACCACAAACATTTTGAGTACCAAAACCAGCAACTGAAATCTCTCTTTAGAAGTGCTGACAAGCTTTAACAGAATCCTTCGGTCTCAACAACCCACTTAATCCAGGAGCTTCCTCTTCCTGCATATATAGATCAATGGACATCATTATATGAACTTGATAGGATTAGCACAGAAAACATGCCATAGCAATCATGTTTCCAGCAAACATAATGAATCAATAAAATAGAAATTAAGCTAGAAGGTATTTGCAATAGCGTGAGATCAGCATTATCTTTTTCATTGTGGATGGGAGAAGGAAAAGGAAAAGGAAGAGTTCATTCTCTTGGCCAACAGATGATACTTTAGTGAGTTCCTTCTCTTAGCCAACAGATGATACGTTAGTGAATTCCTTCCCTTATAGCTAAAAAAAGATGATACCTTAGATCATCTCCAATAGAAGATGCAAATTTGGAGATGTAAAAATTTACATCTCCAAAAAGTACTTTTTACATCTCCAAAAAGTATTTTTTACATCTCCAAAAAAGAGCCAACTCCAACAGATGATGTATATTGGAGATGTAAAAGTAGTGCTCCAACATATGATGCATATTTGAAGATGTCAAACTACTACTCGAAGCGGCGACGGCCGAGCTTCGGTGGCATGGCGGAGGCGCGGTCGCGGATCGACCGGCGGCGGCCGAGCTTTGAGACTATGGGGCGGCGCGGCGCGGCTGGGCTACGGATCAAGCGCCAGCGGCCGAGCGTTGAGTCGAGAGGAGGAGCGGGCGGGGCAGCGGCGGTGCTCGAATCGGGCGGCGGCCGAGCTTCAAATGCGGCGGGAAGGGGCGGGCAAGCTTCAAATCAGGCAGCCGGGGTGGAACTGAGGTGGGGCAGTGTGGCGGAGCTCGAATCAGGCAGCGGCCGAGCTTGAAATGCGGCGGGAAGAGGCTGCCGAGCTTCAAATCGGGCAGCGAGGATGGAACTGAGGCGGGTCAGTGCGGCAGAGCACGAATCGGGCGGCAGCAGAGCTCGAATCGGGCAGGCAAAGTCCAGCCGAAATGCGGCGGAGCGCTGGCGGAAAGGGTGGCGGCGGGGGGGTGGGAAGGTCGGATTTGTCGGCGACGGGGAACGGTGGGTCGGCGGCGCGGCAGTGGAACAAGGTAGGCGGCCGGCCGGTCGGGGGAGGGGAGGGGAAATTTCAAGGTAGTTGGGTTCACGCGCAGCTGGCCGTTTACATCTCGGTTTACATCTCTGGCGGTTGGAGGTGTAAATTTGCAACGCGAGGTGTTGTATTTTACATCTCCGGGAGGCGGAGATGTATTTTTTTTTTGCATCTACATCATCTATTGGAGCGTAACCCTCTCAGCGACGCGCCACATCGGAACCCGGGTGTGGTGGAAAATGGGCAAGGGCCGGGCCGTCACTACCTAAGTGGCGCGCCGTATCGTGATCCGGATACGGTGGCAAGTGAGCGAGGATCGGGTCGTCGCATCCTTAGTGGCGCGCTACATCAGCGCCCGGATGTAGTGGAAAATGAGCAAGGGTCTTCACATTTAACTCGACAAGTGCGAAGGGCAAGGAAGCTAGCCGAGCCTAGGAGGATTTGCTTAGGTAGCTAGTTGATACAGCAGTGAGGAGAGGTGTGGATATCCTTTGCGTCCAAGAAACCAAATGGAGGGGACAGAAGGCGAAGGAGGTGGAGGATACCGGCTTCAAGCTGTGGTACACGGGGACGGCTGCAAAAAGAAATGGCATAGGCATCTTGATCAAAAAGAGCCTCAAGTATGGAGTGGTAGGCGTCAAGAGACGTGTGGGCCGGATTATCCTTGTCAAGCTGGTAGTTGGGGACTTAGGCGCTGTTTGGTTGCCGTCCTGACCAACGTGCCTGATAAATTCGAGCGCTTGGCTCGGGCCTGGGAAACAACAATTTTATGCCTGGCCAGGCAGACCCTGTTTGGTTCGCCTCCACGTCTGGTGATGGGTTACACAGGTCACATCAGCCTATTAATTTACTTTTCCTTCTGCCATGCATGATTAGTACTCCCAGGCAGCACCCAGGCGTTCCTTCTCGGTAGCCTGAGCCAGGCTAATGGCGCTGGGATATTCCCAAGACAGGCTAGTGATGTCATTTTAATTTCTAGGCCAGGCTAGCTTCATGTACTCAGGCACGAACCAAACAAAGTCCAGGCTGATCTCAGGGAGGTGTCAGGCCAGGCAAATTTGTTCCAGGACACAAACCAAACACCCTCTTAGTTCTCAATGTTATCAGCGTGTATGCCCCGCAAGTAGGCCACAATGAGAACACCAAGAGGGAGTTCTGGGAAGGCATGGAAGACATGGTTAGGAGTGTACCGATTGGCGAGAAGCTCTTCATAGGAGGAGATCTTAATGGCCACGTGGGTACATCTAACACAGGTTTTGAAGGGGCGCATGGGGGCTTTGGCTATGGCATCAGGAATCAAGAAGGAGAAGATGTCTTAAGCTTTGCCCTAGCCTAGGACATGATTGTAGCTAACACCCTCTTTAGAAAGAGAGAATCACATCTGGTGACTTTTAGTAGTGGCCAACACTCTAGCCAGATTGATTTCATCCTCTCGAGAAGAGAAGATAGGCGTGTGTGCCTAGACTATAAGGTGATACCTGGAGAGAGTGTTGTACCTCAGCATAAGCTGGTGGTTGCTGACTTCTGCTTTCGGATTCGTGTCCAGCGGGGTAAGCGTGCCAAAGTCGCTAGAACGAAGTGGTGGAAGCTCAAGGGAGAAGTAGCTCAAGCGTTCAAGGAGAGGGTCATTAAGGAGGGCCCTTGGGGGGAAGGAGGGGATGCGAACAATGTGTGGATGAAGATGGCGACTTGCATTCGTAAGGTGGCCTCGGAAGAGTTTGGAGTGTCCAAGGGGAGGAGAAGCGAAGATATAAGGATACCTGGTGATGGAATGATGTTGTCCAGAAAGCGATTAAAGAGAAGAAAGATTGCTTCAGACGCCTATACCTAGATAGGAGGGCGGACAACATAGAGAAGTACAAGATGGCGAAGAAGGCCGCAAAGCGAGGGGTCGGGCATATGAGGACCTCTACCAATGGTTAGGCACAAAGGAAGGTGAAAGGGACATCTATAAGATGGCCAAGATCCGAGAGAGGAAGACGAGGGATATTGGCCAAGTCAAATGCATCAAGGCCGGAGCAGACCAACTCTTGGTGAAGGACGAGGAGATTAAGCATAGATGGCGGGAGTACTTTGACAAGCTGTTCAATGGGGAGAATGAGAGTTCTACCATTGAACTGGACGACTCCTTTGATGAGACCGGCACGCGTTTTGTGCGGCGAATCCAGAAGTTTGAGGTCAAGGAGGCATTAAAAAGGATGAAAGGAGGCAAGGCGATGGGCCCTGATTGTATACCCATTGAGGTGTGGAAAGGCCTCGGGGACATAGCGATA
Source organism: Triticum timopheevii (assembly GCA_963921465.1). Classification (NCBI taxonomy): domain Eukaryota; kingdom Viridiplantae; phylum Streptophyta; class Magnoliopsida; order Poales; family Poaceae; genus Triticum; species Triticum timopheevii. Next base: position 274,263,733 of record OY997270.1, on the reverse strand, counting down.
GTATGGCTAACCAAGCTTTTCAACCTCATTTTTCAGGCAAACAAGATGCCAGAAGAATGGAGACGAAGTATATTAGTACCAATCTTCAAGAACAAGGAGGATATTCAGAGCTGTACTAATTACCGTGGAATAAAGCTGATGAGCCATACAATGAAGCTATGGGAGAGAGTCATCGAGCACCGCTTAAGAAGAATGACAAGCGTGACCCTAGGAGGTCGACCATGGAAGCCATTTTCTTGGTACGACAACTTATGGAGAGATACAGGGAGCAAAAGGACTTGCATATGGTGTTCATTGACTTGGAGAAGGCCTATGATAAGATACCGCGGAATGTCATGTGGTGGGCCTTGGAGAAACACAAAGTCCCAGCAAAGTACACTACCCTCATCAAGGACATGTACGATAATGTTGTGACAAGTGTTCGAACAAGTGATGTCAACACTGATGAATTCCCAATTAAGATAGGACTGCATCAGGGGTCAGCTTTGAGCCCTTATCTCTTTGCCTTGGTGATGGATGAGGTCACAAGGGATATACAAGGAGATATCCCATGGTGTATGCTCTTTGCGGATGATGTCGTGCTAGTTGACGATAGTCGGACGGGGGTAAATAGGAAGTTAAGAGTTATGGAGACAAACCTTGGAATCGAAAGGGTTTAGGCTTAGTAGGACTAAAACCGAGTACATGATGTTTGGTTTCAGTACTACTAGGTGTGAGGAGGTTAGCCTTGATGGGCAGGTGGTACGTCAGAAGGATACTTTTCGATATTTGGGGTCAATGTTGCAGGAGGATGGGGGTATTGATGAAAATGTGAACCATCGAATTAAAGCCGGATGGATGAAGTGGCGCCAAGCTTCTGGCATTCTTTGTGACAAGAGAGTGCCACAAAAGCTAAAATGCAAGTTCTACATGACGGTTGTTCGACCCGCAATGTTGTATGGCGCTGAGTGTTGGCCGACTAAAAGGCGACATGTTCAACAGTTAGGTGTGGCGGAGATGCGTATGTTGAGATGGATGTGTGGCCACACGAGGAAGGATAGAGTCCGGAATGATGATATACGAGATAGAGTTGGGGTAGCACCAATTGAAGAGAAGCTTGTCCAACATCGTCTGAGATGGTTTGGGCATATTCAGCGCAGGCCTCTAGAAGTTCCAATGCATAGCGGACGGCTAAAGCGTGCGGAGAATGTCAAGAGAGGTCGGGTAGACCGAATTTGACATGGGAGGAGTCCGTTAAGAGAGACCTGAAGGATTGGGGTATCACCAAAGAACTAGCTATGGACAGGGGTGCGTGGAAGCTTGCTATCCATGTGCCAGAGCCATGAGTTGGTCGCGAGATCTTATGGGTTTCACCTCTAGCCTACCCCAACTTGTTTGGGACTAAAGGCTTTGTTGTTGTTGTTGCTGTACATCATCTATTGGAGAGGGGTTTTGGGGCCTCGGAGATGCAAAAGTTAGTTATTTTTGCATCTACATCATCTATTGGAGATGCTCTTAGTGTGCTAAATAAAATATAATGCGCTATTTTCTCCATTGTACCGTATGCCTTCTGTTAGTCACAAGTTCACTAATGGTAGCTCATTGTATAATATGTCCTCATCTCTATAAGTGGGTTGTTTCCTCTACTATTGGACATGCCCTAAGCATATTACAACCATATACATGCAGGTGCAAACTTACTCGGAAGGTTTGCAACATACTAGCAATGATGACAGTAACAAAATCAACTGTAGCAGAAGATAAAAACAGAAAAGAATTGCTGGTACCCCACAGCTCCCAAACTAATCCACCTTTCAATACTCCTAAATACATGAATGATTGATATTAACATAAGGGAATAGAGTTATGAGCCATGACCACCATTATGTAGGAATGGAGCTGTGTGACAGGGCTTCTGATTTGTCTTCAATTTAGAATTTCTCTGGTTCATAGACTCCACTAGCGAAAAAGGTGGCACATGAAACAGTGGATGCTTTTGACTGTCGTGCTATGCATCATAGCGGGCGCTATCACTAAAACTGGATCATGATCTACCATTCAAGCTATTCATGTATTAATGATATACTCCTTTTGTCATGATATAGTACCATTCAAGCTATTCCTGTATTAATGATATACTCCTTTTGTCATGATATAGTGGCTATCTTCTACTCCCTTTGTAAACTAATATAAGATCTTTTAGATCACTACTTTAGAGATCTAAAAGATCTTATTATTAGTTTACACAGGGAGTACCTTTTGTTTATTCTTCAATACCTGACATACAGATCAAAGAAAGTACATCATAAGTTAATAAGTTGATATTGGTAGTGCCATCGAAATGAACACTTTACGGATTTGGTTGTCCAACACATCAATGATTTCTTCCTCTCTACCATCAAAAGTAAGTTTTTTTTTTTACTTCAATTATAAAATGCAGAAAGGAGTCTGCAAGGTAGTACTTTGAGATTCTACTTAGATTTATTAAATGCAGAAGAGAGTATGCAAGGTGGACACAACCCCAAATCTCCATTTCACTAATAATGGTTTTCTTTTTATCATAGTAACCAGAGATGTTAACAGCCAAAATCTTTTCAATGATTCCAGGAATAGTCAAGAAAATAGTTGTTGTCCTTCCAAATTATCATCCTGATTAGGACCCACCATAAGACATTGATTATGACCATGCAGAGAACATGCACAGTACACAGGCCAAAAAAAAAAAAGAGCAACAGTCTGCATAGGTGCTGATGAACACAGGACAAATGAGTCGATGAGATGCAAATACCTGGTGACACTCATGGGGAACTTGATGGGGAGAAAACTCTTGAGTTTACAATACTTGAATTCATACATGTCGGCGTCTTCTCCCAAGCGGTCTTCAGCTTTTATATACGGATGAGTTGACAGCAGTGCCTTGGTCTTCATATCAACAGTAACCACCGAAATCTTGTAATGGCCATCATTCGTGGCCTCAGAGTACAGAAAGTGTACCACATGGGCATCGTCCATACTCACAAGAGGGAATTTCAGAATACTGAAGTCATAGCGAGTGCGAACAGAAGGCAACACTGGATCTGAGTGCATAATATCATCCTGGACCCACCCCATGTCTCCATCCTCTGTTATCTCCAAAGTATGGGAGGTTATGGTGTAACCAGAATCAGATGGGCCAACAAGCTCTCCATCAATACGGTCAACATGAACAAACTTGAGCAAACGACCTTCATCGGTGACAGACACCCCGCGGTACATTTGTAAGTATCCTCTGCCAACAGGTGAATGGTCAGGGGGGGGCGCCTGAACAGGTGGTAAATCAAGGTAAGAGATATCAGGCCTTCCTTTGAAGGCATCAAAGAATAAGATACCTCCCATGCAGTAATCAACCCAGCAAATATAATTCTTGAAAGATATCACTGTATCAGTTGACCATGGAGAGATATCCAACTTTTCACGGTTAGGATGGAGGATCGGTAGCCGCTTAACCTCCCACATGGCATCATCATCTTTGCCATCGGTGTTGAGCACAGCAATTTCAGCTTCAGACCTGTTGCTGTCTGAAATTGGAATAAGTTGGTCCAGCTGCGCCACAGCAAACACTTGTTCATCGCGGCACAAGAGACCAGCATCCCCTGGGAAAAACAGGCGCTGCAGAGTTATCTCTGCCCCATCCACCTTACGAGCGATGAGCGGCTCGGTGTGTGCCGGAAGCCGTTTGAGAAGCGGCGGCAGGTCCCGTGAGATGACACTGCAGATGAAGGGATCCTGATAGCACCGCAGGTTGGACGTCTCGTGCGACCTTAAGAAGTAGGTGATCACAAACAGAAAGTGGTTGCCGTGCGCCGCCAAGATGTCGCACGCGGTATCTGGACTCGCATCGCTCGGAGACAGCACATAGAGGCGGGAGGTGTCTGGGGGATCGGCGAGGCAGAGTGCGATGTCGAAGTTGACGCCCTGGGAGGTGGTACCTTGGGCCCTCAAGGGCCGATAGCCCTTCTCCGGCAAGGATGTGTTGGCGCCCCTGATGAAGACGAAGCCATCTAGCATCACCCAGCCGGGGCGGACGTCGGTCATGGCGGTGGATCGGTGGGGATGGTGGGGTATTAGGGTTTGAGAGGCGGATGGATGTCTGCGGGAAAGATGAAAGGGGATCGAGATGTAGTTAGGTCTGGAAACGGATGTCTTCGTTTAGCCAGGAGCCCAGGACGAAGGTGTGACGGGATTTTGGGCTACGACCTGGCCAAATGGCCCGACCCGGCCTGGCCAGGATTATACAGGCCAGGCACGGCAAGTACACGGGCCTTCATTTCTATTTTCTTTTCTCAGCTTTCACTGGATTTTTCTTTCTTTCTCCTTTTCTATGATTTCTTTTGGTTTCTTTCTTTCTTTGCTCGATTTTCACCTATTTTTTCTTTCTTTTTTCGTTTTTCTTTTGGTTTTTATTCATTTATTTTGGGTCTTCTTCGGGGTTTTCACGGTTTCCTTTGGGTTTTTCGTTTTCTTTGTTTCTGAGGTGTTTCTTTCTTCCCTTTCTTTGGATTTCACCGCTTTTTCTTCGGCTTCTTTCTTGATACATGCATACATTTTTTTCATACACGTTTGTACATTCTGCGTATGCATCATGAACATTTTTTTTACTTTCTTAACATTTTTCAAATAAATGATTACCATTTAAAAATTATGTTTGATGACTACTTTATTCATATACATTGTACTTTTTTGGTATACATCAGTAGTATTTTTAATGCATGTCTAACACTTTGGAAATGTATGATTAACATTTTTATACATGATTAATGCTTTATTAAAAATTTATGCTTTTATGTTAAAAAATATTAATACACATTTTACATTTTTTGTATACATCAAGAAAAAAATATGTTTACACGTTTAATATTTTGAAAACATACTATTAACATTTTTATTTAAATTATGCTTAATGACTACTATTCCATACACGTTGTACGTTTATGTATATATCAATAACATTTTGGTACATGTTTAATATTTTTTAAATATATGATAAACTTTATTTTATACCCGGTCATGCTTTTTAAAAATATTAAGTTTTATGTTCAAATTACTTAATACACATTGGGAAAAAAATTGTATACATCAAGAACTTTTTTGTGTACACATTTAACATCTTTTAAATAGGTGATTGACACGTAAAAATATATGTGTTCGATGACTACTTTTTTCATACGCATTATATATTTTTGGTATATGAACATTTTTTGTACACGTTTAACATTTAAAAATATATGATTAATTTATTTTTGATACATGTCTGATTTAGTTGAGGTTTCGATAAGATCTGACTTGGGTATGAGTAGTGGAAAGCAAGAAAAGTTTGAATTTATTGAGATTTTGGGAAGATTTTATTTGATTGATTTAATGCATGATTTGGTTTTGTGCCGATTTGATTCAAATTATTTCAAGTTACTCTACTTACGTTGGTTTTTTGTTTTATGCGCCATTAATTTATCATGACTTTCCTACTTGGCTACTCATGAAATAAATTGACCCTGTGTATTCCTTTCTTCTCATGCAATATTGTAATAATTTAAATCCTAGGCAAACGCAATGCCTACTCTAATACAACAAAGTGAAATAAAAGAACTAATCAAAAGGTTCTCTTTGTTATCTATCTTCTATTGTTGCTCGTCTGAGTTACAAAAGTATTTCTAAATGAAAGAAGCTACTTCCTATCAGATATCTTCTAGGCAAGTTGATCAACATCGTAATTGATGACACCTCCCTCCTCCAAGAATGAAGCTTCACCCGTACTTTACTTCCCATGTCCTTCGTTCAAGTTCAAAAATTGACATATATTTTTCATCACAAGGACTCCTAACTTCTAATGTTCCTATGACAGTTTAACGCCCCCCTGCTGCCAGCATGTGCCCACATTTAACTGTATGTAGATAGAACAACCGCGGAGGATGGAAAAAAATTAAGGTGTGGTGAACTCTTAAGTAAAAAAATCGCTGCCGCAGACGCCGCTCGTTGCCCGCATGGCAACATCCGGTCACCCCTCACTCTTGCTTGATGCGACGTCCATAGCCTTCCTTTGATATCAGGCCTTCCTTTGAACACATCAAAGAATAAGATACCTCCCATGCAGTAATCAACCCAGCAAATATAATTCTTGAAAGATATCACTGTATCATTTGACCATTGAGAGATATCCAACTTTTCACGCTTAGGATGGAGGATCGGTAGCCGCTTGTTTGCTGTGGCGCAGTTGGACCAACTTATTCCAATTTCAGACAGCAACAGGTCTGAAGCTGAAATTGATGTGCTCACCACCGATGGCAAAGATGATGATGCCATGTGGGAGGTTAAGCGGCTACCGGTCCTCCATCCTAAGCGTGAAAAGTTGGATATCTCTCCATGGTCAACTAATACAGTGATATCTTTCAAGAATTATATTTGCTGGGTTGATTACTGCATGGGAGGTATCTTATTCTTTGATGTGTTCAAAGGAAGGCCTGACATCTCTTACCTTGATTTAGTTAGGTCTGGAAACGGATTTCTTCGTGTAGCCTTTTTTTTAGTGGTGAACAAATTGTATTCCTCAAGGTACAGCATCAGGGATAAACAGCAAGTCCGGCTTAGATAATAGCCATACATGACGACCGAAATTTAAAGATACAACAGCTTTGGCAAGGTTATGTGCTTCCTAATTGTGATCCCTCTTCTCATGTGTAATCTGGGCTTCAACAAACTCCCGCTGCTTCTCCTTTATGTCACCAATGATCATGCGATTTCGGTCCAGATAACTTCCCTGAAGATTCTTGACAGTAGCAAAGCAATCAGTAGCAAGCTGGACTTTTTGCAGGTATAGATCACTGGCCAAAGCAAGACCTTCCGCACAAGCCATGGCCTCTAGAGATTCAGGGTCAATTTGGTCCTTGATAATCATAGCAGAGGAACCCATATAAACGTGTGTGTCACTCCGACAAATAGCAGTGAGTGCTCCTCTATCTGCATGCCTTGAAACAGCCACATCCACATTGATCTTGGAGAAGCCTTGCTTCGGAGCAACCCATTTTGCACAGTTATCTCGGACAGCAGTTACAGTCACCTTGTTCTTCGTTGGCATCAGGGACAAGTCACCAAGGAATTTATTGATGAACGCTCAGGTAGACAGAGGAGACTGAAATTCCCCTTCATGCATAGCTCTCCTTCTCGCCCACCATATGGCCCACAAGGTGGTCAATACCTTAACAAAATCTTCTTGTCCCAAAGATTCCTGCATATCTAACAACCATAGTTTCACATTAGGGTTATTTGACGCAATCATATGTTCAACGAGGCCCTCATCAACAAGAGACCAAACACATTTGGCCAAGTTGCACTCAATTAGAGCATGCCTCCACGAGTCCTCAGCTGCCTTACATATAGAGCAAATATTAGAATCAGTTGGAATTGACTTCCTTGCTAGTCTCCAAGCAAAAAATTTCAGCTTGGTAGGAACACTCGCTTTCTATAACCGGCACCATTGATTCTTTGATGCAGCCGTGTTTGATGTTGCCGCTCTTCCCTCCAACCAGTCTGTCCTTCTAACCTTTGTGTGAACTAAGAGGCGATATGCTGGGCGAACAATAAAGTCCCCTGATCGTTCATAGTGCCACGACCATGTGTCCTCAACATTGCGAGAGCTCAGCGGGATACTCAGGATCGCTTGTGCATCTGGGTTCTAAAAATGCTTCAAAATCTGCTCACGATCCCAACTCCTATCTGCTTCATGAATAAGGTCTGAAATAAAAACCGGAGGATTCTTAGAATTTGGATGAAGAGCTCTCAACATATGGTCTCGGGGAATCCAGTTCTGCTCCCAAATACGAGTCGTCTTTCCATTTCCAATTCGACGAACAAGACCCTGTTTCAGCACCGTCGTCCCTTCACAAACCGCCTTCCACACCTGAGATGGGTGGTTTCCCAGTTCGGCGTCAAGTAAACCACAGTCCGGAAAGTACACAGATTTGAGGAGTCTGGCACTGAGAGAGTTCAGGTCCTGCATGATTCTCCAAGATTGCTTTGCAAGCATCGCGAGGTTAAAGAGTTGAGTGTCGCGGAAACCCAACCCTCCCATATACTTCGGCATTGTCATCACCTCCCATGAAACCGAAGCAGCCTTTCGTTCTCCATTTTTACTCCCCCACCAAAACTTACGGAGCATCGCGTCGAGTTGCTGACAAAGACCATGAGGCAAGAGGAAGCAAGACATCGAAAATGTTGGGATTGCTTGAGCCATGGACTTGATCAGGACCTCCTTACCTGCAACAACTAAGCATTTCTCAACCCAGCCCTGCACACGGCTCCAAAGTCTGTCCTTGATGTATTTGAAGGAGTGGTTTTTGACCTCCCTACTTCTGAAGGCAACCCCAGATACTTTTCAGAGAGGGACTCCGTTTGCACATCAAGTATAGTCTTTATCGTGTTCCTCGTTCCCTCCGGACAACCTTTACCGAAGAAGAGAAGATACTTGACTTTTCCAAATTTACTCGCTGACCCGAGGCATCACAGTACTGCTGAATTACATCTTTCATGATATTAACTCCTTCCTCATTTGCCCGAAACATAAGAAGACAATCATCGGCAAACAATAGATGATTTACAGCAGGTGCCGATGAGGCTACAACCACCCCCTTTACATTTTCGTTGGAGGACCTTGCCTTCAATAAACAAGACAACCCCTATGCTACGAGTAAAAATAGGTAGGGTGAAATTGGATCACCCTGCCTAAGCCCCCTCGACGGCGTGAACTAACTCCTCCTGCTTGCTCCCATTCACGAGTAAAATAAAAGACACCGACTTAACACAAAGCATGATTTTCCTGACCCAACTGCTAGCAAAGCCCATCTTCAACATGACAACCTCCAAATATTCCCACTCCACCCGATCATATGCCTTCATCATGTCCACTTTAAGGGCACAGTGGGACCTGTTTTTACTCCTCGATCTCTTCGTGAAATGCAGGCACTCAAATGCCGCAATAATATTGTCGATAATAAGCCTTCCAGGGACAAACGCGGACTGCTCGGGAGAGATTAACTCCGGTAAGATCTTTTTTAGCCGGTTAGCATGCACTTTTGATATAATCTTATAGGTTACATTGCACAAACTAATAGGCCGAAACTGAGACAAAGAGGTTGGGTTCGATACCTTAGGGATTAACACAATGAACGTTTGTTTATAAACTCCGGAGAGTCATCTCCATTCAGCACGTGGAGGACCACCTTGGTCACCTCATCACCACAGATGTTCCAATTTTTCTGAAAGAAGTGCGCATGAAAGCCATCAGGCCTTGGTGCCTTGGTGGGGAACATCTGGAATAAAGCTTCTTTCACTTATTTTTCACAAAAAGGAGCCACCAGCATTTCATTCATCGAACCATCAACTTTACAGGGTATGTGCGACAACACCTCCTCTATAGCCACTGTCCCCTCGGACTTGTATAAATCTGCATAGAACTCAGTAGCCAACTCACCAATCTCCTGTTCATCTTCGCAGGTTGTGCCGTTGGCCCGAGTCAGGCGAGATATGCGATTTTTCCTTCTCCTGCAGTTGGCTTTTTGGTGAAAAAATTGAGTATTACCATCTCCTTCCGCCAGCCATTGGATTCGACATCGTTGACGCCACATGATCTCTTCTTTGTAAATTAGTTCTACAACTCTCTCCTCAGCCTTCATTTCCTCATAGCTAGGACCAACTCTATTTGGGTCCGACCTGAGCCCTTCTATTTTCCGTTTCAGCTCACGTAATTCCTTCTGGACTCCCCCAAAAGTACTAGTACCCCACCCAGCCAGCGTACTTGCTAGGTGTTCCAGCTTATGTTTTAATTCCTCCACTGAGCTAGCCATGTTCTCCTCTCTCCACACTCTCTCGATCATCGGGAGAAACTCTTGCAGGTGGGTTTCCCACATCATCTCATATCTGAACGGGCGGTCCAAGCCAATTCTCCTATTTGCTGCATCCATCTCATTGAAGAGCACAATAGGGGAATGATCTGATTTTGCAGCCACCAAGTGACGAACAGTGGCAAAAGGAAACATTGTGCTCCAACTTGTAGTTGAAAGCGCTCTATCAAGGCGGACTCGGCAGTAATGACCCTCCCCCCCGAATCTTCTTCTCAAATGTCCAATCTAGACCAATATATCCAAGATCAGCAAGACCACATAGATCCACCGCCTCCCTGAAGCTCGCCATCTGAGTCCCATCACGTTCATTTGGACCCATCTGTTCTTCCCTTCTTAGGATTTCATTGAAGTCACCAATACATAACCATGGCAAGGTAGACTCCTCTCTCAAGCATGTCATCGTATCCCATGTGTTCTGTCTCAAACTCCTGTTCGCCTCCCCATATATGCACGTAAGACGCCAATCATCTCTCCCTGATTCTGAGACCCATGCACCTATGTGGTGTTTTGAGAAGTTTTTTATCCTAAAATTCAAACCATGTCTCCAGAACACTCCCAGACCACCACTTCTTTCGCTGCTGGCCACCGCAAAACCACCCTCAAAGCCCAAAGTAGCAGTCAGCCCCTCCACCCTTTGTTTTGATAATTGTGTTTCCACTATACACACCACCGACGGCGCACACTCCCGGATGAGCTCTCGGAGCTCACGGACCGTCGCGGGATTGCCAATCCCGCGACAGTTCCAGCATAAAGTTCTCATTGGGTTTGGGGGCCCTCCTCACGGGAGGCCGCCTTAGTCACGGAATCATTCTCGTCCACCCCCTCTTCTTTCCCCTGTTTTCTTCTTTTCACAATTGGTTGCTTGCCCGGTGTACCAGCCGCACTGCCATCTTTAGATGTTGAAGGAGCACTTTTAATCTGCAGTACCTTTCCCGTGACCGTACCCAGATGAATTGGCATTACTGGCTGCCCAAGGACATTAACAGTACCATCCTGACTGACCAAACGTTTCCTGTGCCCCCTTGGAATGATCTCACCATTAGCACGGGCATCCTGAACCGAATACTCCATATCGGTCTGCTCATAATTTTCTTTCTGAGGTTGTTGTCCTCGCCCACCTCCTCCACGACCCCAACCTCCGCGACCACCAGCATCAAATCCTTCTCTCACACTACCCCTTCCTCCTCCCATTGCAAAATTCTGCCTTGGTGTTGATGCATTGAAATTCCACATGAGCCAGTCCCCCCACTCACAATCTGCCAGATCATGTACCCCATCTCCACACTCCTCAACCGTATGCCCCATAAGTCCGCAAAAGTAGCAGAGATCGTGAAGCTTTTCATAATAAACTGGGTATTTTTTCCTCTCCTTCAAAGTTATCGGCACAAACCTGACAAGAGGGATGTTCACATCCAAATAGACTCGAGCCCTAAGGAATTTTGAAGTATTGATAATTCCTTCGTTCACAATTTATTGTAATAAGTGGTTCACCCACTTTCCTGGCCACCCTCTCCGCCAGCTCTTTTTTCCTCATCAAACCATCCGGTACACCCTCTATTCTGGCCCAGACCGGTATCTTATCAAGCTTATAATCATTGACATTATTGAATCCATCATACTCATGTATGACGATGGCTGCATTGCGGAACAACCACGCACCGCCATCTATAACCCTTCTCCAATCGCCCAAGCAGCTGAACTGAGCAATGAAGAGGTTTGCACCCTTTGGTTTGAAAGTTATCTTTTGGGCCGCCGACCAAGCCGACCTCATTGCATTAAACAACGTCGAGTGACTAAATTGACGGGTGGTATGTGTTGGGGAACGTAGTAATTTCAAAAAAATTCCTACGCACACGCAAGATCATGGTGATGATATAGCAACGAGGGGAGAGTAGTGTCTACGTACCCTCGTAGACCGAAGATGAAGCGTTGACGCAACGTAGAGGAAGTAGTCGTACGTCCTCCCGGTCCGACCGATCCAAGCACCGTTACTCCGGCACCTCCGAGTTCTTGACACACGTACAGCTCGATGACGCACCCCGATCTCCGATCCAACAGAGGCGCGGGGAGGAGTTCCGTCAGCACGACGGCGTGGTGACGATCTTGATGTTCTCCTGTCGCAGGGCTTCGCCTAAGCACCACTACAATATGACCGAGGTGTAATATCGTGGAGGGGGGCACCGCACACGGCTAAGGAACGATCTCAATGATCAACTTGTGTGTCTAGGGTGCCCCCCTACCCCCGTATATAAAGGAGGGAGGGAGGAGGTGGCCGGCCCAAGGGGGGGGCGCGCCATAGGGGGAGGAAACCTACTCCAAGTAGGTTTCCCCTCTTTTTCCTAATCCAAGTTGGAGGGGGAAGGAAGGAGTAGTACTAGTAGGAAGGAGGAGGGGGAAGGAGAGAAGGAAAGGGGGGCCGGCCCCCCACCCAATTCGGATTGGGCTTGGGGGGGGCGCCCCCTCTCTTGCTCCTTCTCCCTCCCTTCCACTAGGGCCCAATGAGGCCCATATACTTACCGGGGGGTTCCGGTAACCTCCCGGAGCTCCGGTATATTCCCAAACTCTCCCGGAACCTTTCCGGTGTCCAAATATATCCGTCCAATATATCAATCTTTATGTATCGACCATTTCGAGACTCCTCGTCATGTCCGTGATCACATCTGGGACTTCGAACAACCTTCGGTACATCAAAATACATAAACTCATAATATAACTGTCATCGAAACCTTAAGCGTGCGGACCCTACGGTTCGAGAACAATGTAGACATGACCGAGACATGTCTCCGGTCAATAACCAATAGCGGGACCTGGATGCCCATATTAGTTCCTACATATTCTACGAAGATCTTTATCGGTCAAACCGCATAACAACATACTTTGTTCCCTTTGTCATCGGTATGTTACTTGCCCGAGATTTGATCGTCGGTATCCAATACCTAGTTCAATCTCGTTACCGGCAAGTCTCTTTAGTTATATGCTTGCAAGGCTTAGGTGATGAGTATTACCGAGAGGGCCCAGAGATACCTCTCCGACAATCGGAGTGACAAATCCTAATCTCGAATTATGCCAACTCAACATGTACCTTCGGAAACACCTGCAGAGCACCTTTATAATCACCCAGTTACGTTGTGACGTTTGGTAGCACACAAAGTGTTCTTCTGGTAAACGGGAGCTGCACAATCTCATAGTTGCAGGAACTTTGTATAAGTCATGAAGAAAGCAATAGCAGAATACTAAACGATCAAGTGCTAGGCTAATAGAATGGGTCATGTCAATCACATCATTCTTCTAATGATGTGATCCCACTAATCAAATGACAACACATGTCTATGGTCAGGAAACATGACCATCTTTGATTAATGAGCTAGTCAAGTAGAGGCATACTAGTGACCATAGTTTTGTCTATGTATTCACACATGTATTATGTTTCCGGCTAATACAATTCTAGCATGAATAATAAACATTTATCATGATATGAGGAAATAAATAATAACTTTATTATTGCCTCTAGGGCATATTTCCTTCAGTATGAACTTTGAAGATTGCCAACCATCTAACCTCCTTAATCAGATCCTCTAATTACTTACAGAAGTCAAGATCGACCTCCTCCTCTCCACACAGATTCAGCTCTTCAAAACGATCCTCAAGACTTGGAACAGGGCCCCAAGCTTGGCCCTCCCTCTCTTCTCCACTGCGACCTCCGCTTCCCCTGCCACACTCTCCCTTCCCTCCCTTCGGCTGGTCCTCTGAGATTCCCCCCCCCCCCCCCGCCACTCCCTTCTCTCCAAAACCCACCTGTTCATCCCCAGCACTGGCCCTTTCTCCGCCCTCCCTCATGATAGGAGGTGAATCCGCCATGGTAGCACCTTGAGAAAGTCTCGCGCACTACTAGATCTCGTCCCACCGGGGAGTCCCCGCCGGAACTTGAGGAGTTGTGGACTCCGGCGAGGACGCCGGAGGTTAGGGTAACCCTCACGCGCCGCCAGAGCAAAGGGGATAGAAGACAGGGCTTGGTAACACAATGATGCCTTTTCTTCTTCGTTTAGCGAGGACGAAGGTGTGACAGGATTTCTGGCTACGACCTGGCCAAATGGCCCGACCCGGCCTGGCCAGGATTATACAGGCCAGGCACGGCAAGTACACGAGCCTTCATTTCTATTTTTTTCTCAGCTTTCACTGGGTTTTTCTTTCTTTCTCCTTTTCTATGATTTCTTTTGGTTTCTTTCTTTCTTTGCTCGATTTTCACCTTTTTTTTTCTTTCTTTCTTCGTTTTTCTTTTGGTTTTTATTCATTTATTTTGGGTCTTCTTCTGGGTTTTCATGGTTTCCTTTGGTTTTTCGGTTTCTTTGCTTCTGAGGTGTTTCTTTCTTCCCTTTCTTTGGATTTCACCGCTTTTTCTTCGGCTTCTTTCTTCGATACATGCATACATTTTTTTCATACACGTTTGTACATTCTGCGTATGCATCATGAACATTTTTTTTTACTTTCTTAACATTTTTCAAATACATGATTACCATTTAAAAATTATGTTTGATGACTACTTTATTCATATACATTGTACTTTTTTGGTATACATCAGTAGCATTTTTAATGCATGTCTAACACTTTGGAAATATATGATTAACATTTTTATACATGATTAATGTTTTATTAAAAAATTATGCTTTTATGTTCAAAAGTATTAGTACACATTCTACATTTTTTGTATACATCAAGAAAAATAATATGTTTACACGTTTAATATTTTGAGAACATACTATTAAGATTTTTATTTAAATTATGCTTAATGACTACTATTCCATACACATTGTACGTTTATGTATATATCAATAACATTTTGGTACATGTTTAATATTTTTTAAATATATAATTAACTCTATTTTATAACCGGTCATACTTTTTAAAAATATGTTTTATGTTCAAATTACTTAATACACATTGGGGAAAAAATTGTATACATCAAGAACTTTTTTGTGTACACATTTAACATCTTTTAAATAGGTGATTGACACGTAAAAATATATGTGTTTGATGACTACTTTTTTCATACGCATTGTATATTTTTGGTATATGAACATTTTTGTACACGTTTAACATTTTAAAAATATATGATTAATTTGTTTTTGATACATGGTTATATTTTTTAGATACTTGATTAAAAATTAAATACATAATCAACTTTTGCATACACATTATACATTTTTTGTGTCCACTAGTACAAATGCCCGTGCTTTGCAACAGCATAGAAACTCGCAAGACATGATTCAGCAGTGGGCGGGCGGATCGAGGTGGAGCAGCACGAGGCCGACGGACATGTGGTCGGCGAATCCGGCTGCTACAGCGTTGATCCATCGGTGGGCGGACGGATCGAGGCAGAGGAGCACGAGACCGACAGAGATGTGGCCGGAGGCGGCAAGCTCCTGAAGGAAATATGCCCTAGAGGCAATAATAAAGTTGTTATTTTATATTTCCTTATTCATGATAAAGGTTTATCATTCATGCTAGAATTGTATTGATCGGAAACCTTGATACATGTCTGAATACATAAACAAACAACATGTCCCTAGTGAGCCTCTACTAGACTAGCTCGTTGATCAAAGATGGTTAAGGTTTCCTAACCATGGACATGAGTTGTCATTTGATAATGGGATCACATCATTAGGAGAATGATGTGATGGACAAGATCCATGTGTTAGCTTAGCATAATGATCGTGCAGTTTTATTTCTACTGCTTTCATGTATGTCAAGTACATATTCCTTTGACTATGAGATCATGCAACTCCCGGATACCGGAGGAATGCCTTATGGGTTATTGTCGGTGTCAAAACCGGCGGATCTCGGGTAGGGGGTCCCGAACTGTGCGTCTAGGCGGATGGTAACAGAAGACAAGGGACACAATGTTTTTACCCAGGTTCGGGCCCTCTCGATGGAGGTAAAACCCTATGTCCTGCTTGATTAATATTGATGATGTGGGTAGTACAAGAGTAGATCTACCACGAGATCAAGGAGGCTAAACCCTAGAAGCTACCCTATGGTATGATTGTTGTAATGTATGTTCGCCCTACGGACTAAAGCCCTCCGGTTTATATAGACACCGGAGAGGGCTAGGGATACACAGAGTCGGTTACAATGGTAGGAGATCTAAATATCCGTATCGCCAACCTTGCCTTCCACGCCAAGGAAAGTACCTTCCGGACACGAGCCGGAGTCTTCAATCTTCTATCTTCGTAGTCTTGGAGTCCGGCGGATAATGATAGTCCGGCTATCCTGACACCCCCTAGTCCAGGACTCCCTCAGTAGCCCCTGAACCAGTCTTCAATGACGATAAGTCCGGCGTGCATAATATTCGGCGTTGCAAGGCGGGTTCCTCTCTTGAATAATCCAGAGGAGATGATGAACACCAGGATAGTGTCCGGCTCTACAAAAATAATTTCCACATTCCACCGTAGAGAGAATTAAACATATACACTAACTCAATCTGCTGACGTATTATGCGGCGTGACATCACCCCGCGGCCAAGCCTTTGTTTGAATCGTTTTTTACCATACCAGCTCAGCACGTTTAGCGAAGCGGTTTCCTTGGCACGTCCTGTCAAAGCAGAGATCGTGTTCCCCTTATTCCGGGATTCTCATCAATACGGACATGGGTAACCCAACCGCGCCATTGATGGTGGCGCTTGGGAGATAAGCGAGTTTTACCAGGCGGGTGGGGGACGCATAGTTTCGTCCGCCTATATATACGGGATAAGGATTCACCTTCTCACCTACGCCTTCTTCCTCCTTTGCTTATCCATCTCCGCGCACTCAAGCCCCAACGCCCAAGCTTGCGCATCTAACCTCAACCTTCTCCGAAAATGTCCGGAGCGGGAGGTAAATGGTTGGTCTCCACCGCCAAGGAGGAGGACATCACCAAGCTGCGCGACGCCGGATACCTTTCCAGCGATATTGCGCATCGGCTGCCCGACGAGGGGCAGCTCATCCCCACCCCTGGGCCTCATGAGAGGGTCGTCTTCCTCCCCCACTTCCTCCGCGGACTGGGCTTTCCGCTCCATCCATTTGTCCGGGGGCTCATGTTTTACTATGGCCTGGATTTCCACGATCTGGCGCCGAACTTCATCCTCAACATCTCGGCGTTCATCGTCGTGTGTGAGGCCTTCCTCTGCATCCAACCCCACTTCGGCCTGTGGCTCAAGACCTTCAACGTCAAGCCGAAGGTTGTGAAGGGCACGCAAGCGGAATGCGGAGGCGCCATGTTGGGCAAATTGCCCAACGTCCCTTGGCTGGAAGGGACCTTCGTGGATTCCGTCAAGGGGTGGCAATCGGGGTGGTTCTACATCACCGAGCCGCGCAAGCCCACATGGGCGGCGGCCCCCGAGTTTAGATCTGGAATCCCCACGCAGCTCACCTCCTGGAAAGAGAAGGGCTTGCAGTGGGGTAGTCCGGTGGAGGTGACGGGACTCCGAGCCTGCATCAAGAAGATGGTGAGCGAGAGGCTCCGGCTTGTCGACGTGGTCCAAGTCATGCCCCTCCGGCGGATCCTCCCATGCCAAGAGCGGGCTTTTACTTTGTGGGAGTTCGATCCGGAACAGCACCAGGCGCTAAGCGGGCTCTTCGATACAACATACGAAGGCGCCTGGAGGGTGCTGTTCAAGGGCGCCAAAGCCCCCGCATCCGAGACGAGAGATCGCGGATTCAGCGCGCAGTGTCCAACTGACGCGGTAAGTGATTCAACCCCATTACGGGACACTTGTGATAATTAAATTAGCTTTTAGTGGGATTTCATTCTGCCATTTCCTTCGACAGGAATGGATGGAGAAAGCCAAGCTGCTTATCAGCCCGGCTCCCATGCCAGAAGACCCAGTGAACGCCCGTATAACAGGGCTGCTGGTTCCGGCACCGCACGTGGTGCCGGAGAAGAAGGCCAAGAAGGTGGCCACGGGGACTCGAAAGAGTTCCCGTAATCAGGCGTCTAACGACGACGAGGACTCCTCCCCTGAAGACGAGGAGGAGGAGTATTCTCTCCCGGAGGAGGGAGAGAAGAAAAGGAAGGCTTCCCCAACCGGGGAGGCCGAAGGGTCCAAGAGGGGGAGAACTATCCCCCCGGACAGTTTCGCCAACATCGACGTTGGCGAGGATGAGTGGCCTCCGAGGGCCAGGCGTCCGGCAGGATCGTAAGTATTCGGATCATTCATATGCCGTATATTTGATGTCATGCAGTGTCCTTCTAACGCCGCATTCTGCCCGTAGTCCGGCCGATGACGATCTCCCTGACTCGATGAGCGGGTCATTGGCCTCGTCGGATGTAAATTCCATCCCGACTGCCTCTACCCCACGCGCCGACGAGGACGCCGAGGTGGTATCCCACAGAGGGACCCGTCAGGAGGAGGCTCCGGAGGCGCCGTCAGGCAGCCTCCCGGACTTCGTGCCGGACTCTACACTGGAACCGGCAGTGGTTCCAGAGTCCGGAAAGCGGCCCCTTCGAAAGAAGGGCAGGACCACGACGCCGGCGGCCTCCATCCATCCGGAGGCGCCGGATAACCTGTTGGAGGCGCTTAAAGGCGCTTCCATCGAGGAAGAACACCGCACTGTCATGAGTGCGGTGATTGAGAAGGTTCAGCTCGCCAAAAGCGGGCTGACCGAAGCCTGCAGCAGCCTTCTAATAGGCTTTGAGGTAAGAAGTTAAAATTGTGTAATGTAATACCGCATAGACAGTAGCCCCTGATGCTTAGTTCGGTGTTCGAAAGGAAAAGCCGGACTAAGGATCTAACAAGATATACGCAGGGTTGCTAAAAATATGTCAATATGGGTTTGCAGGCTGCGCTGCTGGCCTCTGCCACATTAACGGCGGAGGTTGACGTGCTGAAGAAAAACCTCGAGCGGTCCGAGCAAGAGCTCGGCCATGCGAAGAAGCAGCTCGAGGAAAAAGAAGGTGAGTAACACCTCTTTGAATAAGTACCTTACAGAAAAGGGTTTTGGTTGCAAACAAAATTAACAAGGATAATGTGTGTATTGCAGGGGCCACGAAGGAGGTGGCAGCCCTGAAGGATGCCGTGTCCGCGGCCGAACGCAATGCGGCCACAGAACGGGCTGAGCGAGAAAAACAAGAGGCACGGGTGGCGGAAGTTCGGCAAGAGCTCCAAGCTCTCATGGCAAAACATGAGAGTTTGGAGCGTGACTCCAAGACTCGAGAGTCCGAGCTTGCCTCGGCTCTCAAAAGTGCCGAGTCCGCCAAGGCCAAGGCCCAGAAGGCCCTTCAAGAAGTGGAGGACATAAAGAAGATAGCGGCGGGTAAGGCGTTTTTCATGCAAAGCAAGCATGTTAATGTGAATTACCGCATACTTACCCGAATTCGGAGCTCTCCAGGGGCGTTTGCAGATCTGCCGCGTAGCACGTCTGATGCCGCCGCATTCTATCGTGGCGAGGAGGGGAGCTCGACGGAGATGGTCTTCTGGTCTCAGTACGCTGAGGCCGGCCATCCGGTGTCCCCAAGCGACCAGCTGAAGCAGCTGGTCGAACTCCACAAGGTAGCTGAGGAGGCCATGAAGGGTCTCATAGTCCGGCTGTGGCCTGGACAGGCCATGCCTGGAAGCTACTTTGGCCTTGTGCGGCGGCTGTTTGATGCATGCCCCAGGCTGGATGTGATCAAGCGCTCCGCCTGTATTGAAGGCGCTCGTCGGGCTCTTGCCCGCATAAAGGTGCAATGGGGCAAGCTGGATGCGGAGAAGCTTCTCATGGATCCGCCGCCGCCGGGCAAGGAGCATCGCACGCCGAAGCGGTATTATAAAGTTGTCCTGAAGGGAGCCTGCGATATTGCAGATGAGTGCTCCCGAGATGTAATTTTTGAGTGAACTCGCTGTGTATTTATCCTGTGCGCCGAGAACTTCGTTCCTATGCGCCATGAGCAACGCTTATTTAATTTAAAATATTACCTTCTGTGCGGCCGTTTATAAAATCTGTGAGATGACAAGTCGTTAGCTTCAGCCCCCAAGCCACAAATGCTGGGGTGTTCGGGATAAACATGAGCACTCTTGTTCCCATTGTTGGGTCCATCGAGGGAGGCGCTCAACACAACGAACAAGGCAACCGAACTTATAATGCTTGAACACTCTCACTTAGCCATAGAATTCTATAATTTTAAATTTCGGCGAAGCCCCTGGTATTCGGAAGACCGAATCCGGGGCGCTATCCACGCCTTCATCGGACATTATCCGGAACTTCGCTCGAAGCGGCATGAGTCTTTAAGGACCCGAAAAAACCTCTCGAGCAGCGACAAGTCTCTCGCCTTATCATGCCAGTCAGTTTTAGCTTTCTCCACTGAGGCGTTAACCCGGCTCAACCGGGGCGCAATCGCAGTGGTTCTCCCAGTGCCACCTTAGCTGACAGAACGGAACGTAAGGCACCAAAACGTGGGAGCCGGGCAAACCCAACTATTGACCCAAGACATGATTCAGAGCCGATTCATATAATGCTATAAGTTCGGGGTGCTGCACTTGTGAAAGTGTTCGGACTTTATCACACCATAAATTGGGGAACAGAAGCCCCTGGCATATTCGGCCGTACCAAAATATACGGGTGCAAGACGTCATGTAATGAACATATACATAAAAGGTAATGCAATTGCAAATAGAAAGGTGCTGCATTATATATGAAAGAAAGTCTGCTGATAAAGCGGACTGATACAAATAGTGCGGTAAGCAAGGGATTTTGACTCAATAAACATGTCCCCCTCCAGGGATGAGCTGCGGACTTGGTGTATATAATCGAATTTTAATGTTCGTAATTGAGACCACCTGAGAGTTCGTCGCGGCCTTCTTTAGTCCCTGACTATTGCATCATGAGTTCGGCAGGGTCGCCACCGGACAGGGCTTCTGTTTTAATGGAGTCCTGTGTACACAAAGTAGTAAAGTAAAAAAAAGGAAAAGAAGGGGGGCACCCTTGTGAGCCCCTTGGTGTGGTCGAGCCGCACTCTGGGTCCATTGTGATCGTTCCCCGTTCCCCGCGCCCATGGTATCTCCAAAGCGTAATGATGTACGCGGAGTGTTATTCTTGTTATCATGCGCGGGCAAGGGTTGGGGCCGCATTGCTACGCATGCTCTGATCGCGCCAAGTGATCCTGGTTGGCATTGCTCCGGGCGCGCTTTGCTGTGTCCGGCCTTTTAACCGCCGGACTTGAGAATTGCCTTAAGAGGCTGCTCTGCACTTCTGCCGCGAGAGCCGCTGTATGTTCCTCCGTTCGGAGGGAGCGTTCCGTATTCCCATTGACCGGGATGACTCCACGAGGGCCTGGCATCTTAAGCTTTAGGTATGCGTAATGCGGCACCGCGTTGAATTTTGCAAACGCGGTTCGTCCGAGCAGAGCGTGATAGCCACTGCGAAACGGGACTATGTCGAAGATTAACTCTTCGCTCCGGAAATTATCCGGTGATCCGAAGACCACTTCCAGTGTGACTGAGCCTGTACAGTTGGCTTCCACTCCTGGGATGACGCCTTTAAAGGTTGTCTTTGTAGGTTTAATCCTGGATGGGTCTATGCCCATTTTGCGCACTGTATCCCGATAAAGCAGGTTCAGGCTACTGCCGCCGTCCATCAGGACTCTTGTGAGGTGAAATCCATCGACGATTGGGTCTAAGACCAATGCGGCGAATCCCCCATGGCGTATGCTGGTCGGATGGTCTCTTCGATCGAACGTGATCGGACAAGAGGACCATGGATTGAACTTTGGGGCGACTGGCTCCATCGCATAGACGTCCCTGAGTGCGCGTTTCCTCTCCCTCTTGGGTATGTGGGTCGCGTATATCATGTTCACCGTCCGCACTTGTGGGGGGAAGCCCTTCTGTCCTCTACTGTTCGGCGGTCGGGTCTCTTCCTCGTCGACGCTGTTTAGCCCCTTGTCATTGTTTTCGGCAATTAACTTGCCGGCCTGCTTGAACACCCAGCAATCTCTATTGGTGTGGTTAGCTGGCTTTTCAGAGGTGCCATGTATCTGGCATAAGCGGTTGAGTATTCGATCCAGATTGGACGGACCCGGAGTGGTTCTTTTGAACGGCTTCTTCCGCTGACCGGGTTTAGAGCCTCGGAATCCGGCATTGACTGCCGTATCCTCCTTATCGTCGCCGTTAATGCGGCGCTTGTTTTTGTTGCGACGTGACCTGCCGTTGTTGTCCTTGGTATCGGGACTACCAGAATTTTTACGGAGGTTGTTGCTACGGGCTAGCCAGCTGTCCTCTCCCGCGCAGAAGCGGGTCATTAACGATGCGAGGGCTGCCATGGATTTCGGCTTTTCCTGCCCCAGGTGCCGGGCTAGCCATTCGTCCCGGATGTTATGTTTGAAGGCTGCAAGGGCCTCTGCATCCGGACAGTCGACGATTTGGTTTTTCTTTGTCAAGAACCGTGTCCAGAATTGTCTGGCCGATTCGTCTGGCTACTGAATGATGTGGCTTAGGTCATCGGCGTCTGGTGGTCGCACGTACGTGCCCTGGAAGTTGTCGAGGAATGCGGCTTCCAGGTCCTCCCAGCACCCAATTGACTCTGCGGGCAAGCTATTTAGCCAATGCCGAGCTGGTCCTTTAAGCTTGAGTGGGAGGTACTTGATGGCATGGAGATCATCACCGCGGGCCATGTGAATGTGGAGAAGATAATCTTCGATCCAAACCGCGGGGTCTGTTGTGCCATCGTAAGATTCGATGTTTACGGGTTTAAACCCTTTGGGGATCTGATGATCCATAACTTCGTCAGTGAAGCATAGAGGGTGTGCGGCGCCCCTGTATTGGGCGATATCACGACGCATCTCGAGAGAGCGCTGTCTGCTGTGTTCGGCCCGGCCGGGGTTGTTATGTCCGGCGCGACGGTATTCGTCGTGGGTCGTGGGGCGCCCACGTGATCTGTAGATGGATCTGGATTGTCTTGCCTTGTCCTCCAATATGTCTCGCAAGTCTGGCGCGTTCCCTCTTGGCTTCGTACTTTTGGAGCGATGCCGGGGTACGGTCTTGGCTGGGGGCCTGGATGCCTCTCTGTCACGACGACGGGGTGGTTGGTCAGCCATGTCGTGCGCTGGTGATGAAGGTATGTATGCTTCCTCCTCTAATCGGGGGAGCAGCTTGCGTCTTGGGTAACTTTTGGAGGGGCGTTCGAGTTTATACTCTTCGGCCGCGAGGACCTCGGTCCATCGATCGGCCAGCAGATCTTGATCAGCTTGGAGCTGTTGCTGCTTTTTCTTTAGACTGTTTGCTGTGGCTATGAGCCTGCGCTTGAAGGGCTCTTGTTCGACGGGATCCTCAGGTATGACGAATTCATCATCGTTGAGGCTTGCTTCGTCTTCGGAGGGAGGCATATAGTTATCATCCTCAACCCCTTCGTCTGCCGCCCTATCGTGAGGGCTTGCTTCTGCGTCCTCCTGCGCTGAGTCTTGCTGGAGGGGATTGTCTTCGGCACTCTCCGGAGTGTTATTGTCCCCCGTGCTGGAATCTCCATTCTTGCTGTGGCGGGATTTAGAGCGGCGCCGCTGACGTCGGCGTTTGGGCTGCTTCTTTAGAGAATCTGCCTCCGCTTCTTCTTCGCCATCCCCATATTTTGGGGTGTCCACCATGTATATGTCGTATGACGAGGTGGTCTTCCAGTGCCCTGTAGGCGCTGGTTCCTGTTCGTCTCCCGCATCGTCGTCCATGGCGTCGATGTCGTCGGAGTCGTAGTCTAGCATGTCGGTTAGATCCTCGACAGTGGCTACAAAGTGGGTGGTGGGCGGGCTCTGAATTTCTTCGTCGTCCGAACTCCAACCATCCTGGCCATAATCCGGCCAGGATTCTCCTGATAGCGAGAGACGCTTCAGTGAATTCAGGATATCGCCAAAAGGCGAGTGTTGGAAAATGTCCGCGGCGGTGAATTCCATAACTGGCGCCCAATCCAGATCAATTGGTAGGGGCGCGGGAGGTTCGGAGTCCGGCGTGGAGTCCGGCGCCTCGGAATCACGGGTTTCGCAGGGGACAGGATCAGTGTTCGGCCCCATCGCCACGTATGTTGAAGCCCTCGGGGCGGCGTCTATCCACCATCCCTCGATGTGGGCAATCGGCTCTGGGCTAATGGCCGAAGCGGATCCGGGTGCGTCCACCAGGGCACTGTTCGGTGCAGAGCTAGATCATGCCCGTCGTCACAGTGCGGCGCGCTCGGCTGCGGCTCGGGTTCGTCGAAGATCAAGTCTCCGCGGACATCGGCCGTGAAGTTTAAGCTTCCGAATCTGACCTGACGGCCAGGGGCGTAGCTTTCGATCTGCTCCAGATGGCCAAGAGAATTGGCCCGCAGTGCGAAGCCGCCGAATATGAAGATCTGTCCGGGGAGAAAAGTCTCACCCAGGACAGCGTTGTTGGTCGAAGATGCCATCAAGCCTATCGGTGATGACACAGAGGAACTCTCAATGAAAGCACCAATGTCGGTGTCAAAACTGGCGGATCTCGGGTAGGGGGTCCCGAACTGTGCGTCTAGGCGGATGGTAACAGGAGACAAGGGACACAATGTTTTTACCCAGGTTCGGGCCCTCTCGATGGAGGTAAAACCCTACGTCCTGCTTGATTAATATTGATGATGTGGGTAGTACAAGAGTAGATCTACCACGAGATCAAGGAGGCTAAACCCTAGAAGCTAGCCTATGGTATGATTGTTGTAATGTATGTTCGTCCTACGGACTAAAGCCCTCCGGTTTATATAGACACCGGAGAGGGCTAGGGTTACACAGAGTCGGTTACAATGGTAGGAGATCTACATATCCGTATCGCCAAGCTTGCCTTCCACGCCAAGGAAAGTACCTTCCGGACACGAGCCGGAGTCTTCAATCTTCTATCTTCGTAGTCTTGGAGTCCGGCGGATAATGATAGTCCGGCTATCCGGACACCCCCTAGTCCAGGACTCCCTCAGTTATCAAACGTCATAACGTAACTAGGTGATTATAAAGATGCTCTACAGGTATCTCCGAAGGTGTCTTGTTGGGTTGGCGTGAATCGAGATTAGGATTTGTCACTCCGAGTATCGGAGAGCACTGATACGCGTCGGTGCTATACAAACGGTTTTTAACCCTTCCCGCGGCGGCATTTGGAATCATCGCCAAGTGAGTGCGGACGATAGGGGGGTCCTTCCCACACGACCCAGAAATCGTTGGGGATAGGGGGCCTTGGTGCATACAGTTGTCCCTATATAACTGTTTTCGATATCTCGAATATCCCAAATGCTTCATCCTTGCTACTCAATCGGAGTTTTGTGGTTTAACCTAAAACCAGGTAGATTCCAGGCACAGGAGTTTTTCAGGCACGTACCAAACTAGCTCTATGTTTACTATGCCTGGCACATCACAGACAGTTCATGATTATAAACCGTGTACGATAGGTAGATAATCACACACATTTAGTTTTCCCGCACCGTATGTGATAGTGTCTGACATCACACACGCTTTGCAAATGGCAACTGTGTGCATTGTTACACACGTTTCCTCTCTGTGAACCGTGTCAGATTATGATGTATACCGCACATGCTGTGCTTTATTAACCGTGTGTGCCGTAATGACCTGCACACCGTAATTTCGCCCTAATTTAATTGTTGTTATTTAATATTGTACCTAAGTTAAACTTGAAAGTAGGCTATAGCTTTATTCATATCCATCAGGTTCAAACAACCAATGCATTATTCGATTCACATGTACATATGTTTAAAAATTACATAAGCACCAAATAAAGAACGATGAACCATGGTTCTATACTTGTACTATTACAGATGGTAAAGAAAGAGGCGACAAACATTCTGGTTGCTGAACAAGGTGAAGCGGAATGGCCCTATTGTACTCTCCTGGATGCAGAAGGCACACACGAATCTTGTCCAACCCCTTGTGATGGCCGGCCGCCAATCATGTAGTTTGAGAGGTAATCTTGAGTAAACTGCTTCAGGATCCACCACCATGTCGGAGCCAATTTACCTCCCACGCTGTGACCACATGGTGATCGAAATACAAAATACTTCAGCCATTTTGCCTCAGCTACAAGGAGGAAAAATCTCATTAAAAAACTGCGTGTAAATGAGAGTGGGTGGGTTGAGGGGAATGATAACCTCAAACCCCCAATCTCTGACTATTTCAAAATTTTGTTTCAGTCTGATGTAGGAGAAGTGGACGCAAATCTCCTAGCATCGGTCAAGTCCTTGGTGACTAACGATATGAATATATTACTTGTTGCTCCTTATACTAAGGAAGAAGTGCGCAAGGCTTTATTTTAGATTGGTGACATGAAGGCCCCTGGACTGGATGGCCTACATGCAATATTCTTCAAAAGGTTTTGGCACATTCTTGGGGATGAACTAACCAAGGAAGTTCTGGATGCTATTGAGAAGAAGAAGATTCCAGATGGATGGAACTCAACAAACATTGTTTTGATCCCCAAGGTAGAGAACCCGGAGGTAATTACTCAATATAGGTCGATCAGCCTATGAAATGTGGTATACAAGATTATTTCCAAGATGATTGCTAATAGGCTTAAAATAATTCTCCCTGATGTCATATCCCCAACACAAAGTGCTTTTGTGCCAGGCAGATTAATAACTGATAACATGTTGGTGGGCTACGAGTGCTTTCATGCCATTAAAAAGAAAACTCATGGCACTAATGGCTTTTGCGCGGTCAAGTTGGATATGATGAAAGCTTATGATAGAGTTGAATGGGGGTTCTTGAGAGAAGTGATGGTAAAGATGGGTTTTCACTTGCAGTGGATAGAGCTTATTATGGAATGTGTATTTTCAGTAAGTTACAGAGTCAGATTTAATAACACTAAGACAGATCAGTTCTTCCCCACTCGAGGTTTGAGATAGGGAGATCCCTTATCCCCCTACCTGTTCTTACTTTGTTCTGAAGGCCTGTCTAGTATGCTCGCTTTTGAGGAGGAAGTGGGAGGTATAGAAGGAATAAAAGTTTGCAGGAATGCCCCATCAATATCCCACTTATTATTTGCTGATGACTCGCTTATTCTTATGAGAGCTAATAACCATAATGTGGTGACTCTGAAAAGGGTGTTGGATACTGATACGTCTCCAACGTATCTACTTTTCCAAACACTTTTGCCCTTGTTTTGGACTCTAACTTGCATGATTTGAATGAAACTAACCCGGACTGACGCTGTTTTCAGCAGAACTGCCATGATGTTGTTTTATGTGTAGAAAACAAAAGTTCTCGGAATGACCTGAAAATCCACGGAGGCACGTTTTGGAAAATATAAAAAATACTAGCGAAAGAATCAAGACCAGGGGGCCCACACCCTGTCCACGAGGGTGGGGGCGCGCCCACCCCCCTGGGCGCGCCCCCCTGTCTCATGGGCCCCCTGAGGCTCCGCCGACCTCAACTCCAACTCCATATATTCTGTCTCGCGGAGAAAAAATCAGAGAGAAAGTTTCATCGCGTTTTACGATACGGAGCCGCCGCCAAGCCCTAATATCTCTCGGGAGGGCTAATCTGGAGTCCGTTCGGGGCTCCGGAGAGGGGGATTCGTCACCGTCGTCATCATCAACCATCCTCCATCACCAATTTCATGATGCTCACCGCCGTGCGTGAGTAATTCCATCGTAGGCTTGCTGGACGGTGATGGGTTGGATGAGATTTACCATGTAATCAAGTTAGTTTTGTTAGGGTTTGATCCCTAGTATCCACTATGTTCTGAGATTGATGTTGCTATGACTTTGCTATGCTTAATGCTTGTCACTAGGGCCCGAGTGCCATGATTTTAGATCTGAACCTATTATGTTTTCATGAATATATGTGTGTTCTTGATCCTATCTTGCAAGTCTATAGTCACCTATTATGTGTTATGATCCGACAACCCCGAAGTGACAATAATCGGGATACTTCTCGGTGATGACCGTAATTTGAGGAGTTCATGTATTCACTATGTGTTAATGCTTTGTTCCGGTTCTCTATTAAAAGGAGCCCTTAATATCCCTTAGTTTCTACTAGGACCCCGCTGCCACGGGAGGGTAGGACAAAAGATGTCATGCAAGTTCTTTTCCATAAGCATGTATGACTATATACGGAATACATGCCTACATTACATTGATGAATTGGAGCTAGTTCTATATCACCCTATGTTATAGCTATTACATGAGGAATCACATCTGACATAATTATCCATCATTGATCCATTGCCTACGAGCTTTTCACATCTTGTGTTTCGCTTATTTACTTTTCCGTTGCTATTGTTACAATCACTACAAACCCCCAAAAAATTGCGTTTGCTACTATTACCTTTATTATCATACTACTTTCCTACTAAATACTTTGCTGCAGATACTAAGTTATCCAGGTGTGGTTGAATTGACAACTCAACTGCTAATACTCAATAATATTCTTTGGCTCCCCTTGTGTCGGATCAATAAATTTGGGTTGAATACTTTACCCTCGAAAGTTGTTGCGATCCCCTACACTTGTGGGTTATCAAGACTAATTTCTGGTGCCGTTGCCGGGGAGCATAGCTCTATTATCTGAGTCACTTGGGATTTATATCTGTTGATCACTATGAAGAACTTGAAAGACGTGAAAACTACGATTTTTCCCTTAACTACAAGGGGAGGTAAGGAACTGCCATCTAGCTCTGCACTAGATTCTCCTTCTGTTTTGAGTAAGCTTGCGACACCTAAACCTGCTACTGCTATGAATTCTGATATGTCGCATGTTATTGATGATGCCACTTCTGCTATGCATGATACTTATGATGAAACTACTTCTGTGCATGATACCACTTTGCCATTAGGTGAATTTCTTGATGAACAACTTGCTAGGGCTAGAGAGAATGAAATTATTGAAGATGCTATTATTGATGATAGTGATGATGAAGGTTCTCCCAATGATTATGAATTGCCTGTTGTTCCTGAGGGTTATGTTATGGAAGAGGAAGCTGCTAGAGCTATCTTTGCTTGTAAAGATAGATATGATCTTAAGAAATTATTAGCTAAATGGAAGCAGCAATCTCTTAATGCTAGAATGAAACCCGACCCTGCTTTTGCTACTTCACCTATCTGTGTTACTGATAAGGATTATGAATTCTCTGTTGATCCTGAGATTATTACTTTGGTTGAATCTGATCCTTTTTATGGCCTTGAATCTGAAACTGTTGTGGCACATCTTACCAAGTTAAATGATATAGCCACCCTGTTTACTAATGATGAGAAGTCTCGCTATTATTATATCCTTAAGATATTTCCGTTCTCATTAAAGGGTGATGCTAAGACTTGGTTTAATTCTCTTGCTCCTGGTTATGTGCGTAGTCCCCAGGATATGATTTATTACTTCTCTGCTAAATATTTCCCTGCTCATAAGAAACAAGCTGCCTTGCAGGAAATATATAATTTTGTGCAAATCGAAGAAGAGAGTCTCCCACAAGCTTGGGGGAGGCTTCTCCGATTACTTAATGCTTTTCCTGATCATCCTCTTAAGAAAAATGAAATACTTGATATCTTTCATAATGGACTAACCGATGCTTCCAAGGACTAATTGGATAGTTGTGCTGGTTGTGTTTTCAGGGAAAGAACAATCAACGAAGCTGAATTACTATTGAATAATATGCTGACTAATGAAAATAATTGGACTCTTCCTGAGCCAATTCCTGAGGCAACTCCTGAACCAATTGAGCCAACTCCTGAGCCTATTCCTAAACCCACTCCGAAGAAGAGAGGTGTTTTATTTCTCAGTCCTGAAGATATGCAAGAGGCAAAGAAATCAATGAAAGAAAAAGGTATTAAAGCTGAAGATGTTAAGAATTTACCTCCTATTAAGAAAATACATGGTCTTAATATACCGTCTGTTGAAGAACCACATTGTCTTGATAACCCGACATAGGTAGTAAAGGTAAATTCTCTCTATAGATATGATAAAGTTGAAATTCCCTCTACTAAATTTCATAGCACATGCTTAGATGAATTTTATGATTTTATGGCTAGACAAGAAAGTTCTAATGCTTATGTTGGTAGAGAGTTAAAGAATAATGCTTTTGAAATTGGACGCTTGAGTGATTATATGGCTAGAGTTAAAGGTGAACTTAAACTCGTTAGCAAATATGCTTCTATGGTTGCTACTCAAGCTGAGCAAGTACTTAAAGCTCAAAATGATTTGCTTGATGAATTAAATAATAAACTTGACTTTGCTATTAGAGTGGCTACTAGAACTGGTAGAATGACTCAGGAACCTTTGTACCCTGAAGGCCACCCTAAGAGAATCGAGCAAGATTCTCAGAGAAACAATTTAGAGGCACCTAGTTCTTCTAAAAAGAAGAAAAAGAAAAATGATAGGACTTTGCATGCTTCTAGTGAACCTGCTGTAGACACACCTGAGAATCCCAATGATATTTCTATCTCTGATGCTGAAACACAATCAGGTGATGAACAGGAACCTAGTGATAAAGTTAATGACAATGTTCATGTTGATGCTCAACCTAGCAAAAACAATGATGTAGAGATTGAACCTGTTGTTGATCTTGATAACCCACAATCAAAGAATCAACATTATGATAAGAGAGATTTTGTTGCTAGGAAGCACGGTAGAGAAAGAGAACCATGGGTTCAGAAACCCATGCCCTTTCCTCCTAAACCATCCAAGACAAAGGATGATGAGGATTTTGAGCGCTTTGCTAAAATGATTAGGCCTATCTTCTTACGTATGCACTTAACTGATATGCTCAAAGTAAATCCTTATGCTAAGTATATGAAGGATATCATTACAAAGAAAAGAAAGATACCGGAAGCTGAAATTTCCACCATGATTGCTAATTACACTTTTAAGGGTGGAATACCAAAGAAACTTGGTGATCCGGGGGTACCAACCATACCTTGCTCCATTAAAAGAAATTATGTTAGAACCGATTTATGTGATCTTGGAGACAGTGTTAGTGTTATGCCTCTCTCTCTCTATATCGTAGACTTGAATTGAATAAGTTGACACCTACTGAAATATCTTTGCAAATGGCTGATAAATCAACTGCTATACCTGTCGATTTGTGAGGATGTGCCTGTTGTGGTTGCAAATGTCACTATTTTAACGGACTTTGTTATTCTTGATATTTCCGAGGACGATGGTATGTCGATTATCCTTGGTAGACCCTTTTTGAATACTGCAGGGGCTGTTATTGATTGCAACAAAGGCAATGTCACTTTTCATGTTAATGATAATGAGCATACGGTACACATTCCGAGGAAACAATCTCAAGTTCATAGCATCGATTCTATTGGAAAAGTTCCAACTATCATTATTGGAGGTTTTAAATTTCCTCTTCCTACTGTCAAGAAAAAATATGATATTCTTATTATTGGGGATGTTCATATCCCCGTTGAGGTAACATAGTGTTATTCGAAATTTCTCCGGTTCCTGTTATTCGGAATGAGTTTGTTAACAAGACTTGATCAACCTTGTTAGTGGATTCATTTTGATGATCGCAAGATGGATGAAACTAGAAGGCACAACCTTTTGTGCCCTCTTTTTACTTTATGTTATTTAGAATAAATAAAGCAAAAATAGTATTATCTGTCTATTTTCTGAATTATCCATGAATTAAAAAATATCCTAAAAATAAAAGTGCTCCAAATGCCCTGCAAATTTAGTATGATTTTTTATGGAATATTTGAGGATTTTAGGCATTGAAATCACTGCAGGAGGGGCAAGCACCAGGCCACAAGAGTGGAGGGCGCGCCCACCTTCCCTAGGCGCACCCCCTGTCTCGTGGGCCCCTGGTGGCCCCCCTCTACTTATGCCAGCACCCACACACTCCATCTTCTTCCCAAAAAAAATCCCCATCCAGCTCAAGCACGAGTTCTAGCTCATTTTGCTGCGATTTTCGATCTCCTTGCTCAAAGCTCCATTCACAAAACTGCTTTGGGAGATTGTTGCTTGGTATGTGACTCCTCCATTGGTCCAATTAGTTTTTGTTCTAGTGCTTTATTCATTGCAAATTTTTGCTGCATAGGGGACCATGTTCTTGAGCTTGCATGTTAAATTTATGAGGTCCCAAGTATTTCTAATGCATGATTTAGGCTCTAGGCACTTGTAGGAGTAGTTGCTACCAATCTTGTTTAGTTTTATTCACTTTTATTTTGAAGTTACTAAAATTTCAGAAATTTTCAGAAAATGTTAAGGAGACTTTTGAGGGGCTCTTCTAGCCAGGGCTCCCAGGAAAAAACAGGCTAAAGAGAAGGAAAAAGCCAAGTATAATCTTCCTCGCATAGCGGAAGTACAGCCGTGTGAATGGCCATGCGATAATTTCTTGAAAGAAGCTGTAATTCATGAAGATTTTTATTCTTTGATCGAGAATGCAGGCCTCACCGATTTCCTCCACGACCGGATCAATCAGTATCTCTTACTCACCAATAATTTTGTGCAAAACTTCTATTATTATCCTAAGAAGTCACCGCCTTCATTATCATTTCATTTATATGATGAATTCAGGGAAATGTCTTTACGTAATTTTTGCGCGGTATGTAGGATACCCTTTGAAGGAAAATTAGAGGAATCCCATCGTAAATATGTGGATGGATTTGTTAACACTATCACTGTAGGGGATCCAAAGAAGGGTTCCGATGCGAGAATCTCTAGCATACACTTTCCTGTTTTACGCTACTTTGCCATATTCGCCAGTAGATGTTTGATTGGTCGTGGAAATAGTGGAAACTTCAATGTTCCTGATATTATCATTCTTCACAATGCCTTGTTTGGAGATAATAGTTTTAGTATGGGTGCCGTCATTGCTAAACGGCTAAGCCTGAATCGTACAAAAGGCCCCATCTTTGGAGGTATCTATGCTTCATGTCTTTCTAGACATTTTGAGATACCTATTAGGCACCATGAGAAAGAGGAGACAAAATTGCCTCCTTACATTTTAGATTACAAGAGCATGGTAGCACACGAGTTCATTGTTGACAACAAAGATAAGATGCTCTTGTATAACCTGAGATTTAATAAGCAACACAATGAGACTATTATTTTGCCTGCACCTCTGTTGTTTGATTTGATTGCAGATAATTTTCTTGTCATGCCGGAAGCGGTGTATGCTCATCGAGTTCAAGCATCTACTCGAGAACCTGAGCCTGAGCCGGAACCTGCACTGGACCCTTATCGTGCATCATCTTACCAGTGGGACCCGGAGATGGCCAGCTAGTGGTATCCTGATTACACCTCCCAGTACACCGGGGAGAGTAGCACCGGCCCTTGGCATTAGACTAACTTAGACCAAAAGCCTAAGCTTGGGGGAGTACATATTTCTCACCGACTTTACATTCATGTTCACACACTATTCTAGTCTTCGGTGCTCATACTCTTTCATTGTATAATCCATGCTAGTTTAATTTTCTTTTTCTAGCTTTCTTCTTGTGTGTTTGATAAACTTTAAGAAAAACCAAAAAAATAGTTAGTTTAAATTCCATGCTTGTAGTAGTAATTAAAATAAAACCCCAAAAAGATTTCTCGTTCTTCTTTTATTTGTTGGGAGCTTTCCCGTGTAAATAGTTTTATTTTCTTTTCTTTCCTTTGGGGGTCGAGAGTAGAAGACCTTATTGAAAATGTTTAGTGGCTCTCATATGCATGATTGTTTATTTAATTAGAGCCCATATTACCTTGTCTTTTCTCTTGAGTTGAATGCTTGCAGATTCCAGCTTAGTCCAATACACATGCACTATTATTATTATACACATCGTTCGGTCGTGCAAGTGAAAGGCAATAATGACGATATATGATGGACTGATCGAGATGAGAAAAGCTGGTATAAACTCGACCTCTCTTGCTTTTGTAAATAGGATGAGTTCATCGTTCCTGATTCAGCTTATTATGAAGTAAAAATATTTGCAATGACATTTAGAGATTATAGTTGCTTGTGCCATGCTTGATTAGCTATGAGTTATAATGGTTTACCTTGCGTGCCAACATGTTATTAGAATGATCATGATGTGGTATGATGGGATGGTATCCTCCTTTGAATGAACTGAGTGACTCGACGTGGCACATGTTCACGCATGTAGTTTAAACAAATCAACATAGCCTTCATGATATTTATGTTCATGGTAGATTATATCCTACTCATGCTTGTATTCGGTGTGAATTAATTTTAATGCATGTTTATGACTATTGTCGCTCTCTTAGTTGGTCACTTCCCAGTCTTTTGCTAGCCTTCACCTGTACTAAGCGGGAATACTGCTTGTGCATCCAAACTCCTTAAACCCCAAAGTTGTTCCATATGAGTCCACCATACCTTCCTATCTGCAGTATTTACCTGCCGTTCCAAGTAAATTTGTATGTGCCAAACTCCAAACCTTCAAATGAAATTCTGTTTTGTATGCTCAAGCAGCTCATGGTACAACTAGGGATGCCTATATCTTCCATGCTAGGTGGGTTATTCTCAAGAGGAGTGGATTCCGCTCCTCATTCACGAGAAAAAGGGCCGGTAACCGGGATGCCCAGTCCCATGATCTAAAAAGATCAAAGCAAATCAAAATAATTAAACAAAACTCCCCCAGGACTATTGTTAGTTGGAGGCACTCGTTGTTTTGAGCAAGCCATGGATTGATACTTGTTGGTGGTTGGGGGAGTATAAACTTTTACCATTCTATTTGGGAACTGCCTATAATGCATGTAGTATGGAAGATACAACCATCTCATAGTTGTTGCATTGACAGCAAAAGTATGCCGCTCAAAATGTTATTCAATCTCTATTTTAAAATCGAACTCTGGCACCTCTACAAATCCCTGCTTCCCTCTGCGAAGGGCCTATTTATTTACTTTTATGTTGAGTCATCACCTTCTTATTAAAAAGCACCCGCTGGAGAGCACACTGTCATTTGCATTCATTACTATTGGTTTATATTGGGTATGACTTGACTGGATCTCTTTTACCATGAATTACAATGTTTAGTCAGTCCTTGATCTTTAAAGGTGCTCTGCATTTATGTTTTGTGGTCTCAGAAAGGGCTAGCGAGATACCATTTTGTTATATCATGTTATGATTGTTTTGAGAAAGTGTTGTCATCCGAGTTTTATTATTATGGCTCGCTAGCTGATTATGTTATTGATATGAGTAATTGTGAGACCTAGGTGTTATTGTGAATATGGTTAGTTCATAGTATTTGCTGAAACCTAAATGCTGGCTTTACATGTTTACAACAACAAGAGCAAACAGAGTTTGTAAAAGTTTTTCTTTATCACTTTTAGTTTATCAACTAAATTGCTTGAGGACAAGCAAAGGTTTAAGCTTGAGGGAGTTGATACGTCTCCAACGTATCTACTTTTCCAAACACTTTTGCCCTTGTTTTGGACTCTAACTTGCATGATTTGAATGAAACTAACCCGGACTGACGCTGTTTTCAGCAGAACTGCCATGATGTTGTTTTATGTGTAGAAAACAAAAGTTCTCGGAATGACCTAAAATCCACGGAGGCACGTTTTGGAAAATATAAAAAATACTGGCGAAAGAATCAAGACCAGGGGGCCCACACCCTGTCCACGAGGGTGGGGGGCGCGCCCCTATCTTGTGGGGCCCCTGAGGCTCCACCGACCTCAACTCCAACTCCATATATTCCGTCTCGCGGAGAAAAAAAATCAGAGAGAAAGTTTCATCGCGTTTTACGATACGGAGCCGCCGCCAAGCCCTAATCTCTCTCGGGAGGGCTGATCAGGAGTCCGTTCGGGGCTCGAAGAGGGGGATTCGTCGCCGTCGTCATCATCAACCATCTCCATCACCAATTTCATGATGCTCACCGCCGTGCGTGAGTAATTCCATCGTAGGCTTGCTGGACGGTGATGGGTTGGATGAGATTTACCATGTAATCAAGTTAGTTTTGTTAGGGTTTGATCCCTAGTATCCACTATGTTCTGAGATTGCTATTACTATGACTTTGCTATGCTTAATGCTTGTCACTAGGGCCTGGGTGCCATGATTTCAGATCTGAACCTATTATGTTTTCATGAATATATGTGTGTTCTTGATCCTATCTTGCAAGTCTATAGTCACCTATTATGTGTTATGATCCGACAACCCCGTAGTGACAATAATTGGGATACTTCTCGGTGATGACCGTAGTTTGAGGAGTTCATGTATTCACTCTGTGTTAATGCTTTGTTCCGGTTCTCTATTAAAAGAAGCCCTTAATATCCCTTAGTTTCCACTAGGACCCCGCTACCACGGGAGGGTAGGACAAAAGATGTCATGCAAGTTCTTTTCCATAAGCACATATGACTATATACGGAATACATGCCTACATTACATTGATGAATTGGAGCTAGTTCTATATCACCCTATGTTATAGCTATTACATGAGGAATGGCATCCAACATAATTATCCATCACTGATCCATTGCCTACGAGCTTTTCACATCTTGTGTTTCGCTTATTTACTTTTCCGTTGCTATTGTTACAATCACTACAAACCCCCAAAAATTACTTTTGCTACTATTACCTTTATTATCATACTACTTTGCTGCAGATACTAAGTTATCCAGGTGTGGTTGAATTGACGACTCAACTGCTAATACTCAATAATATTCTTTGCCTCCCCTTGTGTCGAATCAATAAATTTGGGTTGAATACTTTACCCTCGAAAGCTGTTGCAATCCCCTACACTTGTGGGTTATCAGATACATATTGTAGCAGCTCTGGACAATTGGTGAGTGCTCCCAAGTCCAGTATTTTTTTCATTCCAAATACTAGCGTTCTAGTCAGAGAAGAAATTTGTAGAGAGTTAAATATTTTGACTGAGGCTCTATCAGACAAATATTTAGGCCTCCCAACCATGGTTGGGGTGGATCGTAGTGATTGCTTCCAACACCTCATTAATAGAGTCTGTCAGCAATTGAAAGGGTGGGAAGAAAAAGTGCTCTCCATGCAAGGTAAGGAAATTTTGTTAAAATCAGTAGCTCAAGCAATACCTTCATATGCCATGTTAGTGTTCAAATTACCAAAAGGTATTTGCAAGTCAATAACAGATGAAATGTCAAGTTTTTGGTGGGGTGATGATGAAGAGAAAAAAATGCATTGGTACACATGGTGGAAAATGTGCATCCCGAAGAAGAAGGGTGGTATGGGATTCAGAGACTTACACAGCTTTAACCTTGCTATGTTAGCAAAGCAGTGTTGGCGACTGATCCCAAATCCAGACTCTTTGTGTGCGCGTGTTCTGGGTGCAAAGTATTACCCGGATGGTAACATTCTTAATGCCGGCCCTAAGAAGGGTTCTTCATACACTTGGCAGAGCATTGTGGAGGGAATCCAAACTTTTAAAAGGGGTTTCATTTGGAGAGTAGGTACAGGCTCAAAGATCAATATCTGGTATGACCCTTGGATCCCTTCAAGTGCCTCACAGAAAGTTATAACGCCAAGAGGGCAGATTATGTTATCCAAAGTAGAAGAGCTAATCGACCGGCATTCGGGTTAGTGGGATGAAGATCTGTTGCGGTCATTTTTTAGTCCGATAGATGTTGAACAGATACTAAGAATTCCTCTTAATGTGGGGAGTGTTGAGGATTTTATGGCATGGCATTACACAAGGTCGGGGACGTTTTCAGTCTGTTCATCATATCATGCAGAATTTAATCGTCAATACAATTCACGTTCGACTCTTGTTGATGGTCAAGGCGGGGCTCAAATGAATGGTATCTCGAAGGACACTTGGAGGCTCAGAGTTCCTGGAAAAATCAAACACTTCATGTGGAAAGTTTTGAGGGGTATCTTGCCCTGCTACGGAGTTCTTGCAAGGCACCACATTCCTGTCACCGGCCAGTGCCCGTTCTGCAAGGTGGGCTTCGAAGATATTCAGCATTGCTTATTTACTTGCTGTCGTGCAGTGGATGTTTGGACGGAATTAGGACTGCATGAAGTGGTCTACCAGGCAGTGATGGAGGACCGATCAGGATCAGTGACCATGGAAATCCTAGAAAGGAACCAATCACTTGTTGGGGAGCTACCAGCGGCGGAGCTGATTGTAGTTGCTTCTTGGTTCATATGGTGGCAGCATCGTCAGTTTGTGAAGGGGGAAACAATCCAAATTGCAGACCGAACAGCTATCTCCATCAAGGTGTTAACAACAAACTTTGTAAGAGTAGAAACACCGAAACAACCAGTACATAAGAGATATCATATGTGGAAGAGACCAAATAGAGGGAGTGTTAAGATCAATGTGGATGCTTCATACAATGCTGAAACTTTATCTGGGGCAACAGGATCCATAGCAAGGGATGATAAAGGACAATTCTTGTCAGCTGCGACA
Organism: Triticum timopheevii; assembly: GCA_963921465.1. Classification (NCBI taxonomy): domain Eukaryota; kingdom Viridiplantae; phylum Streptophyta; class Magnoliopsida; order Poales; family Poaceae; genus Triticum; species Triticum timopheevii. The sequence continues at coordinate 274,225,581 of OY997270.1, read as the reverse complement.
TGGTACATACCGCTTGTTAGTAGTGCCGTATCAGCAGAACTAATTGCTATCCATAATGGGCTATATCTAGCGGCAATTATTGGGTGCAATAGAGTCATAATTGAACCTGACAGTGCACTGGCGATAGAGGCGGTGAACAACCACAACAGCTACTTCGGTCAAGATGTTGCGACGGTAGTGGAGTGCAAAATGCTAGCTTCAGATTATGCTTCTGCATCCTTTGACAACTGTTTCGAGAAGCAGATTCCATACCAGTTAGTTTAGCAAAATTTAGCTTTACTTCTACTTCTTCTTCTGTGTGGGACTCTGCCCCACCAGACCTTATTTCTCACCTGATTGTAAGTGACATGACCATTATTTGAGAAATAAAGTCCTTTGATTATCAAAAAAAACTGCTTCAGGATCCACTGCAAAGGAAAAAAGATTCAGACATTGTCATCTAACACAACTCATTACGGGCAGTAAAAAGAAGGCTACAGGGTTCTTACTTACTATCCTGCAGTTCACTGTTGTCTTGCATAAATTGTAAACAAATAGTTCGATTGACATCTTTTGGCCAATTTTAATAACAATTTTTGTCAGTTTCCTCACTTGATGCTGGTTCATGAATATCTCAATGCCCCAGATGCAGAAAGGGTCGAAGTGTGGATCTTTGGCAATGACATACGTACCTAAAAGCACCAAGTTAATATTAGAAGCTAAACAACAATTGCAAAATGATGTAGTACAACACTCCCTCCATTCCATTATATAAGATTTTATTACATGTATATCTAGACATCATCAGAACATTAAGGTAACACTCTTCCTTGTTGCTATGTAGCCTGGGATTGCATATTTAGCCATTCAGTACAATGCATGTGGCTATGTAGCCTCAGATATATTAAATCTGGCCCTAGTTAACCTACTGATAAATGGGTTACAGATATATTCAGTGAAATGTCCGATCCGACGATTAATCCCTTATCAGCCCCTAGGCTATATGGTACCAGCTACCGAGATCCTGAACAATGAGTACATATAAGTAATGCGGTGAAACTAACCTCGATGGAAAACATCATTGTTCTCAATATTGTCCTCTATAAGTACATATAAAGGCATGTTAAGCACAATAGGCTAAACATCAACCAAATATATCCATGGTAGACAACATAATCTACAAATGACAACTTCAGTGTGCAGGCTTAAGCACACTAGTTAAGCAAAATAAGAAGTGGAAAGGTGTGTTAACTACATCACGCATAACATTTAAAAACAAGCAAATAGTCATTCAAACTGGTATTGTGCAGGTCTAAAGTACACTAGTTATTGTTAAATTTGAAAAGGTATGTTAACTGCAATATCCTTAATAGCAACCAAATATCGTAATTCATAGTGGTATTGTTGAAACTGTTATTGATGAAATTGAACTGCACGGCAAATAGTTGCACATATACAACATCACATTGTGAAGAACTAAAATAAACAAGGTGAGGGAGTCCTGGACTAGGGGGTGTCCGGATAGCCGAACTATCACCGTCGGCCGGACTCCAAGACTATGAAGATACAAGATTGAAGACTTCGTCTCGTGTCCGGATGGGACTTTCCTTGGCGTGGAAGGCAAGCTTGGCGATACGGATATGTAGATCCCCTATCATTGTAACCGACTCTGTGTAACCCTAGCCCTCTCAGGTGTCTATATAAACCGGAGGGTTTTAGTCTGTAGGACGAACAACAATCATACCATAGGCTAGCTTCTAGGGTTTAGCCTCCTTGATCTCGTGGTAGATCTACTCTTGTACTACCCATATCATCAATATCAATCAAGCAGGAGTAGGGTTTTACCTCCACCGAGAGGGCCCGAACCTGGGTAAAAACATCGTGTCCCTTGTCTCCTGTTACCATCCGCCTAGATGCACAGTTTGGGACCCCCTACCCGAGATCCGCCGGTTTTGACACCGACATTGGTGCTTTCATTGAGAGTTCCTCTGTGTCGTCACCTATAGGCCCGATGGCTCCTTCGATCATCAACAACGACGCGGTCCAGGGCGAGACTTTTCTTCCCGGACAAATCTTCGTATTCGGTGGCTTCGCACTGCGGGCCAATTCACTTGGCCATCTGGAGCAGATCGAAAGCTATGCCCCTGGCCATCAGGTCAGATTTGGAAGTTTGAACTATACGGCTGACATCCGTGGAGACTTGATCTTCGACGGATTCAAGCCACAGCCGAGCGGGCCACACTGTCACGACGGGCATGATTTAGCTCTGCTGCCGGACAGTGCCCTGGAGGCCGCACAAGAGTCCACTCCAACCCTTAGCTCGGAGCCGACTGCGCCGATCAAGGATGGGTGGCTGGACACCGCCTCGGGGGCTGCTACCTCTACGGCAATAGAGCGGAATACTGACCATGCCTTTCGCAAAGCCCATGACTCCGAGGTGCCGGACTCCTCGCCGGACTCCGAACCTCCCGCGCCCCTGCCAATCGAGTCCGATTGGGCGATTGGGCGCGGATCATGGAGTTCACTGCCGCATACATCTTTCAGCACTCGCCTTTTGGTGACATCCTAAATTCGCTAAAGTGTCTCTCCTTATCAGGAGAGCCCTAGCCGGATTATGATCAGGACGGTTGGGATGCGGACGACGAAGAAATTCAAAGCCCACCCACCACCCTCTTCGTAGCCACTGTCGATGACTTAACCGACATGCTAGACTTCGACTCCGAAGACATCGATGGTATGGACGACGATGCAGGAGACGACCAAGACCCAGCGCCTACAGGGCATTGGAAGGCCACCTCGTCATACGACATGTACATGGTGGACATCCCAAAGGATGGGAATGGTGATGGAACAACGGAGGATGACCCCTCCAAGAAACAGCCTAAGCGCCGGCGTCAGCGGCGCCGCTCTAAATCCCGCCAAAGCAAGAATGGAGATTCCGACACCGGAGACAATAACACCCCGGACAGTGCCGAAGACAACCCCCTCCAGCAAGATTCAGCACAGGAGGATGGAGAAACCAGCCCTCATGAGAGAGCGGCAGACAGAGAGGTAGAGGACAATCATTATATGCCTCCCTCCGAAGACGAGGCAAGCCTCGAAGACGATGAATACGTCGTGCCTGAGGATCCCGTCGAACAAGAGCGTTTCAAATGCAGGCTTATGGCCACGGCAAACAGCCTCAAGAAAAAGCAGCAACAGCTTAGAGCTGACCAAGACTTGCTAGCAGACAGATGGACTGAAGTCCTTGCGGCCGAAGAGTATGAACTCGAACGCCCCTCCAAAAGCTACTCAAAACGCAAGCTGCTACCCCGATTAGAGGAGGAAGCACATAAACCTACGTCACCAGCGCACAATACGGCCGACCGGCCACCTTGTGGCCGCGACAGAGAGGCCTCTAGGCCCTCCACTAAAGCCGAACCCCGGCGTCGCTCGAAAAGTACAAAGCCACGGGGGAATGTGCCGGACTTATGAGACATATTGGAGGATAAGGCAAGAAAACAAGATCGATCTATGGATCGCGTGGGCACCCCACCATACGTGACGACAACCGTCACGCCGGATACAACAATGCCGGCCGAGCCGAACACAGTAGACAAAGCTCGTTTGAGCTGCGTCGTGATATAGCCCAATACAGAGGCGCCACACACCCACTATGCTTCATAGATGAAGTAATGGATCATCAAATCCCCGAAGGTTTCAAACCCATAAACATCGAATCCTATGACGGCACAACAGATCCTGCGGTTTGGATCGAAGACTATCTCTTTCATATCCACATGGCCCGCGGTGATGATCTTCATGCCATCAAATACCTCCCACTCAAGCTTAAAGGACCAGCTCGGCATTGGCTCAACAGCTTGCCAGCAGAATCAATTGGGTGTTGGGAGGACCTGGAAGCCGCATTCCTTGATAACTTCCAGGGCACATATGTGCGACCACCAGACGCCGACGACCTAAGCCACATAATTCAGCAGCCAGACGAATCGGCCAGACAATTCTGGACACGGTTCTTAACCAAGAAAAATCAAATCGTCGACTGTCCGGATGTAGAGGCCCTTGCAGCCTTCAAACATAACATCCGCGACGAGTGGCTTGCCCGGCACCTAGGACAGGAAAAGCCGAAATCCATGGCAGCCCTCACATCACTCATGACCCGCTTCTGTGCGGGAGAGGACAGCTGGCTAGCTTGCAGTAACAACCTAACCAAAAACTCTGGTAGTTTGGATACCAAGGACAGCAATAGCAGGTCGCGTCGCAATAAGCACAAGCGCCACATTAACGGAGATAATACTGAAGATACGGCAGTTAACGCCGGATTCAGAGGCTCTAAACCCGGTCAGCGGAAAAAGCCATTCAAAAGAACTACTCCAGGACCGTCCAATTTGGACCGGATACTCGATCGCTTGTGCCAGATACACGGCACCCCCAAAAAGCCAGCTAATCACACCAATAGGGATTGTTGGGTGTTCAAGCAGGCAGGCAAGTTAATTGCCGAAAACAATGACAAGGGGCTGCATAGCGATGATGAGGAAGAGACCCGGTCGCCGAACAATAGAGGACAGAAGGGTTTCCCCCCACAAGTGCGGACGGTGAACGTGATATACGCAACCCACATACCCAAAAGGGAGCGGAAGCGTGCACTAAGGGACGTATACGCGATGGAGCCAGTCGCCCCAAAGTTCAATCCGTGGTCCTCCTGCCCGACCACTTTTGATCGAAGGGACCACCCCACTAGCATCCGCCATGGCGGATTCGCCTCATTGGTTTTAGACCCAATCGTCGACGGATTTCACCTCACTAGAGTCCTGATGGACGGTGGCAGCAGCCTGAACTTGCTTTATCAGGATACAGTGCGCAAGATGGGCATAGACCCCTCAAGGATTAAACCCACAAAGACGACCTTCAAAGGCGTCATACCAGGTGTAGAGGCCAATTGTATAGGCTCAGTTACACTTGAAGTGGTCTTTGGATCCCCGGATAACTTCCAAAGCGAGGAGTTAATCTTCGACATAGTCCCGCTCCGCAGCGGCTATCATGCACTACTCGGACGAACCGCATTTGCAAAGTTCAATGCGGTGCCGCACTACGCATACCTCAAGCTCAAGATGCCAGGCCCTCGAGGAGTCATTACGGTCAATGGAAACACCGAATGCTCTCTCCGAACGGAGGACCATACAGCGGCTCTCGCGGCGGAAGTACAGAGCAGCCTCTTAAGGCAATTCTCGAGTCCGGCTGTTAAGCGACCGGACACCGTCAAGCGCGCCCGGAGTAACCTACAATAAGACCACCTGGCACGTTCCGAGCACGTGTAGCAATGCGGCCCCAACCCCAGCCCTCGCGAAATCGCGAGACCTGTACCACGCGTACATCACTACGCTCTGGAGATACCATGGGCATAGGGGGGGGCACGACCACGGCATGCCCAGAGTGCGGCTCAACCTCACCAGGGGCTCCCAAATGTGTCATTCTTTTTTTTCTTATTCTCAGGACTCCGTTTTCCAGAAGCCCTGTCCGACAATATACTTGCCGAACTCACGATGCAACAGCCAGGGAAGCAGAAAAGCTACATCGAGTATCCAGGTGGTCTCCATTACGAGCATTATACGTGTTTTACATACCATTCCGCAGCCTACCCCGGGAGGGGGACATGTTAAATAGTCCCATCCCTTGCTTATCACACTATTTGTATCGTTCTGCTTTCATTGTAGTATTTTTTTTGAATAAACAATGCATCGCTTTTTGCCCATCATTGCATTCCTTTTTCTATCTATATATGTTCACTTATTACATGTTGCATCCGTACGCTTTGGTACGGCCAAATACACCGGGGGCTTAAGTTCCCCAAATTATGGTGTGATAAGTCCGAACACTTTCACAAGTGTGGCACCCCGAACTTATAGCACTATATGCATCGGCTCCGAATCATGTCTTGGGTCAATAGTTGGGTTTGCCCGGCTCCCATGTTTTGGTACCGTACGTTCCGTTATATCGGCTAAGGTAGCGCTGGGAGAACCACTGCGATTGTGCCCCAGTTGAGCTGGGTCGAGCACGTTAGTGGAGAAAGCTAAAACTGACCGTCATGATAAGGCGAGAGCTGGTCGCTGTTTGAGAGGTCTTTTCGAGTCCCTAAAGACTTATGCCGCTTAGAGCGAGGAGCCGGCTTTGTCCGGCCCCAGGCGTGGATAGCGCCCCGAATTTGGTCTTCCAAACACTAGGGGCTTTGCCGAAATTTAAAATTATAGAATTCTATGGCTAAGTGGGAGTGTTCAAGCATTATAAGTCCGGTTGCCTCGTTCGTTGTGTTGAGCGCCTCCCTAGAAGGACCCAAAAATGGGAACAAGAGCGCTCAAGTTTATCCCGAACACCCCAGCGCTCGTGGCATGGGGGCTGAAGCCAATGACTTGCCATCTCTCAGATTTGATAAGCGGCCGCACAGAAGGTAATATTTTAAATTAACAAGTGTTGCTTAGCGCATATGAACAAAGTTTTTAGCGCACAGGATAACAAAATGCGAGTCTACTAAAAAATTACATCTTTGGAGCATTCGCCCGCTATAAGGCGGGCACCCTTCAGGACACCCTTATAGTACATCTGGGCATGCGATACTCCTTGCCCGGCGGTGGCGCGTCCGTCACAAGCTTCTCGGCGTCCATCCTGCCCCAGTGCACTTTAGCACGGGCAAGGGCCCGACGGGCACCTTCCATGCAGGCGGAGTGCTTGATGACTTCAACCCATGGACAGGCGTCCACGAGCCGCCGCACCAGACCGAAGTAGCTCCCAGGCATGGCTTCTTTGGGCCACAGCCGAACTATGAGGCCCTTCATGGCCTGTTCGGCCACCTTGTGGAGCTCGACCAGCTGCTTCAGCTGGTCGCTCAGCGACACCGGATGTCTGGCCTCAGCATACTAAGGCCAGAATACCTTCTCCGTCGAGCTCCCCTCCTCGGCCCGGTAGAATGCGGCAGCATCGGACACACTGCGGGGCAGATCTGCGAATGCTCCTGGAGAGCTCCAAATTCGGGTAAGTAACAAGTAATTCACTTTCACGTGCTTGCTTTGCATGAAGAATGCCTTACCCGCCGCTATCTTCTTTATCGCCTCAATCTCCTGGAGGGCTTTTTGGGCTTCAGCCTTGGCGGCTTTGGCACTCTCCAGAGCCGAGGCGAGCTCGGACTCTCGAGTCTTCGAGTCACGCTCCAAACTCTCGTGTTTTTCCACGAGAGCCTGGAGCTCTTGCCGCACCTCCGCCACCCACGCCTCCTGCTTCTCTCGCTCGGTGCGTTCCGCGGCCGCATTGCGTTCGGCCTCGGACACCGCTTCCTTTAGGGTCACCACCTCGTTCGTGGCCCCTGCAATACCCACGTTATCCCTGTCAGTTTTTGCAACCAAATCCTTTTCTGTAAGGTATCACTTTAATAAGGTATTACTTACCTTCCTTGTCCTTGAGCTGCTTCTTGGCACGGCCGAGCTGACCGCTCGAGGCTCTGCTTCAGGGCATTGACCTCCGCAGTCAGTGCGGCAGAGGTCAACAGCGCAGCCTGCATTCCCATATTGACATACTTATGTTAGACTCCTGCGTATATATTATTAGATCCTCAGTTTGGCTTTTCTTTCCGAACACCGAACTGAGCATCAGGGGCTACTGTCTATGCGGTACTATTTTACATATCTTAAATTCCTTACCTTAAAGCCTGTTAAAAGGCTGGTACAGGCTTCAGTCAGCCCGCTCTTGGTGGACTGAACTTTCTGAATCACCGCACTCATAACAGTGCGGTGCTCCTCGTTGATGGAAGCGCCGTTGAGCGCCTCCAGCAAATTATCCGGCGCCTCCGGTTGGACGGAGGTCACCGGCATCGCTGTCTCGCCCTTCTTACGAAGGGGCCACCTGCCGGACTCTGGAACCACCAAAGGTTCCGGTGCGGAGTCCGGTCCAAAGTCCGGGAGGTTGCCCTGCGGCACCTCCGGGACCTCCTCCTCCTGGCTGGTCCCTTTCTAGGACCCTGCCTCGGCGTCGTCTGCGTCACGGGGGGAGGAGGCGATCGGAAGTGAAGCGCTATTCTCATCCGATGAACCCAGGGACCCGCTCGACGAAGCGGGGAGGTCATCCTTGGGCGGGCTACATGGTTGTGTTCGGCGTTAAAAGACACTATGCGACGAAAGGAAAATCATAAGTTATTCTAGAATCCGGACACTTACGATCTCGCCAGGGGCTTGGCCCTCGAAGGCCACTCCTCTTCGCCGTCGTCGCCGTTGGTGGAATAGTCCGGAGGAAGGGTCCTTCCCTTCTTGGACCCTTCGGCCTCCCCCGTTGGGGAAGCCTTCCTCTTCTTCTCTCCCCCCGTTGGGGGAGAGGCCTCCTTTTTCTCCTCCTCTTCTTTGTGGGAGGAGTCCGCCTCGGAGTCATCGGACGATGAGTCCGATAACACCTGGCGCCGCGAACTCCTCTGAGTTCCCGTGGCCTTCTTCTCGGCCTTCTTCTCTGGCACCACGTAAGGCGCCGGGACCAGCAGCCCCGTCAAACGGGCGTCCGCTGGGTCTTCTGGCAGGGGAGCTGGACAGTTAACCTGCCCGGGCATCTTCTGCCAGGCCTGTTAAAGGTAAAGGGAGTTTAGATCCCGCATAGAGTCAAACTATGGAAAACAAGTGTCCCGTAAAGGGTAAAATAGCTTACCTCGCTGGCTTGACGCTATGAGCTGAATCCGCGATCTTCGGTAGTGGATGCGGGAGCCTCGGCGCCCTTGAACAGCACCCTCCAGGCCTCTTCATACGTAGTGTCGAAGAGCCTGCTCAAGGTCTGGTGCTGTGCCGGATCAAACTCCCACAAGTTGAAAGCCCGTTGTTGGCATGGGAGAATCCGGCGGATGACCATGACCTGGACTACGTTGACAAGCTTGAGCTTCTTGTTCACCAGGGTTTGGACACAGGATTGGAGTCCGGTTAACTCCTCCGAATCGCCCCATGTCAGGCCCTTCACTTTCCAGGAGGTGAGCCATGTGGGGATGCCAGATCTAAATTCGGGGGCCGCTGCCCATTCAGGGTCACGCGGCTCGGTGACGTAGAACCACCCCGATTGCCACCCTTTGATGGTTTCCACGAAGGCACCCTCGAGCCAGGTGACGTTGGGCATCTTGCCCACCATGGCGCCTCCGCACTCCGCTTGGCGGCCGCCCACTACCTTCGGCTTGACATTAAAGGTCTTTAGCCATAAGCCGAAGTGGGGCTGGATGCAGAGGAAGGCCTCACACATGACGATAAATGCCGAGATGTTGAGGATGAAATTCGGGGCCAGATCATGGAAATCCAGGCCATAGTAGAACATGAGCCCCTGGACAAATGGGTGGAGTGGGAAGCCCAGTCCGCGGAGGAAATGGGGAAGGAACACCACCCTCTCATGGGGCCTGGGGGTGGGGATGAGCTGCCCCTCGTCGGGGAGCCGGTGCGCGATATCGCTGGACAAGTATCCGGCCTTGCGCAGCCTTTTGATGTGCCCCTCCGTGACGGAGGAGGCCATCCACTTGCCTCCCGGTCCGGACATGGTTGGAGAAGGTTGAGGTGAGATGTGCGGACTTGGGCGCTGGAGCTCGAGTACGCGGAGATGGATAAGCAAAGGAGGAAGAAGGCGTAGGTAAAAAGGTGGATCCTTATCCCCTTATATATGAGCAGACGAAACTATGCGTCCCCACCAGCCTGGTAAAACTCGCTTATCTCCCAAGCGCCGCAATAAATGGCGCGGTTGGGTTACCCACGCCCGTATTGATGAGAATCCCGGAATAAGGGGACACGATCTCTGCTTTGACAAGACGTGCCAAGGAAACCGCTTCGCTAAACGCGCTAAGGTGGAACAGTAAAAACAATTCGAATAAAGGCTTGGCCGTGGTGTGACGTCATGCCACGAGATACATTAGCAGATTGAACTTGTGTAAATATTATTCTCTCTACGGTGGTATGTGGATCTTATTTTGCAGAGCCGGACACTATCCTGGTGTTCAAAATCTTCTATGAATTATTCGGAGGAGGAACCCGCCTTGCAATGCCGAAGACAATATGCGTGCCGGACTCATCGTCATTGAAGCCTGGTCCAGGGGCTACTGAGGGAGTCCTGGACTAGGGGGTGTCCGGATAGCCGAACTATCACCGTCGGCCGGACTCCAAGACTATGAAGATACAAGATTGAAGACTTCGTCCCGTGTCCAGATGGGACTTTCCTTGGCGTGGAAGGCAAGCTTGGCGATACGGATATGTAGATCCCCTATCATTGTAACCGACTATGTGTAACCCTAGCCCTCTCCGTTGTCTATATAAACCGGAGGGTTTTAGTCCGTAGGATGAACAACAATCATACCATAGGCTAGCTTCTAGGGTTTAGCCTCCTTGATCTCGTGGTAGATCTACTCTTGTACTACCCATATCATCAATATCAATCAAGCAGGAGTAGGGTTTTACCTCCACCGAGAGGGCCCGAACCTGGGTAAAAACATCGTGTCCCTTGTCTCCTGTTACCATCCGCCTAGACGCATAGTTCAGGACCCCCTACCCGAGATCCGCCGGTTTTGACACCGACACAAGGCATAAGGCCATTGTCGGTGTCAAAACTGGCGGATCTCGGGTAGGGGGTCCCGAACTGTGCATCTAAGGTCGATGGTAACAGGAGACAGGGGACACAATGTTTACCCAGGTTCGGGCCCTCTCTATGGAGGTAATACCCTACTTCCTGCTTGATTGATCTTGATGAACGTGAGTATTACAAGAGTTGGTCTACCAGGAGATCGTAATGGCTAAAACCCTAGAAGTCTAGCCTGTCTGACTATATCCTCCCCTTCAAACTAAGCCCTCCGGTTTATATAGACACCGGAGGGGACTAGGGTTGTACAAAGTCAGTTATAGAGAAATGAATCTTCATATTTGGACGCCAAGTTTGCCTTCCATGCCAAGGAGAGTCCCATCCGAACACATGTAGAGTCTTCGGTCTTGTATCTTCACAGCCCATTAGTCCGGCCCAAGTCCAATAGGCCGGATGCCCCAGGACCCCTTAGTCCAGGACTCCCTCAGTAGCCCCTGAACCAGGCTTCAATGACGAGGTGTCCGTCGTGCAGATTGTCTTCAACATTGCAAGGCGGGTTCCCCTTTCCGAATACTCCAAGATAGTCTTCGGATGCAACGAATGTGTCCGGATCTGCAACACAAGTACCACACACAACCGCAGAGAGTATAATATTTCACGAGTCCAATCCACTGACAACTTTTACTAAGGTGACAACACGTCTTCCCGGTTATTATTTGGAACCGTTTTCATCTGCCGTTCCACATTTCAAGATGCGGTTTTCATTGGCACATCTTGTCAAAGCAGAGACCATGTCCCCTCATTGCGGGATTCTCATCAATACGAGCATAGGTATTCCAACCGTGCTGTTTTCACAGCCCTTGGGAATAGGCGAGTTTTAAGGCGAGTGGGGAGGCGCTTGATATTCACTGCCTTTATAAGGAGATAAGGATTCCCTTTCTTCACCCACACCTTCTCTCTTTCTCCGCCCTTCCATTCTTGAGCTCCAGCACCCAAGTCCTCATCTTTTACGCCTCAAGAAAGCACTCAACCATGTCCAGATCTGGAGCGCAAGGCAAGTGGATGGCCTCCTCCGTCAAGGAGAAGGACACCACTGAGCTTCGGGAGGCCGGGTATCTGAGAAAGAAATCGCCCACCGGCTTCCGGCCAAGGGGCAAGTTGTCCCTAGCCCGAAGCCCAACGAGAGGGTGGTGTTCATCCCCATTTCATTCGCGGGTTAGGGTTTCCTCTCCAACCTTTCGTCCGCGGACTTATGTTCTATTACGGGCTATATTTCCATGATCTAGCCCCAAACTCCTTCCTCAACATCTCGGCATTCATTGTCGTGTGCGAGGCCTTCCTCCGCATTCCTCCCACTTCGGATTATGGCTCAAGATCTTCAACGTGAAGCCGAAGGTGGTGATGGCCAACACATGGAATGCGGAGGTGCCATGGTGAGCAAGATGCCCAATGTCACATGGCCCAAAGGTACTTTTGTGGAGACCGTCAAGGAGTGGCAGAAACTGTGGTTTTATGTCACAGAGCCTCGCGACACCGCTTGGGTCGCGGCTCCCGAATTCAAGCCCGGAGCTCCAATGCGGCTCACCTCCTGGATAGAGAAGGGCCCAAGTTGGTCTTCGTCATACGAACTGATAGCGCTACAAACGCGCATCCAAAGTATGGTGGATAAAAACATCAAGCTCGTCAACGTGATCTAGGTGATGCTAGTTTGCCGGATCCTTCCATGCCAGAGCCGAACATGCCCATTATGGGAATTTGATCAGGAGAAGCACCAGACCTTGGAAAGGCTCTTCGGAACCAATCATGAAGAAGTTGCTCTTTAAGGGCAATGACACGCCGCCGGACATAGACTCGAACCGCGGGCACGATCTTGCCCATCCTGCCAGTGCGTTAAGTCTTTCTCGTCTCAAGGTGCATCCTCTACTTGCTTGTTCAAGGAAGATATCTAAAACTTCACTATCTTTTTTTCAGGTATGGACATAGAAAGCAGAGCGGATTCGGTGTCCGGCTCCGCTGCCCGAGGAACCAGTCATCCCGCTCCTGGAGAAGATGCTGGTTCTGGCGCCTTACATGTTGGGAAACGTAGTAATTTCAAAAAAATTCCTACGCACACGCAAGATCATGGTGATGCATAGATACGAGAGGGGAGAGTGTTGTCTACGTACCCTTGTAGACCGTAAGTGGAAGCGTTATGAGAACGCGGTTGATGTAGTCGTACGTATTCACGGTCCGACCGATCCATGTACCGAACGCACGGCACCTAAGAGTTCAGCACACGTTCAGCTCGGTGATGTCCCATGAACTCATGATCCAGCAGAGCTTCGTGGGAGAGTCCTGTCAGCATGACAGCATGATGACGGTGATGGTGATGCTATCGACGCAGGGCTTTGCCTAAGCACCGCTATGATATGAGCGAGGTGGATTATGGTGCAGGAGGGCACCGCACACGGCTAAAAGATCGACTGATCAACTTGTGTCTATGGGGTGCCCCTTGCCTCAGTATATAAAGGAGGAGAGGATGGGAGGCCGGCTGGCCCTAGAGGCACGCCCAAGTGTGGAGTCCTACTAGGACTCCAAGTCCTAGTAGGAGTCCACCAAGAGGAACGGAGGGAGAAGGAAGGAGAGGGAGGAAAGGAGGAAAGGGGGCCGCCCCCTAGTCCAATTCGGTTTGGGCTAGGGGGTCCGCGCGCCCTGCCTTGTCCTGCCTCCTCTCTTCCACCACTTGGCCCATGAGGCCCAGTACTTCTACCCCCGTATCCCCGTAACTCCCAGGTACTCCGAAAAATACCCGAACCACTCGGAACCTTTCTGATGTCCGAATATAATCGTCCAATATATCGATATTTACGTCTCGACCATTTAGAGACTCCTCGTCATGTCCCTAATCTCATCCGGGACTCCGAACTACCTTTGGTACATCAAAACACATAAACTCATATTATCGACCGTCACCAAACGATAAGCATGTGGACTGAGGGAGTCCTGGATTAGGGGGTATCCGGCCAGCCGGACTGTGCACAACGTCCGGACTATTGAAGCGTGAAGATACAAGACTCAAGACTTTGGCCCGTGTCCGGATGGGACTTTCCTTGGCGTGGAAGGCAAGCTTGGCGATCCGGATATTATATTTCCGTCCTTGTAACCGACTCCATGTAAACCCTAGCCCTCTCCGGTGTCTATATAAACCGAAGAGGTTGGTCCTTAGAAGACCGATCACAATTACATTCATACCATTATAGGCTAGCTCCTAGGGTTTAGCCTCTACGATCTCGTGGTAGATCTACTCTTGTACTACCCATATCATCAATATTAATCAAGCAGGAAGTAGGGTTTTGCCTCCATCGAGAGGGCCCGAACCTGGGTAAACATCTGTGTCCCTTACTTCTTGTTACCATCAGCCTTGACGCACAGATCGGGACCCCCTACCTGAGATCCGTCGGTTTTGACACCGACATTGGTGCTTTCATTGAGAGTTCCTCTGTGACGTCACCATCAGGCTCGATGGCTCCTTCAATCGTCATTAACGACGCTGTCCAGGGTGAGACTTTCCTCCCCGGACAGATCTTCGTGTTCGGCGGCTTTGCACTGCGGGCCAATTCACTTGGCCACTTGGAGCAGATCGATAGCTACGCCCCCGGCCATCAAATAAGGTTCGGAAACCTGAACTACACGGCGGATATCCGCAGAGACTTGATCTTCAACGGATTCGGGCCAGCACCAGAAGTGCCAGATAGTCGCGAGGAGCACGACTTAGACTTGCTGCCGGACATCGCTCGGGATATCGTCCCGGCAGAAGCCTCGGATATAAATTTGGGACAGGTTGCTTTGCCTAAGGACGGAGGGTTGGACCCCGCCCCGCAGGCCATGCCATCATCGGCGATGGAGCCGAACACAGGTTTCACCTCTGAAGGAACCTATGACTCCGGACCCCCGGATTCATATCCGGACGCAAGTTCCAGACCGCGCGCCCCCGAGCCCGCCGATCCTGGTTGGGCTCCGGTAATGGAGTTCACCGCAGCGGATGTTTTTCAGCACTCACCCTTTGGCGACATGCTGGACTTATTGAAGTCTCTCTTCTTGTCAGGAGACTCCGGGCTGAAGTATGTCCGGCTCGAGTGGGAAGCAGACAACGATGGAATTCGTTGCCCACCCACCACCCACTTCATTGCCATGATCGATGATCTAACCGACGTGCTTGACTTCGACTCCGAAGACATCGACGGTATGGACGACGATGTACAGGAGCCACCGCTCACCGGGCGGTGGACGGCCACCTCCTCATATGATATATATATGGTGGGCACTCCGAAGGTAACTAATGGAGACGAGGCAATGGAGGACAACCCCTCGGGAAGAAAATCAAAGAATGGGCGTCGTCGGCGCCGCTCCAAGCCCCACCATAGCAACACCAGCCCCGGAGGCGAAAATAATCCGGATGGCGCCAAAGAATAATATGACCCTGATCAGCCCGCCTTTGAGCAGGCCGAACAGGAAGATGAGCAGGTCACCCCAGAAGAACAGGCGATAGACGCATACCCGGAGGAGGACAAGTACATGCCCCCCTCCGAAGACGAGATCAGCCTCGATGACGACAAGTTCGGTGTACATTAGGATCCCGTGGAGCAAGAGCGCTTCAAGCGTAGGCTTATAGCCACTGCAAGGAGCCTGAAGAAGAAGCAGCAACAACTATAAGCTGATCAAGACCTGCTCACGGATAGATGGACTAATGTCCTGGCAGCCGAGGAATATGGACTCGAACTCCAAACGGCTGACCGGCCACCCTGTGGCCGGGACAAAACCGGATACCAGCCCGCACCCCCACGCCGATACACTACGGCTCAGGGCAACAAGCACGACCTACAAGATATTCTGGACAATAAAGCAGGACAGCCAAGATCGATCTACGGATCGAGGGGGCGCGCCCCAGCGCGCGACAATGACCGTCACGCCGGATACATCATCAACAAATCCGGTCGGGCCGAACATAGCAACCCAGACCAACCCGACCTGCGTAGCCACATAGCCCAGCACAGAGGCGCCGCACACCCCCTCTGCTTCATGGATGAAGTAATGGATCATGAATTCCCAGAAGGGTTCAAACCCGTAAACATCGAATCATATGATGGCACAACAGACCCTGCAGTATGGATCGAAGATTTCCTTCTCCACATTCACATGGCCCGCGGAGATGATCTAGACGCCATCAAGTATCTCCCCTTAAGCTCAAAGGACCAGCCTGGCACTGGTTAAACAGCCTGCCAGCAAATTCCATTGGCAGTTGGGAAAACCTGGAAGATGCATTCCTTGACAACTTCTAGGGCACATACGTGCGACCACCGGACGCTGATGACCTGAGCCACATTACTCAACAGCCCGGAGAGTCAGCCCGGAAATTCTGGACGCGGTTCCTCACTAAAAAGAACCAAATAGTCGACTGTTCGGACGCCGAAGCCCTGGCGGCTTTTAAGCATAATATCCGTGACGAGTGGCTCTCTCAACACCTCGGCCAGGAAAAACCCAAGTCTATGGCAGCTCTCACAACCCTAATGACCCGTTTTTCTGCGGGTGAGGATAGCTGGTTGGCTCGTAGCGGCACCACGCCACATTCCGGCACACCGGACGGCGCAACAAACATAAGAGACGGAACAACGACGACAACACGGAAGACACGGCAGTCAACGCCGGATTCGGCGGACCTAAATCCGGATAGCGGAAAAAGCCGTTCAAAAGAAATAATCAGGGACCGTCCAGTCTGGACCGCACACTAGAGCGCTCGTGCCAAATTCATGGCACACCGGACAAACCAGCCAACCACACCAACAGAGACTGCCGGGTGTTCAAACAGGCCGACAAGATAAACGCTGAAAACAAGGACAAGGGGCTGCACAACGACAATGATGATGAGCCCCGACATCCGAATACGGGGGGGGGGGGGGGGGGGCAGAAGAAATTCCCCCCTAGGTGAAAACGGTCAATATGATCTACGCCATCCACATCCCCAAGCGGGAACGGAAGCGGGCACTACGGGACATCTATGCGATGGAGCCAGTCGCCCCCAAGTTCAACCCATGGTCAGCTTGTCCGATCACCTTTGACCGTAGGGATCACCCTACTAGCATCCGTCACGCGGCTTAGCCGCGTTGGTCTTAGACCCAATCATCGACGGACTCCACCTCACGCGTGTCCTTATGGACGGCGGCAGTAGCCTGAACCTGCTTTATCAGGACACAGTGCGCAAGATGGGCATTGACCCTTCAAGGATCAAGCCCACCAAAACCACCTTTAAAGGTGTTATTCCTGGAGTAGAGGCCCGCTGCACGGGTTCTATAATGTTGGAAGTGGTCTTCGGATCCCCAGACAACTTCAGGAGCGAAGAGCTGATCTTCGACATCATCCCTTTCCGCAGTGGCTACCACGCACTGCTCGGACGAACCGCATTCGCTAGATTCAATGCGGTGCCACACTATGCATGTCTCAAGCTCAAGATGCCGGGACCGTGCGGGGTCATCACTGTCAACGGAAATATGGACCGCTCCCTTCGAACAGAAGAGCATACGGCAGCCCTCGCGGCAGAAGTACAATGCGGCCTCCTCCAACAAACCAATCCGGTGACAACTTCGAGCACTGTCAAACGAGTCCGGAGCACCCCTCAACAGGATCAACACAAATGTCAAGATCGTGATTAGCAGTCCGGCCTCCGCGAAAGCCCCTCTAAAGCAGCATTCATGCCACGCGTACACAATTACGCACTCAAGATACCTTGGGCATAGGCGGAGGCGCATCAACGACCCAGTCGATAATGCGGGTAACCACTAATTACCTTCATAATGTTTCCCTTTTACCTTTCAGGACACCGCGTTAGTGCAGCATCCTCAGAAGAGCCGAATTGCCGGACTCATATGGAAGAGACACCCAAGGAGGCAACAGATGTTGTGCACAGAAGGAAATACCCAGGTGGAATATATTTACGATCATTATACCTGCTTCATCTATCTGCGCACGGCTTGCCCCTGGATAGGACATGTCAAATAGTCCTACTTTTTATCTCTGCCTAATGCATCCATTGTAAACATACGCTTAAATGTATTTTTTGTCAAATGGAGATTATATATAGCATCAGCTTATATCCTTATTTGAGTATTTTTCTCTTATAAATGTTTATTTGGTATTGCATCCGTACACCTTGGTACGGCCAGTTTGCCAGGGGCTTCTTATGACGCCCCGTAAGATGGAAACTAAAAGTCCGAACACTTTCAATAATGCTGCACCCCGAACTTATAGCACTATATGCATCAGCTCCGAATCATGTCTTGGGTCTACAGTTGGGATAGCCCAGCTCCCTTGTTTTGGTGCCTTACGTTCCGTTATATCGGCTAAGGTAGAGCAGGGAGAACTACTGCGATTGTGTACCGGTTCTTCCGGACGAGCACCTCAGTAGAGAAAGCCGAAAACTGACCGGCATGATGTGGTGAGAGCTGGTCGCTGTTCGAGAGGTACTAAAATCTTTAAAGATTTTCTGCTTTAGGCGATAAATTGGCTTCGTCCGATCAAGGCATATATAGCGCCCCAATTCGGTCTTCCGGATTTTAGGGGCTTCGCCGAAATTTAAAATTGTAGACTTCTATGGCTAAGTGAAAGTTATAAAGCCGCATAGTCCGATTGCCTTGTTCGCTGCGCTGGACACCTCCTTAGGGGACCAAACATTTGGATAAAGAGTGTCCGGGTTTTCCATGAACACCCCAGTGCTAGTCGCGTGGGGGCGGAAGCCGACGACTGGCCTACTTTTAGGTTTTTATAAATAGCCGCACAGAAGGTAATATTTTAAATAACAAAAGCGCTACATAGCGCAAGTAACTTCGTCCTTAAAATACAACCATGATAGAAGCGAATTCATTCAAAAATGGTGTCTTTGGTACATTCGTCAGCCAGGAGGCGAGCACCCTTCATAACGCCATCATAGTACAGCTCGGGATGGTGATGCACCTTGCCCTCCGGCAGTCCATCCTTGACCAACTTCTCCCCATCCATCTTGCGCCAATGCACTTTGACATGGGCAAGGGTCCCGCGGGCACCCTCAATGCACACGGATCGCTTGATCACCTCAAGCCGCGGGCAGGCATCCATCATCCGCTTGATCGGGCCGAAGTAGCTACTGGGCATGAGCTCACCAGGCCACATCCGGACTATGAACCCCTTCATAGCCAGTTCGGCCGCCCTGTGGAGTTCGACCAACTGCTTCAGTTGGTCACTCAGAGGCATCGGGTGTTCGGCCCCAGCATACTAGGACCAGAACAGCTTCTCCATTGAGTTCCCCTCCTGGGCATGGTAGAACTCTGAAGTGTCTGATATGCTGCATGGCAGATCTGCGAATGCCCCTGGAGAGCTCCGAATTCGAGTAAGTAAAAGAAACGCCTCCTCCACATGTTTGCTTTGCATAAAGAACATCTTACCCGCTGCTATCTTCTTGGCCTCCTGGATCTCCCGCTGTGCTTTCTCGGCTTCGGCCTTGGCGTCTTTTAAGCTCATAAGGGCCTTCGCAAGCTCGGCCTCTTTTGCCTTCAGATCATGCTCCACGGACTCGCATTTCTTGCCGAGGTCCTAGAGCTCCTGCTGTACCTCACCTACCCTAGCACTTTGCTTTTCGCGCTCCTTACACTCCGAGGCCGCCTTGTCTTCGGCCTCGGATAGCGCCTTCTTCAGGGTCGCCACTTCGGCAGGGGCCCCTATTACACGGTCACGGCGCTTAGTTGTTAGACTCACCAAATCTGGCTATCCTCAAATACATAAGAACGGGAATTACTTACCCTTGTTCTCTTCGAGCTGCCTCTTCGTGAGGTCGAGCTCTCCCTGCGCCTGCTCCAGGTCCCGCTTCAGATCGGCAACCTCGGCAGTACGGGCAGCAGCAGCAAGCAGCACAGCCTGCTTATTCAAAATAATACTTATGATTTGACTCCTGCGGATTTTAATTGACCCTCTGTTCGGCTTTTCCTTCCGAACGCCAAACAAAGTATCAGGGGCTACTACCTATCGGGTGGTAATTTTGCACATATTTAGTACTTACCTCGAAGCCCGTTAGGAGGCTGGTGCAAGCTTCGGTTAGTCCGCTTTTGGCGGACGAAACCTTCCGAATCACCGTACTCATAAGAGTACGGTGCCCTTCATCCAGGGAAGTGCCACAAAGCGCTTCCAGCAGACCGTCCGACGCTCCATGCGCAACGGAAGTCCACGACATAGACGGCTCGCCCTCCTTAGAGAGGGGTCGCCTGCCTGAGTCCAGAACCATCGAAGGTTCCGGAATTGTGTTCGACTCAGAGCCCGGCTAGCCGTGGCTCTCAGTGACACGATCCGCGGGGATCTTGAACCCCACGTGTCTGACGACTGAGACCCCGCCTCGGGGCGTCTCCAGGGTCACCTCCCGTGCTCTGGGAGCCTTTGGGACAACACCTTCGTGTCGTCCTCGGGCTGAGGAGTGGTGGCAGTCGGAAGCGAATTCATCTCCGAATTGCTTAGGGACCCGGAGGAGGATACCTCGGGCTGATCCCTGGCCGGACTGCAAATATGTTTGGCATTATAAATACAAAAATTGTGAAGTGAAGTCATGATAGAATGCAAACACTTACAATCGCGCTAGGGGCTTCCCCCTAGGCAGCCACCCCTCCTCGTTGAGGGCGGCTGTGGCGGAGTAGTCCGGAAGGGGCCCCTTCGCCTTCTTGGACGCCCTAGCCTCCCCTCCTGCAGCGGCTTTCCTCTTCTTCTCCCCCCGGTGGGGGAAGGTAGGATCTCTTCCTGATTCCCCCCGCCTCCGCGGGAGGAATCCGACTCGTCTTCATCGGACGACAGGGGAATGACGGCCCGGCGCCGAGGACCTTTTCCGGCCCCCGGGTCCGCCTCCCCGGACCCCTCATCCTTTCCGGATGGGGTGTCTTCTTCTTCTTCCTCCTCCCCTTCGTGGGAGGAGTCCGCCTCGTCGTCTTCGGACGAGGCTTCCGGTACAACCTTCCGCCGGAGACCCTTTTGGATCCCCGGGGCCTTCTTCTCGAGCTTCTTCTTCGGCACCTTGTACGGCGCCGGGACCAGCATCTCCGTCAGGAGAACATCGGCTGGGTCTTCTCGCAGCGGAGCCGAGCAGTGAACCCGCTCTGCTGTCTCCACGTAATCCTGAAATAAACATGCACAATTACTTAAGGCACTCCCATGAATATATCGGGAAGAACTGGGTTCGGTGTCAGTCTAAGAACTCACCAGCCTAGGAGCCCACGCGGCATGAAGCCCGCGGTCCTCGGACATCGGAGGAGGCACTTCGGAGGCCGTGAACAGCTCCTTCCATGCGCCTTTGTGCGTCATGGCGTAGAGCCTCTGGAGCGCCCGGTGCTCGGTGGGGACGAACTCCCACAGATTGACTGCCCGCCTCTGGCAGGGCAGGACTCGGCGAACAAGCATGACCTGGATCACATTGACAAGCTTGATGTTCTTGTCCTTCATGCTTTTAACGCATGTTTGGAGTCCGGCCAGCTCCATGGAATCGCCACAGGACAGGCCCTTCCCCTCCCAGGAGGTGAGCCGCATGGGGGCTCCGGATCGGAACTCGGGGTCCGCCGCCCAGTTGGCGCCGCGTGGCTCGGTGATGTAGAACCACCCCGATTGCCATCCTTTTATGGTCTCCGCAAAGGAGCCGTCGAGCCATGTGACGTTGGGCATTCGGCCCACCATGGCCCCTCCGCACTCCGCCTGTTGGCCTCTTACCACCTTCGGCTTCATGCAGAAAGTTTGCAGCCATAGGCCGAAGTGGGGCCGGATGCGGAGGAAGGCCTCACACACGACGATGAACGCCGAGATGTTGAGGACGAAATTTGGGGCTAGATCATGGAAATCTAGCCTGTAGTAGAACATAAGCCCGCGGACGAAGGGATGGAGTGGAAATCCCAGTCCACGGACGAAGTGGGCGACGAATACGACCCTCTCGTGGTGTCCTGGGGTCGGAATGACCTGCCCGACGTCTGGTAGACGGTGCGCTATGTCCGCGGCCAAGTATCCGGCCGCTCGAAGATTGGTGATGTGCTCCTCCTTGATGGTGGAAGCCACCCACTTGCCTCCTGCTCCGGACATGTTTAGCTGTGCGGGGAATACTTGGCTTGGGCGCTGGAGCTCGAGGGGGAAGAGTGGGCAAAGGAGGAAGAAGGCGTGGGTGAAAATGGGGGAATGTTATCCCTTTATAGAGGCGCCGGAAGCGGTACGCCTCCCCACTTGCCCGTTGGAAATTGCTTGTTTCCCAAGCGCCACAGTTAATGGCATGGTGAGATTACCCATGCCCGTATTGATGAGAATCCCGTAATAAGGAGACACGATCTCTGCTTTGACAAGACGTGTCACAAAAACCGCCTCGTGATATGCGTTGTAGCTGGTTGTGTGGAAACGGTTCGAATAAAGGATCCGATCATAACAACGTGTCACGTCGTTGGGAGAAGTTGTCAGCAGATTGCATTTGTGAAATATCGTTCTCTCTACGGTGGTATGCGAAGATCATTTTTCAGATCCGGACACGATTTGAGTGTTCGATAACCATTTTGGAGTATTCGGAGGAGGAACCCGCCTTGCAATGCCGAAGACAATACTGCGCACCGGACTCATCGTCATTGAAGCCTGGTTCAGGGGCTACTGAGGGAGTCCTGGATTAGGGGGTATCCGGACAGCCGGGCTGTGCACAACGTCCGGACTATTGAAGCGTGAAGAGACAAGACTCAAGACTTTGGCCCGTGTCCGGATGGGACATTTCTTGGTGTGGAAGGCAAGCTTGGTGATCCGGATATTATATTTCCGTCCTTGTAACCGACTCCATGTAAACCCTAGCCCTCTCCGGCGTCTATATAAACCGGAGAGGTTGGTCCTTAGAAGACGGATCACAATTACATTCATACCATCATAGGCTAGCTCCTAGGGTTTAGCCTCTATGATCTCGTGGTAGATCTACTCTTGTACTACCCATATCATCAATATTAATCAAGCAGGAAGTAGGGTTTTACCTCCATCGAGAGGGCCCAAACCTGGGTAAACTTCTGTGTCCCTTACTTCTTGTTACCATCAGCCTTGATGCACAGATCGGGACCCCCTACCCGAGATCCGCTGGTTTTGACACCGACACGGACCCTACGAGTTCGAGAACTATGTAGACATGACCGATACACGTTTCCGGTCAATAACCAATAGCGGAACCTGGATGATCATATTGGCTCCTACATATTCTACGAAGATCTTTATCGGTCAAACCGCATGACAACATACGTTGTTCCCTTTGTCATCGGTATATGTTACTTGCCCGAGATTCGATCATCGGTATCTCAATACCTAGTTCAGTCTCGTTACCGGCAAGTCTCTTTACTCGTTCCGTAATGCATCATCCCGCAACTAACTCATTAGCTGCATTGCTTGCAAGGCTTATAGTGATGTGCATTACCGAGAGGCCCAGAGCTACCTCTCCGACAATCGGAGTGACAAATCCTAATCTCGATCTATGTCAACTAAAAAAGTACCATCGGAGACACCTGTAGAGCACCTTTATAGTCACCCAGTCACGATGTGACTTTTGGTAGCACACAAAGTGTTCCTCCGGTATTTGGGAGTTGCATAATCTCATAGTCATAGGAACATGTATAAGTCATGAAGAAAGCAATAGCAATATACTAAACGATCGAATGCTAAGCTAACGGAATGGGTCAAGTCAATCACATCATTCTCTAATGATGTGATTCCGTTAATCAAATGACAACTCATGTCTATGGCTAGGAAACTTAACCATCTTTGATTCAACGAACTAGTCAAGTAGAGGCATACTAGTGACACTCTGTTTGTCTATGTATTCACACATGTACTAAGTTTCCGGTTAATACAATTCTAGCATGAATAATAAACATTTATCATGAAATAAGGAAATAGATAATAACTTTATTATTGCCTCTAGGGCATATTTCCTTCACTACAAGGCACCAGAGAAGAAGGCCAAGAAGAATGCCAAAGGGGGCAAAAAGTGGCCCTCGCCGCAAAGGAGCTTCGGACGTGTCGTCCGAAGACAAGACTCACTCCTCAGTCGCCGAAGACGACGATGAGGAGGAGGAAGAAAGCAACTCTCCCCCGATGGGGGAAGGAAGAAGAGGGCGGCCTCCACAAACCTGGCGGTGGAGGCGCCCAAGAGAGGGAAGGGCCCCCTCGTGGATAACTCCGCGTGGGATGTCGACAGCAGCCCAGAGCGACGCCCCCGAAGCAAGCCCGTGGCCACATCGTAAGTGCTAAAAAAACCGTATACGTCCATGTATCCGGCCTCTCCTTTTCATGTTATTAACATGTTAAATTATGCTATTGCAGTCCGGCCCATGACGGCTCCCTGCGATCCTTATCAGGAGGTTCGCTGGATTCAAAGGCGATGGCCAGCGAGTCACCACCGGCCGCTCACTCTCCCGAGGCCATGGGCGACGACGAGGTGCTGTCCCAAAGGACCTTCCCAGGCCAGGGAGAGGTTCAGGAGGCCGTCAGGGTGGCGCCAGAGGGCGAAACCTCGGTCGCCGAACACCTGGGGTAGCAGATCCCCATGGAGACTGGCGATGGGGGCCCTGTTCAGTTCGACCCCCAGCCGAATACGGTTCTGGAGACCTATATGGCTCCGGAATCCGGCGAGCAACCTCCTTCGAGAGAAGGAGGTGTGCCTATCCCGCCGGTGACCTCTGTTCAACCAGAGGCACTGGATAATCTGCTGGAAGCGCTACGAGGCGCTTCCATTGTGGATGAACACCGTGTCCTTATGGGTACAGTGATTGAGAAGGTTCTGTCCGTCAAGAGCAGACTGACCGAAGCCTGCGGCAGCCTGCTGACAGGCTTTGAGGTAAGGGACGCAAAAGAAAAAGTCCTAGTATAGACAGTAGCCCCTGAGACACTGTCCAGTGTTCGAAAAGAAAAGCCGTACAGAGGATCAATATATTTTTGTAGGAAACTAACTAAAGATGTCTTATGTGAATAAGCAGGCGTTGTTGCTGGCCGTGACCTCTCATGCTGCGGAGGTCTCCGGACTAAATCAGAGGTTGGAGCGGGCAGAAGAAGAGCTCGGCCTTGTAAAAAGGCAGCTGGAGGAGAAGCAAGGTATGTGGTGACTTGATGTATATTCGGAAAGAATGAATGATGTGTATTGACCGTAGTGCCATGATATTTGTAGGAGCGGCGACCGAGGTTGAGGTACTTAAAAAGGCCCTGGCCGAAGCAGAGGAGAAAGCTGCCAAGGAACAAGCCGCTCATAAGAAGCATGAGGCCAGGGTTAGTGAGGTCCAGCAAGAGCTCCAGGATGCCGTGAAAAAATGCGAGACCTTGGAGCACGATGTTTCGGTTCAAGAGATCAAACTCGCCAAGGCTTGCCAAAGCGCAGAAGAGGCCCGGGTTGAAGCCCAGGATGCCCTCCAGGAGATCCAGGAGGCCAATAAGATCGCGGCGGGTAAGGCATTTAGTATGCAAAGCAAGTATGTGAAGAAGAGGTATCTCTTACTAACCCGGATTGGAGTTCTCCAGGGGCGTTTGCGGATCTGCCACGTAGTGTTTCTGATGCTGCGGAATTCTTCTGAGCCAAAGTAGGGAGCTCAACGGAGAAGCTGTTCTGTTCCCAATACCTTGCGCCAGAACATCCGGTGCCCTTTAGCGATCAGATAAAACAGCTGGTCGAGCTGCATAGGGTGGCCGAACTGGCCATGAAGGATTTAATAATCCGGTTGTGGCCTGCCGAAGCTATATACAACAGCTATTTCGGGCTCATGAAGTGGTTGGTGAATGCCTGCCCTTGGCTGGACGTTGTCAAGCGGTCGGTCTGCATAGAGGGCACACGCATGGCCTTCGCCCGTGTCAAGGTGTGGTGGGCGAAGATGGAAGCCGTCAAGCTTGTGACCGAGGGACCGCCTGAGGGCAAGGATCACCGCACGCCCGAGCGACATTTTGAAGACGTCCTAGAGGGGTCTCGTATTGTGGCGACGCAATGCACTACAAAAAAAAGACACATCCGTGACATTTTGGGTCGAACGAATTTTTTTCCTGTCATACATATGACACTTCTATGACGATGATTGTGACAAAACCCGGTATCATCATAGATGTGGTGGGCTCCTACTTCTATGACAAAAAATCATGACAGAAAATGGGCTTTTCGTCCTGGGCGGGCTGGAGACGCAGCTGCATGACATTCTTTGGGCCGTCCATGACAGAAAAAGCCGTGGTAGAAGCGAGGGGGGAGGAAAATTTCGGGGAGTTGCCGGTTACGGTGGGAGAGCGATGCGCGTTTCTCTCGTGCAGGTACCTGCGTGTGTGCGAGGCGTTGGCTCTAACTGAACCCGAGCGAGGCGTTGGGCTCTAACTGAACCCGAGCGATTGCACTACAGGCTACACGTTACTGAACCCGAGCGATCAATCGATGGCGGTTAACTGAACCCGATGGAGCGATTCCTTCGCTACTGCTGCTAACTGAAGCCGATCGATTGGATGAACAGTGAGCATTGCCGGGGGGGGGGGGGTTGGATGAACAATGAGCGGTGGCGATGCCTCTGGATGAACAGGAACCCATGGTGTGGAGGGATGGATGAATAGTAGACGGTGGAGGGGTGGCCGTGGAGTGGTGGTTGAACAGGACCCCATGGTGTGGAGGGCTGGACGAACAGTAGACGGTGGAGGGGTGCCCGTGGAGGGGTGGTTGAACAGTAGCCGGTGGAGTAGCGCACGGTGGAGGCTAGATGAACAGGAGCCCGTGGAGGCTGGAGGAGGTCGACGGTGGAGATGAACAGTATCCCGTGGAGTCCCGTTTTGCGGTACGCCACACCCCTCCCGATGAACAGGACCCCCGTTTCGACAGTAGGAGGTCTGTTTCGTCCGTTTTGCGGTACGCCGCACCCCTCCTGATCAACAAGACCCCCGTTTCGACCGTAGGAGGTCCGTTTCCTCCGTTTTGCGGTACGCCACACCCCTCCCGATCAATAGGACCCCCGTTTCGACCGTAGGAGGTCCGTTTCCTCCGTTTTGCAGTACGCCACACCCCTCCCGATCAACAGGACCTCCTTCCGAATGTAGGAGGTCCGTTTCCTCCGTTCTGCGGTACGCCAGGCCTCGTTTCCATTGCCTGTTCCGTCCAAGCCCTCCCGATGAACACGACTGAGGGAGTCCTGGACTAGGGGGTGTCCGGATAGCCGGACTATCATTATCCGTCGGACTCCAAGACTACGAAGATAGAAGATTGAAGACTCCGGCTCGTGTCCGGAAGGTACTTTCCTTGGCGTGGAAGGCAAGCTTGGCGATACGGATATGTAGATCTCCTACCATTGTAACCGACTCTGTGTAACCCTAGCCCTCTCCGGTGTCTATATAAACCGGAGGGCTTTAGTCCGTAGGACGAACATACATTACAACAATCATACCATAGGCTAGCTTCTAGGGTTTAGCCTCCTTGATCTCGTGGTAGATCTACTCTTGTACTACCCACATCATCAATATTAATCAAGCAGGACGTAGGGTTTTACCTCCATCGAGAGGGCCCGAACCTGGGTAAAAACATTGTGTCCCTTGTCTCCTGTTACCATCCGCCTAGACGCACAGTTCGGGACCCCCTACCCGAGATCCGCCGGTTTTGACACCGACATTGGTGCTTTCATTGAGAGTTCCTTTGTGTCGTCACCGATAGGCTTGATGGCATCTTCGACCAACAACGCTGTCCTGGGTGAGACTTTTCTCCCCGGACAGATCTTCATATTCGGCGGCTTCGCACTGCGGGCCAATTCTCTTGGCCATCTGGAGCAGATCGAAAGCTACGCCCTTGGCCGTCAGGTCAGATTCGGAAGCTTAAACTTCACGGCCGATGTCCGCGGAGACTTGATCTTCGACGAATCCGAGCCGCAGCCGAGCGCGCCGCACTGTGACGACGGGCATGATCTAGCTCTGCCACCGAACAGTGCCCTGGTGGCCGCACCCGGATCCACTTCGGCCATTAGCCCGGAGCCGATCGCCCACATCGAGGGACGATGGATAGACGCCGCCCTGGGGGCTTCAACATACACGGCGATGGAGCCGAACACTGATTTCGTCCCCTGCGAAACTCGTGATTCCGAGGCGCTGGACTCCTCGCCAGACTCCGAACCTCCCGCGCCCCTACCAATCGATCCGGATTGGGCGCCGGTTATGGAATTCACCGCCGCGGACATCTTTCAATACTCGCCTTTGGGCGACATCCTGAATTCACTGAAGCGTCTCTCGCTATCAGGAGAATCCCGGCCGGATTATGGCCAGGACGGTTGGAGTTCGGACGACGAAGAAATTCAGATCCCACCCACCACCCACTTTGTAGCCAATGTCGACGATCTAACCGACATGCTAGATTACGACTCCGAAGACATCGACGGAATAGACGACGATGCCGGAGGCGAACAAAAAACAGAGCTTATACAGCACAACAGGACCACCTTGTCTCATGACATATATATGGTGGATACCCCAAAGGGGAGCGATAACGAGGACCAACGGGCCACGGCAGAAGATAACCCTGCCGATAAACGACCAAAGCGACGGCGCAAACGACGCGCTAAGTCCCGCCTCGACGACAACAACGCTCCCAACGAGCCCGCTATACGGCAGGGCTCACAATCGGACGACGAACATGCACATAAGCAACCGTCCGAACATGACGAGTCAGATAACCAATCCAAGCCCGGCGAAGACAACAGTCCGGACGACCATATGCCTGACACGTCGCCGGAGAGTAAGAACCTTCAGAAAATACTCGTCAGCACCGCAAAGAAGCCTGAAGAAGGAAAAACGGAAGCTCAAAACAGCGGAAGACACACTCAGAATGAGATGGAGCAAAGTGCTCAACACCGTAGATAAGTACGGCAATGGCCACCAATCAAAGAGCTACCCGAAGCGCAAGCTGCTACCGGAATTCGACGAGGAGGCCATAGAGCCTCCACCGTCTAAAAATAAAGGGGCTGCCTGGTTGGATAGACGGCCAGAGGACAGGCCAAATTATGAAAGCGGCGCCACACATAAATCCACCAACGAACTCGGAAGGGTAGATGGCCCAGCCAAGTCCATTTATGGGCTAAAGGAGAAGGCCCCAAGAAGCAAGGTAACACGTCAAGTGTCCGATGATAATGGCACACACAAATATAGGGGCGCCACACACCCGCTATGTTTCACCGATGAGGTGCTGGACCATGAATTCCCAGCAGGGTTTAAACCCATCAACATAGAAGCTTACGATGGAACAACAGACCCTGGAGTCTGGATAGAAGATTATATACTACATATACATATGGCAAGAGGAGACGATCTCCATGCCATAAAATATTTACCACTCAAGATCAAAGGGCCAGCCCGTCATTGGCTTAAAAGCCTCCCAGAAAATACTGTTGGAAGTTGGGAAGAGCTCGAGGACGCGTTTAGAGCAAATTTTCAAGGGACTTATGTCCGGCCTCCGGATGCAGATGATCTAAGTCATATAACTCAACAGCCGGGAGAGTCAGCGCGGAAATTCTGGAACAAGTTCCTTACCAAAAAGAACCAAATAGTCGACTGTCCGGACGCCGAAGCCTTAGCAGCTTTCAAGCACAATGTCCGAGACGAACGGCTCGCCAGGCACCTCGGTCAAGAAAAGCCGAGGACAATGTCCGCACTAACAAGCCTCATGACCCGCTTCTGTGCAGGCGAGGATAGCTGGTTAGCAAGATGCAGCACCAGCGACCCAAGTACATCCGAGATAAGAGATGGAAACGGAAAATCACGGCGCAGAAAAGAGCAGCGCCGGAACAAAGAGAAAAGCCCAAAGAGCACGGCAGTGAACGCCGGATTTAAAAGCTCACGGCCAAATAATAAAACACAGCCTCTAAAGGATGACAGTGACGAATTGTCCAACTTAAAGAAGATTTTGGGTCGGATATGTCAAATCCACAGTACCCCCGGAAGGCCTGCAAATCACACCCACAGGGATTGTTGGGTTTTTAAACAGTCCGACCGACTAAACGCCGAACACAAGGGGCTCGACGCGTCAAGCGAAGAGGACAAACCCCACCAGCAGAGCACCGGAAAACAAAAGACTTTCCCACAAGGGGTTAAAGCAGTAAACTCACTTCATGTGATGATACGGAAGAATAGTGCGGCACTTTCCAAAAAGGGCTTCGCACGGTCCAACCCAGCAGACAATAGAGATTGGACATCAAAACCAATCACTTTCGACCACTTGGATTATTCCAGAAGCGTTCGAAATGCGGGTCGGACTCCCCTGATATTGAATCCCATAATAGACGGATTACAATTTACCAGTGTCCTAATGGACGGAGGCAGTGACTTAAACCTGCTGTATTCCAGAACAATCCGAAGGATGGGGACAAACCCTGCCAAAATAAGACACAGCCGCACTCCCTTCAGAGGAGTAACGCCAGGCCCTTACGCCAAGTGCACAGGCTCCATATTGCTAGAAGTCATGTTCGGATCACCGAACAATTATCGACGTGAAAAATTAATTTTTCACATCGTCCCATTTGAAAGTGAATATCAAGCACTCTTGGGGCGTAAGGCTTTTGTCCGCTTCAACGCTATACCGCATTACGCGTCTCTTACACTCAAGATGCCCGGTCCGCATGGCATCATTTCAGTGCGAGGGTCATTTCAAGACCCCGAACTCGGATAGACGAGTCCGGCGTCAGTAGGCTAGGGGCTCCCTAGCCGCATACCCCTTCTCAGGGGGATGCGCGCACAAACAACCGCGGGTTCATGCGAACTCTGCTTTAATTACTTATATTTTTTATTCTTTATTCTACATATTTTCCACACAAATTGTTTTTAAACTAAAAGCTCCTCTGTTTCTATAGATGAGCGATGTGCATACCCGTCCAGGATAACAGCGCAACGGAGACACAGGTGCAGACGTGCAGTAGGGACCCATTGTGAGGATTCTTTTCAGATTAAGACCCCGCGTAGACCTTTTTTACTGTCTCTTGTTGTTATTCTCCCTTGGCTTCTTCTTATAGCCAAAGCGGAGCCTGACGCTTTGGCATCGGCCGCGTCAGAAGACCATGCCGTACCCGGACACTAGGGGCTTAGGGCATCATTCTGCCCATTATTATAAAGACCAAACACCTTAGGGAGTGTTCGGCGTCTCGAGTTAGGCATTATATGCATCAGCTCCGAATCATGTCTTTGGTCAAATGTTGGGTTTGCCCGGCTCCTGTGTTTTGCTGCCTTACGTTCCGTATCATCGGCTAACGCAGCACCAGGAGAACTACTGTGATTGTGACCCAGTTCGGCTGGGCGAGCACCTCAGTAGAGAAAGCCGAAAACTGACTGTCATGATACAGCGCGAGACTGGTCAACCACTCGATCGACATTTGGAATGTTTAGAATTCCCCACTTTGATGAAGGACCGTTCCCCGGTCAGGCACTTACGCACCCCGAGTTCGGAGATGTGCGGAGCCACCAGGGGCTATATCGTAGCCCCACCCTCGAGCTCCACTGGCTAAGTGAAAGAAATAAAGCATTATAGTCCGGATTGCCTCGTTCGCTACGCTACCACCTCCTTATAACAGGACCGAGACGTCGGATTAAGTGTGAAAACGCGCTATTTTGCGAACACCCCAGCACCTTGTGCGAGGGGGCTGAAGCCGAAGGCTGCATCTTTCAGGTTATACACAAGTATACGTAAACGGCCGCACAGGAGAAGTTTTACTACTTGGACGCACAAGTATAAAAAGCAGTTATACCATAATCATTGATATACAAGTTAATGCGTTCAATTGAATGTTACATTTTTTGAGCACTGCGACTCTATTACACGAGCGCCACACATAACTTCCCCGAAATAGTGCTCGGCAGGGAGCCGGTTTTCATCTGAACCCTGGGCAGCAATAACAGTGGCGTCCATCTCCGGACACTGCGCCTTCACACGGGCCAGAGCCATCCGCGCGCCCTCGATGCAGGCCGACCGCTTCATCTCCTTGATATGCGGCACCGCCCTAAGGAATTGCTGCAGCAAGCCGAAGTAGCTCGTCGCCTTGGACCTCTCTGGCCAGACATGGGCCACGATGTCAGTCATGGCCAGTCCAGACAATCTATTTAGTTCGGCCCATTCGGCCAACCGGTCCGTCAGTGGAAGAGGGCGATCCGGACTGTGGAATTGAGACCAATATAACTCTTCCGTCTCGTGATCCCCTGGCTCCGGAAGTGCTTAACGGCATCAGCCGCACTCGCAGCCAAGTCCATATACGGATCTTCCGAACTCCATAGCCGCTCAAATTGAGCATACTTCGAATCCATAAATCGGCGACGCATTAGAAAAGGCTTGCCAGCCGCGATCTCTCCGGCCTAGCGCAGCTCCTCCTTTATAGCCCGCATTGCAGAGCGGGCATCCTTAGCTTCGGCGGTGGCCTTCTTCAGGTCTTCCCGCTCCGATAAGCGCTCCTTTTCAAGAGCCTCATTGCGGTCGGTAGCATCCTTTAATTTCATGGCCAATTCGGCCACCTCCGCCCTGCTTAGGCAGTGCGCAGCCTTTTCGGCCTTCAACTCCTCGGCCGCCCTCGAGGCAGCCGCGTCACTCCTTCGGGCTTGCTCCTTAGCTAGAGCAAGTTCGGCCTGAAGGCTCTCCACAGCAGCAGCACCGTCTGTATAAACAGCATATAACTTATTAGAGGCGGGCTTTGACCCCCTTAAAAAAGAGACTGCGGAGAAGTATTTTACCTTGCGACTCGTCAAGTCGCCTGTTGACAAGTGCGATGTCCTCATCTGCCAGGTCAAGTTGACGGGTTAATTCGGCAAAATCACTAGTCCGGCTAGCCCCCGGACCATCCGCCACCTGCATAGGAACGACGGAATTCATTACTTTAGATTTCAATCCTCAGTACACTGTCGTTTCCGACAACCTACCGAGTCTCAGGGGCTACTATCTATATAGGGCGCATTTTTTATATGCAAAACTGTTAAAAGACAAAGGGGTGCGCCATTTTCGCATACCTCAAATCCCGCCAGCAAGCTCATGGCGGCATTACGCAATCCGCTTTCAGCGGACGAAATCCTTCCAATCACCATACGCATTAACGCACGGTGATCTTCTAAAATGTACGCCCTCTCAAGAAGACTCTTCAGTTCTCCCGGCCGGACTCTGCTGGGTGCCGAACTCTCTGGCCCCTCCGGACTCGGGGACGCCCTCCGTGACGACACTTCGGGCTCGCCTGCCTCATCTGGTGGCGCTGCAGACGGAGGCGTATCGCTCTCCATCATCTCCGGAAGAAGGTCCCCCAAAGATGAACTCATCTGAGAAGGCTGCAGATCCGAACTGCGATATAAATATTTCGGTTACCTACAGAAGCACAAATGAAGGTACTTCCTTATTAATTAACTTCCTCTTTCATACTCACGGCTCGTTGGAGGGTTGGCCCTTCGGCGATGATTGCGCGTCCGGATTCTCTCCGGACGCCGGACCCCCCGGTGAGGATTTCTTCCCACGCTTAGGGGCTTTGGCCTCCGGATCTTCGGAGGCGGTCCTCTTCTCCCTCTGAAGGGAGGGGTTCTTGGTTCCCTCCTCTTCAGTCGCCCCTTCGGGCGAAGTATTAGCTCCTTTATTTCCCCCGTCGCCCCCCTCTGTGGGCGCAACCTCCAACATTCTGACCAACACGGGCTCCAGTGCGGTCTCTGGGAGGGGGGCCGAACACCTTATCAGCCTTGATCGCGCCACCCATTCCTGTAAAGAACAAAGGGTCAGGAGACGAACTTTTGAAAGGCATATAAATAGAATGTCCGGACTCTGAGCTATTTACCTGAGTATCCGGGCGATCGCGGCTTAGGCCTGCGTCCTCGACCGAATCCGGACACGCCACCTGCGGTCCGAAGAATAGCTTGTACATCTCCGTGGGTGACGCACCCATAAAATGTTGGAGAATACGAGGTCCCTCCGGATTGTACTCCCATAGACGGAGAGGACGACGTTTGCAGGGCGGAAGATGCCTGATTAGCATAACGTGCATCACCTTGATTAGGTCGATCTCCCTCGTTTGGAGGTCTCGAATCCGTCCCTGCAGTGAGGGCATGTCCTCGGACGGCCCCCAGTTGAGCCCTTGGTTGACCCACGACATCAGTTGGCGTGGAGGTCCCGGGCGGAATGAGGGCGGCGGCTTTTGCCTGCTGCCCCTTGGAGCGGTGATGTAGAACCACTCCTGCTGCCACAGTCCAAGTTCCTCTTGGAAGGAACCCTCAGGCCACGGGGCATCGACCTTTTTGCTTATGGTCGCCCCGCCGCACTCCACTTGATGCCCCCCGATCATCTTCGGCTCCACCTTGAAGGTCTTCAGCCATAGGCCGAAGTGGGGAATGACGCGGAGGAAGGCTTTGCAGACGATAATGAATGCGGAGATATGGAGGATGGACTCCGGAGCCAAGTCGTGAAAGTCCAGCCCGTAGTAGAACAGGAGCCCTCTCACGAAGGGATCCGTCGGGAAACCTAATCCCCGACGGAGGTGAGATACGAAAACGACGTATTCGCCGGGCTCGGGGGCTGGCACGGCTTGCCCTGGGGCAGGCAACCTGTGCGAAACCTCGTAGGCCAGGTACTTGGCCTCACGCAACTTCAATATGTCCTCCTCCGTGATGGAGGAGGGCATCCATCGGCCTTGGAGGTCGGAGCCGGACATGGTTGAGGATCCGAAGCGCTCGAATCTGAAGCTCTGGGTGTTGGAACTGGGAGCGGAGGAAAGATTCGATGCGAGATTGAAGAACAAGGACATGCCTTGGTCCTCTTATAAAGGGGAAGAAATACCAAGGGCCGTCTCCGTGACCGTTTGGGATTCCCCTTCGATAGAGGAGGCGTGGCGACGGGAACGGTTGGGTTACCCACGCACGTATTGATGAGGATCCCGAAATAGAGGGGACACGATCTCTGCTTCGACAAGACGTGCCAAGGAAACCGCTTCGCTAAACGTGCTGAGGTGGAATAGTAAAAAACGATTCGAACGAGGGCTTGGTGGCGGTGTGACGTCACGCCGCATAATACGTCAGCAGATTGAGTCAGTGTATATGTTTAATTCTCTCTACGGTGGAATGTGGAAATTATTTTTGCAGAGCCGGACACTATCCTGGTGTTCATCATCTCCTCTGGATTATTCAAGGGAGGAACCCGCCTTGCAACGCCGAATATTATGCACGTCGGACTTATCGTCATTGAAGACTGGTTCAGGGGCTACTGAGGGAGTCCTGGACTAGGGGGCGTCCGGATAGCCGGACTATCATTATCCGCCGGACTCTAAGACTACGAAGATAGAAGGTTGACGACTCCGGCTCGTGTCCGGAAGGTACTTTCCTTGGCGTGGAAGGCAAGCTTGGCGATACGGATATGTAGATCTCCTACCATTGTAACCGACTCTGTGTAACCCTAGCCCTCTCCGGTGTCTATATAAACCGGAGGGCTTTAGTCCGTAGGACGAACATACATTACAACAATCATACCATAGGCTAGCTTCTAGGGTTTAGCCTCCTTGATCTCGTGGTAGATCTACTCTTGTACTACCCACATCATCAATATTAATCAAGCAGGACGTAGGGTTTTACCTCCATCGAGAGGGCCCGAACCTGGGTAAAAACATTGTGTCCCTTGTCACCTGTTACCATCCGCCTAGACGCACAGTTCGGGACCCCCTACCCGAGATCCGCCGGTTTGACACCGACAACGACCACGCATTCCGTTTCGACCCAGCCAGTTGGCTCCCCATGAACACGACGATGATGCTATTTCTCCGTTCCGACCTAGCCATGTACGTATGTGCGAGTAGGCATTCGAGACCCTGCCCGTATGTACATACGTGGCCGTATTTTCTTTCTTGCACCCTCACCGCTGTACGTACGCGTACATGCTACGTGTGCGCCTCTACTATGACACGTGCGCGCCTCTACATCTACGACACGTGCGCGCCTCTACATCGACCAGTATGTACGTACACGTTCGCGACCAGAATGACAACGCTACGTACGCTTCGACCAGGTGGGTCCCGACTGTCAGGCACTTCCTTGCCTGCGTAGATGTAGCTGGTGGGTCCCAGCAGTCAGGGGGCAAATCGTTTTGTTTTTTTGCCCGGACGCACTTCCTTGCGTGCGAAGGTGTAGCTGGTGGGTCCCAGCAGTCAGGGGGGAAATGTTTTTTTTTCATGAAGTATGGTGGCCCGTCCGGTGTGTCCCCGCTGTCAGGTGGAGGAATAATTATTTTGCGCGTAATAAGGAGGCACTTCCTTGCTGCGGCCGTGGACCCAGCTGTCAGCCTCTCCACGTACAGTCCACGTCCGATGGAAGTCGTTCCTTGACCATGTTGACCACACCACGCCGAGAGCACCAGGGCGGTGGACGACGGCGAGGCCTAGGAAGGGGACGACGCGGAGCCGGGGAAGACGCGGCAGTGGATGCCCACGCATAGAGGAGTACGAGGGTTCACTGGTTCGCTGTGGTGTGAGGCTGCCGTCGCCGCAGAATAACAGGGGGTGTGGGTGAGTAGAGGGATGGCCTGGCCAGTGGTGGGAGTAGTAGGGGGCGGTGAGGCCTCCGTCGCATCATAGCTGGCCATGGGAGGCAGGAGCACGAGGCACGACCGGCGCTGGTTTGGGCGGCTGGAGCAAGAAGACCAGAGGTTGAAGAAGCACTATGGCCGTTGGATGGACATCGTACGGTCACTAGAGCTAGAATCGTGCATATTGACTAAGTTAACAAAGCCCTCCGTCCCCGTCAACTTAGTAGGCCCACAAGTCAGCCTGCCACTATACTGGGTCTCAGCTAACAGGGGGAGTATTCATTTTTTTGTGCGTAATAAGGAGGAACTTCCTTGCGTATGAAGATATAACTGGTGGGTCCGAGCTATATATTAGAGCCGGCCGCGGGGAGGAGGGAGCAGGCAGTCCCGCCGACGCTTGTTTGAGCGGCTGGAGCAGGAAGAACAGAGATTGAAGAAGCACGACGACCATTGGATGGCCATCCAACAGTCATTGCTTGTGCGTCAACCTTTTTTTAGGAAAGCCTCAAATATGTGGAAAACAACATACAGCCCATCTACCATTATTTTTAATAATTTATAGCCCATTTCCTAATTCTTAAGGTTTTTTTGGAGCCCATATTCTTTTTGTTAGCATTACAGCCCATATTGTGGCCACGGTTAAAAACTTATACGAAATTTTGCATATTTCGGTGCGGTCCAAACTGTTTTTAATCCCGAAATTTCGACTCACATTCAAACTGATTTTAAAAATAAATGTATATCAATATAAAATCCAACAAATTCTCCATGCATAAAAATTAATGTAATTTAAAATCTCGAAATGAAAAAAAGATATTTGAAACTAATTGCCAGTTTGATGTGTTTTCAAAATGTGCAGCCCATTTCTCATTACTGATGGGCCATTTTCTCAGCCAGCTGAATGAAAGCTCTCCTCGTCTTGAAAGATTTGCAGCCCAACAGGCCTGACAAAGCAACTTACTTGGCAAATCACAAAAAACTGGGCTATGGCCGTGGGCCCAGCTGTCAGCCTCTACACGTACAGTACTCTCCCGATGGAATGTCGTTGACCACATTCACCACGCCGCGCTGAGAGCACCAAGGTGGTGGACGACGGCGAGGCCTAGGAAGGGGACGACGCGGCAGTGGATGCCCACGCGTAGAGGAGTACGAGGGTTCATTGGTTCGGGTGCGGTGTGAGGCTGCCGTCGTCGCAGGGCCTGGCTAGCGGTGGGAGTAGTAGG
Organism: Triticum timopheevii; assembly: GCA_963921465.1. NCBI lineage: Eukaryota > Viridiplantae > Streptophyta > Magnoliopsida > Poales > Poaceae > Triticum > Triticum timopheevii. The sequence continues at coordinate 274,188,282 of OY997270.1, read as the reverse complement.
GGGCGATGAGGCCTCAACGGCAGCACAACCGGCCACTGGAGGCAGGAGCAAGCGGTCTCCCCGGCGCTGGTTTGGGCGGTTGGTGCAAGAAGAGCAGCGATTGACAAAGCAACAGGACCATTCAATTCAAATCCAATGATTACCGCTGCTAGAATCGTGTGTTGACTAAGTTGAGAAGCCCTGCGTACGCGTCAACGTAGTAGGCCCACAGGTCAGCCTCCCAACTGGTGCGCCCCAGATGTCAGTGGGAGGAATCATTTTTTTCGCGTAATAAGGAGGTAGTTGATTGCGTGCGGCCAGGCCAGCGGAGGGAGTAGGGTGGGCCGGGGAAGCCTGCGCGGCATCACAGCGGGCCACAAGAGGAGGGAGCAGGCAATCCCACCGGCGCTAGTTTAGGCGGCTGGAACAGGAAGATCAGAGATTGAAGAAGCTCGGCGGGTAGAATCATGTGTTCACTGACAAATCCTTGCGTAAACAAGTCAACCTCGAAATCTGTGGCATGTATAGCCCATTTGCTATTATTTTTATAATTTTTACTCATTTTCTAATTCATATGGAATTTATTGTAGCCCGTTTTCCATTTTTAGAATTGTCGGCCATTTTCTGGTCAGTACCAGGGTCAAAAAATTAACTAAATATGTGGGAAATTTTTGCTGGGGAACGAAATATTCTTAATCCAAAAATTAATAGCCATACTAAAACAAATTTAAAAATAAGTTAGTACTATGTCATGTTAAATTCAATGAAATACGTATAAGATATCAGTGAAGAACAAAATTCAAAAAAAAAACTAATATCCCATTTGCTCGTCTTGAAAGATTTGCAGCCCAGTAATTCAGAGAAAATAAATAGGCCTAGCTTGGGTATTCTTCAAAAAGAAATACCGAGCTACCTATTTTCCCAAAGAACTAGTGCATGAGCATTTAGCTTTATTTATTTATTTATTTATTTACTTATTTATGTTTAGGGGACCATGAGCATGTACCTGGGCCGGATTCATGTGAGAGCGTCCCTTCCAGTTAATTATGGGCTTCTCTATTGGGCCTTCATCAGTGGGCTGCATGTTATCAACAAGTGGAAAATGTGTTCCGTACGAAAAATAGTATGAGCTACGTACGGTACGGGGCACTAAAGGATCGAACCGTGCAATGACTTCCAAAACATTGTGTTTGCCGTTCTAACAACACATTTATATTCAACCAACAGACAAAATATACTACTGATTGTACATTGAAAACAGCAGCAGCAGCAACCAGGGCTGGGGGTGCAACAGAAGCAGTAAGCAGGCCAGAAGAGTGAAGACGCAGCTCTCTCTTCCAAACCAAACATCAGCCATCATTACAAAAGGGCTACCAAAAAAGAACAAGTGTATGCATCAAACTAAATAAAGATCCTAGTACACCAAGTGTACGCATCTAACTAACTGGCTCAGTTAGACGTTAGATTGGCTGACGGCTTGAACCAGATGGGTGCCTGACGGGGGAAACTCCAGCCAGCAGGTCGAAGTCTAATGCTTGCGATCCTCTCTCCTACTTTGGGCTGCAGAGCGTGGCGGCACATATCAGGGTATGGTGCATGCAGAGGCACATGGTACGCTGTGTACACACAGTTTTGCCTGATGAACGAAACCGCGCTGCCATCATGATCCTTGCCGTCGGTTATCTCTTGGTTAATCGGATAATTTAGTCCGACAAACAGGGAGCGTGTGCCAAGGCTACTTACCAGCCTCCAATCAAAAACTCCTAAAGGCCCAGAGAAGCTGGGATCATGCTCAAAGACCTTGAAGTGACTGTGATTGTATTCCACGAAACAACACGTCTGGTACGTGCGAACGATCATCAATCTTTCGCCATCGTCTGATCGAGCCAGGAACCACCTGCAACTGCCATGCCGCTTTTCTTTGAAAGGTTCTGGGATTAGGAAGGGTAGGGACACCAGGCGGCCTACAACATCATATCAAGTTGGAGTCAAATAAAAAAGGGCTCTTGATTTAGTCAATCTTAAGAACAGCATGTTATGAGCATGAATATTTTTTCAGTAAATGTTGACAGTAATATAAGCAAGCCATCATGATATCATAGGAAAGTAACATACTGCTGTAACAGCCGTTTGTAGCGACGACTGGAGTAGGCCAGCAATACGTCCAGCCATAGAAGGAGTCGACAGCATAAATGAAGCCCTTGTGTTCAATGGCATCAGAGAACCATGGAGGATGTATGATCTTGCGATGGACGTGCAGATTTATCCACTTACCGCAGTGACCTGTCAGATATGTGAGACCACGGTTGAAGAACGTAATTAGCCTGAAATCTTTATAATTCCCAGATCTTGTGGGCACTTGGCAGATTACAACCTTGAGAAAATCAAACTTGGTATCATGTTGGCTACTGTAAGATTCCGAGTATTCTGGGCCGCGGTGCCAAAGCACTTCAGTGTTAATCGAAGGAAGGGGGATCAATCGTCGGTTGTAGACCTCCACGAGCATCCAGCTGCCGCGACCGTCGACGAGCACCATCCAAGACGTGTTCATGCCGACCCAGTACATACCGTTAATGTAGATGAGGCTGACGGGGATCGGATCACAGTGAAGGGGGTTGATGCTCGCCACCCTACGATCGTTATGCCGCGTGACATGCCGTTTCTGAAGATCAAGCGGCATCAGCAAGCAAGGAGCTGGCTTAAAAAGCTCCGGCCTGAGGGCTTTGAGTAAATGGTACAGCCCCGACGAGCACGTGGCGAGCGGCATGGTACTGAGATTGTCCACACGCGAAACAATGAGCTTGATTACCTCTGTGGGGAGCGAATTCCAGCCACTCTTTCGGCGGACGCTGCTCGGTTCTGCCATTGTTAGTGCTTGGGTTTCGGACAAGGGGGGAGGTGCCTTAGCGGGGATGGAAGCTTGGACGAGATTATGTGCGGACAAAGATGGAGAAGCGAATATGTGCTGCGGGAAGTGGATAGGTGATGATGACTACAGCACGCCGCTTGACTTACGAGACACATACCAGCAGCCTAGGGTCATATCGATGCCAGACATCTTGCTTGAGTGATCACAGTACTGGTACTCCCTACAGTACCTACTACAGTACTATGCCCTAGCTTGCTAGAATAGAGTAGTAGAGTAGGACTCTGCTCTACTACTAGCACCAGAGGAGTAGTATATTCTAATCTAAAATAGTTACAAACTTTGATGCCCAATCGTGGAACGACTATGAACCATGCTCAAAGACCATGTCTACGTGGTGTTTGGACTTATATGCAAAAAAAAAATTAGCAAGATGCCCGTGCATTGCACGGCACACCATCATCAACAACTCGGTTTTTTCTCTACTCCTACTCCTATAAAAGACTCAGTTGGTGATGATGGAGGTGAGGAGGCATGTTCAGCCGGGCGTGCAGTGGACGGCGCAACACTATTCGATTTGTTATAAAAAAATTACTTGTAGAGATAGAGACATAGGGAGGAGCACGAGGTAAGGCCTTATGTGTAAATGTGGAGAGAGGTGCAGGTATCTTTTGTAAAATTGTCATAGTTGGCTTTATATCCGTCAGATATAGATCGGACGGTCTATATTACAAGATGGGAGGCAAACCATCATCACCAACTCGGTTTTGTATAAGAGTAGATATATATAGATATTGATAGATAGAGACTAGGGAGTACTAGTAAGGACACCATCTACTGCTTCGTGTGCTACTCCTGCGCTCCATTCGGCGGCCACAACGTCCCCTACAGCCACTCCCTCCTGCGCTCCATTCAGCGGGCGCTGTTGAAATCTGGGGAGTGCACTCTCACGACTGCTGGCAGCCACGACTTCACTGACGGCGACTTCTTCCCCAACCTCAGCAACCTCTTCCTCAACGACATGGGCGACAACCTCAACGCCAACGGTGCTGCTCCCGTTGCACCGTATGTGTTTCTGTCCTTCCTGTTCGAAATCGTGGTAGAATTCATGTTTCTACTCTGTATCCTACTACTATGCTAGTCCACATGATTAGTTTCATCTCTATTATAGCCGTCATGATTTATTTTGTGCTTATTCGGATTAAATCTCGTAGTAACTTGCTCACATATTCAACTGGCGCAACGTCCCCTACAGCCACTCCCGTTTCATGGACGGCCTGGTCGATGCCTCCAAGGAGCCCTTTGTCCACTGCTATGAGTGCCCGATGCCATTTTGTGGCTCGCCGGCGGGCATGGTGCATCACCTCACGGATGCGTGCAGCGGTCACTGCTGGCCCTTGGCGGAGAACATCAAGTACGACATGTGCTACTGGTTCACCATGCCGGAGTCGCTGGAGGATCACCGTCGCCTGCTAGTCTTGGAGGAGGACGGCAGCGTCTTCCTCTTGATCGTGGGCACTGGCGAGGCCCGCGCAGGCCGCCGCCCCGTCTTTGTAGCGTGCGTCAGGGGCGTTACCGCTGACGCTGACACTGACACGAGGCAGATGTACGGGTGTAAGGTCAATGTTACTACCCCTCCGGGTCACGTGGGCGGCGAAACCGGCCTCATCGGACAGACTTGGAATCTGAGGAGCTGGGACTATCCCGCCAATGTGGACTTGGAAAGCCCATGGCATCCATGCTATCCTTTACCTGCCGACTCGGTGCACGGGGACTCCAAGGAGGTTCACCTGGACATACGCATTATCAAGTGCACTTAGAAAACATGTAGTGTGTGTGTGGGCGCTTATGGCCCGTGTCTTTGCCACTTTTGATTCTGTAAGCTTGTCGTTAAACTTGAGTGGCTTTTGCCGCAGTCCTTCCTTTGAACTGCTCCTCTCAGTGAGCTGATGTAAGACACTTTGGGTTTCATTTGATAATGGAACCGGGGAGGAGCCTCCCTGTTCTTCTAAAAAAAAATACACATTATCAAGTTAAATGTTGATCATTAGTCTTCGCTCAATGTAATCCGCTGTCTAAGCATGTGGAGACTTCCATGCAGGATCTTGCTCTATTGGAGTATCGCGCATGAATAAAAGTGTAACCGTTTATGGTTTATTCTAGAATCTTCCATGTATGAATTTTTACTACAGTACTGGTGAAAGACTTACGATGAACCATTTCTTACATCTCCTCTGCCCCCCTTGCAAGTCGTCCTAATTTAATCCCTCCGTCTAGGTGTATAAGGGCATGGTTAATATTACTTAATAGTATAGCCAACTGTTGACTATAAGAAAGTGCCATGTCATCTGTAGCCAACATGTATAACAATCGATACTCAAAAACTAATTCTTAAAGATGATTTCTTGCAAAGCACAATAAGTGTTATTTCTTCACAAGTTTTGGATGCAGGTTGAACAGTTGAACACTTTTGTTTGCAAAAGATACCTTTTAATCTATTTCACCCGGATGTTTGTGAGCTCTAGAGATGAGATAATATCCAAAGAAACCTATCGATACCCGTTACACATGAGATGACCCCACATCCTTTGTCAAAATAAACAACTCCCCGATCAATGCATTTCACTCTTCGGTGCAACGCACGGGCACCTTACTACTATAGATTAGTACGACCAAAAATTGAACTAACATTATATATAGTACGATAAATACTGATGCATGTCACCTAAAATTATATCATTCAAAACTATGTTCAAATACGAATCCAACGATATAGTTTTTGTTGACATGCACTAACATTTTGTTAGTTAAATCTTCAGTCAAATTCAATGGGGGACTAATAAACCACGACCGATGTAGTACAAGTGTAGAGGGTGGCGCTGCACGGGAGTCTCACCTCTCACCCCGCTCGTGGCGCGATAGTAAAGCCGTCATATCACAAAACCCAACCACTCCCAGTAATAAATGGCCTGGTAAAATAAACAGACAAGCAACCATCACATCCCTCCGTCTTTTTTGCATTTCATCTCTGTGCATTTACTTTCTCCGGTTCATCTCCCACACTCGATCCCTAGCTACTACTCCTAGGGCCAGTTCTTTTGGCGGCTTCCCCAGCTTTTCCCACAAGACTAGTCACAGTGGAGAGTAACAATAAGGCGCCTCACTCATTTATTTGGGCTTATAAACTACTACTCCGTCCTGGTTTATTCCTCACCATTGTAATTTGTGCTAAATTTTGACCAAAGATTTAACTGATAAAATGTTACTCAAAACACTTAGGCGCCGTGCATCTAGGTGTGTAAGTCATCTTACGAAAACCAAATAATCCGAAAACACTTAGGCGCGGTGCATTAACTTCTACCTCGTTTCTTGTTGCTTGACATATCAACCAATAAGAGATAAAGAGTGTGCATGCTTTTAATGACTTGAGATATCAAACCCGACATGCAGTGGTTAGTTCATTGCATGCAATACTATTAATTAGCAAATAAACATTAACGTTTCTCGCTTTCTCCTCCTCCTTGGTCACGGTGCACAGAGAAATAACCACGGAGAAGGAAGCTAAAAGTAAACAATCAAATGAGCATTTTTGCATTTGTTTTGCATTGAATCATTTCACAAGCTTGACTAGTGCTGTTTTTCTACTTTTACAAAAACCGCATAATAATATTCAAACGTGCATTTGCACGTACATAAGTAATAGTAGTACTCCCTCCGTCTAGGTGTACAAGTCTTCCCTCCTTCTTGGTCACCGTGCACAACCAAAGATGACTTATTGACCTGGACGGAGGGAGTAGCACAGTCTGCAAGCATATATCGAGAGAGACGTGTAGTCCGATAGTATATAGTAAAGTTTGTGCTATATGCACGTACTTGCAAAATGCGTAATAATACACAATGTTACGAAACTTTCCCTTTTACATACTTAATTAAGGACGCTAAAAATTCCTGAACATTCAGGATTTATCATTTGCGTCCCAAAACTAATGAGATCGCCTTACGAAACAAAAATTATACTCCTCCTAAAAGCTACGACGCTCGCAGGAGCACTTACGACGCGCCACGACTGCCCTGGTGCGCGGCCGTTTCCCAGCGCACCAACACAACACCTCTTCCTCAGCCTCGCAACTCGCGAGGTGATGATTGGCGGCTTGCCGACGGGCGAGCGCGATCTCACCGGTGTGGTGATCCGGCGTCAACAGGTACTCCTCCTGGCTGGAAGCGTGCACCCGGTCCACGTACCGCCAAGCGTAGATGAGGCGCTTGGGCCCGACTGCACTCAGGGCATCGGCACGGGCGTCCTCCGCCACCCTCACGGCCCTCGCACGAGCCTTCTGCCAAAGAACCAATTGCTTGAATCTCTCGGACGCGACATAGATCTCCCAGAAAGCTTGTTGCGCGGTGCGCTTCTCTTCCTCGGCCTTCTTCTCCGCCTCTATTTTGGCGCGCTCTACTGGAGGCAAAGCCTCCCACAAGGCGACATCCATTTCTTTCCAAAGCTCCTCAAGGCTGGGGGGGGGGGGGCTTGGCGGGGGGCGCGGCATTCTCCTCGTAGCGGGGAGCCGACGCGTCCTCCGACGCGCGTGCCGGCGAGATTGAGAACGCCGACGCATCCACCTCGGCGCGTTGCCGCGAGGAGCGGAACGCCGACGTGTCCTCCTCAACTAGTGGCGGCGAGGAACGGAACGGCGACGCATCGCATCGCGGCGAGGAGCAGAACACCGATGCGTCCTCCTCGACTAGTGGCGGCGAGGAACGGAACGGCAACGCGTCGGATAGCAGCGAGGAGCGGAACACCGACGCGTCCTCCTCAACTAGTGGTGGCGAGGAACGAAAAGGCGACGCATGACCGTCCGCGCGGTGCAGCGAGGGGCTCCTAGGGCTTGGGAGGGGAGATGCCATGGTGGTCGACGTGAGAGGGAGGGGGAGGAGATAGTGATGAACATGAACATGAGGGGGAGGAGATAGCGATGTCGTGGGAGGCGCAGTATTTATAGCGAGCAATGGCACACCTACATAAGATATGGACTGAGCTGCACTGACTTAACTGCAGGTCCAGTTGCGTCACTGACATGTGGGCCAGTACACTGCTGGGCCCGTATGTCAGTGACCCAATTCACCTGAAGTTAAGTAAAAGCTACGTGGGCATATTTGTTGGAGTAAATTACGGGGGAGCGAAGGGGTGGAAATATTGCTGGTCACAATGGATTGAACGAGCGTGGGGGGAGGAGAGTCATGCATGCAGATTTTTTCACACGGGGTGGAGTGGTGGGACCGCCGGAGGGAGAAGGAGAGTTTGGCAGGCATATTGTTTCCACACATGGAGAGGAAAAGATTTGGAGACGAACGGGCTTCCTGCGGGTATGGGGAACGATGCATAATAAGTCATCTTGCATGCCGGGCTAGGTATAGTCTCAAGTCATTAAAAACATACACGCCCCACACATGTTCATATTTCAAGGTGCACTAAATTATTGCATGCGATGATTAAGGCTGGCCATCATGGTGGTATCTTAGCTGGTATCATGCACACGGGAATAGCAAACATGCTGATGTGGCAAAGAATTAAAGAAGAGAGGGGGGTTAGACTAACTAGTGTTCATGCATGCATTGGTAAACACATTTTTTTTGTGAACAACGACAACATTAGTTGAGTACTTTTGCAGACTTCAAAAACTATTCCACCGCCTCTACTATCTTGCTAAGAGTAGGTGAAATTTTTTAGTCGAGCCCTTTAAACTAGAAGGGATGTAGTGGTACTCTAATAGCTAGGTGTGTAAGTCATCTTACGAAAACCAAATAATCCCAAAACACGTAGGCGCGGTGCATTAACTTCTACCTCGTTTCTTGTTTCTTGACATATCAACCAATAAGAGATGAGGGTGTGCATGCTTTTAATGACCTGAGACTATCAAACATGACATGCAGTGGTTAGTTCATTGCATGCAATACTATTTAATTAGCAAATAAACATTAATGTCTCTCGTTTTCCCCCCCTCCTTGGTCACGGTGCACAGCCTAAGATGACTTACTCACCTAGACGGAGGGAGTATCAACATTCACAATGTCAAATCAATATTTTTACACTCATTATAAAATGTAGTTCTTATACTCATTATAATCAGTATTGTAGATATTGATATTTTTAGTATAAATTTGGTCGTGGGATTTCATTAATGCCTGTCAAAGCATGGAGGAAGCGGAGCTTAGGGCTTGCATTGCCCGTCTCTACATAGGTATTTCTCTTCATAATCCTGTAATTTTAGAGACTGATTGCGCTTTTGTGGTAGCGTCTCTTGCATCGGGGTACTATGACAGGTCTGCTATGCGTGACCTGAAGATGAAAGCGTTGAGCATCTCGAAGTTGATCAACACTCTTCAATTGTCAAAGATTAGCCGTTCGGCCAATAAGGTGGCACACTTAATCGCTAAGTATAGATTTGACAATAGACTAGATGGTATTCTTGTAAATAACGTACCGCCCTGTGTGGTGAATATTGTATCGAATGAGTGTACTGGTGTGGCTGGTTAATTAATATAAGGTGGTGTTTAAAAAAGTATATATTTGGTCAAACACTTTGCAAATGGTTGACGGGAGTAAGAAGGACCAGAGGGAGTATCATGCATGCGGAGTAGGCAAAAAAAATTTGCTCATTTTTAGCCGGTCGAAGTCTCAAAGGGCGCGAAGGTCGTGGGAGGCACGACAGTTGACGGAATTAAGTGAAGTTACATCCACACGCCGGCATGGCGTGCGAACAGGCAGAAGCTATACTGCCAGGCCTACGATATGGGTCTAGTAGACATGACATCTAGTGGGTCTCGCATAGTTATCGAGAACTCTTTGGGGGCTTGCAGCCGTTTATCCACCGGGCAAGCCAGCAACCCCACGCCATTCGCACGCCCTACTCGTCCCTGTCTTCTACCTCACAACAGTTCGCTCCCAGTCGTCCCGTCCTTTCACATTAGTTCGCTCCCAGTTTTTGCGGGGTACAACAGTTCAACTTCTCCTAACCCTCCTCCAAAATCCATGGCCTCCCAAATCTCCATGGTTGCCGCTGAGTACCAGGTTAGAGCCATCACCAGTGATCAGTTCATCATCATCTACACACGTGGATCCGCGATGGTGAAAGCATGGCTCGCTCGCTTCCTACGCATGTTCAACAGTTCAACGGATGAGAGGGTCGCTGGGCTAGATGTTGAGTACACCACAGTCCTGGGACGAGAGAAGGATCTAAAGGACGAAGAGAGGAAGAAGCCCGCCGTGATCCAGGTTTGCATACATAACATTTGCTTGGTCTACCACATATGCCATGCCAACGTAGAGTGCCAGGATTTTAAGAACTTCCTCAAGGACAAAGGAGTGAAATTCGTTACTGTAGGCATTAAGAATGACAAAGAAGTCCTGCGTCGGATAGGTCTCGTTGTAGGCCAGCCCTTCGATCTCCAGAAGGCAAGCCTGGTGTCCTCCTCTCAACCTTCAATGCTGACCCTGGCAGCAGCCATGATTGATCCTTCGTACGCTAAACTGAAGAAACCTCATCACGAGTTTCATCATGCATGGGAGTCGAAGACATTAGATGAAGATCACATCCTGTACGCAACAATGGATGCCTACCTTTGTTTAAATATCTACATGGGTTGGATGAAGAAGCAGAGCCCAGTGTCCAGTTCAAGCAAAGAAGCGTCAGCGAAGAGGAAGAGGAAGAGGGACGAGGACGAAGTCGAGGACGTGGACTCAGACTCCGAGTAGGTGGCAGTGCCCTCGCTCATGCTGGTTCTACTGCAGTGTCAAGCTAACTAGTTGCTTAGTTTATTTTCAAGGGTGTGTTGTGCTGAGGCCCCAACAGAACTATGTTTATGTTCTTTCTCGTTATTTGAACTGTTTAGTACGTAGAGTAGTACTAGTACTATGTCTTACTACTGTTCTTCTTGCAGTTGGTACTACTGCTCATACCTTCGTGTTCCCACTGTACTTAATACGTTCGTACTAGAGTATAATTTGGGTCAGTCGATTTGTGAAATAAGTTCGATGGAGCAAAGGAAGAAGACGGCAGAAGAGGTGGAAGAAGCCCTTCTAGCCATCCATGTTGCATCAAACGGCTCACATGAGTCGACTGACCCAAATTGCTCCTTCAGATTGCAGGATCCACGTGGCATTCAAGGTCTCGAACGTAGATTCCGCGTCCGCACCCGGTTTGCAGGATCGACGCGCGCGCGACCGGCTTCCGCCGCGACAGCCACCATGTGCGCCTCCTCCGCGCGGGCGGAGACGACAATACACGCTAGTTCCTCCTCACCGGCGTGCTGGAGCACGCGCTCGTCCTCCTCTTTGTACGCTGCATGCATAGACGCGGCTCCACCAGCTGCTCACGTGCTTGGCAGCGTGGCGGCATGGCGAGGAGGGACTGCAGATGACGTGAGTGGGCGAGCCTTCGGCTTCACGGCATAGGGATGGCGGCGACACGACGGTGATGGGCGAGAAATTGTTGGCCGGAGCAGGCGGGCACCGGCATGCGCAACGGCGGCGGCGGCATATTGATGAGTGCGTGTATGGAAGCTTACTTTAGTTTTATATGAGGTTGGTCAAACTTAAAAGAAAACCGTACTAGTACACGTAAACATTAGACTTAGGCAGCGTTTTTTTCGAAGTTAGTACCACAGCCACGATACGAAATCCTGTGCAAGCGCGTGAACCGCGGCCGCACGGTCGATCGAACGGTGCATCACCGTGTCGCGCTCGAAGGACATCCACCGAACCTTTTTCTGTGTGTGAAAACAATCCTCGAATATTACTCAACTTTTTTTTTCCTGGGAAAGTTCTTGACGCTGCAATATTTCCATATATTTGAATTTAGCTCCAGTTTGTGTTTATTTGGATTTGGACGTTTTAGGTGCTCCCTAGTTTTTTTAATACTTATTTTGTGTGTGTGACTGAGAGAGAACGTGTGTATGTGTCTATATGTGTGTTGTGGCAAGGGCAATGTGGAGACGGTGTGCGTGTGATACAGACATAGAGAGGTGTGAATGTGCAAACGATCATGCATGAGTGAGACATAGACAGATGCCGATACGTTGTGTATACATGAGAGAACGGTCTTCTAGTTTACTTGTGTGTGTATGTGTGTGTGTGAGAGAGAGAGAGAGAGGAGCATCCATAATACAGCAACCATCTCTCTTGATTCGTCCGTCCCTCGCACGACCGCATGCAACATATGCATCAACGCGCACATTTTGACACCCTCACTCGGCTCCTGCCCACCTCAAGGCCCGTGCAATCTCTTCGTGAATACCCATTTCTCTCCTTAAGGTTTGTTTTCCCTCAATATCTGACACACACACACACACACACACACACACACACACACAACACAACACACACACACACTCCCCCGAGCACACAATTTATCCCCATCCAAGGTTATACGGCGACCACTCTCGCTTGTGCTTCTTTGCACCCCAACATGCACAACACCTCAATCTTCAAAGAGGGCATCGAGCTGATCGAAGACGGTGACCGCACCGCGCTAGATAATGCGGGGTCATTTGGAAGCAGGGTGATGTGACGATGGCTGACTAACTCCTCCCCCACCCTCTCTCTCTCTTGCACAAAATTACCAATCCCTCTCTCCCCTGCACAAAATTGTCAATCCCTCAACCCATGAGATCCTTCCCCTCTCGTCCATGTTTTTCCAGCTCTCTCATCAAACATGTTGTCTCTTCTCCTTCCACGTATACAGAATCACGTATATTACATGTCTCCATCTTTCTCACAGACCTAACTTCTTCCTCTCTCTTCCTCTTCCTCTCTCTCTCTCTCTCTCTCTCTCTCTCTGTGTGTGTGTGTGTGTGTGTGTGTGTGCGCGTGTGTGTGTGTGTCTCGTTAGGTTTGTCTCCTACTCTCTCGTCCACATACATACAATCTTTCCCGCCCTATCTGCTCCATCTTCAAAAGCTCTCTCTGCATGTTTCATTCACACAATGGGATATGTCAAAATGTTGCTTCTATAATGGCTGATGTAGAGTTTTGGTTGTTTTTGTTGCATCCTACAAAGTAATAACTATGAAATGCATTTAGATTCTCATTTGACTGGGGTTATGTGAGTTTGAGCATGTTGTGAAGTACTATAGACCTTGTATACATCTTGGGATTCGACAATGATTGTAACTATTGAATTGTATAGACCATTACATTCGAAGTCAATAGCCTAATATATTTATTTCACAATTTCAACAAATGATTAGTTCACTACAAACTAAGAAAACAAATGTGTACTCCCTCCGTTTTTATTTAAGTCCGCGTATTAGCATTGGTCAAAGTCAAGTTTTGTAAACTCTCAGAAAGCTTATAAAAAATATATTAACATATACAATAACAAATAAATACCATTAGATTCATTATTGAATGGACTTCCACATCATACATATTTGTTATGGTAAATGTTTATATTTTTATATAAACTTGGTCAAACTTTAGGAAGTTTGACTTCGGTCAAACCTAATATGTAGAGTTTACTACTACTACTCGCTAGTTGCTTAGCCGAGTCACTCAACACGCCACACGGGGAGTCCAGTGTCACAAAATTTTGAGGTCGGCGCGAAAATCTCCCGCAACCCTGATTCGAGCAGTGGGAAGTTACCATCATAGCCTTCGAAAGAGGCCTACGTGCGACGCTTGGTAGGGGGCTGTTTTCGTAACTTTAGGTTCACCCTACCCAGCCAGCCCCACCCCGGCACCCAGGGTAGTACACCTGAATACTCCCCATTTTCTATCCCCACCGCAAAATAGACTTCTCCACGGCACCGCAACCTTCGTGCTCCTCCCCTTTACATCGGCGCACTCGTCCACCGCAGCGCATCTGCCTCATCGACGACCTCGTACACTGCACTGGAGCCGGTCCACCATCGTCGTCGTAGACAGAGCCTCTTCCCCGGCATCGTCTTCCACAGTCTCAGATCTTCTTCCCGAAAGCCGACGCCAAGCGCAGAAGTACCACTGTCATGGACAATGAACTGACTCCCGTTGCCAACCATGACTCACAGAGGCCGCCGCGACCATCGTTCTCCTCCTCCACTGGTAATGTGTGTATTGAATCACTTAGCAGTACATGTGCAGTTCCAATTTTGTTCATACCTACCCTTCAATTTTCCTGGGTGCTATTGTTCCCGTAAAAGTAATTGGTTATAGCCTCCATTGTCCAACAGAATGTCAGCTTGTAATTGTGCGTCGCTCCTGTATCGTGCTGTGCTTGGGTAGGGTTTTCATCTCCAACCAGCAGTGTGGCAAATGATGGAAAGGTTTTTAGAACTAGCAAGATGCCCATGCGTTGCACGCATCAAGATGCATTTGTATGAGTAGTTTATCTTGTGGGAGAAAAGGATGAATGAGGGATAGGGGTATGGGTATCTTTTTGCAAAATTCCCATTTGTTTCCTTCCTATCTGTCAGATATAAATTGGATGGCCTATATTGCAAGAAAAAAAGTATAGAGAAAAAAAAGTAGACAGTAAAGGAAGTAGAGATAAATATTAAATATTAAATATAAAATAAATATAACCGTAGAGAAGAGAGTAGAGATAGCAGAGACATCGGGAAAGGATCGCGCGCGCGGGGGAAAAAGCAACCGGGCATGCGCTAGTTTTGGCGCGCGGCGTCCGGCGCGCTTTATAAAATCCAATGCCCTCCCACCGCTGTGTGCCTTGCCACCGCTCTATGCCTCGCCACCCCTCTCTCCCCGCTCTTTTTCGCCTCGCCGCCGCCGCGCCACCATGCCGCCGCGTCGCCGGGAAACTTGGGGATATCGCAGCATCCGCGCGCACCCCTCCGGCGGCTTCTCCGCCGAGATCCGGTTCCGCGGGATGCGCCTCGGCCTCGGCAATTTCGACACCGCCACCGAGGCCGCCCGCACGTACGACGCAGAGGCGTGGTGCCTCCGGTGGCCTCATAGAACATTGAACTTCCCCAACATGCCGACACGGGAGCGGGCGCAGGAGCTTGCGCCTCTGCCGCGGCTTAGCACCAACGAGGATCGTCGCGACAACCGGAGGCGGGAGCACCGTCTCGGCATCGCCGAGATGGACGAGGAAGCCATTGCGCTGTGGCGCCAACACTTCCCGCAGGACATCATCAACGAGCACGAGTTTTACGCGCAAAGGATGGAGAAGAGGGATAAGAGGAGGGCGGAGCGAGCCGCCTATCGCGAGCACAAGCGTAGGCGAAAAGCAGACGCTCAATTCAACATGAGGCTAGGAGCAGCGTCGCCCTGGGAATCTGACAACGATCGGTATCTTCACGCCTACAGTCAGACGTCGGAGGAGGACATCACCGAGGAGCAGTCGGACGACGAGGAGTAGTTGAATTATCTTTTTTTTATCTATCTATGCTGAGAACTATCCTCTACTCTCTAGTATCTACTTCTCGATCTCAGCACTATAAACACTTTTTAAAGCGCCGCGCGTTGCGATTCTATTGGAGATGCTCTAACATGGCAGACGAGTGCTTTAATGTTGCCCACAAGATGCGCGAGTATTACTAGTAGTATTTTTCTTACCATGTTGAGATTTTGAAACCACGAGTGTGAACATGCAGAGGAGCAATGAAGACCAAACACGAGATATTCGGGACATCTTCAAGGAGCGTGGCAAGTTAAAGAGGAGCTGCACCGAACCTGTAAAACGAGCTTTGGTAAGTAACACCCTTTCAATTACTTTCGTTTAGCCTCGTGTTCTTCGATGTGTATATGTTGTAGTTTCTGTTTCTCTTAAGCGTGGTGTTCTTCGATGTGTAATAAGAAGAGTCTTAATCGTCCTAATGCTTTCGTTTTTAACTTGATGTAGGAAGTGGGTGTTCTCACCGTGTTGTCTGTTTTTATATTTCTTTTCCTTTTGAATTCACTTCTCCGAGTTATGTTTATCTGGCTTCTACTAAATGGATCTAGGTTTCTCTGAGTATTGATCTAAAAAAGAAGTAACTTCATGTCAGGATGCAGTTCCTGCGAGGAGGGAAGTATGGTCAACCTCGAGATCATGTTTCCAAAATGAGGCTGGATTACACACAAGGTGCCCGTTCCCTAATGATGCTGGATTAGACACAAGGTGCAAATTCCCAGATGATGCTGGATTACACACAAGCCAGGTGGAGTCGTCAGCTGTTCGTGTCCTCGTGGCATTAGTAAAGGCTGAAAGAAAGCGTGCAGCAGCCCTTGAGAATGTAGCTTAGTTCCTGAAGAAGCGAAAAGAGCAATCAGATGCTCTCTTCATCCAAGCCAAAGAAGAGATGGAAGAAGCCAGAAATAAGCTAGCAGAGGCAGAGCAGGCCAGGCGTCTCCTGCCATCTAAAACTGTTGTCAATACAAAATTTCCTTCATAATAGCTAGGTTCAAATGTTTATCCAGTCAGCATGCCTGTTGTGATGTCTGTGCATCTACTGATGTGGCACAAAATGTTTTTTTTCGGGTCATGTAATAACAACAATTACTTTCCAAACAATAATAGACGAAGCACTTGACATGGTATAGTTCACGCGCAAGCCCGACATTCCAAGTCCAACTTCCACATCAAACTCATGTTCATAGATATCTGCACATTCATACATAATTTCCACAACCATGATTCACTTCAAAGCCAAAAAAATCTGAGGAGAGTTATAAATAAAGAAAAACCTCTACTAGTTCCTGCTACCAATGCGAGCACAACAAGTCAAGAACATGCGTAAATTAATTATATTTTAGTCATTTTTTGTGTTCTAAAATGCCTGCCGGCTGGCAGAAGGACGCGTTGCCGGCACACGCGCGGATTCAATGAAGGCAGGCGGGGCAGTCTTAAGCTGGTTACACATGGAGAGGAGGCGTGCTCAGCCGGGCCTGCAGCGAGTGCGGCCCTCTTGGCCGGCGCGCCGGTTCAATGCCTGCGCTATGAGAGGTCGCGTCCGTGTCAGAGCAATCATTCCCTCCAGTCCTTTTTTGTTTGGGTATAACAAAATCTCGTTTTCCATTCACATTTTACAAGTAAAATTTGTGGACAAACTTTGACCCAAAGTACGATGGGGACTAGTAAACCAGAATGGAGATAGTAGTTTTTTTAATCAAAGAAGGGTTTCCCCTTCCGATTACTAAAAACCAGCATCTAAATCTAAACCATAGTATTTTCCCTAGAACTACCAGGTTCAACATCTCGTAACATAAACCCATACAACCGTACGCCAAGGAGGTACGTAGTACTATGAATTCCATTTTCGCTCCATACCAATCGTTCTAAAAACTACTTACTACTTATAACGTGCCATTTAAAATCGGAACTCTTAACCCTGCTAAAAAAACGATATTTTAACGTGGCTACTCGGTCTGTGGCAACTGGTGAGACACCGCGCTCCAAGTCATTCACCTGTGGTCCCGACCATCAACTCCTACAAAGGTGCTCCACCACGTACCCGGTACCCGCGAATGCAGCAATCATGCACCTAGGGTTTTAGGGTTTATTTGTTAACGTCGCCTTTACGTAACACTCATGTGTGCGAGACAGCGAGAGGCCGACTGCGTGCGTGCGCCTCTTCTCTTCGTATATGTACTCCATCGTTTGTCTAGTGTCCAAAAAATTATAATAACTACTAGCAATGTGCCAATGCGTTGCCACACGATCAAAGTAGATTAATACATATTCACCGATTTGATAGAAAAAAGTCTAGTTTTGAAATACGTATATCACTAAAAATATGTTATGTTTCACTCAAAATATATTCCTTTGGCGGTTTTGATGAGATAAGGAAGGCATGTTGTTGGTTTCAAGATTCGAGAAGTGGTATATGTCTAATTTCTACTCTTACTAGCAAGATGCCCGTGCGTTGCACGGAACATCAAAATCTTGTGGGAGAAAAAGATGAACGAGGGAAGGCCTTATCTGCAAATGTGGTGAATAGTGTGGGTAAATTGCCATATTTCCTTCCTATCCGTCAGATATAAATCGGACGACCTACATTGCAGGATGGCAGGCCCACCATCATCACCAACTCTATTTTTTATCCCTACTCTTATAAAAAGCATTGTTGGTGATGATCGTGTGCCTGCCATCCTGCAATATAGGCCGTCCGATCTATATCTAACGGGTAGGAAGGAAACTATGGCAATTTTTCAAAAAGATACCCACACCCCTCTCCACATTTGCAAATAAGGTCTTCTCTCGTTCATCCTTTTCCCCCACAAGATAAACTACTCATACAAATGCATCTTGATGTTCCGTGCAACGCATGGCATCTTGCTAGTTGTTGCAAAAAGCCCATGTGTGTGTGTCAGAGAGAGGGAGAGTGGAGGAGGACGGAGTGCATGTGTGACAAAGACACAAGTAGTGTGTGTGCGATAGGTATCAGCTTAAAATGAGGCGATAGTGTGTGTGTGCACGATCGAGAGGGCGTGTCTCAAGAAGGGAAGAAAAAGCTACATAGATACAAGGAGCGAGAGAGAGAGAGAGAGAGAGAGAGAGAGAGAGAGAGAGAGAGAGAGAGAGAGAGAGAGACATGTATGCGATGGTGGAAGCATGAGTGTGCGGGTGTATAAACCTATCTAGAGGCTAGCTAGTCGATAAATGCTTGTGAGAGAAATATGAGTCGGGGTGCGAAAGCGAGAGTTTTGTGTGTGTGAGAGAGAGACGGTAGTCGGGAAAGGGGGTGGAAGCAGGAGTTGTGTGTGTGTGTTTGTGTGTGAGAGAGAGGAGACGGTAGTCAGGGTTGTCTGATCGGTGTCAGTCTGGGATGGAGACAAAAAGGAGACCGCAACAAATGTTGTGTCTACAGGAGAGAGAGAGTAATTTTAGTGGTATGAGTCATATGTAGAGACATATAGGGTGTGTGAGAGAATCCCATAGAGAGAAAGACAAAGTGAAAGACGAGTGGAGACTGTGTGTGTGGCGGTGAAAAAGAAAGCTTAGGTACCGAGTGATACCAGAGAATAGTAGAGATGTGAGAGATAATGAAAACCGTGTAATGCACAATGATAGGGAGAGTGTGACACTTCTCAAGTGAGGCGTCGAGAGACCATGTTTGCGAGGATAGGAGAAACTTGAAGTGAGCGTGCGGGTGAGCTAGAGAAAAGAGAGTGATGGCTACCTGAAGGAGCATGCATGCGAGAGACATGGGCGTGAAAGGAGTGAATAAAAAAGGGATTCAAATATTTGAATTCGAGATGATGATACATGTAATCCATATTCGAACCAAAATTGATCTATCAAACATGCATACTCATATGAATTCACGCACATCTATGTTATTTAATATGTACATATTACTGATCCATACATTTTAGTAGAACATAATTTGTTAAAAAATTTTGAATTCAACCTTAAGATTTCAAGATCGTTGTATTTGTAAATCATATTATACATATAAAGGAGCAGAATTCTTTGTTGTGCTATTGAAAGTATACATGTAAAAAATGATGTATATAGAATGTAATTCCAATTGAAAATGGATCCCGCCCGAAAAAAATAGTAGAATACAAACGGGATTCGAATTGAGTTGGCACGGTAAACGTGCACTGTGCAAAATTTGAACGAAGCGGGGAAAGTCGCTATCGGTGTCAAAACCGGCGGATCTCGGGTAGGGGGTCCCGAACTGTGCGTCTAGGCGGATGGTAACAGGAGACAAGGGACATGATGTTTTTACCCAGGTTCGGGCCCTCTCGATGGAGGTAAAACCCTACTCCTGCTTGATTAATATTGATGATATGGGTAGTACAAGAGTAGATCTACCACGAGATCAAAGAGGCTAAACCCTAGAAGCTAGCCTATGGTATGATTGTTGTTCGTCCTACGGACTAAAACCCTCCGGTTTATATAGGCACCGAAGAGGGTTAGGGTTACACAGAGTCGGTTACAGTGGTAGGAGATCTACATATCCGTATCGCCAAGCTTGCCTTCCACACCAAGGAAAGTCCCATCCAGACACGGGACGAAGTCTTCAATCTTGTATCTTCATAGTCCAGGAATCCGACCAAAGGCTATAGTCCGGCCATCCGGACACCCCCTAATCCAGGACTCCCTCAGTAGAACCAGGCTTCAATGGCGATGAGTTCGGCGCATAGATTGTCTTCGGCATTGCAAGGCGGGTTCTTCTCCAAATCCTGTGTACCTGTTGAATAGCGTCCGGCTCCTTATAAATATTGCGCTCCTCGGCTTCCACGCCCAATAATGTCCATCTTCCACGTGTTGAACGAATGCGAAAAGCTAGGGTATTTTTACATTTACCCCCCTAGCTGTGCAATTGAGCTGTCTA
This sequence comes from Triticum timopheevii, assembly GCA_963921465.1. Taxonomy (NCBI): domain Eukaryota; kingdom Viridiplantae; phylum Streptophyta; class Magnoliopsida; order Poales; family Poaceae; genus Triticum; species Triticum timopheevii. The sequence goes on along the minus strand of OY997270.1, from coordinate 274,168,181 downwards.
TAAAAGAGACGAGGATCTAGATCCGAATCACACCATCCTCCCTTCGCGAGCATTCATCAGAACACATCTGACAGAAATCCATTCCATCATGGACAGTCGACGCGGCTCCTCTCGCCCTCCCAGCCCTCAGCTTGGAGATTGGGAGAGATGCTCCGTCCCGCATAGTGAGCTAGTGGCGCTCCAAACCAAGGGATTTCTTCCCCTGGCCTTCATGGTTCTGGTTCGAGCCGGACTCGCCACCTATAAGGGCGGAAAGCAAGCGGAGAGCGTCCCTAGCCCCTCCAAAGGAGAGCGGGTATGCCTTGTCTCTTATTTGATAAGAGGGCTCAGATTTCCAATTCATTCGTTTCTCCGGGGCTCCTGGAGTTCTACGGCCTCCAGTTGCACAACCTTACGCCGGCCTCCATTTTGCATATTGCGGGCTTCGTGGCCCTTTGCGAGTTGTTTTTGGGCATCGAGGCTCATTTTGCGTTGTGGAAGAAGCTGTTCTGCCTTGTGCCCCGTTCTCAAGAGGGGTCAATATATCAAGTGGGCGGAGCCGAACTATGGCGCATCGCCGGGACCGGATATCTATCCGGTACCCCGAAGAGGGCGTCCAAAGACTGGGCTTCGGAATGGTTTTATATAGAAGATGTCCCCCTGCCGGACCCTATCCGGATCAGCCTCCCTGAGTTCAATAACGCTCCTTTGAAGAAACGCCTAAGCTGGCGTCCACGGAGCCCTCAGAAGGAAAATGACAGGGACGTCCCTTACCTGATGAGCCGAACTAGGCTGTTAGCTCATTCCGGACTGACCATGATCAGGGTCATGGCCACATGCATTATGCGGGGGGTGCAGCCGCTCCAGTATAGAGGCCACCCCATGTGGGATTTCAACGGGGAGGATGATGCCACCCGCTGCGGCCGTAAGGGGCCGAGATCGGTCGCCGATCTGATGAAGATCTTGTCCGCATTGTACAAGGGAGAAGAGGAGGAATTTCTCCGCGTTAATCCGCAGAATGGATTTTCTATGTACAATCCTCCGAGCTGGGTAAGCGGACATTTCTTTTTGTCTATCCGATCCATATTCCCATAGTCAAATATCCCATTTTGTGATTTCGGCGCAGGAACTGCGCTAGGCCATAAAGGACATAAACAGCCCGCCTCCACAACCCGAGGATCTGGAACGGTTCCTCGATCCGGCCTCCCAAGAGGATCCAGACATATCGATGGAGCTGATCGACGGGGTATTCCACCAACTGGGCATCGATAATGCCTTGGTCGCCATTACGGCCGATTACTCCGGAATACTTCCCGCCTCGCAGGTAAATGAGACCGAAGTCCCACTACTTTGAAAATGACCCATCCGTGCGTGTTTTTGATCACCGTATACTGATGGCGTTTCGTAGGGGGCGCCCTCGAGGCGGAAGGCCGAGCCTGTGGCGGCTAACCAACAAGGGGCAACACGGTCCAGCAGGCTAAAAAGAAGTGCGGTCCGGATCGAAACTCCGGCGCAACGGTATGGCGTGTCACCTTAATCCCCGGCTTTATTCCCGGGAGGCATACTAACACTCGTGCCTTTTCAGGAAGAAGAGCGCTCGCCGGACTGTATCTGGAGAGGTCGCCAATCAATCCTCCACTCACCAGGCTCCAAAGCCAGGTCCAGAAGCGGAGGCGAACACGGGGCGTGCGTCGGATGTTCCTCCGACAGAGGATGCCGACAGGTTATCTGCCACCAATTCCGAGGTGGAGAGTGCCATGAATCAGAGGCGTCGCCGAACAGTTCTTCGTGACACATGTTTCTCCCCAGAGGCATTGGATGCCTTTAATTCAGGAGATGCGCACCTCCGTGCCGCTCAAAATGGTCTAGCCAGAGCCATGGAGCAGTATGTAAAGACATACGGGTGAGAAAATTTGACAGTTATATATGCCAGTAGCCCCCGAGACTTAAAATAGTTAGAATAACTTATTTAAGGATCATTTATTGTGCAGGATCTTACAGAAACGAATACCCAACTGTCCTAGGAGCTGGAAGAGTGCAAAGCCCAACTTGAGGCCGCACTAGCCGCAACGGGGGAAGCCAAAGAGACCCCCTCTGGTAATATATGCTTCCAAAGATAAGTAATTTGTGAAGTGCGGCGTGTGTATAAGTCTGACAATAGTATTGCAGATGGTGTCGGGGTAGATCCGGACAAGCAACAGCTCATGTGCCGGTGAAAGGCCGGCGAGAATGTGCTTACAAGGGTGAGGAAGGAGAAAAATAATCTCCAAGATGCCAACACCCAGCTGGGTGAGGAACTAAAGGATGTTCGTGCCTAGCTATCTGACTCCGTTAAGGAGAATCGGCGGCTTTGACGCGGCATTTTTAGTAAGTGCTTGAACGAACTTTGAAAAAGAGTTCGGCGAGGAAGTCGACTAACAGAGTTATGTCTGTAGGTATGCTCATAGGCCGTCCTGCTGAGGAAATGCCCGGTTCTACGGGTGACCTTCTTCCCGAGCTCTTGCAACTGCACGAACGAGTTCGGCAGGTGATGAAAGGCGTCGCCCAGGCCTTGTGGCCATCTGTCTCCCTGCTCGAAGGCCTTGGAGAGCTTATAGAGAGGCTTCAGGGAGCGGGGCAGCGCTTCCACTTATGGAAGATATCGGCCTGCCGTCAAGGCACCAGGGAGGCCTGCGCCATGGTGAAGACGCGGCACACGAAGGCTGACCCCAACCACATGGCCGAGGTCGGACCTGCGGGGCCCGATGGGAAGGAGATCCCTGTGAGTTTAGTGTACGGCCAAGTAGAATTGGCCGCAAAGTATTGCCAACAGGACTATAAACTAGACAACCTGCTGGATGGCATTGAAGAGGAATATGCCCAGTCAAGTTGACTATGTAATTTAAGATGACATGTAACATGCCTTCTAGCCAGATTGTAGATCGTTTATCATAGCAGACCTTTTCGCTTCAATCTTGGGACCCGATAGTCCGGAGTGTGTCCGAATACCCTCGCGGTTATATAAGAACCGGGGCATGCGTGGAGACCAGGCGTAGGTGTCATTAGTGTTGTATCAGACAAGTGCCCAACTAGTTATGTTATATTACATGGTTAGTAAGAAACATCTTCCAGGGAGAATAGTTCCATTAGGGGTTCCTTTCCCTGGGGGGCATGCCCTAAATTGCATGTCCGGACTGCGAAAAAAGCAAAAAAACATCTGGGGGCAGATAAATAAATAGATAAGAAATCGTCTTTTAGTTCATCGACCGAATATTACCTTAAGAACGCTAGCTTTCGGCTTCACCTAGTCTGAGGTACACATTCGGCTGACCCGGCAGTAACAATCGTAGAGGTGCTCCCTTTACCGCTTAGCCGAATAATCGGGAACGTAGGGGTAAGCACAGGAGCCAAGCAACCCAGCTTGGCCAAAACTTAAGTCATATCGATGCATATAATGGTGAATAAAAGGTACATGCGGAAGTGTGACACATGTGTTGGGCATGAAGCCCATATAAATAAGCTTCTGTTAAAGAAGCCCCCAGGTATAATGAGCGCGGATAGCGCGTCAAGTGTGTGCGAACAATGCGTAAACAAGCTTTCGAAGGCTGTAGTAGAAAAGGAGGGAGAAGGAGAGAAATAGAAGACAGCTAATATGTAAAATATAGACGGAGGAAGGAGATGAACTCAGAATCCGGCGCTAGGTGTAGAATCTTTGGAGACTGGCTGCGTTCCATGGGTTCGGCTCGAGTCGGTTATCTGATGCATCCCGCAGACGGTACACTCCACCGGTCAGGACTTGGTCGATGATAAAGGGACCTTCCCATTTGGGCTTGAGTTTGTCCTTTTTCTTGTCCGACAAGCGTAGAACTAACTCGCCAACGTTGTAAGTTTTGGCCTGTACTTCTCTGCTTTGATTTCTTCGAGCTTGCTGTTGATAGAATGCGGAACGGGCTTTTGCCATGTCACGATCCTCCTCCAATGCGTCCAAACTATCCTACCGATCGAGCTTGGCTTCTCTTTCTTCGTACATGCGCACGCGAGGTGAGTCATGAATTATGTCACAGGGCAGAACTGCCTCTGCGCCGTATACCATAAAGAGTGGTCCACAGCCCCTAGAGTACGGAGTCGAGCTCCTCTACCCAGTGCGTGTTAGATTCCTTGAGGGACCGCACTAATATGGGTTTGATGCCACTCATGATTAGACCATTTGCTCGCTCTACTTGACCATTAGTTTGAGGGTGATAGACTGAAGCATAGTCGAGCTTGATGCCCATGTTTTTGCACCAGAGTTTAACCTCGTCGGCCGTAAAGTTCATGCCGTTATCTGTGATGATGCTATGGGGGACGCTGTAACGGTGTACGACCCCTGATATGAAGTCTATCACCGATCCGGATTCGGCCATCTTAACAGGTTTGGCCTCTATCCATTTGGTGAATTTATCCACCATGACCAGTAGGTATTTTTGCTTGTGGGTTCCTCCTTTAAGGGGTCCAACCATGTCAAGCCCCCAGACCGCGAAGGTCTAGGTTATGGGTATAGTTTTGAGGGCGGTAGGTGGCATGTGGCTTTGATTAGCAAAGAGCTGGCAACCGACACATCGTTGGACTAAGTCCTGAGCATCTGCCTGGGCCGTCGGCCAATAAAATCCTGTACAGAAGGCCTTGCCTACAAGGGCCCAGGCTGCGGCGTGGTGCCCGCCGAGTCTGGCATGAATTTCAGCCAGAAGATTCCGCCCTTCCTCTTCGGAGATACACCTTTGAAGGACTCTGGTTGTGCTTTTCTTGTAAAGCTCTCCCTCATGGACCTTATAGGCTTTAGATCGCCGCACTATGCAGCGGGCCTCGTTTTGGTCCTCGGGAAGTTCCTGCCTGGTTAGGTAGGCTAGGAATGGTTCCGTCCACGGGGCAATGACTGCCATTATTACGTGGGCTGAAGATGTTACTTCGTTTGCAGAACCACCAATTGTGTCAGCATGTTTGGTGTCGGGTAGTGCGGTTGGGTCCGAGTTGTTATTTCCGGATTCCCCCTTCCATAGTACGGATGGCTTGAACAACCTCTCTAGGAAGATGTTGGGAGGGACGGCATCGCGCTTTGTGCCAATGCGCGCCAATATGTCTGCTGCCTGGTTGTTGTCCCGGGCTATATGGTGAAATCCGAGCCCTTCAAACCGAGCTGACATTTTTAGGACGGCATTGCGATAAGCTGCCATTTTCGGATCCTTGGCATTGAAGTCTCCATTTATTTGGGATATCGCGAGGTTCGAATCCCCGTGCACCTCTAGGCGTTGAATGCCCATGGAGACTGCCATCCGGAGGGCGTGTAGAAGGGCCTCGTATTCGGCTGCGTTGTTGGAGTCCGTATACATTATCTGGAGCACGTATTGAACAGTATCTCCGATTGGGGACGTCAAAACAACGCTAGCCCCCAGACCAGCCAACATTTTGGAGCCGTCGAAGTGCATTATCCAGTTGGAATATATGCCGTACTCTTTAGGGAGTTCGGCTTCAGTCCATTTGGCGACGAAGTCGGCCAAAACTTGCGACTTAATTGCTCGCCGTGGCTTATAGGTTATGTTGAATGGGAGGAGCTCAATGGCCCATTTGGCAATCCGTCCCGTCGCATCATGGTTGTTTATAATGTTATTAAGAGGTACTTCGGAGGCTACTGTTATCGAACACTCTTGAAAGTAGTGTCGCAGCTTCCGGGATGCCATGAACACCGCGTACGCTATCTTTTGATAATGCGGGTACCATGACTTGCATGGAGTTAGGACAGTGGACATGTAGTAAACTGGTTTTTGAAGGGGAAACTTGTGTCCGTCCGTTTCTCGTTCGACAACGAGCACTGCGCTTACAACTTGATGAGTTGCCGCAATATATAATAGCATTGGTTCGCCCATGTTGGGCGCGGCCAGGACCGGGTTTGTTGCCAATATGGCTTTTATTTCTTTGAGTCCGGCCGTGGCGGCATCCGTCCACTCGAAGTGTTCGGTGCGTCGGAGGAGGCGATAAAGAGGTAATGCCTTTTCTCCTAAACTGGAGATAAAGCGGCTCAGAGCCGCCACACATCCCGTCAATTTTTGTACTTGTTTGAGGTCCTTTGGGATATCCAATTGTGACAGATCTCGGATCTTGGCTGGGTTTGCTTCAATTCCTCTACCGGATACAATGAAGCCCAAGAGCTTTTCGGCTGGTACGCCGAAAACACATTTTTCCGGGTTAAGCTTAATGTCATATGTTCGAAGATTATCGAACGTGAGCTTCAAATAATCTACTAGAGTTTCGACATGTTTGGTTTTGACGACCACATCGTCCACGTATGCCTCCACTGTTTTGCCGATCTGGTTTGCCAGACATGTCTGAATCATGCATTGATATATTGCGTCGGTGTTTTTGAGCCCAAAGGGCATTGTGTTGAAGCAGAATGGGTCATATGGGGTGATGAATGCCGTTGCGGCCTGGTCGGGCTCTGCCATCTTAATTTGGTGGTAGCCTGAGTATGCATCGAGGAAACACAATGAGTCGTGTCCTGCGGTAGCGTCGATAATTTGATCGATGTGGGGGAGTGGGAAGGGATCCTTTGGGCAAGCCTTGTTGAGGTCTTTAAAATCGACACATAGGCGCCAGGATTTGTCCTTCTTTGGTACCATCAACAGGTTTGCTAGCCAGTCCGGATGTTTTATATCTCTGATAAATCCGGCCTCCAATAATTTGGCTAGCTCCTCTCCCATGGCCTGTCTCTTGGGTTCGGAGAAATGCCGAAGAGCCCGTTTGACTGGCTTGAATCCTTTTAGGATGTTTAGGCTGTGCTCAGCCAGCCGGCATGGGATTCCTGGCATGTCTGAAGGGTGCCAGGCAAAGATGTCCCAATTTTCGCGTAGGAATTCTCGTAGTGTGGCGTCTACATCAGGGTTTAATTGTGCCCCAATGGAGGCCGTTTGTGTAGGGTCCGTTGGATGGACTTGGAATTTGACTATTTCGTCCGCTGGTTTAAAGGAGGTGGACTTGGATCTATTATCGAGTATCACATCATTCCTATTCACCATGGAGCGCAACACAGTGAGTTCCTCGACCGCTAGGGCTTCGGATAGTGCCTCAAGGGCCAGTGCGGCTGTCTTGTTTTCAGCGCGGAGTGCTATGTCCGGGTCACTAGCAAGAGTGATGATTCCATTGGGCCCGGGCATTTTGAGCTTCATGTACCCGTAATGGGGTATAGCTTGAAAAATTGTGAATGCTTCTCGCCCTAATAGAGTGTGATATCCGCTGCTGAACGGGGCCACTTGGAACATGACCTCCTCGGACCTGTAATTATTCGGCATGCCGAACACCACATCCAGTGTGATTTTTCCTGTACAACATGCTTCCCGACTGGGGATTATTCCTCTAAAGGTTGTGCTGCTTCGCTCAACGCGGCTCCAGTCTATTTCCATTTTTCTGAGGGTTTCCTTGTAAATGAGGTTCAATCTGCTGCCACCATCCATGAGTACCTTGGTAAGGCGAAAGCTGTCCACTATTGGACTGAGGACCAATGTGGCTGGTGCTCGGGCGGTTCGGAATTTAGGTTCGTCACTGGCATTAAAGGTAATTGCCGTGTCACTCCATGGGTTTATTGTTGCTACTTGGTAGACTTCAGCAAGGCTGCGGAGTGTTCATTTCCGCATGTTATTTGATGCGAAAGTCTCGAAAACTGTTAATACCGTACTGGTATCCTTGGGCTAGTGCTCTGGAGTTAGAAGCTCTTCACCACTTTTGGCCACTTGCCGTAATATCCAACATGCTCTAAGGCTATGAGTTGGAGTGGCGCCCTCTGTACTATGAATTTTGCAGGGTCCATTGAGCCATCCTTCCAATACGGTTCCATGCCCTATAGAGGGTTTTTGCTTTTTGGTATTTAACCTAGGTGCCTGGCGATGATGCACCCTTTTATTTTGGTCTGGGATTGTATTCAGGGCCGGATTGTCCCGAAAATTGATTCCGGTTTTCTAGGCGCTTTCCATCGCACAGTACTTTCGTACTATGGACGCCAAGTCAGCGAAGTGTGTGATTTCACGACGACTTATGGCGTTGAGGATTCCCTTATCCGTGCAATTATTGCAGAAGAATAAAATTGCGTCCTCCTCACGGCAATCCTTTATCCTGTTTATGAGCAGGAGGAATCTGGCCCAGTAATGGTGTACTGTTTCTGCGGGCTCTTGCCGGATTTGGGATAGATCGCTTGTATTTGGGTGGGCGGGTGGAATTAAATTCGGAACCCTGTCGAATCTAAAACTCAGGGGCCAAGAAGTTTCCGAACTTGGAAGCTTAGGTTCTTGGATGTTGTCCAATGAATCTAGCCCGCTGCCTGACTTTAGGTTCGGGGCTTGAGTGACATCCTTCCCTCCGCGGGAATCCGGACATAGCTAGTCCTTAAGATAGAAGAAGGGTCGCCGCATTGTTTCTCTACCACAGCAATGTGGTGGGTAACCTGGGGAGAGTTAATCTCTCTCAGATCAGGTTTAAGCCCAATCTGATCGTAGTCTGTAGCGACTCCCAGGGCGGCAATGCGATCCAAGAGCTCGTTTAAGGAGGAGAGCTCCATCGGATCTAATAGCTCGGCGAGTTCTGATTTAACGTGAAGATTGCTTTCGATGACCCAAGAAGTCATCGTCGGCGCGGCGGCCGAACAGGCGGTCATAAGGAAACCGCCTATCCGGAGAGTTTGGCCGATAGCCAAAGCTCCCTTAATCACAGTGCCGTCTTTAAAGATGGGACGGGGCATCCTTCCTGATGGCGATGGCACAGAGGAACTCTCAATGAAAGCACCAATGTCGGTGTCAAAACCGGCGGATCTCGGGTAGGGGGTCCCGAACTGTGCGTCTAGGCGGATGGTAATAGGAGACAAGGGACACGATGTTTTTACCCAGGTTCGGGCCCTCTCGATGGAGGTAAAACCCTACTCCTTCTTGATTAATATTGATGATATGGGTAGTACAAGAGTAGATCTACCATGAGATCAGAGAGGCTAAACCCTAGAAGCTAGCGTATGGTATGATTGTTGTTCGTCCTACGGACTAAAACCCTCCGGTTTATATAGGCACCGAAGAGGGTTAGGGTTACACAGAGTCGGTTAAAATGGTAGGAGATCTACATATCCGTATCGCCAAGCTTGCCTTCCATGCCAAGGGAAGTCCCATCCAGACACGGGACGAAGTCTTCAATCTTGTATCTTCATAGTCCAGGAGTCCGGCCAAAGGCTATAGTCCGACCATCCGGACACCCCTAATCTAGGACTCCCCAGTCGCAGTAACCGCCGGAAACCAAAATCTGCGAGATGGAAATCACTACTGCCTATCCCTGCCGCGCAAAGCCTATCTGCTGGATTTCTATAGGTTTCGATAGGGGTAGGTTTGTAATTTCACCCAAACGTGACATAACCGCCTCGCACCCGGATTCATACACGTTGGGCGCCAAAACACAGTGTGCCCTCGGACGAAATCGACTCCCTCCCTGATTCATATTCATACACAGTGGGCGCCAAAAACAAACTCTCGTCGGCAAATATTCGGTGTATGCGAGATCACCGTCCTATCCCCAACCGACTAATGTTGCTGTGATGTAGTAGAAATTTGAAAAGGGTGCTAAGTTTGTAAATTTCCTCGCATTTGAGACAAGCGTGCCCTGAATACATGGTTCGCCCTTCCTCTCTACCTCCCTTTTCCCTATTCGTACTCCGTGGGCACCAAAACACCCTCTCCACCCTCCCTCCTTCGTCCGCCGCCGTCCTCCACCCCATCCACTGCCGTCCTCCTCCACCATGCCGGAGCTGATACCCCGACGCCGCCGTCCATTACAAGAAATCGACCTCTCTCATCCACGCCTTCGGACCGGGATCCTTGCATCCCGTCCTCTCGCTTCATCCCCGCCGTCTCCACCTTGCCAGCGCCGCTCCTACGACCGTCTCGTCCACTGCGCCCCGACGCCACCGTCTACCCTCCTAGATCTGCTTCCACGCCGCCGACAGCCATCGCTACCGCACCACCGTCAAATTCTCACCAGATGCGTACACGGTGCCGCACCAGAGGTGGTACTCTTTCGTAGCTGCTCAACTTATTTATTGCAGCAAGAAAATGGATTGCCACTGCTTTACTCTGATTTCTTGTCTTGGTTGCTAAGTTGCCTTTGTCTGGTTTGCACCTTCAGATCCGCCATGGCACGCTCAACACTATACTCCAAATGCTTATGGGTTTCCCCGTTTATATTCCACACTAGTTAAATCACAGTAGACTAAATTTCAAAATTGGGTCAGTTGATTTTTTAGAGCTCGCCGGAGTTCGCCGGTGCGATCCAAGGGGCTCGGGTGGTTGTGGGGCCTTGCCGAACGAAGAAAACTCGACGCGGGTGGGGGGTGGGGCTGGCGGAGGAACACAGGCGGTGGGGGCCGGTGGTCCGGCCGGCGGCCCGTGCGGTGTTCTGTATGGGAAGAATCACAGACAAGGAAGAAGAAGGGTTAGGAGACGAAGGATCTTCATCCAAGCGCTTGAAATGGTCGAGAGACAGCTGGGAGTTGCATTCTTAATGCTCTCTGGTTCATCATGTGTGGGCACTGCGCAACCAACATTTTATTATCCAAAATCTGCTTGCTCTTCTTTACCATGTTTGATAGAGCTGTGACATAAAATGTAGGACCGACTGCAGCAGACTATACCCATACTTCACTGGCCACACCACTAGCCCCACCACACAGGACCTGCACTCCAGCAAAAGGTATACCGATTTCATTTGCCATAGCACCAGCTGTACCACAGAAAAATCCCACTCCAGCAAAAAGTGCAGCAAGTCCACCGGCCGAAGACCTATCCCAACTGCAGAGACGGCCAATTCCTGCATATTGGAACCCCATTCCATTTATTCCCAGTTTAAAAGACAATGATTTCAATGTTGTTAGGGACTACATGCATATATTCCCATCACGGGAAGATTATTGTGAAGACAAACACCATTTTCACATCTTCCTGTCCAACTTACGTGTAAGTGCTATTATTCATGGTTATTATTTTCCTGTTTTCTGTTGATTGAACACATCAATGATTTACACTACATTGTTGTAACTAGGCGAGGGTCAATCTGGATAGTCATGACGAGCAAAGCTTGCTTGTGCTTTTCAAGGAAGCATTGCAGCAGTATCGGTGTTACCTGAGGGAATCACAATTTGGTGGCAAATCTATAAACGAATTTCCGGTGAAGTCTACTGTGCTAAATTTAGAAGACATTGAATGGAAAAACATTGTTATGCACTGGTCTCGTTCCCAGGATGAGGTACTATCTATGAAATCACATGACAATTTTAACTTCTACTTTTCCGCATGTGCCTTACGGATCTTGTTTGCAGGAAATCTGCTCGAACAAGAATTCCGGTTTGAAAAGAACGACAGGATATCGCAAATATGCTGCCCACTGCTTTGCTCTTGTTAGTACCCGTTGTCCTGTATCACTGTACTTGCATACATACCTGGTTCATTATGTGACAGCAGTATGCATGATAGCTTGCTTATCAATTGTTCGCTCCAAATTATCTGATCTGTATGAATGGTTACATTAGTGTAGAATATATCCAATGCCAATGTTTTCTTTAGCTCTGCATTGTTCTTGTAAGTACATGCTGTCCTTTATCAGTGTACTTATAATGACAGGTAGTTGTTCATGTACCATCACTCTGCAGCTTATTTTCCTTTGCCCTCCATTTTCTACACATCAGATCTATATTTACTCTTACCATAAGGTTGGTACTGAAGAAGTTTAGCTGTGCATTGCTCTTGGCTGTACCATTCTCCTGTATCGCCACACTTACATTTATAGTTACTTGGTTATGTAGCATCACTCTTCATCTTATCTTAAATATTTTCAATTTTTTCGTATATTATCACATCTATATTTACTCTTAACAAAATGTAGAATAAAGGCAATGCTTATGAAGAAGATTCTGTGGTAAACTTCTTGAATTGCCCCCCATCAGCATGGACAAGGCCTTTATAGAGCCTGTCTTCACCAATAATGTAAGTTTGTCCATCTCAAGCCTTCAAACTTTGTTGTATATATTTGGTTAGGCATGACTGCAACGGCTGTTTATTTTTGGTGTTTGCATCAAATTGCATGTTTAAAGTTTATTATGTACTCCTTTCGTTCCAAAATAGATGACCCAATTTTGTACTGAAGTTAGTATAAAGTTGGGTCATCTATTTTAGAACGGAGGGAGTAGTTCATAAACAAAAGTTTGTCCTTTCTCAATTTAAGTTTTCAGTTGTACAACCAAGTTCCTTATTCATACCATGTAAATTAAAGTATACAGAGCAAGTGATCTTCTTTTGCACTGCATGTATGCTTCTGTTCTTCATCCGTAATCCAGTGGTGTGGTGAACCTACCCACTACAGCACAATGTCATATTCTGCAATGCCTTAACTATGAACAATGTCATATCATTCTACTACTCCCTCCGTCCGAAAATACTTGTCATTGAAATGGATGTATCTAGATGTATTTTAGTTCTAGACACATCCATTTTGGTGACAAGTAATTCCGGACGGAGGGAGTATTATTTAAACCATCTCTTTATATGCCAATCTGAAATGGGATAAATTGACAGCACACTAACCATTGATACTTATGAGTTCTTGATCTGTAATCCAGTGGTGTCGTGAAGCTGCCAACTCCTTCACAATGTCATTTCCTGCCATGTCTTGACCTGAACAATACCATATTGTGTTAATGCAATTTTAAACTATGTCACTTTATTCGTCAGTAAGAAATGTGATGAATTGTCAGCACTGATACTTTTATGTGCAAAACCTGTCATCTGTCTGCTTGTTTATCTTTCAGAGTGAGGAAGATTGAAGTGTTGAACAAGCACAGTCTCATCATCTTGCTTAGCTGCTTGCGCTGCAGCTCCCCAGCAGGGCTAACCTTTCTTGAACTCTATTGAAGTGCTGTCGGTTTTGTATATTATTTTGTCGGCGTGTTTTTTTGCACTGGTGGCGATCTTTGATGCCCAGTGTATGTAATTTGCTGTCTGCTTGTGCTTTATTATCATAGTGGCAAACTTTGATGCCCAGTGGATGTAATATGCTGTAATTTATTTATTGTATAGTCTAGGTTTTTTCTTATTCACGATGCTGCAGTTATTTTCACTACAAAAAAAAGACACATCCGTGACATTTTGGGCCGAATGAATTTTTTTCTGTCATACATATGACACTTCTATGATGATAATTGTGACAAAACCCGGTATCATCATAGATGTGGTGGGCTCCTACTTCTATGACAAAAAATCATGACAGGAAATGGGCTTTTTGTCCTGGGTGGGCCGGAGACGCAGCTGCATGACATTCTTTGGGCCGTCCATGACGAAAAAAACCGTGGTAGAAGCGAGGGGGAGGAAAATTTTGGGGAGTTGCCGGTTACGGTGGGAGGTCGGGGGCGGAGCGATGCGCGTTTCTCTTGTACGTACGCGCGTGTGTGCGAGGCGTTGTCTCTAACTGAAGCCGAGCGAGGCGTTGGGCTCTAACTGAACCCGAGCGATTGCACTGCAGGCTACACGTTACTGAACCCGAGGGATCAATCGAGGGCTCTTAACTGAACCCGATGGAGTGATTCCTTCGCTACTGCTGCTAACTGAAGCCGATCGATGCTGCCTTTGGGATGAACAGTGAGTGTTGCGGGGGGGTTAGGGGGGTTGGATGAACAATGAGCAGTGGCGTTGCCTCTGGATGAACAGGAACCCGTGGTGTGGAGGGCTGGATGAATAGTAGACGGTGGAGGGGTGGCCTTGGAGGGGTGGTTGAACAGGACCCCATGGTGTGGAGGGCTGGATGAATAATAGATGGTGGAGGGGTGCCCGTGGAGGGGTGGTTGAATAGTAGCCAGTGGAGTAGCACGCGGTCGAGGCTGGATGAACAGCAGCCCGTGGAGGCTGGAGGAGGTCGATGGTAGCCCGTGGAGGCTGGAGGAGGTCGACGGTGGAGATGAACAGTATCCCGTGGAGTCCCGTTTTGCGGTACGCCACACCCCTCCCGATGAACAGAACCCCCGTTTCGACCGTAGGAGGTCCGTTTCCTCCGTTTTGCGGTACGCCACACCCCTCCCGATCAACAGGACCCCCGTTTCGACCGTAGGAGGTCCGTTTCGTCCGTTTTGCAGTACGCCACACCCCTCCTAATCAACAGGACCCCGTTTTGACCGTAGGAGGTCCGTTTCCTCCGTTCTGCGGTACGCCAGACCTCGTTTCCATCGCCTGTTCCGTCCAAGCCGGTTGGCTCCCACGCGTTCCGTTGCCTCCCGATGAACACGACGCATTCTGTTGCCTCCCCATGAACACGACGCATTCCGTTGCCTCCCCATGAACACGACGCATTCTGTTGCCTCCCCATGAACATGAGCCCTCGCCGTATGTATGCGCGACTAGGCGTTTGAGACCCCGCCCGTATGTACACATACGTGGCTGTATTTTCTTTCTTGCACCTTGGCCACTATACATACATGTACATGCTACGTGCGCGCCTCTACTACGACACGTACATGCCTCTACTACGACACGTGCGCGCCTCTAAATCGATGAGTATATATGTACGTACAAGTTCGCGACCAGAATGACAATGCTACATACGCTTCGACCAGGTGGGTCCCGACTGTCAGGCAGTTCCTTGCGTGCGAAAATGTAGCTGGTGGGTCCCAACAGTTAGAGGGGCGATCGTTTTTTTTGCCCGGACGCACTTCCTTTGCGTGCAAAGATGTAGCTGGTGGCTCCCAACAATCAGGGGGGCGAATCATTTTTTTTGCCCGGACGCACTTCCTTGCGTGCGAAGATGTAGCTGGTGGGTCCCAGCAGTCAGGGGGGCGAATCGTTTTTTTTTGCCCGGAAGCACTTCCTTGCGTGCGAAGGTGTAGCTGGTGGGTCCCAGTAGTCAGGGGGGAAATGTTTTTTTCGCGAAATATGGTGGCCTGTCCGGTGGGTCCCCGCTGTCAGGTGGAGGAATTATTATTTTGCGCGTAATAAGGAGGCACTTCCTTGCTGCGGCCGTGGACCCAACTGTCAGCCTCTCCACGTACAGTCCACGTCTGATGGAAGCCATTCCTTGACCACGTTGACCACGCCGTGCCGAGAGCACCAGGGCGGTGGACGACGGCGAGGCCTAGGAAGGGGACGACGCAGAGCCGGGGAAGACGCGGCAATGGATGCCCACGCATAGAGGAGTATGAGGGTTCACTGGTTCGCTGCGGTGTGAGGCTGCCGTCGCCGCAGAATAACACGGGGTGTGGGTTTGTAGAGGGATGGCCTGGCCAGCGGTGGGAGTAGTAGGGGGCGGTGAGGCCTCTGCCGCATCGCAGCCGGCCACGGGAGGCAGGAGCACGAGGCACGACCGGCACTGGTTTGGGCGGCTGGAGCAAGAAGACCAGAAGTTGAAGAAGCACTACGGCCATTGGGTGGATATCGTACGGTCACTGGAGCTAGAATCGTGCATATTGACTAAGTTGACAAAGCCCTCCGTCCCGGTCAACTTAGTAGGCCCACAAGTCAGCCTGCCACTATATTGGGTCGCAGCTAACAGGGGGAGTATTCATTCTTTTGTGCGTAATATGGAGGCACTTCCTTGCGTGCGAAGATATAGCTGGTGGGTCCGAGCTGTCAGTGGCGGTAACGTTTTTTTCGCGAAATACTGAGGCCCTTTCGATGGGTCCCTGATGTCAGGTGGACGAATCATTATTTTGCGCGTAATAAGGAGGCATTTCCTTGCATGCGGCCATGGACCCAGCTGTCGGCCTCTCCACGTACAGTCCACTTCAGATGCATGTCATTCGTTGACCATGTTGACCAGGCCGCGCCGAGAGCACCAGGGCGGTGGACGACGGCGAGGCCTAGGAAGGGAACGACACAGAGGCAGGGAAGACTCAGCAGTTGTTTCCCACGCAGAGGGGAGTACGACTGAACGAGGGTTTACTGGTTCGTCTGCCGTCGCCGGAGAATAACATCAGGTGTGGGTGAGTAGAGGGATGGCTAGTCCAGCGATGGGAGTACGGTGGGGGGGGGGGGGTGAGGCCTGCGTGGCAGCACTGCCGGCCACGGGGAGGAGGGAGCATGCAGTCTCGCCGGCGCTTGTTTGAGCGGTTGGAGCAGGAAGAGCAGAGATTGAAGAAGCATGACGGTCGTTGGATGGCCATCTAACAGTCACTGCTTGTGCGTCAACCCTTTTTAGGAAAGCCTCAAATCTGTGGAAAACAACATACAACCCATCTGCCATTATTTCTAATAATTTACAGCCCATTTGCTAATTCTTAAGGTTTTTTTGGAGCCCATATTCTTTTTGTAGCATCACAACCCATATTGTGGCCATGGTTAAAAATTATACAAAATTTTGCATATTTCGGTGCGGTCCAAACTGTTTTTAATCCAGAAATTTCGACTCACATTCAAACTGATTTTAAAACTAAATGTATATCAATATAAAATCCAACAAATTCTCCACGCATAAAAATGAATGTAATTTAAAATCTCGAAATGAAAAAAAGATATTTGAAACTAATTGCCGCTTTGATGTGTTTTAACAATGTACAGCCCATTTCTCATTACTGATGGGCCATTTTCTCGGCCAGCCGAATGAAAGCTCTCCTTGTCTTGAAAGATTTGCAGCCCAACAGGCCTGACAAAGTGACTTACTTGGCAAATCACAAAAAAACTGGGCTATGGCCGTGGACCCAGCTGTCAGCCTCTCCACGTACAGTACTCTTCCGATGGAAGTCGTTCCGTGACCACGTTGACCACGCCGCGCGGAGAGCACCACGGCGGTGGACAACGGCGAGGCCTAGGAAGGGGACAACGCGG
Organism: Triticum timopheevii; assembly: GCA_963921465.1. Lineage (NCBI taxonomy): Eukaryota > Viridiplantae > Streptophyta > Magnoliopsida > Poales > Poaceae > Triticum > Triticum timopheevii. The sequence goes on along the minus strand of OY997270.1, from coordinate 274,151,373 downwards.
AGCCGGGGAAGACACGGCAGTGGAAGCCCGTGTGAAGAGGAGTACGAGGGTTCACTGGTTCGGCTGCGATGTGAGGCTGCCATTGCCGCAGGGCCTGGCCAGCGGTGGGAATAGTAGGGGGCGGTGAGTCCTCTGCGGCAGCACAGCCGGCCACGGGAGGCAACAGCATGAGGCACGACCGGCGCTGGTTTGGGAGGCTGGAGCAAGAAGACCAGAGGTTAAAGAAGCACTATGGCCGTTGGATGGACATCGTACGGTCACTGGAGCTAGAATCGTTCATATTGACTAAGTTGAAAAAGCCCTTCGTCCCCGTCAACTTAGTAGGCCCACAAGTCAGCCCCCACCAAGGTCCTAGCTAGCAGGGGGAGTATTCATTTTCTTTGTGCGTAATAAGGAGGCACTTCCGATGGGTCCGAGCTGACAGCGGGCGGGGGTGGGGGGTCATTTTTTTCGCGAAGTACGGTGGCCCGTTAGGTGGGTCCCAGCAGTCAGGGGGCAAACTTTTTTTGCAAAATACGGTGGCCCGTCAAGTGGGTCCCTGCTGTCAGTTGGAGGAATCATTATTTTCCCCGTAATAAGGAGGCACTTACTTGCTGCGGCCGTGGACCCAGCTGAGACTCTCCACGTACAGTATACTTCTGATGGAAGTCGTTCCTTGACCACCTTGACCTCGCCACGTTCCGTTGCATGCATGCATCCATGGGAGTGGTGCGTCCCCACTGTCTGCCTCTCACGTACAGTCATCTTTCGATGACTCTCGGTTGTTGACCACGTTGACCACACCGTGCTGAGCGCACCCAGACTGGAACGACCCGGAGATGGGGAAGACGGGGCAGTGGAGTCGCAAATCGAGAGGAGTGGGAAACTTCACTCGTTTGGGTGCGCGGCAGCACAGCCGCGGTGCCGCCCACGAGAGACAGGAGCAAGAACAGAGGTTGAAGAAGGAGCACGGCTATTGGATTAACATCCAACGGTCCAGCTGCTAGAATCATTTGTTGATTAAGTTGACAAAGCCGTGCGTACACGTCCGCTTAGCAGGCCCACAAGTCAGTCACCAAATCTGACGGGTCCCAGCTGTCAACGGGATGAATAATTTTTTTGCAAAACAAGGAGGCACTTCCTTCCGGCGAAGAAACAGCCGGTGGGTCCCAGCTGTCAGGTGGAGGATATAATTTTTTCAGCTTAATAAGGAGTAACTTTCCTTGCGTGCGACCATGGACCTCGTGGGTCCCAGCCATTAGGCTCTCCACGTACAGTCCTCTTCCGATGACTCTCGTTTGTTGACCATTCGCACCGAACACAGCGAGGCGGTGGACGATGGCGAGGCCCCGGACGGGAGTGACTCGGAGATGGGAAAACGAGGCAGTGGAGTCGCAGATTGAGAGGAGGAGAAGGGTTATAACTGGTTCTGTTGCAATTCATATCAAACTCAGGTTCATAGGACACGTTCATATTCATAGCCAACATTCACTATCAACAACTCAAAAGATTCATATATACACAAGCTCAGCATATCTATGCATCCAAATGATTGATAGATCACACGACAATATTCATACATAATTCACAAAAAGATTCAGATATACACATGTTCAGTATGTTTATGCATCCAAATGATTGAGATCACAGCCAATATGATCCATGGACGAACTTTAATTACCTAGGGTACAGACTGGTAAATGGTGTTCAACCAGAGGTACTTCTTGCTAAAATTAGTTCTTGTACGAGTAAACTTTCGAGTACATAAGAGGCAGCATAGACAATCTGAACTTTGCTTGTAGGTTTATCCTCAAATAGTGGCCTCGTGCCGACGGAGGTTTGAGCAACTTGGCCACTACTTTCATCCAACTAGTTTACTGGCTCATCTTGGTCCTATATCTCGCAAAAATTCTACATTGCAGACGAGAAAGGAGGCGGTTGAGAAAATGAACCACCCAAATTTTTTGTGCAGTTCAACTGAAATGGAGCATCCTTGGCGTGCAGACTGATTAAGTTCTAGATGAATATACACGTCAACCAACTTGTCTAGAATCTTTAGACTCCATGCCATATAGTTCGCTACCATATGTGCCGATAACCAAAAGGCACAAGTTGGGACCAAAGACTGGACTGCGTTTTTCTGGGCTATGCACCAAGCAATATTTTTGGCATTCACTCTCCTAATACTTGGAGTTTGACAATTCGTTGATGCGGTTGATACTCGAATGAATATAGGCACTTCTTGTCAACATCGATGCTTGTCTGAGTGAACTTTGGAGTACATAGCAGCAGCATAAGTACCTGTCCATCTGATCATTTTGTGCAGTTCTACTGAAATCACCCGATGTAATGATTTGCCTGCGAGTTCAGGCTCCAAATTACTCCTTTATGAAATCGGCAAACAGTAGCACAATACCAAATTACCAATACATATGATAGGCACAATAATCAGGATAAAGACCAGTACCAACCTGTGTGAGGTAGCATATCAATTACTATTTCCTTTGACTGGAAGCCGAGATAAGCCAAGCGACTGACAGCAAAGGAAGAAAGCAAGAGGAGATTAGCGACTGACAGGAAAGGACGGAAGCTGTCGAGGCAATGAAGCACCCAAAGTTTTTGTACAGTTCCACCAAAATCGAGCACCCTTGTTGGCACATATATTGAGAGAGTGAGATTACTATAATAGTGGGACTAGTTGATGAAACATACACTAACAAATAGAAGCACCCTCATTATCTTAATGGGTAAAGTTAGCAACATAGTAGTCTTGCTTAAAGAGAGGTATTAGTTTATTTAATCAGTGCCAATTAGCTCAACTCAACACTCAAAGCATTGCCATTTATCATAGGTTGCAAAACTTAAAAGTGCAAAGATAAAGGAGTTTCTCATGACAGTAGCACGATACAAATAGAGATGATAACAAACTAATATGGATGAAGGCCTTAGGCCCGTACCAACCTGCGAAAAAAAGCTTATTCATGTAGTCCCATAAGAGATGATAAAGCACTCACTGTAATCACCCAATACTATATATTTTTGTGCACTTCAAATGTATGGTTGAAATCACTCTTGTTTACCAATGCTGAGACTATATCGAAAGATTATCAAGAACTTCCAGCAGAGTTAAAGCACTGGCTGGGATACAGTTCATTGTATTGTCTTGTGTAGTTCCACTAAAATGTATGATTGGCACAACATGATCCCTATTTGCACAAGTAGGAATAGGGTGAAACCTTCATTAGCTTAGTGAGAAAGGATAGGAAGACATCAGCATATTACTCAAACAGTAGCATCAAATTCATGATGGACAATACGCAAAACATTGCCTCATTGAACCAATGGCAATAAATTGACATGCAAAACAATAGCACTATTATGTCATGACACTAATAATATTCCCTCCCTGCTCCACCACATGATTCACCTCCATAGACAAACATTCACACGTACATGATTCAGCATAGGGTCCTACTAAAGATTTGTTTAACTCCAACAGGAAAATTCGCCAGTAATAAATCAGTGGTACTTAAGTGCTCCTAATTAATTAAGTGAGACAGTAGATGTGGAAGGGCTCCCTGGAGGATCGTCTCACATGTAAGGTAGTCGTTGCCGGAGCCCTTGAATAGCCTGACTGAGGCCTCTGGCTTCAGCAAGATCGCCTTGGCACTGTTTATTCTTCTTATTCTTCCTCTTCATGTTATGTTTATCTTTCTCCTCACCAGTTGGTGAAACCAAGTACATGATTAGCCTTCTAATTCAGAATTGGTTTTGTCAGTGAGGGAGTACAAGTGTACTAGTAAAAAACAACATTATTTTCTCATGGCAGTCGGAAAATAGAGATGAACACATGCATTAAATATGGATGATGAGGATTGGAACACAGATCTCCCTTTGTGCAGTTCCACCAAAATGAACCAACAGTTCCATCTGACATTCCAGTTAAACAACACAAAAGTCACTTCTTTTAAGAAGAGTTTTGTGCAGTGCACCAAAAGGTCATAACAGCAACCAGGTGAATTGGATATCCCTGTTTGCACAAAAAGGCACAGAGGAAACATTCAGAGTCTCAAACAATTACAAGCAAAAACATTTGGCTAAACTTGTCAGAGTCTCAAACAATCACAGGCAAAAACAGTGGCATGGATTCATTTTTACCAGGGACATTATATTAAGAATAGCTAAGGCTGCATTCGGTTCACAGGTTTGGTGCAGGATTTTCATAGGAACACAATTCCTACCGCATTCTTTCCCTTCCAACCATTCGGAACACGGGAAAGGTGAATAGTGTTTCATAGGAAAGCTGGTCTGGTAGTACTGATTCCATTGGATTAGAAACATCCACGCGCTGCTCATTTTTTGGGCGGAAGCCCGAGGCAGGCATTCGCTGCCATGCGTTAGACAGGTTGCTGTGCTGTGTTTTCTGGAATAAAAAAATCAACCTATGTGTGTTACGTGAGGTGAGGACAAGAGTAGTCACTGTGCAGCTAAATAAACAAATAGCATCTCATACTGCCAAGCATGCTACTCTAAAAAAACAAATCTGCACATTTCGTAGTCCATCCGAACACATTCTCTTGAGAGTTTCCTCCGGTTAGCTGTTCCATAGTTTTATACCTGCATTCCTTTCCTATTCCTCTATTTTCATCAAGACTTATGTTTTCTGCCCCTTTATTCCGACCGGAGCCTAAATATTTGGTATAAGGGCCTGGGACAGTGGGTGCACCAGCAGTACAGCACCATGTATGTAAACAGCGGCATAAAGTGCTGATTCATAGTTTGTTGCCCCGAGAAACAAACATCCAAGAAACATATCTGGGTTGGTCCCATTTTTGTTCACTCTAGCCACCTACTCCTATGTGTGGATAGCAAATCTAGTCCTGGTCATACCACTGTGTACATCGTTACCCCTATATTTCCCTTTTCGACCAAGAGACCTGTTGGATGACCAGTCTGTACTACTTTCATTCCCTTTCCTTCCTGTTTGTACAAAGTACGATGTACATACTTAATTCCCCCACCCCCACTTTATTTCAATGGCAAGTATTTTCAGACGGAGGGAGTACAAGATTCGACTCCATGAAGTAGCTTTACCTCTAATAATAGAAAAAAAATAGGTGACGTTGGACCATCCGATCAAGAGGGGCTGAGAGGTAGAAAATGATGCACATGCAGCAACGTAGCGAGATGGGGAAGTAGAGCTAAGGCGGTTTCGAATGAAGATACACCTGAAGGTTGTCGGGATGTGGATAGGTGGGCGGCGGGAGGCCGGATCCGCCCACAGGCAACGACGAAGGGATCGGAGGACCTCCCGCGCCGGTGCTCGACCAAAGATAACGGTGCGGCCGGCAGTGGGTCTCCTCCCTCGCTGTCGACGACGGTCTAAACGCTGCCCCTCCTCCCCTTCACCGGCGGAGGGGGATACGTCCGGATCTATAACTAGCGGTGAGGATAGAAAGCCAGTGTTTTTTGAAGGGAGAAAGACAGGGTTACTACCCCTATCTTGTTTAGATCTGGAGAGGATGAGAGTGTGTGAATAGAGCAGCCCTAGAAAGCAAGCGCGGAGGCTCCGGCCTATATATAAGTAGTGGGGTAGTTTTCCTTTTTCATTCCATCAAAACAATCATTTAAAATTGTGTACTATACAACATGCCAGGTCATGGTTTTTTTAGTTGTTGATTGTTTTTCGAGATAGCTACCCGCTTGTTCCTAGTGGTGTTACGGTGTGCCAGGTCGCACTTTGTATTGTTCAAGTCTGGTAGTACTACAAGTCCCTCCATTAAATGAACAACCACCCCCTCGTAAAAATTGTGAACAAGCCCACAGCTAAAATTAGCGGAAACATGGGTTGCCCCAACATGCATTATTATTTATATTTTCTACTCCCTCTGTTCCTAAATATAAGTCTTTTTTATTAGCCACACCTAAGACAAGAATTTTTTTATTAGCAGTGAACCCCACATGTCATAGACACAAAAATTGTGGCAAGATTCCCTTAGGAAAGCCAAAGTGTGTCTAAAAATTTGAGCAACTCTGGTTAGGCAAGTGTGGCAAGTGTGGGAAAAATAATGTGGCAACATAAGACAAACATAGTCACAATCCAAACAACCCCGTGATTTTTTGTGACATGCATGAAAATTTGGTTAGTTAAATTTATAGTCAAAATTTGGCAAGGTGCATCAAATCAACACATGCAATTATCAAAAGGAAAGTCACGGCATGCATGCATGCGTTGTACTCCCTCCGTTTCCAAATATAAGTCTTTTTAGAGATTGCAACAAGTGACTACTCCTCCGTTCCTAAATGTAAGTCTTTGTAGGGATTCCACTACAAACTACATACGGATGTAGATAGACATATTTTAGAGTGTAGATTCACTCATTTTGTTTCGTATGTACTCCAGTTCATTGTGAAATCTCTAAAAAGACTTATATTTTGGAACGGAGGGAGTACATACGAAGCAGAATATGTCTACTCCTACATACGAAGTAGCCCATTTGAAATGTGTAAAAAGAGTTTTATCGAATGCAGTCCTTTGATGCGTCGTGTCAACTCGTACAAGCCCGAGAAATTTGATTACTACGACGCCCTCTCCCTCGCGGACTGAGCTCCGGTGCCTTAACTGCACCTGCCTTTGGCTGCATGACAGGTGGGCCAACCACCTGTTAGGCCCACCTGTCATGGACGCAAAGGTAGGAGTAGTAAGTAGAAGCTTTCGCTACACGCTATCCCTCCCGTACGAGGTGGACGGACATGCAGTAGTGGATTCGATACTGTAGAAGTAGGAGTAACATCATTGTTCGTCTTCTCGAAGAGGCGAAGAGCCAAGTGCAAACCAAACGTGGCAGTTGCGACGCTCGCGTGGTGCGGTTCCTTGGAGTACTAGCCAGGCTCTTGCAAGAGACAAAATTGCTATTGTTTAACAATTAAACTCCATTATCCATTGGTTGATACTCATTCTGCATAGGTCCACGCGCTTAGCACCGTTTCCTCCTGGGGTCACCACACCTCTCATCTCTTATTGGTTGATACGTATGTCAACAAACAAGAAACAAGGTAGAAGTTAATGCAACGTGCCTAAGTGTTTTGGGACTATTTGGTTTTCGTAAGATGACTCACACGGAGGGAGTAGTATAGACCTGTAAACCGGAAAGGAGTATTTGCCTTTCTAGAGATTTCAACAAGTGACTAGACTTCGGCTCAAAAAAAAAACAAGTGACTAGACTACACCGTGTGCAGTACCCCCTCCCCTCCGGTTTATAGGGCTCAAATCTCAAATCTCATGAACCAAGGCATTTTGCGATTGGAGGAATGTATCTCGTACTTTACAAAACTACCCTAATTAAACTCATGCATCAATTACGTAGTTCTCTCGTTTTCCTCTCCGCCTTGGTCGCGGTGCACAATATTGAGGCTAGCCATAGTGGGAGTAACTTAGGTAGTAACTTAACACATCCCAAGACAATTTTGCTTATGTGGCAAGTATTTAATGAGGAAAGAGGTGCTTGTGGTAACATAATATGTTACTGTAACATAGCGCTTTCCGAGGCAAAATGAGTCTATGAGATAATAAATGAAGCAATCTATGATACTACTACTATGTTACTTTGCACTATGGAGATAGTAACTTACACTAGTGTCATATGCATGACACTAGTCTAAGTTACTCCCCACTATGACCAGCATGAGAGAGTGCTTTGATACATTTTAGTCTCATGACTAAAAGTAGTGGGACTAAAACTTATTAGCCTCATCCATTCTTGGATCCAAATACTAAAGAGACTAAAATCAAGTTAATGACATTTCAAAGCATCCGGGCCCACGTGCCATCCACCAAATCACAGCGAGGTGCTACAGTCGATACTCAGCTGTCACCCCGGTGTGGCCATCATGATCCATCATATCACAAAACCCACACCTTTACCAGCAGTGGTAAGGTGGCCTCCAAGTTGGACTGGACAAAGCAACCATCATTTCATTGGAACGCTTGTTCAAGCCCTTTCTTCCCTTTCTTGAAGAAAACCTCACTCCAGGCTACTCACTTCTGCCATTTTTCTTCTCTACCGACGAAGGAAAGGTGGGCGAATCAGTTATGCTACTATATTTTCATTCCAATAATCTTCTTTTTGTGAAGCACTGACCGATTCTCACATCCTATTCTTTTCCCGTTTTCATTGCGATTGTGGTTTCCTTTCAATTGCTTTTTCTTTGTCAGTTCATTGATGGATCCTGGAGCACTAGGCAAAGAGTTGCCGGCGGACAACCCACTAGAGACAGCGATCTCCAGGAAGCGAGCACCGACCAACGAGTTGACCATGTTGGCGGGCCAACCCATGGAGACGAAGAACTCCAAGAAACAAGCACTGGCCAAAGAGTTGAGGACGTTGGCGGACGAACTCCTCAAAGAAAGTTGGAAGAACAGCAAGGGCCCCATCGTGCCTACCCCAAGAGCTCTGATTTCCACCTATGTGAGGCTCAAGACTGAGTTTGAGGAGATAGTCGCCGTTGAGAAGCAGTATTCCCCTGGCAAGGTGATGGCCCCCATCGAGGACGAGGAGATGGCCCCCGGAGGGATGAGATCCCCCGGGGAGCTGCACAAGGTAAAAAATAATGGCTTATTACCGTAGTTATGGTTTTTGATTATTTGCAATGTGCTTTGTTTTTGATTATTTGCAATGTGCTTGCTAATATGTTAGTGTTGTGCCGGTGCCGGTGGTTGTCCTTGATGATTCCGATGTCGTGGCCAGTCCTGTTGGCATCGCCCTGGAGATCGATTCTGATACCGCTGTCCATCCTGTGGACATCGCCCCAGAGATCGATTCTGATGTCGCGGTCAGTCCTGTGGACATTGCCCTAGAAATCGATTCCCATGCCACTGTCCATGCTGTGGTCATTGCCTGAGAGATTGATGACAAGAAATAGTTGGTCGCGCTAATCCTTCAGGGTAGTTTGCATTGCCCTGTGTTTAATTACCAGAACGATGCATGTTATTAAACCATCTTAGGGCTAGTGCACTGTCTTGTGTGGGCGGATCTTGCTACTTTTGTTTGATAGTGAATCATGCGAACCCTCTCCGAGTTATGGAAACAGATGTATTCTCACCAGCTTTTGATGTAATATATGGCATGCTTAGATGTAAGTTTGAACTGTTTATCATATCAGCAGGGCTTGTTTGATGATTCTTGGTGTTAGTAGGCTAGCTACTGTGCGAGCTATAGTACTTGCAAAACACTCACCGAAGAGAAACGTTGGGGCTGATGAGCTCGTGGTACGCTTATACTTATCCCTCGTCGATCGACCAATAGCCCTAGCTCCTAAAATGGTAGGCTTAGCGATCGATCAGACAATAGTCGACATACATTCAGGCCTCATTTGGTTCATAGGGTAGGAAAATCGTAGCAAAAGTACAGAGAACGTGCAACACAAAATCATAGCAGTGCAGAGACGTACTCCCTCCGTTCCAAAATAGATGAACTAGGCAGGCTAGTTTCGCCTAGTGGGTTTTAGTGACATGACGTGGTACAGTGCCGTCCAGTCTTCGCATGTGGTAGCAGTATTGCGGGTACAGTAAGTTTTCTTGAAGGAGCGGAATTCAACGAAGTCATGATGGTTCCTTCGTCCAAACAACTTACGATGGCAAAGGTTGGGCCTTCGATACGACCGGGGTAGACCAGGATAATTTTGTGCATAGCAGGTGGACCAGGATGGTCGACATCCCACATGTCGGCGAATGAAAGTATTCTTTCCGATATAGAGGACGAGCAACGAGTATTCATTGTTTATTTTTGATGAAAGCTATTGTCTCCACTGTTACTCCTTGACTTTGTGAATGCCTCTCTCTCCTCCACATAAGCGGGGACTACTTGCTATGCATGCAGCGGGCAGCTGGCGTCCTGAGGGGCCAGGGCGGTGAGAGCGGGCTCCGGAAGCGGTCTGGACTCCAGCATGGCCCACCTCACATTATCACCATATATTTCTTGGAGTCCGTGCGCGGTGGGCGGGCGATCTCTTCTCCCTCCCCTGTTTCTCTCTTATCACCCGACGCCCGCCGAGAGATTAGATTTCGGCTATCGACGGTTTATTCAATTACGGTCCCACATGTCAGTGAAATTGCAAGACAACGCGCGTCCCCTTTGGTGAGCGGCGTGCGAGCCGGACTGTCGGGGTTGCGACGCGTACGAGTCGTAAGTGTGCCGCCTTTTCCTTTAGAACTTGTGAAGCATAACATTTTCGCGCAATTGATCGATAGAAATCCAGAACAGAATGACGAGGGCGGTGCTTTCTCGCTCGTTAGGCGGGCTAGTTCGAGTGATATGACGTGCTATAGTGCCATCCACTTGCTCCATTTTTATGTAAGCAAGAGTTTGCACTCGTATGCGGGAGGAGTGCGAAACACCGCGGATCTGATTTTGATCGAGGGATAATTGTTCCCTGCCAAATAATGGAGGATTGTTAGCGATTATAGCATGATAGTTAGGGCATCTCCAGCGCTGGCCCACAAATTTACACCGGCATCTATCCGAGGACACTGATGGATGCCATCCGATGCCGCCCGCATACCTTTCGACAACTATATGAACTAACCGGACGAAATTTGTGCAAACAAAGCAAATTTCAAATTAACCGGATGAAATTCATTACATTTCGAAAAGTTTTCATACAAACTGGACAAAATTCATTACATATTTCGCACAAACCATACTAAAGCTACTGTAAACCTAATCTAAACGATCGCCGGCGCCCGACCACCAAGTCCGGCCATGAGCCCGAGAAAGCCGACCATTGCCTTTGCCTCCTCCTCATCCGCCTGGATAACCTCCTCCTCCGGCCGGAGCACAAGGTTATGAAGATTTCCGCCTCCACGTCGCCGTCAAGCGGCTAATCGGCCGCCGATGTTTACCCCACCAAGCTTGGCGTCGACTGAGTGGAGTAGCGGTGGCCTTCCTGGGACCAGAGCGGCAGCGACCTACCGTGTACTACTCTTCCTCGCTACCGGCTGTGCCCGCGCACGCGCGCCGGCTTCGTGGTCGTGGCGGCGGAGGGCGGCCCGGGGGGTGCCAGCGATCTCCTTCGTTTGCTCCTGCGTGAGTACGTCGAAGAGAGCTTTGGAGCGTGCCCGGAGCGGAGCTGCCGATGTCCCTCGTCTGCTCCTGCGACAGTACGTCCAAGAGAGCTTCAGAGCGCCACGAGGCCATGGTTGAAGTGGTGCCGACAGAAGGAAGGGACCGGAGGAGAATAAGTGTGGGTCTTTGGCTATGGCTGGGAGCTGGGGCTCAAGTTAATATAGCAGGCGAATGGCAATGAGCCGCGGCAGACTGATGGACAACTAGCGTCGGAGTAGGTTCATCGGGCGTGAATGCGGACGCTGCTTCAGTGACTTAACTGCAGATGCGTTTGGGTGACTGACATGTGGGCCCAACGGGCGTCTGGCCCACATGTCAGTGACACACCAATTGCACCTGCAGTTAAGTCCAATGAATGCGACATTGACATTCTGGAGAGACGGTGACCGTTTCAGGCGCATGCGTACTGTTTGACTGGTCAACCATACAAATACGGAGCTGTACGCTGAGCCAGCGACCGTATAATCACCATATCTCATATACAATGATCAAAGTGAGCTATCAAGACAAGTTCGATGACCGCCAATGCATTTTACTCGGTAATAAATGACCAGGATTGAAGGGGAATCCTAATTTGCTTCGTCTTCTGTCCTTGAGCTCCTGACAAACCAATGCACTATACGGTTGTCCAGCCACTCCACCCCAGAGCTCTCACCAAGCGTCGTTCTTGCCACTGCGCCGCACACTAACCGGTAAGGCAGCGATGGCATCCCGCCGCGCCGAGTTCCTCGCCGCCCACGAACGCACACAAAATGGTAGGGAAGCGATGACATCCCGCCGTGCCGAGTTCATCGCCGCTCGCGACCTCACAATTATGTGGGAGGAATTTGAAGATGACAAGGCCGAATGGGCGGTAGAGCAAGAGGCAGCCAAAGCCGCACAGAGGGAGCGGAAAAGTCAAAAAGCACTCAAGAAAAGAGAGGCCCGGCACCGCAAGAAAGAAAAGGATGCACGCGCTGCTGCGGAGAGGTCGGCGGAGATCCAAGCACGGTGGGGTGTCGCCGACAAAGCCGGGAAGGAGAACGACGGCGTCTGGCCAGCATGTGAGAAGTAGTAGTACTAGTAGTTAGTGTGTGTGTCTGTGTCTGAGTACGAGCATGTACCAGTACTACTAGTTACTACTGTAGTTTTTAGAGAAAATTACCAGTACATTAGCCTAGACTAAGTGGAAAAATTCCTACCCTATGCATCAAATGGCATCTCTTTCTCTATAGGAATTGAGATGCATGTCATCTCACTTCCTATGATTTTCATATTCCTATACTATGAATGAAAGGAGGCCTCTGTTGGAGTAAATACTGTAGCTAGCAGTACTGCTGGTACAGTAGTTTTCTTCAAGAAGGGGAATTCAACGAAGTCATGATGGTTCCTTCATCCGAGCAACTTCAAAGTGGGAAGTGGGCCTGTGATTTGACGGCTCATTAGTCATTGTTACTGCGGCGCGATGACCTGGGTGACTCTCCCTTGGAGTTCTGCGTGCATGGCAAGTGGACCTGGATGGTCGACGTCCCACATGTTGGCGAGCGGAAGTATTCTTTCCGATATCGAGGAGCAAGGAAACCGCGTGGTATAGTATCACTGCTGATTGGTTCGCAAAAGAAATAGTATCACTGCCGATTTATAATTATTTTTATTTCTGATGAATGCTAGCGTTTCAACTCTTACAACGAAGGGTGCCAAACACGGCACGTGCTGGATGTCCCACACGTCAGCGAAAGGAGTGGGACATGAACATCGTGGTAGAGCCCAGCGTAAAAAAACAGCATGGTAGAGCATCTCCAGTTCTTCCACTCTGGGTCGGAGACCACACGTAGTAGTACTTAGCTGTATGAACGATACAAAGTGCGACCTGGAGAGAAAACACATCTAGTTGGAAGATCTCGGGGCATACATGTAAACAAATATAAAAGTTAATATGTGCCTCCAACTAATACAGTAGTAGTAGAGTACTTAGACACGTACTCCATAACATCACCGTACATTGCACGTACAATATTTAGTGGTAGTACGTAGTATGAGACAAATGCCGTCCAAGAGTTCCCTTCTCGACCTACTTTTGGGTGTTTGGTAGAGTGTATGGAGGGTGCATGAGTCCACACTAGTTTAGCACAAATACACTAGAAGCATGCATGAAGAGAGCATGCATGAAGAGGGGTGTTGAGTTGAGCATGCATGAAGAGGGAACAACTATGCTGAGACAAGAACGCAACCAAACACACCCTGTATGCCACGTGTTCATACCATTTGTGCCTTTCTACTTCACTTACTGCGCTACATTACTCAGGTTCGTACGTCCACTCCTGGGTACATGTCCGTATCATAGTTCTAGTGCCACGTGTTCTTCATATAGATGGAACGATCGTTGCATAACACGTGCGCCTTGATGCTAGATGTCTCGCGTGTTGGCAAAAGGATGAACAAAGCTCACGTAAAAAAATAGAGTGGAAGAACATAGATTTCGGACGACCGAGAAGGAGCAAGGAACCTCGTGGTGGAGCGTTTGCACTCATAATATTTAATATTATTCAGCGATATAAAATTAACCAATCATCTCCATAGTGGACTAGAAGAGTATGAAACACGGCAGCCCAGTGTAGTTACATCATACTAGTACATGGCTAACCCACTCTATCACCATATTTCTTGGCTTCCGTGCGACACCTATCTCTAGTAATCCAGCAGCCTGTATCACTTCTCCCTCCTCGTCTCTATCAAAGTGCGGCGGGCTGGCATTTCTGCCGTCTATTGAGGTCGGTTAACTATCACATGTTAGCGACATGCCAAGAGCATTCTAAAAAAAATTCTTTCACGTTCCATTTTCAAAAAGAAAAAAAATCCTTTCACGTACGAATTTGCCAGTATGCTTTGAGCAACTTGCATGTCCTATACTGCACCTGTTTGATACTCTAACTTAGCTAGAGGTTAGACTAACTCATGACTAACCCTGAAGTAACTGTAGCCAAAGAGGTGTTTGGGTGACAGGGTTAGATTGACAATAAATGCACTTCATGGAGAGAGAAAAGTGATTTTTCAGTGGTCCCAATGAGAACTATCTCCAGTTAGCACCTCTTGGGTGGGATAGTTTTTTTTGGTGGGTTCGGCAACTTGCACCAATTGAAACCCTCATGCTTGGATACTTTAGGGATATTTGAGCCCCAACTATCTCAAACTAACTCTAACCCATGGATCCAAACAGGGCCTATGGCCAGTCTCGATGCGGAGCAGTTGCGTGCACCAGGAAGCGGCGCTCTCTCGGCCGTCGCGCCACTTCAAAGCCGGCGCTAGTGAGAGGTCGCCTCCGCTCTGGCCGGGCATTAATGCGGCACTGACGCTCCAGGCGACGCTGACCGTTTCATGCGGGAAGCGCGTGCTGGCAAGGGAGTATAGGTTTTGAACCATTTCAGGTGTAGTAGTAATGGTAGTTTGCAAAACTACTCAATTATTGCACTCAGTTTCCTAAGAAATTGTGGTAAAAAACATTACTCCACAGCCTGCTTCCCTTCTCCTTCCTGCTCGTGATTTACGTGGCCATGTTAACGTGGTTGTGTCAAAAAAATGTCACTTCCTGCTCGTGATTTGCGTTATATAATTACAAGCAAGATTCTGGTGCATTGCACGGAACATCAATATGCATTTTTTTTACAAAACACCTGTTGTGATTGACCCATGCTGGAGTAATCCCATGTGTAAAAACTAATGATATCTTGAGAATTTTATCAAAAAACTAGTATCTCGAGAATGTCATCAAAAAAATGAAAGATGAGAGATAAGGCAAGGAGGAGTGGAGCGTGGTGGTGACTGGTGGTCGGAATGGGCGGAGGCATGGGGATGGACGGCGCCGGCAGGCGACAGCGGCCACCATGCATGCTAGATTGTTCTAGAGACTTATTCCTTTTTTAATTGCTGAGCAATGAGGTTGCGGGAGATAATGATGTGGAGAGAGGTGCGGGTATCTTTTGTAAAATTATCATAGTTTGCTTCCTATCCGTCAGATATAGATCATACGGTCTGTATTACAAGATGGCAGTCACACCATCATCGCCAACTCGTTTTTTTATAAGGGTATACAAATGATAAGTTTGCTGACTACTAAAGTAAAGTGGAATCTGTCCATGTTATGCAAGTAAATAAAGGTGATTGTTTATCATACGTGTAAGGTTGGATGAAGGGTGGTAGGAACAAATGCTCCGCCTAGAGCATGTGTGTGAGAGATGGAGTCTTAGTGTGTGGTGTGTGTGTGTGTGAGAGAGAGAGAGAGAGGACAGAGAGAGATGGAGTCTTAGTTTGTGTGTGTGTGAGAGAGAAAGAGAGATGGAGTCTAAGTGTGTGTGTGGGGGGGGGGGGTTCGTGTGTGTGTGTGTGTGTGTGTGTGTGTTTGTGTGTGTGTGAGAGAGAGAGATGGAGTCTTAGTGTGTGTGTGGGGGGTGGTGCGTGCGTGCGTGCGTGTGTGTGTGTGTGCGTGCACGCACGTGTGTGTGTGTGTGTGTCCTGGGGTCCTCTGTGGCGGATGTAATTTAAGTGTGCATGGCTTCATCATAGAGAGGTGATGTGTATGGCAGAGGCCACCAACGATGGGGTGCGAGAGAGAAAATGCCCGTAGGAGGGAAGAGAAGGTGCGTGCGCGTGAGAGGAGTCGACATTGAGAGAACGTGTTTGTCCGAGATACACCACGGAAGACTACTATATATCGATGGTGCATGTAGGCGGGAATTAAACAAAGGGATGGTCTTATTAGTTTCGGGGATATAGGGGAAGAGTGAGAGGCACGCGGGGCGGGGGGGGGGGGGGGGGGGAGGGTGGGGTAGCTAGAAGGAGATTGTTAAGTGTGAGTGTGTGTTTTGCCCATCCAGGCGGAAGTTATGTGCACAAAAGAGGAGAACGATTCGATGTGGCGTTAGGATTGAGGGCAATTAACTACGTATGGAGACATAGAGACCTTGAACGTGCATGTGTGAGAGGTATACATGTATACGTGGGATGTGTGTGTGTGTGTGCGCGCGCATGATCGAAATAAAAGAAAGAAGACATAAGTCCGAAGATCAACGACACGGGAGAGACGGATCGGTATGACAATATGCATGCATGTGAGAATGCAGGGAAGAAGGCCCGACAATTGAGCATGTGTTTTTGTCTTTAAGAGATAGTGGCGTGGGCTGGAGCATGCATCTATGACGAGCAGAGGGGGTGAGGCGCAACGATTGTGCAAAAGAGATCAACCTATAAATGCATATGTATGGATAGACATATATAGTGTGGGTGATAGGAAGCAAGACTCCGTGCGAGAAAGAAATGTTGACAGAGAAACTACAGATAGATACAGAAATGGAGAGGCTAGCTAGAGAGACATCCATTAGTTTGGGTGTCGGAGATGACCGTCGGGTGGTTCAAAGGGTGAAGTTATATATGTGTGTGAGAGGGCACTTGACTGCATGCATGTAGAGAGAAACATATGTAGTGTGCATGATAGGAATCAAGAGTGAGGGCGAGAAAGAAGGTTGATGGAGAAACAAATAAATAGAAATATAAAGATGCTAGCTAGTGTGCGCTAGAGATAGGAGTCGAGTGGATCAGAAGGCTGGGTTATGTGTGTGGGCGTGAGAGAGATAGAGAGAGGGTGCATGTGTGAGTCACATACAAACAAATATCAGAGAGAAATGAGATCCAGAGAGACGGAGTTTTGTGTCTGCGAGAGAGAAAGATATTTCACAACGAGAGTGATAGCTAGAGAGACATATGAGGGAATGGAAGATATCTCTAGGGAGAGAGGGTGTGTTTGAGCGACATACAAGAGAACAATGGAGAAATATGAGACCCTGGGAGACAGAGTTTGTGTTTGTGTGTGAGAAAGAGATATTGAAGAGGAAGAGTCGTAGGTTCTCATATCTAAGGAGCGAAAGACATCTCTGTATGAGGGGTGTGCGAGTGGCACACATGGGAATAGTTGAGAGAAATGAGACCCCGGGAGACAAAGTTTTGTGTTTGTGTGAGAGAAAGAGATTCCACATGGAGAATCATAGCTAGAGACACATAGCAGGGAGCAAGATATACTTAGAGAGAGATAGAGTGATGAAGGTCGATGGAGAGAGTACCTTCAGTGTGTTACAAAGATAAAAGATCATTGTCGACATACAGGTAGCACGAGAGATGCCTGAGAGACGACGAACGCGTATAGGTCCAGAGAGATAGTCCTATATAAGCATGAGTGATAGCTATATGAGACGAATATCTGGATTAAAGGGGATTCAAATATTTAAACTGGAGATCACGACATTGATAATATCATAGCTCAAATTGGTGTATCAAACATGCATATTCATTTGAATTTTTGGGCACACGTGTAATGTTATATAGTTTATCAATATTGGTGATCCATAGATTCTTCAATTACAAACAATGCATGGTTTATATGCAATTAGCGTCTAAACGAGATTACACTATATGTTGCATGTGTGAAACACATTATACATGTTTGAGAAGTTAAAAAAACCCGCATGAAACACACATTAATTGGAGACAGTTAGCGAGGAATGCATACAATGGATTTCAACATAAAGTGGTTTTAAATATTTGAAAATCCAAATTGGTGGATACAACCTTATGAATCTGAGATCATGCCATTTGTAAACCATATTTATGTATAAATGGTGTTGTGATTTTGAAAGTATATATGTAGAAAAATGATGTGTATAGAATGTAATTCCAATTGAAAATGGATCCCGCCCGAAAAAATAGTAGAATACAAACGGGATTCAAATTGAGTTCGCACGGTAAACGTGCACTGTGCAAAATTTGAACGAAGCGGGGAAAGTCGCAGTAACCACCCAAAACCAAAAACTGCGAGATGGAAATCACTACTGCCTATCCCTGCCGCGCAAAGCCTATCTGCTGGATTTCTATAGGTTTCCATAGGGGTAGGTTTGTAATTTCACCCAAACGTGACGTAACCGCCTCTCACCCGGATTCATACACGGTGGGCGCCAAAACACAGTGTGCCCTCGGCCGAAATCGACTCCCTCCCCGATTCATATTCATACACGGTGGGCGCCAAAAATGAACTCTCGTCGGCAAATATTCGGTGTATGCGAGATTACTGCCCTATCCCCAACCGACTAATGTTGCTGTGATGTAGTAGAAATTTGAAATGGGGGCTAAGTTTGTAAATTTCCTTGCATTTGAGACAAGTGCGCCCTGACTACATGGTTCCCCCCTTCCTATCTACCTCCCTTTTCCCCATTCGTACTCCGTGGGCGCCAAAACACCCTCTCCACCTCACCCTCCTCCGTCCGCCGCCGTCCGCCACCCCATCCACCGCCGTCCTGCTCCACCATGCCGGAGCTGATACCCCGATGCCGCCGTCCATTACAAGAGGTCGACCTCTCTCATCCACGCCTTCGGACCGGGATCCTTGCATCGTCCTCTCGCTTCATCCCCGCCGCCGTCCACCTTGCCGGCGCCACTCCTACGCCCGCCTCGTCCACCGTGCCCCGCCGCCACCGTCTTCCCTCCTAGATCTGCTTCCACGCCGCCGACAACCATCGCTACCGTAGCACCATCAAATTCTCACCAGATGCGTACACGGTGCCGCACCAGTGGCTGTACTCTTTCGTATCTGCTTAACTTATTTATCGCAGCAAGAAAATAGATTGCCACTGCTTTACTCTGGTTTCTTGTCTTGGTTGCGGAGTTGCCTTTGTCCGGTTTGCACCTTCAGATCCGCCATGGCATGCTCAACACTATACTCCCAATGCTTATGGTTTTCCCATTTTATATTCCACACTAGTTAAATCATAGTAGACTAAATTTCAAAATTGGGTCAGTCGATTTTTCAGAGCTCGCCGGAGTTCGCCGGTGCGATCCAAGGGGCTCGGGTGGTTGTGGGGCCTTGCCGAACAAAGAAAACTCGGCGCGGGTGGGGGGTGGGGGTGGCGGAGGAACACAGGCGGTGGGGGCCGGTGGTCTGGCCGGTGGCCTGTGCGGTGTTTTGTATGGGAAGAATCACATATGAGGAAGAAGAAGGGTTAGGAGACGCATGATCTTCATCCAACCACGTGAAATGGTCGAGAGACAGCTAGGAGTTGCATTCTTAATGCCCTCTGGTTCATCATGTGTGGGCACTGCGCAACCAACATTTTATTATCCAAAATCTGCTTGCTCTTCTTTACCATGTTCGATAGTGCTGGCCTGTACGTGATCGATAGGCTTTCAATTACTAGCGGCAATACAACACCGTATTTTCAAGCCAGTTCCACTTTCCCGGTTTATATATCGTGGTTATGGTGTACCCCTGTTATGTACACTATGATCTGCCTAGTTGCTGTGTGCTCTTGTTATCATGGTTTGGCAATAAACTATCTATACAGTATATTATGAACCTATCATCTCCCAGCTATCCTTACTTCTGGAGCCTATTTTTTGTGTACTTGTGCCAGATTATATCAATGCACGCACGATATTACAGCACACAGGAGCTCTCTCATCAGAATCCAGTGACAGCACATAAGTGTTTACAGGGGCGCCCCTATATTAGAATATCATCTGCATTACAAAGATAATCTCACAACTATTTGTGTTTTCATGGTTCTTAGATATTATACACAATTACAGTGAATATCAGAATCCGCGCATCAGAAGAATATTGTGGAACATTGCAATGACTTACAAAATTGGCACCAAGGCATTGAGTGCCATTTTGGAAGCAATGAAACTCGTACGCTCCCCACCTGTCGATTCTTGTTTAGAATATCATTCTAATGACTATTCTAACCTCGAGGAGTCAAAGGTAGATGGCCTGTCCTATTCACCCATCAAGGTGCATGTTCTAATTTGGCAAGGTTTTATTGATTGTGCGTATCTTGCACATGTTGTCTTGCATTTCTTCTACTTTGTTGCACCACCATCTGCTTAGTTTACTCATCATATAACTCGAGATGCTATGCCCATCCATTATCAATACATATTCCATCTGTCGTCATACCATGTTTTCCCACTCAAATGCTGTTCTTGTGCATCAGACATCAAAAAGGAAGAGGGTGATTGCCGAACCTGAAGGAGCACCAGTGTTGGGGATATTACCACTGGGCGTGAACCGGGCTGCCTGGGCCGGGTTAACTTCATTGGTAGTATAAAGGTGATTAAGCAGATAAAGGCCCAAGGCCTGTAGTCGGTTTAGAACCTGTAGCCGTAAACCGGCTTGATATGTAAACTTGTATTGTAAGTTAGGAATAGAGAGAAACCAACCGGGATACGAATATGAACCGGTGTGGGACTCTATGGACCGACGGGCGTCACCCGTGTATATAAGGGGACGGCCCGGCGGCGGTTCAAGGACAGACAACTACAACTCGAGGCCTAGGCGAAGCTTGTTTGCTCCCTGGTCAACGAGACCACATCAATTCCATCACAACTAGACGTAGGCTTTTACCTTCATCGAAGGGGCCGAACTAGTATAAACCCTTGTGTCTTTGTGTCCGCTTTAACCCCTTCAAGTTAACCCGTAGCGATGGCTCCACGACTAAGTCCTTTCACAAGGACATCTGCCGTGACAAATCCACGACAGTTGGCGCCCACCGTGGGGCTATCGCACGACGGTTTGATGATCTTGGAGGGCAAGCTCAAAGGACTCGAAGGCTATGCTGTGGGCCGGATGACCAAGAGTCGTCGCGGCAAGCTCTACATCGACGATGCAGGATGGGGTCCCGAAGCCGGCTCGATCGAGTACGGGTACCGGGTCCCCTTTGGTGGCATACACATTTTTATCGGCAAGATTGGTGAGCCTGGGCCTGAGCCGGACATCTGCACTGGCCTCGTCGAGACGGCTCAGCGTGCGAGATCTACCCAGGTTAAACCAGCCGTGAAGCGTGCCTACGTGGGAGTCATCCACGGAGGAGAGCATGAGGACGAGTCAGAATACGGTAGCGAGACCGTCGTCTATTCCGGCGACGAGTCCTCAACCGGAGAGACCGAATCATTGTACCTGTTGCAAGATGACCAGATTAGGGGCTGTTCCGATGGCGACAGTATTCCGGACCCCCCAGATCAGATTAACCGGGTTGGAATATTCATGGCCGGCACGCAGGCGGCGAATCACTCTTCGTCCGCAGCAGCAATGCTCTCCGGATCAGCAGCGGCAGTGGCAGCAGGGGCAAGAGGCCTTGTGCGCCCACCGGTTCAAGTTCTGTCTGACCTATTTGACGCACTAGCTGTACTTATGGCAGAGGCCAATCCGGCGGATCAGGAGGCCCATGATGCAGAGGTTGCAAAGGTGAGAGAGCAGATCGTACATGCCAATGCCGACCTGGCAGCAGAGAAGGACAGGATGGCCGCAGAGCGGGCCGCTTTGGACACCCAGGTCTATAAGCTCATGCTCGACCAGAACACATCACAGGAGGTCTTGAAGCGGAAGCACAGATCACGCCTGCCGTTAGGGTTCAACCCTCGAAATCTCTTTCACACTCCGGAAGCTGGAACCAGCAATCCGCCGGGGCACCGGGAGGTAAACCGGGTCGAGGCACCAGGGCCAGGAGCGACGGTCCAACCCCGCCTGATGGAACCTCCTCGGCAGAACATTGTGATTCCTCCGCCGGTTCAGACACCGCCGGGTCATTATTCTAATCCTATGGAATATCTTGTCGCAGCTGCTGCGTGATTAGAAGCTATCCCGGTCGAAGGAGACTCTCCGCAAGCAGTAGAGACGCGCCGGGTTAAGGAACTTCTCCGGACCGCTTTGATTCAGCAGGAGGCATATTCATACAGCCGCGATCGGATTCATTCCACACCTCATCCAAGCCGGAGCTATAGTAGGCGCATGGACGAACCGGCCGTATCAAGCAATGCGCGGAGCCGTGAAGCGGCCCGTGGCAATAACCCGGCAGGTGGTGTTCATGATGCTCAGGATGTAGTGGACCGGGCCCGGGCACGAAGGAAGGCCGAGTTAGCAGCACAGAACGAGGCGGGTCAGCTTACACTGGTTCGTCCTACCACCTCTGCCGGGCCAGGGGTCGCATCTAGCTTGGGAGTACCCTGTTTAGTCCCCGCTTTATGCAATGTACGCCTGCCCAAAGACTTCAAGGGTCCGCGCAAGGTGCCGAATTACACCGCTGATTTATCTCCAGAAGCGTGGGTAGAGAGTTATGAGATGGCCATGGAGATGCTGGATGTGGATGAGACCGCGTGTGCAAAGTACTTCACCATGATGCTTGAAGGCACGGCCCGTACTTGGTTGAAGAGCCTGCCGCCTAATTCTATCAGTTCATGGGCCCAGTTGCGGGCCTGGTTTATCCAGAATTTCAAAGATACGTGTAAGCAGCCTAAGTCCATAGTAGACTTGGCAGCTTGTGTTCAGGAGGACGGAGAGTCAACAACCCATTGGGTACGCCGTGTTTCGGAAGTCTTGCACTCGTCTAACAGGATCAATGCTGACTCTGCGATCTTAACCTTGGAGGGCAACTGCCGGTGTAAGCCTCTAAAGTTGAAGTTGGGGCGTATGAAGCGGTTCTGTAACGACATGGGAACTCTCATGGCCGCTTTAGTGAAGTATGCTAATTCTGATAGTACCAAGGATCCCGAGACTGACGATGACGAAGCAGGGAAGGGAAAGAAGAATAGCAACTCCAAGGGGCATCAACACAAATCGGCGGGCCATGGGAACGAAGGCAAGCGTAAAGCGGATGGCAGTATGGACTTTGTGGCTAACACTAATGCGCAGGACAAGGGTCAGCGGCGCAGAGGTAAAGCCGTGAATCGTAGTGGGGCTCCAAATCCTAACCCGGATCGCTTAAACTATTTGTTGAATCAGCCTTGTCCAAAACACGGGACAAAGGAGGCGCCAGCTAACCACCTTTGGAAGGATTGTTACATTATGCAGGAATTTAAAAACTCTAATGCCTTCCGTATGACTATGGGTCAGGTGGTGGCTCAGGATCCGGTTTCCATGGGCCGAGTCACGATGGAGCGTCCGGTTCAGGTTTTAATCAGGGCGGTCATAATAACCATAATAATCAGAGCAGTCAAGGGGGTTACAACCAACAACAGCAGCAGCAACAGTCGGGTTATCAGAGCCATCCAAAATAGTTGAACAATGGACAGTATCACGTTTTCACAACTAGCTTGGATAAGCGCGACCGGAAACTTCACAAGCGAGCGGTGAACTTTGTTGAACCGGCCATACCACGTTACTTATGCTGGTCGGAGCAGCCTATCGTGTGGAGCAGGGAGGATCACCCACCCTGGGTTGACAATCCGGGCCAGTTGGCATTAGTGGTAGACCCTCAGGTGGGAGGTTATAAATTCACCAAGGTGCTCATGGATGGAGGGAGCAGTATTAACATCCTGTACTATGAGACATTCCGCCGCATGGGGCTAACAGACAAAGATCTCAGACCGTCTAATACGGTGTTCCATGGTGTGGTGCCTGGCAAATCAGCATATCCTGTTGGTAAGATAGCCCTGGAGGTGGCTTTTGGGGACGAGCATGATTCCCGATCCGAAACACTAACCTTTGAGGTGGTGAAAATCCGGAGCCCGTATCATGCCTTGTTTGGGCGGCCGGCTTATGCCAAATTCATGGCACGGCCTTGTTATATCTATTTGCAGCTCAAGATGCCGGGTCATAAAGGGACAATAACGGTTCATGGGAGCCGCAAGATTACTTTGGAATGTGAGGAAGGTGATGCGGCCTATGCAGAGTCGGTTTGTGCCATGGAGGAGTTGAAATATTATAGGGACAACGTTGATCCGGCGGACATGACCCCTTTGAAGAAGCCGACTATAGAGCATGATTCATATCTGAAGTTCAAATCAGCGGCCAGGTATATGACAGTGTATACATTATCATTGATATAATAAAACCGGAGCCTCAGCTAAAGCGGGGTCTCTGTCCTTTCATATCATGTGTGGTTACATGGAGTGGTTCTATTTAAAGCGGCCTCCGGTTTACCCCTTGAAGTTTGCTTTTCAAAAAAGCTTTGTGATATCACTTGGGGGCTTGGTCGTGTCCGAACAAATGCGACACCTTTTGATAGGCGAAAGCCACCAGATCACTTGGGGACATGGTCAAGTCTGAACCAGTCACGCCTCTTGATCGGCCTAAGGCCAGAGAATCACTTGGGGGCTTGGTCGAACCCGAACCATTGCCACACCTTTTGATCGGCATAAATGCCACGGTTTCATTTGGGGACCTGGCTGACTTGAACCATCGCCACTCCTATTGGGGGCTTGGTCCTGTCCGACCATGGTAACACCATCTGATCATCTCAGTAAAGCATGTTTTTGCAAACGGTTTTTATCATCGCCTTTGCTTCCATATTTCTTTTATGACTATTCTTCAATTTTTGTTGTGTTTCCTTTAAACCAACAACACTTTTTTACCGGTTCAGCTGACGGAATTTGGTTCATTTTTAATCCGGAGAAATATGCCCGGTTTAACTTTCCTGTTAACATCATGGAGTAGCATGGGGCTCATAATGACCCAGCACGGTTTACATGGGAGTTGTTTTCTCCCCTTTGATGGTAACGGTTTATAAATACTCTGTTTCAAGCCTGGCTAAGCCAACTCCATGCCCAGCGATGGCAGGTATTTTGTATCACATATTTGATTATATGTCTTAAATACATTGATGATATATATATATATATATATATATATATATATATATATATATATATATATATAAAGGTCATAAACCGGCTGGCGGTATAACCGCCACCGCAGTTCAAGATTTTCTGATTGCAGGAAATATAAATTGAGGATTTCAAGCAAAAGCATCAGTACTTATGCACGAAGGCATATTTAAAGCAACAATATTTGCTATTCTATTACAAGGCAACGCGGTGCCCAAATAAGATCATTGTTGTTCTGGCGGATCATAATTACGCAGCTATTTAAACCAGCTTCCGGTTCAAGCCTGCTCATCGCCCCGGTTTGATGGTTGTGGGTCGTCCCGCGCCGCTTCAGCTTCCTCATCTCTATCCATTGGCTGGAAATCAACAGTGATCCAGTCGATTCCCATTAAAGCTTGAAAGACAGCTTCTTCATGGATCAGAGAAGGCGGTTCAATATCAGGAGCGTAAGTATGCTTACGGATTGGAGGAATCAGATTCTCCACTTCAGGAATTTGTGCAGCCACTCGTTTGTTCTGATCATTGTACTGAGCTTGATAATGCGACAAGTCTGCCTCTTCAGCCAATTGACAAGCCAGAGGGCGTAGTGCATGGTTTATCGCCCTCAGATCATCTTCATTGAACTCTGAGCCATCTTCCTTCAAACTGGGATAGCCTTGAGCTGCTTCAATAGGATCGAAATCCGGCACCCATGCTTTTGCCCGGATCAAGGCATTAATGGCTCCGGTTCGAGCGGCAGATTTTTTTCATTTCTTCAATCCGAGCAGGAAGCATTGACAACCTATTCAGAGTATCTTGGATTAAAGTGGGTGCCGGATTATTATGAGATGCAGTGGTGATGATCCGCTGCGCTCCGGTATACAGCTGTTCAATTAAAGTGTAGGCAGCCTTCAACTTCTTCCGAACATCTGACCCTAAGTGGCCAATGCGTGTACCTGCAACAATACAGGAAAGATCACAAACCGGATCTATTATAAGCAGGCCAGAGTTGTCAAAGAAACCAAAAAGAACTTACCAAAGATAGCAGCGGTCATGGAATGTACTTGCCGCTTTACGGCGGTCAGCTCATCTACCACCGGTTTAAGGGCAGCTTCAGCGTTTTCAGCTCTTTTTATTAAAGCCGCCTTCTCAGTGGCCCAATCAGCCCGCTCCTTCTTGAATCCCTCCTTCAGCTGTTCCGTGATGCTCAAAGCGCTGGTTAATTCCTCCCTTGCTTTGTCGGTTTCGGCTTGTTGGGTTTTCAAAGTTTCTTGTAGATCAGTAATCCGGTCCTCTTTGATCCTCACTTCAGCCTGCATCAAGACAGTTCTTGGCTTCAAACAAATGGTACAATAATGTGAAGTACCAACCACATAACAAGTTATACGCTTGATACTTGGGGGCTAATGCATCTTCAATCTTCATCTATTACTAAATCGCAAAGTCCCAAGCTCAATATAGGTATTCAACTTGGCACTTGGGGGCTAATGGCTATTTGCTCAATTATGTTCTGATGTGAGAATCTTTATTCGAGTCCCGGTTTAACTATACTAAGTTGAACCGGCCCTTGGGGGCTACATTGATGGATTTCAAAGTATTGAGGACTATATTGAAGTCCCGGTTTGAAGAAGGTTACAAACCGGCCGTTGGGGGCTAGGAGGATTAATACAGTGGCAGTAATTAAAGAAAGAAGAAGCATAAGGAAGTTACCTCAAATTTATCTCTCATCATCTTTACCAGACCAGCTTCACAGTCACGACTAGTATATAGCCGGTTCAAGTAACCAGAATGAAGATCTTGGGCACTCAGAGCAGCATACGTTTCCAGATCAACATCCCATTTGCCTTTGTTCATGGCAGAAAAATCTTCTTTCACAGTATGCTTGGCTAAAGCGACAGGATTCCCTGGTTCAAAGCGACCTACGCCGGTAATTACAACGTCATCATCCTTGGATTCGCCGGTTTGCATCGGCGCGATCGGTTTATCGGCAGGTTTTGAGGGACTGCGGGATCTTTCAATCCGGACGGAGCTGGCAGGCTGGTCAACAGGGACGGAAGTATTGATAGGCCTTTTCTCAGTAATAGTATCATCTTGCAAGGGAGGATCATTGGGAACATCTTCATGAACGAACGCTTCAAGATCTGGTGCTTTATCCTGTTCAGGGGCAACATCTTCCTCGGTCGCTTTATCCAGGCGGGCTTTCTTGCTCGGTTTAGGTTTAGCCCTGAAAGAGAAACAAAGAGTCAAGGAACAGCATAAGTTATAACACAGTATACCAGAAGCATATGTTCAGCCTAGCTTACCCAAGAACCATTTTTAGTGGTGGCAGCTGAGTGGCCGATGATTCACCAGAGGAGGAATGAGAAGTAACCTGATAATTGGAGTCGGACGGATTAAGAGGTTGACGGATGAAACCCGCTTTAGGATAGAAATTAATAAAAAGGTCGGAGACCTCGGAGCGGCATTTTCGAACCGGACTGTTCGGTAAACCGGCGGAGGTAACTACCTGGCCGCTGTGCCGGGTTGTGCGGCGAGCTTCATGTTGCTGAGTCTTCATAAGAAATTTGGGATCCAAGTAAGCAAGAGGATGAGAAAATTTAACTTTCCGGTTTGCCTGGCGAAGTTTTGGCAAAGGCAAAGGATCTGAATCGGAAGAGAGAATAGTTACCTCAGCGACATCAGCATTACTGGCTTCAGCGTCGTCCTGACAAGTATCATCATCAATAAGGCGTGTAAAAAGTAAGCCTAGTGAATTGAGTTCTACCTCAAGGTCCGAGTTACCCACATCATCATTAACAGCCGGATCAGATGAAGCGGTGGTTTTCCTCTTTTTAGCAGGCTTTTTGACAACCTTGGTCTTTGGCAGGGTTGACCGTTCCGTTTTCCCTGGTTTTTCTTGTGGAAGCTTCTTGCTCCAAAATGGATTATCACCCTGATTAAGCAGCAATTGATGTTAGACAGAGATAGCAATAACAGGTTCAGTAAAAAGTACAATCAAAATCTTACAGCTGGCAGTTTGTTGGTGGTACAGAAGGGGAGCATGCCGGTTTGAGCGCAGAGGTGTTCCGGTTCGTTCAGCATTTTCTTCACAGCCTCTGTGACTTCGTCATTCAAGAGCTGGATGTTAGTGTGTCGGAGTGGGTCATCGACACTATCAGTATACTCGCACATTAAACCGGAGCGCCGGCTGAGAGGCAGTATGCTCCATGATATCCAACAGCGTGCGAGATCTACTCCTGTTAAACCATTGGCCATGAAGGCTCGGAGCTTGGATAGTCGCGGAGTGTATTTACTTCTCTCCTTGGCACTTAACCTTTGTGGGAAGGGGTGTGTATTGCTGAGCCGCTCTGGACGAAAGCCAGGCAAAGGATTTTCATCATCAGGAGAAGTATCTTTGCAGTAAAACCATGTTGCATTCCACTCCTTGGGGTGACTGTGTAGTCTAGCATGGGGATAAGTGATCTCTTTCCTTTTCTGAATTGCCATACCGCCCAATTCGGTACTGGGACCATCAGTGAATTCTGTGCGACGGTTTAAGTGGAAACAGTCTCTAAAGAATTCAACTGTGGGTTCCTCTTGAAGGTATACCTCACAGAGCACTCGGAAGTGACATAAGTTGGTAACAGAGTTGGGGCCAGTGTCTTGCGGGCGAAGTTGAAAATTGGCTAACACATCCTGGTAAAATTTAGAACCGGGCAGCTTGAAACCCCGGGCTAAATGGTCCGCAAAGATCACAACCTCTCCCTCTTGAGGTGTGGGAGGACATTCATCACCAGGAACCCTCCAGTGGATAGTATCTTTGCTGTCTAAAGCGCCGATCGAGACTAAATTATCCACGCGAGAAGGAACCCAGTTGCACTCATATACTTGTTTGACCATGGTGATATCTACAAGAAATAGGTGATTCCGGTTCAAGAATATGTTGGACAAAAGAAGGCGCTGATATGAACAATGTTAAACCGGAGGCAGTACATTTAAACCGGATTTCTATGAGGAGGCATAATATGGCTAAAGAGTTCTGGCGGTTCAACAAGGGGACTAATGGTATATACCGGTTTATTAACTTTTTCTATATTAAGTTAAACTGCCTGATCTAAACATTGAAACCAATTGAGGTCGCGGATGGCTAAGTATGCAGAAACAGGTTTCACAAGGTCTTATTGCAGCAATGGATCTGAAGCAAGTTCAGAAAAACAGAAAATTAAAGCAGAACGGAAGTGAATCAATGGGCAGGTATGCAGATGAGATCTATGGACTTGAGCATGAAACTACAGGCGGATGCTAAAAAGCTACTGCTAATCAGAGCAGGGTTTCACATATCTATCCAGGGGTCTGGGTACGAGCATGAACAAGTGATGAACACGGCAAGAACACGAAACCCTAGAACAGATCTACGTTAAGAAGAACAGAAGGCTTACCAGAATCGAGGAAGATGCGGAAAGCTACCACAGTGCTCTGGTGCGTTTAGGTTGATGCGGCGGCCCAAGACGGTGCAGAGGTCAACGGCGGCGGCGGAGCTCCGAGGCTGGCGACGCGAGGAAGACGAAGAGAAAGAGACGAAGGGGAGAAAAGGAAATGACCCTTCGGTCCTATTTATAAGGCAAAAGACGTGTGTCAGGCGCGCGAATCCAGGAGCCAAAAATTTCGGAAGTGGAGCTGCTGCCTTGGGTATCGTAGATCTATTCATAAATGTTAACTTTGTGACGACGTCATGCCGGTTTACAACAACCAGAGATGATGACGACATGGCGGTTTACCAATTACCAGAAGATGTTGAAGACAAGATTTTTGTGAAGGATTGACATGAACCAGTTCAAATCAATCTGGGGCCTAATGTTGGGGATATTACCACTAGGCGTGAACCGGCCTGCCTGGGCCGGGTTAACTTCATTGGTAGTATAAAGGTGATTAAGCAGATAAAGGCCCAAGGCCTGTAGTCAGTTTAGAACCTGTAGCCGTAAATCGGCTTGATATGTAAACTTGTATTGTAAGTTAGGAATAGAGAGAAACCAACCGGGATACGAATATGAACCGGTGTGGGACTCTATGGACCGACGGGCGTCACCCGTGTATATAAGGGGACGACCCGGCGGCGGTTCAAGGACAAACAACTACAACTCGAGGCCTAGGCGAAGCTTGTTTGCTCCCTAGTCATCGAGACCACATCAATTCCATCACAACTAGACGTAGGCTTTTACCTTCATCGAAGGGGCCGAACTAGTATAAACCCTTGTGTCTTTGTGTCCGCTTTAACCCCTTTAAGTTAACCCGTAGCGATGGCTCCACGACTAAGTCCTTTCACAAGGACATCTGCCGTGACAAATCCACGACAACCAGCAAAGTCCTTGAAAAACGTGGTGGTGCCGGAGAAATCAGACAGCGCCCCACCTATATTGGCTGTACAACCAGTGACACAAAACATAGGACCGACTCCAGCAGACTGTATCCATACTTCACTGGCCACACCACTAGCCTCACCACACAGGACCTGCACTCCTGCAAAAGGTATACCGATTTCATTTGTCATAGCAGTAGCCATACCACAGAAAAATCCCACTCCAGCAAAAAGTACAGCAAGTCCACCGGCCGAAGGCATATCCCAACTCCAGAGATGGCCAATTCCTGCAGATTGGAACCCCATTCCATTTATTCCCAGTTTAAAAGACAATGCTTTCAATGTTGTTAGGGACTACGTGCATATATTCCCATCATGGGAAGATTGTAGTGAAGACAAACACCATTTTCACATCTTCCTGTCCAACTTACGTGTAAGTGCTATTATTCATGGTTATTATTTTCCTGTTTTCTGCTGATCGAACACATCAATGATTTACATTACATTGTTGTAACTAGGTGAGGGTCAATCTAGATAGTCATGACGAGCAAAGCTTGCTTGTGCTTTTCAAGGAAGCATTGTAGCAGTATCGGTGTTACATGAGGAAATCACACTTTGATGGCAAGTCTATAAACGAATTTCTGGTGAAGTCTCCTGTGCTAAATTTAGAAGACATTGAATGGAAAAACCTTGTTATGCACTGGTCTCATTCCCAGGATGAGGTACTGTCTATGAAATAACATGACAATTTGAACTTCTACTTTTCCGCTTGTGCCTTACAGATCTTTTTTGCAGGAAATCAGCTCGAAGAAGAATTCCGGTTTGAAAAGATCGACAGGATATCGCAAATATGCTGCCCGATGCTTTGCTCTTGTTAGTACCTGTTGTCCTGTATCACTGTACTTGCATACATACCTGGTTCATTATGTGACAGCAGTATGCATGATAGCTTGCTTATCAATTGTTTGCTCCAAATTATCCGATCTGTATGAATGGTTACATTAGTGTAGAATATATCCAATGCCAATGAATTTTTTTAGCTCTGCATTGTTCTTGTAAGTACATGCTGTCCTTTATCAGTGTACTTATATTGACAGGTAGTTGTTCATGTACCATCACTATGCAGCTTATTTTCCTTTGCCCTCCATTTTCTACACATCAGATCTATATTTACTCTTACCATAAGGTTGGTACTGAAGAAGTTTAGCTGTGCATTGCTCTTGGCTGTGCCTTTTGCCTGTATCACTGCACATACATTTATAGCTACTTGGTTATGTAGCATCACTCTTCATCTTATCTTAAATATTCTCCATTTTTTCGTATATTATCACATCTATATTTACTCTTAACAAAATGTAGAATAAAGGCAATGCTTATGAAGAACATTTTGTGCTAAACTTCTTGAATTGCCCCCCCCCCCATCAGCATGGACAAGGGCTTTATAGAGCCTGTCTTCACCAGTAATGTAAGTTTGTCCTTCTCAAGCCTTCAAACTTTGTTGTGTATATTTGGTTAGGCATGACTGCAACAACAATTTATTTTTGGTGTTTGCATCAAATTGCATGTTTACAGTTTATTATGTAGTTCATAAAAAAAGTTTGTCCTTCTCAATTTAAGTTTTCGGTTGTACAACCAAGTTCCTTCTTCATACCATGTAAATTAAACTATACAGAGCAAGTGATCTTCTTTTGCACTGCATGTATGCTTCTGTTCTTCATCCGTAATCCAGTGGTGTGGTGAACCTACCCACTACAGCACAATGTCATATTCTGCAATGTCTTAACTATGAACAATGTCATATCATTCTACTATTATTTAAACTGCCTCTTTATTTGCCAATCTGAGATGGGATAATTTGATAGCACACTAACCATTGATACTTATGAGTTCTTGATCTGTAATCCAGTGGTGTCGTGAAGCTGCCAACTCCTTCACAATGTCAATTCTTGCCATGTCTTGACCTGAACAATACCATATTGTGTTAATGCAATTTTAAACCGTGTCACTTTATTCGTCAGTAAGAATTGTGATGAATTGTTAGCACTGATACTTTTATGTGCAAAACCTGTCATCTGTCTGCTTGTTTATCTTTCAGAGTGAGGAAGATATAAGTGTTGAACAAGCGCAGTCTCATCATCTAGCTCAGCTGCTTGCGCTGCAGCTCCCCAGCAGGGCTAACCTTTCTTGAACTCTATTGAAGTGTTGTCGGTTTTGTATATTATTTTGTCAGCGTGTTTATTTGCACTGGTGGCGATCTTTGATGCCCAGTGTATGTAATCTGCTGTCTGCTTGTGCTTTATTATCATAGTGGCGAACTTTGATGCCCAGTGGATGTAATATGCCGTAATTTCTTTATTGTATAGTCTAGGTTTTTTCTTATTCATGATGCTGCAGTTATTTTACTGTATATATATCCTGTCTTCGCAGTAAACCGGCGAAACCGTAAAATTACGGTACATAATCGGGCCGTCATGCAATCACGATGTATGATCCGCATCATGGGCCCCATCAGACTGGCCCACTAGTAGATTCGGGCCTTCAATAGGCCGAGTAACCCCCGGCCCTCTTTTCGCAAGAAAACTCAATGGGCTTTTAGAAGGCTAAGAAGTAGGCTGGGCCTGAAACGTGCCGAATAGCTCACGGGCCGGCGGCAGCCCGAAATGGACCCCGGCCCATGATTGTGCGAATCAATTCACGGGCTTTTAACAGGCAAAGTTGTCTCGGTCCTTGTTTGGCCCAATCAGATATCGGCTGCGAGCAGGCCGGATGCAAACCGGGCCGTAGTTAGGCCCAACTATATGATGGGCTTTTAACAGGCCGAAATTTATATAGGGCCGAAATGTTAAATGGGCCCTTAACATGCCGAAACTAATATCAGGCCGAATTACTAAATGGGCCTTTAGCAAGTGGGCCCAAAAGCATAGCGTCCAGTCAATGGGCCGAATCTGATATGGGCCATAATTGAGCCTAAAGCCTCTTAAAGGGCCGGACCTGATCTGGGCCGTGATTTGGCCCAAAAAGTGGGAAGCTTTTAACGGGCCAGAACTTATATGGGCCATTACTAGGACCGGAACGTGGCAGGCCATTAATGGACCGGATGAATTATGGGCCGGCATTTGGCCCAAAACATGGCAGCCAGTTAATGGGCCGGCCTACTAGGGTCCTCAAAATCTTGTGGGCCTACAGCTGGGCCGGCCCATTAATGTCGGCGAAATCTCGTGGGCCTTTAGCTGGGCCGGCCCATTATGATCCACAAGAATTTTATGGGCCTTTACCTGGGCCGGCCCATTATGGCACACAAAAATCTTGTGGGCCTTTACCTAGGCCGGCCTATTATGGCCCGCGAAATCTTTTGGGCCTTGTCGGTGTCAAAACCGGCGGATCATAGGTAGGGGGTCCCGAACTGTGCGTCTAGGCGGATGGTAACAAGAGACGAGGGACACAATGTTTTTACCCAGGTTCGGGCCCTCTCGATGGAGGTAAAACCCTACGTCCTGCTTGATTAATATTGATGATATGGGTAGTACAAGAGTAGATCTACCACGAGATCAAAGAGGCTAAGCCCTAGAAGCTAGCCTATGGTATGATTGTTGAGATGTAATGTTCGTCCTACGGACTAAGGCCCTCCGGTTTATATAGACACCGGAGAGGCTAGGGTTACACAGAGTCGGTTACAATGGTAGGAGATCTACATATCCGTATTGCCAAGCTTGCCTTCCACGCCAAGGAAAGTACCTTCCGGACACGAGCCGGAGTCTTCAATCTTCTATCTTCGTAGTCTGGGAGTCCGGCGGATATTGATAGTCCGGCTGTCCGGACACCCCCTAGTCCAGGACTCCCTCAGTAGCCCCTGAACCAGTCTTCAATGACGATGAGTCCGGCGTGCATAATGTTCGGCATTGCAAGGCGGGTTCCCCTCCTTGAATAATTCAGAGAAGATAATGAACACCAGGATAGTGTCCGGCTCTGCAAAATAAATTCCACATTCCAATCGTAGAGAGAATAAAACACATATACTGATTCAATCTGCTGACGTATTATGCGTCGTGACATCACACCGCTACCAAGCCCTTGTTTGAATTACTATACCACCTCAGCACGTTTAGCGAAGCGGTTTCCTTGGCACGCCCTGTCGAAGCAGAGATCGTGTTCCCCTTATTCCGGGATTCTCATCAATACGTGCGTGGGTAACCCAACCCCGCCATTGATGGTGGCGCTTGGGAGATAAGCGAGCTTTACCAGGCCGGTGAGGGACACATAGTTTCGTCCGCCTATATATAAGGGATAAGGATTTACCTTCTCACCTACGCCTTCTTCTTCCTTTGCTTATCCATCCCTGCAAACTCAAGCTCGAACACCCAAGCTCGCGCATCCCACCTCGACCCTTCTCCGAATATGTCCGGAGGGGGAGGCAAATGGATGGCCTCAACCGCCAAGGAGGAGGACATCACCAAGCTGCGCGATGCCGGATACCTTTCCAGCGACATCGCACATCGGCTGCCTGATGCGGGGCAGCTCATCCCTACCCCAGGGCCTCATGAGAGGGTCGTCTTCCTTCCCCACTTCCTCCGCGGACTGGGCTTTCCGCTCCATCCATTCGTCCGGGGGCTCATGTTTTACTACGGCCTGGATTTCCACGATCTAGCGCCGAACTTCATCCTCAACATCTCGGCGTTTATCGTCGTGTGCGAGGCCTTTCTCTGCATCCGGCCCCACTTCGGCCTGTGGCTCAAGACCTTGAACGTCAAGCCGAAGGTTGTGAAGGGGACGCAAGCGGAATGCGGAGGCGCCATGTTGGGCAAGCTGCCCAACGTCCCTTGGCTAGAAGGGACCTTCGTGGACTCCATCAAGGGGTGGCTATCGGGGTGGTTCTACATCACCGAGCCGCGCAGGCCTACATGGGCGGCGGCCCCCGAATTTAGATCTGGAATCCCCACGCAGCTCACCTCCTGGAAAGAGAAGGGCTTGCAGTGGGGTGATCCGGTGGAGGTGACGGGACTTCGAGCCTGCATCAAGAACCTGGTGAGCAATAGGCTCCGGCTCGTCGACGTGGTCCAGGTCATGCTCCTCCGGCGGATTGTCCCATGCCAAGAACAGTTATTTAATCTGTGGGAGTTTAATCCAGAACAGCACCAGACGTTGAGCGGGCTCTTCAATACAACGTACGAAGGCGCCTGGAGGGTGCTGTTCAAGGGCGCCGAAGCCCCCACATCCGCGACCGAAGACCGCGGATTCAGCTCGCAGTCTCCGACTGACGAGGTAAGTGATTCGACCCCATTACGGGACACTTATAGTAATTAGATTGACTCTAGCGAGGTTTTTAATCTGCCTCTTCCTTTGACAGGAATGGATGGAGAAGGCCCAGCTGCTAATCAGCCCGGCTCCCATGCCAGAAGAACCAGTGGATGCCCGCTTAGCGAGGCTGCTGTTTCCGGCACCGCACGTGGTGCCGGAGAAGAAGGCCAAGAAGGTGGCCACGGGGACTCGAAAGAGTTCCCGTAATCAGGCGTCTGACAACGACGAGGATTCCTCCCCCGAAGACGAGGAGGAGGAGGAGGAGTACTCTCTCCCGGAGGAGGGAGAGAAGAAGAGGAAGGCCTCCCCAATCGGGGCGGCCGAAGGGTCCAAGAGGGGGAGAACTATCCCCCCGGACAGTTTCGCCAACATCAATGTTGGCGAGGAAGAGTGGCCTCCAAGGGCCAGGCGTCCGGCAGGATCGTAAGCATTCAGATCATTTATATGCCGTACATTGTATGCCATGTAGTGTCCTTCTAACGCCGCATTCTGCCTGTAGTCCGGCCGTTGACGATCTTCCCGACTCGATGAGCGGGTCTTTGGCGCCGTCGGATGTAAATTCTATCCCGACTGCCTCTACCCCGCGCGTCGACGAGGACGACGAGGCGGAATCCCACAGAGGGACCCGCCAGGAGGAGGCTCCGGAGGCGCCGTCAGGCGTCTTTCCGGACTTTGTGCCGGACTCTACCTCGGAACCCATAGCGGTTCCAGAGTCCGGCAAGCGGCCCCTTCGAAAGAAGGGCAGGACCGTGATGCCGGCGGCCTCCGTCCAACCGGAGGCACTGGATAACCTGCTGGAGGCGCTTAAAGGCGCTTCCATCGAGGAAGAACACCGCACTCTCATGAGTGTGGTGATTGAGAAGGTCCAGCTCGCCAAGGGCGGGCTGACCGACGCCTGCAACAGCCTTCTAACAGGCTTTGAGGTAAGAAGTTTAAAATAATGTAATGTAATACCGCATAGACAGTAGCCCCTGATGCTTAGTTCGGTGTTCGGAAAGAAAAGCCGGACTAAAGATCTAACAAGATATACGCAGGGTTGCTAAAAAATATGTCAATATGGGTTTGCAGGCTGCGCTGTGGACCTCTGCCGCACTAACGGCGGAGGTTGAGGCACTGAAGAAGGACCTTGAGCGGTCGGAGCAAGAGCTCGGCCATGCCAAAAGGCAGCTCAAGGAAAAAGAAGGTGAATAACACCACTTTAAATAAGTACCTTACAGACAAGGGTTTTGGTTGCAAACAAAATTAATGAGGATAATATGTGTATTGCAGGGGCCACTAACGAGGTGGCAGCCCTGAAGGATGCCGTGTCCGTGGCCGAACGCAATGCGGCCACAGAACGGGCTGAGCGAGAAAAGCAAGCGGCACTGGTGGCGGAAGTTCGGCAAGAGCTCCAGGCTCTGATGGAAAAGCATGAGAGTTTGGAGCGTGACTCCAAGACTCGAGAGTCCGAGCTTGCCTCGGCTCTAGAAAGTGCCAAGTCCACCAAGGACAAGGCCCAGAAGGCCCATCAGGAGGTAGAGGACATGAAGAAGATAGCGGCGGGTAAGGTGTTTTTCATGCAGAGCAAGCATGTTAATGTAAATTACCGGATACTTACCCGAATTCGGAGCTCTCCAGGGGCATTTGCAGATCTGCCACGTAGTGCATCTGATGCCCCTGCATTCTATCGTGGCGAGGAGGGTAGCTCAACGGAGAAGGTCTTCTGGTCTCAGTATGCTGAGGCCGGCCATCCGGTGCCCCCAAGTGACCAGCTGAAGCAGCTGGTCGAACTCCACAAGGTAGCTGAGGAGGCCATGAAGGGCCTCATAGTCCGGCTGTGGCCTGGACAGGCCATGCCTGGCAGGTACTTTGGCCTAGTGCGGCGGCTGGTGGATGCGTGCCCCAGGCTGGATGTAATCAAGCGCTCCGCCTGCATTGAAGGCGCTCGTCGGGCCCTTGCCCGCATAAAGGTGCAATGGGGCAAACTGGATGCGGAGAAGCTTCTCACGGATCCGCTGCCGCCGGGCAAGGAGCATCGCACGCCGGAGCGATATTATAAAGTTGTCCTGAAGGGAGCCTACGATATTCCAGATGAGTGCCCCCGAAATGTAATCTTTGAGTGAACTCGCTGTGTTTTTATCCTGTGCGCTGAAAACTTCGTTTATATGCGCCATGAGCAACGCTTGTTGAATTTAAAATATTACCTTCTGTGCGGCCGTTTGTTAAATCTGAGAGATGGCAAGTCGTTGGCTTCAGCCCCCAAGCCACGGGTGCTGGGGTGTTCGGTGATAAACATGAGCACTCTTGTTCCCATTTTTGGGTCCATCTAGGGAGGCGCTCAACACGATGAACAAGGCAACCGGACTTATAATGCTTGAACACTCTCACTTAGCCATAGAATTCTATAATTTTAAATTTCGGCGAAGCCCCTGGTATTCGGAAGACTGAATCCGGGGCGCTATCCACGCCTTCGTCAGACATCATCCGGAACTTCGCTCGAAGCGGCATGAGTCATTAGGGACCCGAAAGGACCTCTCGAACAGCGACCAGTCTCTCGCCTTATCATGCCAGTCAGTTTTAGCTTTCTCCACTAAGGCGTTAACCCGGCTCAACCGGGGCGCAATCGCAGTGGTTCTCCCAGTGCTACCTTAGCCGAGGGAACGGAACGTAAGGTACCAAAACATGGGAGCCGGGCAAACCCAACTATTGACCCAAGACATGATTCGGAGCTGATTCATATAATGCTATAAGTTCGGGGTGCCGCACTTGTGAAAGTGTTCGGACTTAATCACACCATAATCTGGGGAACAGAAGCCCCTGGTGTATTCGGCCGTACCAACGTATATGGGTGCAAGATGTCATATAATGAACATATGTAAAAGATAACGCAATTGCAATGAAAAGGTAATGTATTTGCAAAAAGGAAATGTTGCGTTATTTATGAAAGAAGGTCTGCTAATAAAGCGGACTGATAAAATAGTGCGGTAAGCAAGGGATTTGGACTAAATTAACATGTCCCCCTCCAGGGATAAGCTGCAGACTTGGTGTATATAATCGAATTTAATGCTTGTAATGGAGACCACCTGAGTGTTCGTCGCAGCCTTTTTTAATCCCTGACTGTTGCATCGTGAGTTCGGCAAGTTCGCCGTTGGACAGGGCTTCTGGTTAATGGAGTCCTGTATACGCAAAAGAAGAAAAGATAAAAAATAAAACCAAGGGGGGCGCTCGCATGAGCCCCTGGTGTGGTCGAGCCGCACTCTTTGGTCCTTGTGGTTAAGCCCCTCCCCTGCGCCCATGGTATCTTGTGATCATGCGGAGTGTTATTCTTGTGATCATGCGCGGGCGAGGGTTGGGGCCGCATTGCTACGCGTGCTCTGATCGCGCCAGGTGGTCTTGGTTAGTGTTGCTCCGGGCGCGCTTTGATGTATCCGGCTTTTTAATTGCCGGACTAGAGAATTCCCGTAGAAGGCTGCTCTGTACTTCTGCCGCGAGAGTCGCTGTA
Organism: Triticum timopheevii; assembly: GCA_963921465.1. NCBI lineage: Eukaryota > Viridiplantae > Streptophyta > Magnoliopsida > Poales > Poaceae > Triticum > Triticum timopheevii. The sequence goes on along the minus strand of OY997270.1, from coordinate 274,112,564 downwards.
TGTTCCTCCGTTCGGAGGGAGCGTTCTGTATTCCCATTGACCGTAATGACTCCACGAGGGCCTGGCATCTTGAGCTTTAGGTATGCATAATGCGGCACCGCGTTGAATTTTGCAAACGCGGTTCGTCTGAGCAGGGCATGATAGCCGCTACGGAACGGGACTATATCGAAGATTAACTCTTCGCTTCGGAAATTATCTGGGGATCCGAAGACCACTTCCAGTGTGACTGAGCCTGTAAAGTTGGCTTCCACTCCTGGGATGACACCTTTAAAGGTTGTCTTAGTAGGTTTGATCCTGGATGGGTCTATGCCCATTTTGCGCACTGTGTCCTGATAAAGCAGGTTCAGGCTGCTGCCGCCGTCCATCAGGACTCTTGTGAGGTGAAATCCATCGACGATTGGGTCTAAGACCAATGCTGCGAATCCGCCATGGCGTATGCTGGTCGGGTGGTCTCGTCGATCGAAAGTGATCGGACAGGAGGACCATGGATTGAACTTCGGGGCGACTGGCTCCATCGCATAGACGTCCCGTAATGCGCGCTTCCTCTCCCTCTTGGGTATATGGGTCGCGTAAATCATATTCACCGTCCGCACTTGTGGGGGAAAACCCTTCTGTCCTCTATTGTTCGGCGGCCGGGTTTCTTCCTCGTCGTCGCTATTTAGCCCCTTGTCATTGTGTTCGGCAATTAACTTGCCAGCCTGCTTGAACACCCAACAATCTCTATTGGAGTGATTAGCTGGCTTTTCAGGGGTGCCATGTATCTGGCATGAGCGGTCGAGTATTCGGTCCAGATTGGACGGACCCGGAGTGGTTCTTTTAAATGGCTTCTTCCGTTGACCGGGTTTGGAGCCTCGGAATCCGGCATTAACTGCCGTATCCTCTTTGTCGTTGCCGTTAATGCGGCGTTTGTTTTTAATTCGACGTGACCTGCCGTTGTTGTCCTTAGTGTCCGGACTGCTAGAATTTTTGCGGAGATTGTTGCTGCGGGCTAGCCAGCTGTCCTCTCCCGCACAAAAGCGGGTCATTAACGATGTGAGGGCTGCCATGGATTTCGGCTTCTCCTGCCCCAGGTGCCGGGCTAGCCATTCGTCCCGGATGTTATGTTTGAAGGCTGCAAGGGCCTCCGCATCCGGACAGTCGACGATTGGATTTTTCTTTGTCAAGAACCGTGTCCAGAATTGTCTGGCCGATTCGTCTGGCTGCTGAATAATGTGGCTTAGGTCATCGGCGTCTGGTGGTCGCACATATGTACCTTGGAAGTTATCAAGGAACGCGGCCTCCAGGTCTTCCCAACACCCAATTGACTCTGCGGGCACGCTGTTAAGCCAATGCCGAGCTGGTCCTTTAAGCTTGAGTGGGAGATATTTGATGGCGTGGAGATCGTCGCCGCGGGCCATATGGATGTGGAGAAGATAATCTTCGATCCACACCGCGGGGTCTGTTGTACCATCGTAAGATTCGATATTTACGGGTTTGAACCCTTCGGGGATCTGATGATCCATTACTTCGTCAGTGAAGCATAACGGGTGTGCGGCGCCCCTGTATTGAGCAATATCGTGACGCAGCTCGAGGGAGCGCTGTCTGCTATATTCGGCCCGGCCGGCGTTATGTTCGGCGCGACGGTATTCGTCGTGGGTCGTAGGGCGCCCACGTGATCCATAGATGGATCTGGATTGTCTTGCTTTGTCCTCCAATATGTCTCGCAAGTCCGGCGCGTTCCCTTTTGGCTTCGTACTCTTGGATCGATGCCGGGGTACGGTCTTGGCTGGGGGCCTGAATGCCTCTCTGTCGCGACCACGGGGTGGTCGGTCAGCCATGTCGTGCGCTGGTGATGAAGGTATGTATGCTTCCTCCTCTAATCGGGGGAGCAGCTTGCGTCTTGGGTAACTTTTGGAGGGGCGTTCGAGTTTATACTCTTCGGCCGCGAGGACCTCAGTCCATCGATCGGCTAGCAGATCCTGATCAGCTTGGAGCTGTTGCTGCTTTTTCTTTAGGCTATTTGCCGTGGCTATGAGCCTGCGCTTGAAGCGCTCTTGTTCGACGGGATCCTCGGGTACGACGAATTCATCATCGTTGAGGCTTGCTTCGTCTTCGGAGGGAGGCATATAGTTATCATCCTCAACCCCTTCGTCTGCTGCCCTGTCGTGAGGGCTTGCTTCTGCGTCCTCCTGCGCTGAGTCTTGCAGGAGGGGATCGTCTTCGGCACTCTCCGGAGTGTTATTGTCTCCCGTGCCGGAATCTCCATTCTTGCTGTGGCGGGATTTAGAGCGGCGCCGCTGACGCTGGCGTTTGGGCTGCTTCTTTAGAGAATCTTCCTCCGCTGCTTTTTCGCCATCCCCTTCTTTTGGGGTATCCACCATGTAGACGTCGTATGACGAGGTGGCCTTCCAGTGCCCTGTGGGCGCTGGGTCCTGTTCGTCTTCGGCATCGTCGTCCATAGCGTCGATGTCGCCGGAGTCGAAGTCTAGCATGTCGGTTAAATCTTCGACAGTGGCTATAAAGTGGGTGGTGGGTGGGCTCTGAATTTCTTCGTCGTCCGAACTCCAACCGTCCTGGCCATAGTCCGGCCAGGATTCTCCTGATAGCGAGAGATGCTTCAGAGAATTCAGGATATCGCCAAAAGGCGAGTGCTAGAAGATGTCCGCGGCGGTGAATTCCATAACCGGCGCCCAATCCAGTTTAATTGGTAGGGGCGCGGGAGGCTCGGAGTCCGGCGAAGAGTCCGGCGCCTCGGGATCACGAGTTTCGCAGGGGACAAGATTGGTATTCGGCTCCATCGCCGTGGATGTTGAAGCCCCCAGGGCGGCGTCTATCCACCGGCCCTCGATATGGGCAGTCGGCTCCGGGCTAGTAGCCGAAGCGGTTCCGAGTGCGGCCACCAAAGCACTGTCCGGTGGCAGAGCTAGATCATGCCCATCGTCACAGTGCGGCGCGCTTGGCTGTGGCTCGAGCCCGTCGAAGATCAAGTCTCCGCGGTCATCGGCCGTGAAGTTCAAGCTTCCGAATCTGACCTGACGGCCAGGGGCGTAGCTTTCGATCTGCTACAGATGGCCAAGAGAATTAGCCCGCAGTGCAAAGCCGCCGAATACGAAGATCTGTCCGGGGAGAAAAGTCTCACCCTGGACAGCGTTGATGGTTGAAGATGCCATCGAGCCTATCAGGGACGACACAGAGGAACTCTCAATGAAAGCACCAATGTCGGTGTCAAAACCGGCGGATCTCGGGTAGGGGGCCCCGAACTGTGCGTCTAGGCGGATGGTAACAAGAGACGAGGGACACAATGTTTTTACCCAGGTTCGGGCCCTCTCGATGGAGGTAAAACCCTACGTCCTGCTTGATTAATATTGATGATATGGTAGTACAAGAGTAGATCTACCACGAGATCAAAGAGGCTAAACCCTAGAAGCTAGCCTATGGTATGATTGTTGAGATGTAATGTTCGTCCTACGGACTAAGGCCCTCCGGTTTATATAGACACCGGAGAGGCTAGGGTTACACAGAGTCGGTTACAATGGTAGGAGATCTACATATCCGTATTGCCAAGCTTGCCTTCCACGCCAAGGAAAGTACCTTCCGGACACGAGCCGGAGTCTTCAATCTTCTATCTTCGTAGTCTGGGAGTCCGGCGGATATTGATAGTCCGGCTGTCCGGACACCCCCTAGTCCAGGACTCCCTCAGGCCTTTAGCTGGGCCAGCCCATTATAGTCCGCAAAATCTCGTGGGCCTTTAACTAGGCCGGCCCATTATGGGCAGCCAAATCTTGTGGGCCTTTAGTTGGGCCGGCCCATTTAAACTTGATTGGGCGTGCCACGTGTCGATGTATCATAGGCGCCTTCTGTCCAATGAGTGGATGACATCTGTCCCAACGATGAGCCAACACGTGTTTCCTCTAGCCAATGATGATTTTACACATGGAAAATCCCCATTGGTCGGGGCTGTTAACGGGTTATCGGATCCAAAACCCGACCCGATAGCTTAACGGCGTTCCGTTACGGTGGATGCCACGTGTCTGTCACCCTTGACGAAAGCACTTCTGTGACGCGCGATTTATCGTCATGGAAGTGGACACTTCCGTGATGATAATTTTGGTAGTGTCATCGAACACTTCTACGACAGCACATGTATGACTATCTTGATTCTGTCATAAATTTGTCATGGATGTACATGCATGACAAAAAACGCGACCTACTATGACAAACACGTATCATCACGGAAGTGTATTTTTTTGTAGTGTTTACTGTCTTCGCAGTAAACCGGCCAAACCGTAAAATTACGGTACATAATCGGGCCGTCATGCAATCATGATGTAGGTTGGGCCTGAAACATGGCGAACAACTAACGGGCCGGCAGCAGCCCGAAATGAACCCCGGCCCATGATTGTGCGAATCAAATCACGGGCTTTTAACAGGCCAAAATTGTCTCGGTCCTTGTTTGGCCCAATCAGATATCAGCTGCGAGCAGGCCGGATGCAAACCGGGCCGTAGTTAGGCCCAACTATATGACGGGCATTTAACAGGCCAAAATTAATATAGGGCTGAAATGTTAAATGGGTCCTTAAGAGGCCAAAACTAATGTAAGGCCGAATTACTAAGTGGGCCTCTAGCAAGTGGGCCCAAAAGCATAGTGTCCAGTTGACGGGCCGAATCTGATATGGGCCATAATTGAGCCCATAGCCTCTTAAAGGGCCATACCTGATCTGGGCCGTAATTTGGCCCAGAACGTGGTAGGCTTTTAACAGGCCGGATCTCATATGGGCCACTATTAGGCCCGGAATGTGGCAGGCCATTAATGGACCGGATCAAATATGGGCCGGCATTTGGCCCAAAACATGGCAGCCAGTTAATGGGCCGGCCTACTAGGGCCGTCAAATTCTTGTGGGCCTATAGCTGGGCCGGCTCGTTAATGTTGGCGAAATCTCGTGGGCCTTTAGCCGGGCCGGCCCATTATGATCCGCAACAATCTTGTGGGCCTTTACCTGGGCCGGCCCATTATGGCAAACAAAAATCTTGTGGGCCTTTACTTGGGCCGGCCCATTATGGCCCGCAAAATCTTGTGGGCCGTTAACCGGGCCAGCCCATTATGGTCCGCAAAATCTCGTGGGCCTTTAGCTTGGCCGGCCCATTATGGTCCGCAAAATCTTGTGGGCCTTTAGTTGGGCCGGCCCATTTAAACTTGATGGGCCGGTCCACGTGTCAACATATCATAGGCGCGTCTCTCCCATTGGATGAGTGACACCTGTGCCAGCGCGGACCTGACACGTGTCTCCTCCAGCCAATGATGATTTTACACGTGGAAAATCCCCATTGGTCGGGGTTGTTAACGGGTTATCGGATCCAAAACCCGACCTGATAGCTTAACGGCGTTCCATTACGGTGGATGCCACGTGTCGGCCACCCTTGACGAAAGCACATCTGTGACGCGCGATTTATCATCATGGAAGTTGACACTTCCGTGATGATAATTTTGGTAATGTCATGGAACACTTCTACGACATAAGGTAGCAAGCACAGGAGCCGGGGAACCCAACTATTGACCAAAGACATGATTCGGAGCCAATGCATATAGTGCTAAATTCGGGGCGCCAAACTATACTGTAAAAAGTGTTCAGACTTTGTTGCCGTATTGCGGGGCGCTATGAAGCCCCTGGCAAATTGAAACGTACCGAAGTGTACGGGTGCTATTTGATAAAGTTATCAAAAAAGAAAAGAAGAAAGGGTAGTAAGCTAGAGCCATAGAATTTGGGCCGCAAACTGTTTCCATTATAATTTGGTTAATACGTCAAAGCGCATTCGTACAAGTAGTGCAATAAGCAAGATGCTATTTAATATGCCACAACCAAGGGAGAGCTGCGTGTGGGTCCTGAAAATAGGTAGAGTGGTCATTTAAAGAGACCACCTTGAAATTCCCCTATACGTCCATGCTTACTGCCGTCTTGTTGTATTTATCCTTCGAAAGGACCTGTGATCAGGCCATCAAGGAAGGCCTGTGGAAAAGAAACCTGAAAAGGAGAAAAATAAAACAATGAAAGTATGTGTGTCCAGGGGCGGTCGAGCCGTATTGTGGATCACAAGCTAGTTATTCCTCTGTCTATGCCCATGGTATTTTGAGTGCATAGTTATGTACGCGTGGTACGAATGCCGCCACTTGATCGGGACTGGGATGGAGGCCGAATTGCTAGTCAAACTCTTGACGAGCCAAGCTGTCCTGCTGTAGAATAGTCCGGACTCTCTTAACAGTGTCCGGGAGCTCGGCCGCCGAATTAAGGTTCTGCTTGAAAAGGCCGCTCTGTGCTTCTGCTGCTAAGGCAGCGGTGTGCTCCTCGATGCGGAATGAGCGTTCCATGTTTCCATTAACTGTTATGACGCCACGTGGTCCGGGCATCTTGAGCTTGAGATAAGCATAGTGTGGCATAGCCTTGAACCGAGCAAATGCGGTTCGTCCAAGCAGTGCGTGATAGCTGCCGCGAAAGGGGACGATATCGAAGATCAACTCCTCGTTTCATAAGTTGTCCGGAGATCCGAAGACAACCTCTAGTGTGATTGAGCCCGTATAGTGGGCCTCTACACCTGGTATGACTCCTTTAAAGGTAGTCTTTGTGGGCTTGATCCGTGATGGATTAATGCCCATTTTGCACACTGTATCCTGATAGAGTAGGTTGAGGCTGCTGCCACCGTCCATGAGGACTCGCATCAGGTGGAACCCATCAATTATTGGGTCGAGGACCAGTGCGGCTGAACCGCCATGACGGATACTGGTCGGATGATCCCGACGATTGAAGGTGATCGGGCATGATGACCATGGATTAAATTTTGGGGCAACTGGCTCCATCGCGTAGACGTCCCTGAGCGCGCGCTTGCGCTCCCTCTTGGGGATGTGGGTAGCGTATATCATGTTCACCATTTTGACCTGAGGGGGAAACTTCTTCTGTCCCACTGTGTTCGGTGGCCGGGGCTCCTCGTCATCGTCCTTGCTTTGCGATCCCTTCTCCTTGTTCTCGACATTTAACTTGCCGGCCTATTTAAAAACCCAACAATCTCTGTTGGTATGATTGGCTAGTTTGTCTGGGGTGCCATGGGTCTGGCAAGGACGATTGAGTATGCGATCCAAGCTGGATGGTCCCAGATTGTTTCTTTTATATGGCTTCTTCTGCTGACCGGACTTGGAGCCACTGAATCCGGTGTTGACTGTCGTGTCATCGATATTGTCACCATTGCTTCGACGTTTGTGCCTATTGCGTCGGAGCTTGCCATTGCTATTTTTAACGTTGGAGGTGCTCGCTTTGCCTTCCGTGTTTTTGCTATGAGCCAGCCAACTATCCTCACCCGCACAAAAGCGGGTCATGAGTGCCGTGAGGGCTGCCATGGATTTCGGCTTTTCCTGGCCGAGGTGGCGGGCGAGCCATTCATCGCAGATGCTATGTTTAAAGGCAACTAGGGCTTCGACATCCGAACTATTGATGATCTGGTTCTTTTTAGTTAGGAACCTAGTCCAGAATTTCCTGGCTGACTCTCCGGGCTGTTGAACTATGTGACTTAAGTCATCAACATCTGGTGGCCGTACATATGTGCCTTGGAAGTTGTCGGTGTCAAAACCGGCGGAACTCGGGTAGGGGGTCCCGAACTGTGCGTCTAGGCAGATGGTAACAGGAGACAAGGGACACAATGTTTTTCCCAGGTTCGGGCCCTCTCGATGGAGGTAAAACCCTACGTCCTGCTTGATTAATATTGATGATATGGGTAGTACAAGAGTAGATCTACCACGAGATCAAGGAGGCTAAACCCTAGAAGCTAGCCTATGGTATGATTGTTATAATGTATGTTGTCCTACGGACTAAAGCCCTCCGGTTTATATAGACACCGGAGGAGGCTAGGGTTACACAGAGTCGGTTACAATGGTAGGAGATCTAAATATCCGTATTGCCAAGCTTGCCTTCCACGCCAAGGAAAGTACCATCCAGACACGAGCCGGAGTCTTCAATCTTGTATCTTCGTAGTCTTGGAGTCCGGCGGATAACGATAGTCCGGCTGTCCGGACACCCCCTAGTCCAGGACTCCCTCAGTAGCCCCTGAACCAGTATTCAATGACGATAAGTCCGGCGCGCATAATGTTCGGCATTGCAAGGCGGGTTCCTCCCTTGAATAAACCAGAGAAGATGATGAACACCAGGATAGTGTCCGGCTCTGCAAAAATAATTTCCACACTCCGCCGTAGAGAGAATAAAACATATACACTAACTCAATCTGCTGACATATTATGCGGCGTGACATCACACCGCTACCAAGCCCTTGTTTGAATCGTTTTTTACTATTCCACCTCAGCACGTTTAGCGAAGCGGTTTCCTTGGCACGTCTTGTCGAAGCATAGATCGTGTTCCCCTTATTCCGGGATCCTCATCAATACGTGCGTGGGTAACCCAACCGTTCCTGTCGCCACGCCTCCTCTATCGAAGGGGAATCCCAAACGGTCACGGAGACGGCCCTTGGTATTTCTTCCCCTTTATGAGAGGACCAAGGCCTGTCCTTGTTCTTCAATCTCGCATCGAATCTCTTCTCCGCCCCCAGTTCCAACACCCAGAGCTTCAGATTCGAGCGCTTCGGATCCTCAACCATGTCCGGCTCCGACCTCCAGGGCCGGTGGATGCCCTCCTCCGTCACGGAGGAGGACATATCGAAGTTGCGTGAGGCCAAGTACCTGGCCTATGAAGTTTCACACAGGTTGCCTGCCCCAGGGCAGGCCGTGCCCGCCCCCGAGCCCGGTGAATACGTCGTCTTCGTATCCCACCTCCGTCGGGGTTTAGGCTTCCCGACGGATCCCTTCGTGAGAGGGCTCCTGTTCTACTATGGGCTGGACTTTCACGACTTGGCTCCGGAGTCCATCCTCCATATCTCCGCATTCATTATCGTCTGCGAGGCCTTCCTCCGCGTCACTTCGGCCTATGGCTGAAGACCTTCAAGGTGGAGCCGAAGATGATCGGGGGGCGTCAAGCGGAGTGCGGCGGGGCGACCATAAGCAAAAAGGTCGATGCCCCGTGGCCCGAGGGTTCCTTCCAAGAGGAACTTGGACTGTGGCAGCAGGAGTGGTTCTACATCACCGCTCCAAGGGGCAGTAGGCAAAAGCCGCCGCCCTCATTCCGCCCGGGACCTCCACGCCAACTGATGTCGTGGGTAAACCAAGGGCTCAACTAGGGGCCGTCCGAGGACGTGCCCTCAATGCAGGGACGGATTCGAGACCTCCAAGCGAGGGAGATCGACCTGATCAAGGTGATGCAGGTTATGCTAATCAGGCATCTTCCGCCCTGCAAACGCCGTCCTCTCCGTCTATGGGAGTTCAATCCGGAGGGACCTCGTATTCTCCAACACTTTATGGGTGCGACACCCACGGAGATGTACAAGCTGTTCTTCGGACCGCAGGTGGCGTGTTCGGATTCGGCCGAGGACGCAGGCCTAAGCCGCGATCGCCCGGATACTCAGGTAAATAGCTCAGAGTCCGGACATTCTATTTATATGCCTTTCTAAAGTTCGTCTCCTGACCCTTTGTTCTTTACAGGAATGGGTGGCGCGATCAAGGCTGATAAGGTGTCCGGCCCCCCTCCCAGAGACCGCACTGGAGCCTGTGCTGGTCAGAATGTTGGAGGTTGCGCCCACAGATGGGGGCGACGGGGGAAATAGAGGAGCTAATATTTCGCCCAAAGGGGCGACTGAAGAGGAGGGAACCAAGAACCCCTCCCTTCAGAGGGAGAAGAGGACCGCCTCTGAAGATCCGGAGGCCAAAGCCCCTAAGCGTGGAAAGAAATCCTCACCGGGGGGTCCGGCGTCCGGAGAGAATCCGGACGCGCAATCATCGCCGAAGGACCAGCCCTCCAACGAGCCGTGAGTATGAAAGAGGAAGTTAATTAGTAAGGAAGTACCTTCATTTGTGCTTCTGTGGGTAACCGAAATATTTATATTGCAGTTCGGATCTGCAACCTTCTCAGATGAGTTCATCTTCGGGGGACCCTCTTCCGGAGATGATGGAGAGCGATACGCCTCCGTCTGCAGCGCCGCCAGATGAGGCAGGCGAGCCCGAAGTGTCGTCACGGAGGGCGTCCCCGAGTCCGGAGGGGCCAGAGAGTTCGGTACCCACCAGAGTCCGGCCGGGAGAACTGAAGAGTCTGCTTGAGAGGGCGTCCATTTCAGAAGATCACCGTGCGTTAATGCGTATGGTGATTGGAAGGATTTCGTCCGCTGAAAGCGGATTGCGTAATGCCGCCATGAGTTTGCTGGCGGGATTTGAGGTATGCGAAAATGGCGCACCCCATTTTCTTTTAACAGTTTTTCATATAAAAATGCGCCCTGTATAGATAGTAGCCCCTGAGACTCAGTAGGTTGTCGGAAACGACAGCGTACTGAGGATCGAAATCTAAAGTAATGAATTCCGTCGTTCCTATGCAGGTGGCGGATGGTCCGGGGGCTAGCCGGACTAGTGATTTTGCCGAATTAACTCGGCAACTTGACCTGGCAGATGAGGACATCGCACTTGTCAACAGGCGACTTGACGAGTCGCAAGGTAAAATAGTTCTCCGCAGTCCCTTTATTAAGGGGGTCAAAGCCCGCCTTTGATAAATTATATGTTGTTCATACAGACGGTGCTGCTGCTGTGGAGAGCCTTCGGGCCGAACTTGCTCTAGCTAAGGAGCAAGCCCGAAGGAGTGACGCGGCTGCCTCGAGGGCGGCCGAGGAGTTGAAAGCCGAAAAGGCTGCGCACTGCCTAAGCAGGGCGGAGGTGGCCGAATTGGCCATGAAATTAAAGGATGCCACCGACCGCAATGAGGCTCTTGAAAAGGAGTGCTTATCGGAGCGGGAAGACCTGAAAAAGGCCACCGCCGAAGCCAAGGATGCCCGCTCTGCAATGCGGGCTATGAAGGAGGAGCTGCGCCAGGCCGGAGAGATCGCGGCTGGCAAGCCTTTTCTGATGCGTCGCCGGTTTATGGATTCAAAGTATGCTCAGCTCGAGCGGCTTTGGAGTCCGGAGGATCCGTATATGGACTTGGCTGCGAGTGCGGCTGATGCCGTTAAGCACTTCCGGAGCCAGGAGGATCACAAGACGGAAGAGCTATACTGGACTCAATTCCATAGTCCGGATCGCCCACTTCCGTTGACGGACCGGTTGGCCGAATGGGCCGAGCTAAATAGGTTGTCCGGACTAGCCATGACTGACATCGTGGCCCATGTCTGGCCAGAGAGGTCCAAGGCGACGAGCTACTTCGGCTTACTACAGCAATTCCTTGGGGCGGTGCCGCATATAAAGGAGATGAAGCGGTTGGCCTGCATCGAGGGCGCGCGGATGGCTCTGGCCCGTGTGAAGGAGCATTGTCCGGAGATGGACGCCACCGCTGTTGCTGCCCAGGGTTCGCATGAAAACCGGCTCCCTGCCGAGCACTATTTCGGGGAGGTTATGCGTGGCACTCATGTAATAGAGTCGCAGTTCTCGAAGAATGTAACATTCAATTGAACGCATTAGCTTGTAAATCAATGATTATGGTATAACTGCTTTTTATACTTGTGCGTCCAAGTAGTAAAACTTCTCCTGTGCGGCCGTTTACGTATACTTGTGTATAACCTGAAAGATGCAGTCTTCGACTTCAGCCCCCTCGCACAAGGTGCTGGGGTCTTCGCAAAATAGCGCGTTTTCACACTTAATCCGACGTCTCAGTCCTGTTATAAGGAGGTGGTAGCGTAGCGAACGAGGCAATCCGGACTATAATGCTTTATCACTTTCACTTAGCCAGTGGAGCTCGAGGGTGGGGCTACGATATAGCCCCTGGTGGCCCCGCACATCTCCGAATTCGGGGTGCGTAAGTGCCTGACCGGGAAACGGTCCTTCGTCAAAGCGGGGAATTCTAAACATTCCGATAGTCGATCGAGTGGTTGACCAGTCTCTCGCTGTATCATGACAGTCAGTTTTCAGCTTTCTCTACTGAGGTGCTCGCCCAGCCGAACTGGGGCACAATCGTAGTACTTCTCCTGGTGCCGCGTTAGCCGATGATACGAAACGTAAGGCAGCAAAACACAGGAGCCAGGCAAACCCAACATTTGACCAAAGACATGATTCGGAGCTGATGCATATAATGCCTAACTCGAGACGCCGAACACTCCCTAAGGTGTTCGGTCTTTATAGTAATGGGCAGAATGATGCCCTAAGCCCCTAGTGTCCAGGTACGGGCATGGTCTTCTGACGCGGCCGATGCCAAAGCGTCAGGCTCCGCTTTGGCTATAGGAAGAAGCCAAGGGAGAATAACAAGAGACAGTAAAAAAGGTTTACGCAGGGTCTTAATCTGAAAAGAATCCTCACAACGGGTCCCTACTGTACGTCTGCGCCTGTGTCTCCGTTGCGCCCTTATCCTGGACGGGTATGCACATTGTTCATCTGTAGAAAGAGAGGAACGTTTAGTTTAAAAACAATTTGTGCGGAAAATATGTAAAATAAAAATATAAATAATTAAAGCAGGGTTTGTATAAACCCACGATTGTTTGTGCGCGCAGCCCCCTGTAGGAGCCCCTAGCCTACTGACGCCGGATTCGTCTAGCCGAGTCCGGGGGTCTTGAAGTGACCCTCGCACTGAAATGATGCCACGCGGACCGGGCATCTTGAGTGTAAGAGATGCGTAATGCGGTATAGCGTTGAAGCGGACAAAAGCCTTACGTCCCAAGAGTGCTTGATATTCACTTTCAAGTGGGACGAGGTGAAAAATTAATTTTTCTCGTCGATAATTGTTCGGTGATCCGAACACGAGCTCTAGTAATATGGAGCCTGTGCACTTGGCGTAAGGGCCTGGCGTTACTCCTCTGAAGGGAGTGCGGCTGTGTCGGATTTTGGCAGGGTTTATCCCCATCCTACGGACTGTTCTGGAATACAGCAGGTTTAAGTCACTGCCTCCGTCCATTAGGACACTGGTAAACCGTAAACCGTCTATTATGGGATTCAATATCAGGGGAGTCCGTCCCGCATTTCGAACGCTTCTGGAATAGTCCAGGTGGTCGAAAGTGATTGGTTTTGATGTCCAATCTCTATTGTCTGCTGGGTTGGACCGTGCGAAGCTCTTTTTAGAAAGTGCCGCACTATTTTTCCGTATTATCACATGAAGTGAGTTTACTGCTTTAACCCCTTGTGGGAAAGTCTTTTGTTTTCCGGTGCTCTGCTGGTGGGGTTTATCCTCTTCGCTTGACGTGTCGAGCCCCTTGTGTTCGGCATTTAGTCGGCCGGACTGTTTAAAAACCCAACAATCCCTGTGGGTGTGATTTGCAGGCCTTCCGCGGGTACTGTGGATTTGACATATCTGACCCAAAATTTTCTTTAAGTTGGACAATTCGTCACTGTCATCCTTTAGAGGCTGTGTTTTATTATTGGGCCACGAGCTTTTAAATCCGGCGTTGACTGCCGTGCTCTTTGGGCTTTTCTCTTTATTCCGGCGCTGCTCTTTTCTGCGCCGTGATTTTCCGTTTCCATCTCTTATCTCGGATGTACTTGGGTCGCTGGTGCTGCATCTTGCTAACCAGCTGTCCTCGCCCGCACAGAAGCGGGTCATGAGGCTTGTTAGTGCGGACATTGTCCTCGGCTTTTCTTGACCGAGGTGCCTGGCGAGCCATTCGTCTCGGACATTGTGCTTGAAAGCTGCTAAGGCTTCGGCGTCCGGACAGTCGACTATTTGGTTCTTTTTGGTAAGGAACCTGTTCCAGAATTTCCGCACTGACTCTCCGGGCTGTTGAGTTATATGACTTAGATCATCCGCATCCGGAGGTCGGACATAAGTCCCTTGAAAATTTGTTCTAAACGCATCCTCGAGCTCTTCCCAACTTCCAATAGTATTTTCTGGGAGGCTTTTAAGCCAATGACGGGCTGGCCCTTTGAGCTTGAGGGGTAAATATTTTATGGCGTGGAGATCGTCTCCTCTGGCCATATGTATATGTAGTATATAATCTTCTATCCAGACTCCAGGGTCTGTTGTTCCATCGTAGGCCTCTATGTTGATGGGTTTAAATCCTGCTGGGAATTCATGGTCCAGCACCTCATCGGTGAAACATAGTGGGTGTGCGGCGCCCCTGTATTTGTGTGTGCCACTGTCGTCGGACACTTTACATGTTGCCTTGCTTCTTGGGGCCTTCTCCTTGGGCCCGTAAATGGACCTGGCTGGGCCATCCATCTTTTCGAATTCGTTGGTGGATTTGTGTGTGGCGCCGCTTTCATAATTTGGCCTGTCATCTGGCCGTCTATCCAACTAGGCAGCCCCTTTATTTTTGGACGGTGGAGGCTCTATGGCCTCCTCATCGAATTCCGGTAGCAGCTTGCGCTTCGGGTAGCTCTTTGATTGGTGGCCATTGCCGTACTTATCTGCGGTTTTGAGCACTTTGCTCCATCTCATTTTGAGTGTGTCTTCCGCTGTTTTGAGCCTCCATTTTTCCTTCTTCAGGCTTCTTGCAGTACTGACGAGTCTTTTCCGAAGGTTCCTACTCTCTGGCGACGTGTCCGGCATATGGTCGTCCGGACTGTTGTCTTCGCCGGGCTTGGATTGGTTATCTGACTCGTCGTGTTCGGACAGTTGCTTATGTGCATGTTCGTCGTCCGATTGTGAGCCCTTCCGTATCGCGGGCTCGTTGGGAGTGTTGTTGTCGTCGAGGCGGGACTTAGGGCGGCGTCTACGCCGTTGTTTTGGTCGTTTATCGGCGGGGTTATCTTCTGCCGCGGCCCGTTGGTCCTTGTTATCGCTCCCCTTTGGGGTATCCACCATATATATGTCATGCGACGAGGTGGTCCTGTCGTGCTGTATAAGCTCTGTTTTTTCTTCGTCTCCAGCATTGTTTTCCATAGCGCCGATGTCTTCGGAGTCATAGTCTAGCATGTCGGTTAGATCGTCGACAGTGGCTACAAAGTGGGTGGTGGGTGGATCTGAATTTCTTCGTCGTCCGAACCCCAACCATCCGGGCCATAGTCCGGCCAGGACTCTCCTGATAACGAGAGATGTTTTAGTGAATTCAGGATATCGCCAAGAGGCGAGTACTGAAAGATGTCCGCGGTGGTGAATTCCATAACCGGCGCCCAATCTGGATCGATTGGTAGGGGCGCGGGAGGTTCGGAGTCCGGCGAGGAGTCCGGCGCCTCGGAGTCACGGGTTTCGCGGGGGACAAGATCAGTGTTCGGCTCCATCGCCGTGGATGTTGAAGCCCCCAGGGCGGCGTCTATCCACCGTCCCTCGACATGGGCGATCGGCTCCGGGCTAATGGCCGAAGCGGATCCGTGTGCGGCCACCAAGGCACTGTCCGGCGGCAGAGCTAGATCGTGCCCATCGTCACAGTGCGGCGCGCTCGGCTGTGGCTCGAGTCTGTCGAAGATCGAGTCTCCGCGAACATCGGCCGTGAACTTTAAGCTTCCGAATCTGACCTGACGGCCAGGGGCGTAGCTTTCGATCTGCTCCAGAAGGCCAAGAGAATTGGCCTGCAGTGCGAAGCCGCCGAATACGAAGATCTGTCCGGGGAGGAAAGTCTCACCCAGGACAGCGTTGTTGGTTGAAGATGCCATCAAGCCTATCAGCGACGACACAGAGGAACTCTCAATGAAAGCACCAATGTCGCTGTCAAAACCGGCGGATCTAGGGTAGGGGGTCCCGAACTGTGCGTCTAGGCGGATGGTAACAGGAGACAAGGGACACAATGTTTTACCCAGGTTCGGGCCCTCTCGATGGACGTAAAACCCTACGTCCTGATTGATTAATATTGATGATATGGGTAGTACAAGAGTAGATCTACCACAAGATCAAGGAGGCTAAACCCTAGAAGCTAGCCTATGGTATGATTGTTATAATGTATGTTGTCCTACGGACTAAAGCCCTCCGGTTTATATAGACACCGGAGGAGGCTAGGGTTACACAGAGTCGGTTACAATGGTAGGAGATCTACATATCCGTATTGTCAAGCTTGCCTTCCACGCCAAAGAAAGTACCATCCGGACACGAGCCGGAGTCTTCAATCTTGTATCTTCGTAGTCTTGGAGTCCGGCGGATAACGATAGTCCGGCTGTCCGGACACCCCCTAGTCCAGGACTCCCTCAGAAGTTGTCGCGGAAGGCTTCTTCCAAATCCTCCCAGCTGCCAATAGAGTTTTCAAGCAGACTGTTTAACCAGTGCCGAGCTGGCCTTTGAGTTTTAACGGGAGGTATTTGATGGCGTGGAGGTCATCTCCACGGGCCATATGGATATGGAGAATAAAATCTTTGATCCATACCGCGGGATCAGTTGTTCCATCGTATGATTCAATATTCACGGGTTTAAACCCTTCTGGGAATTCATGCTCCATTACTTCGTCAGTGAAGCAAAGAGGGTGTGCGGCGCCTCTATACCGGGCCACATTGCGACGTAACTCTGATGGAGTCCATCTGCGGTTTTCGTCTCGGGCATGACTAGGCTTGTCACGTACGAATAGATAGTCGTCGTCACATGTTCGGGCACGTCCTCGCGATTCGTAGATCGATCTGGTATGTCCTACTCTATTGTCTAGTTCCTGCCAAAGGTCATATGTATAACCACGAGATGTTTTATCCCTACCTTTACGATGTGGCGGGGCGGGCTGCTATTCGGCTTGAGTTGCCACTTTATCCCGATCACGTGGTGGTCAGTCAGCCGCATTGCGTGAGGGTGGTACGGGCTCCGGCGCCTCATCATAGAATTGAGGTAGCAATTTGCACTTCGGGTAACTTTTGGCTGGGCGCTTGAGGCTGTATTCTTTGGCTCCTAGGATATCAGTCCATCTATCGTTGAGCAGATCTTGGTCAGCTTGAAGCTGTTGCTGCTTCTTTTTCAGGCTCCTTCCAGTGGCTATTAGCCGGTGCTTAAAGCGCTCCTACTTGAGAGGTTCCTCAGGCACGATAAAATCCTAGTTGCCGAGGCTCACCTCATCCTCGGAGAGTGGAAGATAATTTCTGTCCTCCGAGTTGTCGTGTATGGCCTGTTCATCAGGGCTAACTTTCCCATTTTCCCGTTCCTCCTGTTCGGAAGTTATCTCCACGGGGTCTTCGTTATCTTCGGCATCGTCCGGAGTATTGTTTTCTCCCGTGCCAGTATTGCTATCTTTTCCACAACGTGACTTAGAGCGGTGCCGCTGTCGCCGGTGTTTTGGCTGTATCACAAGAGGTTCATCCTCAACTGGATCTTCTTTGTCATCGTCGTTAGTTCTTTTAGGTGTATCCACCATGTACACTTTATAAGAAGAGGTGGCCGTTCAGCGTCCGGTAAACGACGGGTTTTGGCCCTGCTCCTCATCGGCATCGTCATCCATACCGTCGATGTCTTCGGAGCCGTAATCGAACATGTCAGTTAAATCTTCGACAGTGGCTATGAAGTGGGCGGTGGGTGGGAAGCGAAGTTCTCCGTCATCAGCCTCCAGTTTAAACTGGATATAATTCGGCTATGAGCCCCCTGCTAAGGATAGTGCTTTTAGCGAGTTTAACATGTCGCCCAAAGGCAAGTGCAGAAAAATGTCCGCGGAGCTGAATTCGACGATCGAAGACTGATCGAGCTCGATGCACGTGGACGCGCATGGTTCGGAGCCTGTAGCCGGAAATGAGTCCGAGGCTCCAATAACACAGATTCCACTCGAGGTCAGGTTTGTGTGCGACTTTGATGCCGCTGGGACTGCGACATCCGTGGCGGGGTTGAGCTTCCCGTCTTCGGATGGCGCGATCTGCTCCGATTCTAAGGCCAAAGCAGTTACACGTGCTATCTCCTGGGTATGGTCCGATGACCGATTTAAGTCATGTTCATCGTGGTGACGGGGAGCGGCTGCTGTGGTCTCGAATCCGTCGAAGATCAAGTCTCCACGGATATCCGCGACGTAGTCCAAGCTCCCGAATCTGACATGACAGCCAGGGGCATAGCTATTGATCTGCTCCAGATGGCCAAGCGAGTTGGCCCGCAGTGCGAAGCCGCCGAACACAAAGATCTGTCCGAGGAGGAAGACTTCTCCTTGGACAGCATTACTGTAGATGATTGAAGGGGCCATCAAACCTTTTGAGGACGGAACAGTGGAACTCTCAATGATAGCACCAATGTCGGTGTCAAAACCGGCGGATCTCTGGTAGGGGGTCCCGAACTATGCGTCTAAGGTCGATGGTAACAGGAGACAGGGGACACAATGTTTACCCAGGTTCGGGCCCTCTCTATGGAGGTAATACCCTACTTCCTGCTTGATTGATCTTGATGAATATGAGTATTACAAGAGTTGATCTACCACGAGATCGTAATGGCTACAACCCTAGAAGTCTAGCCTGTCTGACTATATCCTCCCCTTCGGACTAAGCCCTTCGGTTTACATAAACACCGGAGGGGACTAGGGTTGTACAAAGTCGGTTATAGAGAAAGGAATCTTCATATTTGGACGCCAAGCTTGCCTTCCACGCCAAGGAGAGTCCCATCCGGACACAGGTAGAGTCTTCGGTCTTGTATCTTAACAACCCATTAGTCTAGCCCATGTCCAACAGGCCAGACGCCCGAGGACCCTTAGTCCAGGTCTCCCTCAGCCATCTCTAGCCGATCCTTTAAAAGTTAAAGGGCTAAAACCCATAGTGGATATATATATACTCTAGCATTTTTGGCCATTTCTAGTCGGTCCCCTAAACTTAATGATGTAAACTTCAATTTGATCAAGTTCAAAGAGGTTCAACTGAAAGTAGCATGCATTCAAACATAAACATAGATAGTTTTGCATAACCAAACATAAAACATAAATTTAAACTAAGCTAAAGTACTTTCAGTTGAAGTAGAGGTCGAGCCAATCCTTCCTCGTCAGGTACGCTGTACCGCGAGCCGGGTCCGGGCCGGTGCCGTCATCGGGGTCGTTGGGGAAGACACTCCTCCACTCGTCGACATCGATCTCCTCGTCCTCACCGCCCACCTCGACGCCCTCCGTGACACCGTCCTCGTGCCTTCGACCTCATCATCGGAGAAGAGCGCGATAACCTCGCCGCCCTCCGCGCCAGCAAAGATTGCCCGCTCCACCTCCACGAGCTCCGGGTGCTGCCGGCGGAGCTCTTGCATGTAGGCCTCGATAGCAGCCTCAGCCTCGAGGCGCTCCCACACCTCACGGTCCTCCCATGCCATAGCCCAGCTCACCAGCCCTGGCTCCAGCGGAACAAGGTCGACCAGATGTGTGCCAAAGGGGAAATTGAGCCTAGCCTTCGCGCCGTGGTAGCGGACCTGTCAGCGGTCGTACTCCATGGCCGCGAGCTCGGCCGTGTGGAAGCTACTGAGCCACCAACGGGTGTGGGTCTGCCGATCTATAATCTCGGCGACCCACGTCCCCCACCGCTGCTGTCGGACCCCAAGGAAGGACCTCGTCGACTGCCGGGTCCGAGGGAGGACAGGGAAGTCCTCGAACCGGCGGGCGGATCGGGGGAATGATATGTCTCCAACGTATCTATAATTTATGAAGTATTCATGCCATGTTTACAATAGTTTTATATGATTTGATTAGAACTAACCCGGACTGACACTGTTTTCAGCAGAACTACCGTGGTGTTGTTTTTGTGCAGAAATAAAAGTTCTGGGAATGCAATGAAAATTAACGGAGATTTTTTCTGGAAAATATAAAAAATATTGGAATGAAGAGTTACCGGAGGGGAGTCCCGTGGGCCCCACGAGGGTGGAGGGCGCGCCCACCCCCTTGGGGCGAGTCCTCTGCCTCGTGGACTCCCTGTGGGGCCCCCTGACTTGTTCTCGACGCCATCCTCTCCTATAAATACAGAAAGTCTAGAAAATAACCTAGATCATAAGTTCCGCCGCCGCAAGCCTCTGTAGCCACGAGAAATCAATCTAGGCCCTCTCTGGCACCCTGCAGGAGGGGGCCATCATCATCGGAGGCCATGGAGGAGGATCCCGGAGGGGCCATCATCACCATGAAGGCCAAGGACCAGAGGGAGAACCTCTCCCCATCTAGGGGGGAGGCCATGGAGGAGGAAGCACAAGGGGAAGAACCTCTCCTCCTCTCTCTCGGTGGCGTCGGAGTGCCATCGGGAGGGGTGAGGGAGTCCTGGACTAGGGGGTGTCCGGATAGCCGGACTATCATTATCCGCCGGACTCCAAGACTACGAAGATAGAAGATTGAAGACTCCGGCTCGTGTCCGGAAGGTACTTTCCTTGGCGTGGAAGGCAAGCTTGGCGATACGGATATGTAGATCTCCTACCATTGTAACCGACTCTGTGTAACCCTAGCCCTCTCCGGTGTCTATATAAACCGGAGGGCTTTAGTCCGTAGGAAAAGATACATTACAACAATCATACCATAGGCTAGCTTCTAGGGTTTAGCCTCCTTGATCTCGTGGTAGATCTACTCTTGTACTACCCACATCATCAATATTAATCAAGCAGGACGTAGGGTTTTACCTCCATCGAGAGGGCCCGAACCTGGGTAAAAACATTGTGTCCCTTGTCTCCTGTTACCATCCGCCTAGACGCACAGTTCGGGACCCCCTACCCGAGATCCGCCGGTTTTGACACCGACATTGGTGCTTTCATTGAGAGTTCCTTTGTGTCGTCACCGATAGGCCTGATGGCATCTTCGACCAACAACGCTGTCCTGGGTGAGACTTTTCTCCCCGGGCAGATCTTCATATTCAGCGGCTTCGCACTGCAGGCCAATTCTCTTGGCCATCTAGAGCAGATCAAAAGCTACGCCCCTGGCCGTCAGGTCAGAATTGGGAGCTTAAACTTCACGGCCGATGTCCGCGGAGACTTGATCTTCGACGGATCCGAGCCACAGCTGAGCGCGCCGCACTATGACGACGGGCATGACCTAGTTCTGCCACCGAACAGCGCCCTGGTGGCCGCACCCGGATCCGCTTCGGCCGTTAGCCTAGAGCCGATCGCCCACATCGAGGGACGGTGGATAGACGCCGCCCTGGGCGCTTCAACATACACGGCGATGGAGCCGAACACTGATCTTGTCCCCAGCGAAACTCGTGATTCCGAGGCGCTGGACTCCTCGCCGGACTCCGAACCTCCCGCGCCCCTACCAATCGATCCGGATTGGGCGCCGGTTATGGAATTCACCGCCGCGGACATCTTTCAATACTCACCTTTGGGCGATATCCTGAAGTCACTAAAACATCTCTCGTTATCAGGAGAGTCCTGGCCGGACTATGGCCAGGATGGTTGGGGTTCGGACGACGAAGAAATTCAGATCCCGCCCACCACCCACTTTGTAGCCACTGTCGACGATCTAACCAACATGCTAGATTACGACTCCGAAGACATCGACGGAATAAACGACGACGCCGGAGACGAACAAAAACAGAGCTTATACAGCACAACAGGACCACCTTGTCGCATGACATATATATGGTGGATACCCCAAAGGGGAGCGATAACGAGGACCAACGGGCCACGGCAGAAGATAACCCCGCCGATAAACGACCAAAGCGACGGCGCAAACGATGCGCTAAGTCCCGCCTCGACAGGGCTCACAATCGGACAACGAACATGCACATAAGCAACCGTCCGAACACGATGAGTCAGATAACCAATCCAAGCCCGGCGAAGACAACAGTCCGGACGACCATATGCCTGACACGTCGCCGGAGA
Source organism: Triticum timopheevii (assembly GCA_963921465.1). NCBI lineage: Eukaryota > Viridiplantae > Streptophyta > Magnoliopsida > Poales > Poaceae > Triticum > Triticum timopheevii. The sequence continues at coordinate 274,090,962 of OY997270.1, read as the reverse complement.
GTAAGAACCTTCGGAAAAGACTCGTCAGCACTGCAAGAAGCCTGAAGAAGGAAAAACGGAAGCTCAAAACAGCGGAAGACACACTCAGAATGAGATGGAGCAAAGTGCTCAACACCGCAGATAAGTACGGCAATGGCCACCAATCAAAGAGCTACCCGAAGCGCAAGCTAGTACAGGAATTCGACGAGGAGGCCATAGAGCCTCCACCGTCTAAAAATAAAGGGGCTGCCTGGTCGGATAGACGGCCAGAGGACAGCCCAAATTATGAAAGCGGCGCCACACACAAATCCACCAACGAACTCGGAAGGGTAGATGGCCCAGCCAGGTCCATCTATGGGCCAAAGGAGAAGGCCCCAAGAAGCAAGGTAACACGTCAAGTGCCGGATGATAACGGCACACACAAATACAGGGGCGCCGCACACCCGCTATGTTTCACCGATGAAGTGCTAGACCATGAATTCCCAGCAGGATTTAAACCCATCAACATAGAGGCCTACGATGGAACAACAGACCCTGGAGTCTGGATAGAAGGTTATATACTACATATACCAGAGGAGACGATCTCCACGCCATAAAATATTTACCACTCAAGCTCAAAGGGCCAGCCCGTCACTGGCTTAAAAGCCTCCCAGAAAATACTGTTGGAAGTTGGGAAGAGCTCGAGGACGCGTTTAGAGCAAATTTTCAAGGGACTTATGTCCGGCCTCCGGATGCAGATGATCTAAGTCATATAACTCAACAGCCCGGAGAGTCAGCGCGGAAATTCTGGAACAGGTTCCTTACCAAAAAGAACCAAATAGTCGACTGTCCGGACGCCGAAGCCTTAGCAGCTTTCAAGCACAATGTCCGAGACGAATGGCTCGCCAGGCACCTCGGTCAAGAAAAGCCGAGGACAATGTCCGCACTGACAAGCCTCATGACCCGCTTCTGTGCGGGCGAGGACAGCTGGTTAGCAAGATGCAGCACCAGCGACCCAAGTACATCCGAGATAAGAGATGGAAACGGAAAATCACGGCGCAGAAAAGAGCAGCGCCGGAATAAAGAGAAAAGCCCAAAGAGCACGGCAGTCAACGCCGGATTTAAAAGCTCGCAGCCAAATAATAAAACACAGCCTCTAAAGGATGACAGTGACGAATTGTCCAACTTAAAGAAGATTTTGGGTCGGATATGTCAAATCCATAGTACCCCCGGAAGGCCTGCAAATCACACCCACAGGGATTGTTGGGTTTTCGAACAGTCCGGCCGACTAAATGCCGAACACAAGGGACTCGACGCGTCAAGCGAAGAGGACAAACCCCACCAGCAGAGCACCGGAAAACAAAAGACTTTCCAACAAGGGGTTAAAGCGGTAAACTCACTTCATGTGATAATACGGAAAAATAGTGCGGCACTTTCCAAAAAGAGCTTCGCACGGTCCAACCCAGCAGACAATAGAGATTGGACATCAAAACCAATCACTTTCGACCACTTGGACTATTCCAGAAGCGTTCGAAATGCGGGATGGACTCCCCTGATATTAAATCCCATAATAGACGGATTACAATTTACTAGTGTCCTAATGGACGGAGGCAGTGACTTAAACCTGCTGTATTCCAGAACAGTCCGTAGGATGGGGATAAACCCTGCCAAAATCCGACACAGCCGCACTCCCTTCAGAGGAGTAACGCCAGGCCCTCACGCCAGGTGCACAGGCTCCATATTGCTAGAAGTCGTTTTTGAATCACTGAACAATTATTGACGTGAAAAATTAATTTTTCACCTCGTCCCATTTGAAAGTGAATATCAAGCACTCTTGGGACGTAAGGCTTTTGTCCGCTTCAATGCTATACCGCATTACGCGTCTCTTACACTCAAGATGCCCGGTCCGCGTGGCATCATTTCAGTGCGAGGGTCATTTCAAGACCCCGGACTCCGATAGACGAGTCCGGCGTCAGTAGGCTAGGGGCTCCCTAGCCGCATACCCCTTCACAGGGGGCTGCGCGCACAAACAACCGCGGGTTCATGCGAACTCTTCTTTAATTACTTATATTTTTTATTCTTTATTCGACATATTTTCCGCACAAATTGTTTTTAAACTAAAAGTTCCTCTGTTTCTACAGATGAGCGATGTGCATACCCGTCCAGGATAACGGCGCAACGGAGACACATGCGCAGACGTGCAGTAGGGACCCGTTGTGAGGATTCTTTTCAGATTAAGACCCTGCGTAGACCTTTTTTACTGTCTCTTGTTGTTATTCTCCCTTGGCTTCTTCTTATAGCCAAAGCGGAGCCTGACGCTTTGGCATCGGCCGCGTCAGAAGACCATGCCCGTAACTGGACACTAGGGGCTTAGGGCATCATTCTGCCCATTATTATAAAGACCGAACACCTTAGGGAGTGTTCGGCGTCTCGAGTTAGGCATTATATGCATCAGCTCCGAATCATGTCTTTGGTCAAATGTTGGGTTTGCCCGGCTCCTGTGTTTTGCTGCCTTACGTTCCGTATCATCGGCTAACGCAGCACCAGGAGAACTACTGCGATTGTGCCCCAGTTCGGCTGGGTGAGCACCTCAGTAGAGAAAGCCGAAAACTGACTGTCATGATATAGCGAGAGACTGGTCAACCACTCGATCGACATTTGGAATGTTTAGAATTCCCCGCTTTGACGAAGGACCGCTTCCCGGTCAGGCACTTACGCACCTCGAATTCGGAGAGGTGCGGGGCCACTAGGGGCTATATCGTAGCCCCACCCTCGAGCTCCACTGGCTAAGTGAAAGAGATAAAGCATTATAGTCCGGATTGCCTCGTTCGCTACGCTACCACCTCCTTATAACAGGACCAAGACGTCGGATTAAGTGTGAAAACGCGCTATTTTGCGAACACCCCAGCACCTTGTGCGAGGGGGCTGAAGCCGAAGGCTGCATCTTTCAGGTTATACACAAGTATATGTAAACGGCTGCACAGGAGAAGTTTTACTACTTGGACACAAGTATAAAAGCCAGTTATACCATAATCATTGATCTACAAGTTAATGCGTTCAATTGAACGTTACATTTTTCGAGAACTGCGACTCTATTACATGAGCGCCACGCATAACCTCCCCGAAATAGTGCTCGGCAGGGAGCCGGTTTTCATCCGAACCCCGGGCAGCAACTGTGGTGGCGTCCATCTCCGGACACTGCGCCTTCACACGGGCCAGAGCCATCCGCGCGCCCTCGATGCAGGCCGACCGCTTCATCTCCTTGATATGCGGCACCGCCCCAAGGAATTGCTGCAGTAAGCGGAAGTAGCTCGTCGCCTTGGACCTCTCTGGCCAGACATGGGCCACGATGTCAGTCATGGCCAGTCCGGACAATCTATTTAGTTCGGCCCATTCGGCCAACCGGTCCGTCAGTGGAAGAGGGCGATCCAGACTGTGGAATTGAGACCAATATAACTCTTCCGTCTCGTGATCCCCCTGGCTCCGGAAGTGCTTAACGGCATCAGCCGCACTCGCAGCCAAGTCCATATACGGATCTTCCGAACTCCATAGCCGCTCAAATTGAGCATACTTCGAATCCATAAACCGGTGACGCATCAGAGAAGGCTTGCCAGCCACGATCTCTCCGGCCTGGCGCAGCTCCTCCTTCATAGCCCGCATTGCAGAGCGGGCATCCTTGGCTTCGGCGGTGGCCTTCTTCAGGTCTTCCCGCTCCGATAAGCGCTCCTTTTCAAGAGCCTCATTGCGGTCGGTAGCATCCTTTAATTTCATGGCCAATTCGGCCACCTCCGCCCTGCTTAGGTAGTGCGCTGCCTTTTCGGCCTTCAACTCCTTGGCCGCCCTCGAGGCAGCCGCGTCACTCCTTCGGGCTTGCTCCTTAGCTAGAGCAAGTTCGGCCCGAAGGCTCTCCACAGCAGCAGCACTGTTTGTATAAACAGCATATAACTTATCAGAGGCGGGCTTTGACCCCCTTAATAAAGCGACTGCGGAGAACTATTTTACCTTGCGACTCGTCAAGTCGCCTGTTGACAAGTGCGATGTCCTCATCTGCCAGGTCAAGTTGCTGGGTTAATTCGGCAAAATCATTAGTCCGGCTAGCCCTCGGACCATCCGCCACCTACATAGGAACGACGGAATTCATTACTTTAGATTTCGATCCTCAGTACGCTGTCGTCTCCGACAACCTACTGAGTCTCAGGGGCTACTATCTATACAGGGCGCATTTTTTATATGCAAAACTATTAAAAGACAAAGGGGTGCGCCATTTTCGCATACCTCAAATCCCGCCAGCAAGCTCATGGCGGCATTACGCAATCCGCTTTCAGCGGACGAAATCCTTCCAATCACCATACGCATTAACGCGCGGTGATCTTCTGAAATGGACGCCCTCTCAAGCAGACTCTTCAGTTCTCCCGGCCGGACTCTGGTGGGTGCCGAACTCTCTGGCCCCTCCGGACTCGGGGACGCCCTCCGTGACGACACTTCGGGCTCACCTGCCTCATCTGGCGGCGCTGCGGACGGAGGCGTATCGCTCTCCATCATCTCCGGAAGAAGGTCCCCCGAAGATGAATTCATCTGAGAAGGCTGCAGATCCGAACTGCGATATAAATATTTCGGTTACCCATAGAAGCATAAATGAAGGTACTTCCTTATTAATTAATTTCCTCTTTCATACTCACGGCTCGTTGGAGGGCTGGTCCTTCGGCGATGATTGCGCGTCCGGATTCTCTCCGGACGCCGGACCCCCCGGTGAGGATTTCTTCCCACGCTTAGGGGCTTTGGCCTCCGGATCTTCGGAGGCGGTCCTCTTCTCCCTCTGAAGGGAGGGGTCCTTGGTTCCCTCCTCTTTAGTCGCCCCTTTGGGCGAAGTATTAGCTCCTTTATTTCCCCCGTCGCCCCCCTCTGTGGGTGCAACCTCCAACATTCTGACCAGCACGGGCTCCAGTGCGGTCTCTGGGAGGGGGGCCAGACACCTTATCAGCCTTGATCGCGCCACCCATTCTTGTAAAGAACAAAGGGTCAGGAGACGAACTTTTGAAAGGCATATAAATAGAATGTCCGGACTCTGAGCTATTTACCTGAGTATCCGGGCGATCGCGGCTTAGGCCTGCGTCCTCGGCCGAATCCGGACACGCCACCTGCGGTCCGAAGAACAGCTTGTACATCTCCGTGGGCGACGCACCCATAAAATGTTGGAGAATACGAGGTCCCTCCGGATTGTACTCCCATAGACGGAGAGGACGGCGTTTGCAGGGCGGAAGATGCCTGATTAGCATAACCTGCATCACCTTGATCAGGTTGATCTCCCTCGCTTGGAGGTCTCGAATCCGGCCCTGCAGTGAAGGCACGTCCTCGGACGGCCCCCAGTTGAGCCCTTGGTTGACCCAAGACATCAGTTGGCGTGGAGGTCCCGGGCGGAATGAGGGCGGCAACTTTTGCCTGCTGCCCCTTGGAGCGGTGATGTAGAACCACTCCTACTACCACAATCCGAGTTCCTCTTGGAAGGAACCTTCAGGCCACGGGGCATCAACCTTTTTGCTTATGGTCGCCCCGCCGCACTCCACTTGACGCCCCCCGATCATCTTCGGCTCCACCTTGAAGGTCTTCAGCCATAGGCCGAAGTGGGGAATGACGCGGAGGAAGGCTTCGCAGACGATAATGAATGCGGAGATATGGAGGATGGACTCCGGAGCCAAGTCGTGAAAGTCCAGCCCATAGTAGAACAGAAGCCCTCTCACGAAGGGATCCGTCGGGAAGCCTAAACCCCGACGGAGGTGGGATACGAAGACGACGTATTCACCGGGCTCGGGGGCGGGCACGGCCTGCCCTGGGGCAGGCAACCTGTGCGAAACTTCATAGGCCAGGTACTTGGCCTCTCTCAACTTCAATATGTCCTCCTCCGCATCCACCGGCCCTGGAGGTCGGAGCCGGACATGGTTGAGTATCCGAAGTGCTCGAATCTGAAGCTCTGGGTGTTGGAACTGGGAGCGGAGGAAAGATTCGATGCGAGATTGAAGAACAAGGACAGGCCTTGGTCTCCTTATAAAGGGGAAGAAATACCAAGGGCCGTCTCCGTGACCGTTTGGGATTCCCCTTCGATAGAGAAGGCGTGGCGACGGGAACGGTTGGGTTACCCACGCACGTATTGATGAGGATCCCGGAATAGAGGGGACACGATCTCTACTTCGACAAAGACGTGCCAAGGAAACCGCTTCGCTAAACGTGCTGAGGTGGAATAGTAAAAAACGATTCGAACGAGGGCTTGGTGGCAGTGTGACGTCACGCCGCATAATACGTCAGCAGATTGAGTCAGTGTATATGTTTAATTCTCTCTACGGTGGAATGTGGAAATTATTTTTGCAGAGCCGGACACTATCCTGGTGTTCATCATCTCCTCTGGATTATTCAAGGGAGGAACCCTCCTTGCAACGCCGAATATTATGCACGCCGGACTTATTGTCATTGAAGACTGGTTCAGGGGCTACTGAGGGAGTCCTGGACTAGGGGGTGTCCGGGTAGCCGGACTATCATTATCCGCCGGACTCCAAGACTACGAAGATAGAAGATTGAAGACTCCGGCTTGTGTCCGGAAGGTACTTTCCTTGGCGTGGAAGGCAAGCTTGGCGATACGGATATGTAGATCTCCTACCATTGTAACTGACTCTGTGTAACCCTAGCCCTCTCCGGTGTCTATATAAACCGGAGGGCTTTAGTCCGTAGGACAAGATACATTACAACAATCATACCATAGGCTAGCTTCTAGGGTTTAGCCTCCTTGATCTCGTGGTAGATCTACTCTTGTACTACCCACATCATCAATATTAATCAAGCAGGACCTAGGGTTTTACCTCCATCGAGAGGGCCCGAACCTGGGTAAAAACATTGTGTCCCTTGTCTCCTGTTACCATCCGCCTAGACGCACAGTTCGGGACCCCCTACCCGAGATCCGCCGCTTTTGACACCGACAAGGGGAATCATCGCCGCGGTGATCGTCTTCATCAACGTCACCATCATAATCACCATCCTCATCTCTTTTACGCGGTCCACTCTCCCGCACCCCGCTGTAATCCCTACTTGAACATGGTGCTTTATGCCACGTATTATGATCCAATGATGTGTTGCCATCCTATGATGTTTTGAGTAGATATCCTTTGTCTTTGGGTTGATCAATGATCTAGATTGGTACGAGTTGTATGTTTTATTTTGGTGCTGTCCTATTGTGCCCTTCGTGTCGCGCAAGCATGAGGGATTCCCACTGTAGGGTGTTGCACTACGTTCATGATTCTCTTATAGTGGGTTGCTTGAGTGACAGAAGCATAAACCCGAGTAAGGGGGTTGTGGCATATGGGATAAAGGGGACTTGATGCTTTAATGCTATGGTTGGGTTTTACCTTAATGATCTTTAGTAGTTGCAGATGCTTTCTAGAGTTCCAATCATAAGTGCATATGATCCAAGAAGAGAAAGTATGTTAGCTTATGCCTCTCCCTCATATGAATTGCAATGACGACTACCGGTCTTGTTAACAATTGCCTAGGACAATTCCGCACACCGATCCAGCATTATTCCACACTCGCTATTTATAATATTTAGTAACATATTCTCACTTTATGATAACAGCACCTACTTTTATATTTTAGCTCTCCGATATCATGTAAAGTTATCCTCTTTATACCCACAACATAGTTTTGTTTCTCGTTTCTAGTTGGAAGCAAACGTTCGGTGTAGGTAGAGTCGTATCAGTGGCAGATAGGACTTGAGAGAATATTGCTCTTACCTTTAGCTCCTTGTGGGTTCGACACTCCATACTTATCACTTCCACCATTAGTAATTGATACGATGATTCCCTGCGCTTGGGGATTATCAACCTCTTTTCTGGGGCCATTGCCGGGGAGCAATAGCGTGGGTTTGATATTCTCGTGTGTGCTGGTTTGCTTTCTTCACTAAGTAGATTTATTTTTACCTTTTTGTTTCTGTTTAGTTGTGGGTGAAACATACAAAACATATATTTTAAAATAATGAAAATACAAAAAAATTTACTTGCCTCTCATGCCTAAAAAGTTTTTCAATAAGAGAAGTGATTGGAAGATTATGCACTGAAGAAGTGAGGGTCGACCTTGAGCACTTGTGTTCATGCTCATGGAAACAATGTAAAAAATTTCATGGAAGCTTATCTGAAAATAATCATCCCCTTGTATATATCCATTGTATTATAAAAATAATGTGCCAAGCTTTGGTTTTAGGACGATTAGATTGCCTGTTTACTTTGTGCAGTACAAAAACAGAAACTTTGGCTGTAGCGCGTGAATTTACATTTTTTACTGGAAAGTCAAATGGGTCTGAAACTTTTTGAACATCACTTCTGTACAAATTTTTTAAATTTTCATGTTTTTTCAGAATTTTTTTGGAGTTACGGAAGTTTACTAAACTTCCAGATTACTACAGACTGTCCTGTGTTTGACAGATTTTGTTTTCTATGAGTTGTTCGCTTATTTTGATGAATCTATGGGTAGTATCGGGGAGTATGAAACATGGTGAAGTTGGAATACAGTATATATAGTTCTAATATGAAATTGGAATAAGTTTGCAACAGTACCTAAAGGTAGTGATTTGCTTTATTACACTAACGGATCTCACAAAGTTTTTGTTAAAGTTTTGTGTGGATGAAGTGTTCGAAGATCGAGGAGCTATCAATATGAGAAGAATAAAGAGAGGCAAGAGTTCAAGCTTGGGGATGCCCAAGGCACCCCAAGTAAATATTTCAAAGGATACTCAAGCATCTAAGCTTGGGGATGCCCCGGTTGGCATCCCATCTTTCTTCTTCAACAAATATCGATATATCTCGGTTCTTGTTTTGTTCACATGATTTGTGGCCTTTGTGTTTTTATTTTTCTTTTAAGAACCATGCTAGTATGAGATAGCCCTTCATTGATTTATAGAATACTTCATGTGCTTCACTTATATCTTTTAAGTACGATCTTATAGAATTGCTCTTTGTGCTTCACTTAAATCTTTTGAGTATGGTTTTATAGAATGCTTTGTGTGCTTCACTCATATTTTTTTGGAGCTTGGATATTGGTTAGTCTATATTATTTTCAGAATTCTCCATGAACTTCACTTATATATTTTGGAGTATGAATAATACTATCATCTAAAGTGGGTTTGGAAGAGTGTCAACTTTAGGAATTAGTGATCCCACTATTCCGAATGAGAAGAATTTTGCTTATGTGGGGAGTAGAAAAACTGCTATGCTTGTAGATCATGAAAGAATACTTTATGTGATGGTTATATTTTTGAATTCATTCATTATGCTACTGAAAATTATTATGAGGGAGGAATATATTCTTGTAGGAGTTGCAATAATATCAAGTTTCCTCTCTATGTGCTTAAAGTTTTGAAGTTATACTTGTTTTGCATTTCCTATGCTAGTTGATTCTTGTTCCTATAAATTATGTGCTCACAAAATTCCTAGGAATAGGAAGTGGGTTAGATTTAAATGTGCTAGTCATATTCTTCATGATGCTCTCTTCATGTTTCAATTCTTTTCTTTTATGTGAGCATCATTGAAATCGTCATGCCTAGCTAAAAGGCACTAAAGAAAAGCATTTGTTGGGAGACAACCCAATAGTTACCCTTACTGTTTTCATGTGTTTAAATGATTAAGCTACTGTAGTAATCATGTTTTATAGGTTTTGTTTAAATAAAGCGCCAAGTAAGACCTTTCGGAAGACTTGGGTGAAAGTCAATGTGATCTTGCTGTGAAAAACAGAAACTTTGCGCTCACGAGATTAGCTGCCATTTTTTTATAGAAGAGTGATCTTGAGTTTATTCTTTTTGCAGAATATTAATAGAAAAATTCCTTACTTCCACCAATTTATTTCATAATTTTTTCAGTAGCATAATTATGGTTTCTGTTCAGATCATTACAGACTATTCTGTTTCTGACAGATTCTATTTTTGTTGCATAGTTTGCTTGTTTTCTAGTTTCTATGGCTTATATTTCTCAATATAAATTGTAGAAATGGTATTGTACAGTAGGAATTGTGTGAGAAAAATTATGAACCTTGTCTTTGACAGTACCAAAGTGAATGGTTTACTCTTTATCATACTAACCTATCTCACGAAGTTCCGTTAAGTTCTGTGTCATTGAAGTTTTCAAACTTTGGGTGAGATATCGATATGAGGAGAATAAGGAGTGGAAAGACCCTAAGCTTGGGGATGCCCAAGGCACCCCAAGGTAATATTCAAGGAAGACTCAAGCGCCTAAGCTTGGGGATGCCCCGGAAGGCATCCCCTCTTTCGTCTTCAAAACTATCGGTATACCTTACTCAGAGCTATATTTTTATTCGTCACATGATATGTGTTTTGCTTGGAGCGTATTTTCAATTTTACTTGCTGTTTGAATAAAATCATTGGATCTGAAATCTTGAGTGAAAAATAATCCTCCCATGGGTAGTGAATTATTTGACTACTCAGTGTTCTTCACTTATATCTTTTTGGAGTAGTTTGTCATTTACTCATGTGCTTCACATATATCCTATGAGTAAATGGTTGAATGAATTGAATATCATAAATCTGAATTTATATATGTTTCATATGCTTATACCATGGGGAGTAATGACTTCACACATAATAAGTACAGGCAGTGAACTTATTGAAAGTTAGCAAACGCAGAATTGGTCACTTGAACAATTCATGAAAGAATATTGAAGGAAGAGTGATTTCACATATAAATATACTATCTTGGACATCTTTTGTAATTGTGAGCCCTCATTAAAATATGACATGCTAAAAGGTTGATGTTGGACAAGGAAGACAACTTAATGGGTTATGTTTTCCTATATCCGAAACGTTATATTGTCTTGGATCATTCAACATGTTGAGCTTGCCTTTCCCTCTCATGCTAGCCAAATTCTTTGCACTAAGTAGGAATACTACTTGTGCTTCCAAACATCCCTTAAACCAGTTTTGCCATGAGAGTCCACCATACCTACCTATGGATTGAGTAAGATCCTTCAACTAAGTTGTCATCGGTGCATGCAATAAAAATTGCTCTCTAAATATGTATGATCTATTAGTGTGAAGAAAATAAGCTTTATATGAACTTGTGATAGGGAAGAATAAAAGCGACGGATGTGGCACCCCGGCTCAGAGCGACCAGTTTACCCTGCATTGCCAGCCCAGAGACCTTGTCTTCTGGCAACACACACCAACTTGGTACAGAAAAACAACCACTTTATTCATGCTAGCGGAGCATAGTTCATATTACAATAGTTAGCAAGGCCAAGTGGCACACACGGTGCGGCTGAACAATATGTACATTATTTAGTGAACATAAAGGGGCCTCAATATGCGGCAGCGGAACAAAGTTGTAGTGGAACTCCATAGCACAGGGACACCGATGTGGACACGATCTAGACTTGAACAACTCTCCTTTCCAATGAGACTTTCTTGAAATCTGGCATGACACGCCAGGTCAGTACATTGAATGTACTTGCAAGCTCACAACAAGCATAATCATAATGACAAACAATATCATGATATTTAACCAATTAATGACAATGCAACAATATATATATCCATCATGCTGTAATCATGCTCAAGTGGTACTCGTCCCATGGACTGGCTTACCGAACGTGATCATTGCCAGACCACAAACATGAAGAACTTCACAACAATCTCGTGATCCTTACGGCAATCACAACCCTGACCAACACTTGGTCTCAAACAGTGATCCTTACGGCGATCACAACTAGACCACACCTGGTCCAACTCAACACGATGGCCTCACTGCCATTACCTCAGTGCAAATCTTAGTGTGCAAAATTATTAAGTGTTGACCCATGGTGTACCCTACTTTCGAGCGTGTCCGTAACCGTGGACTCGGCTATCGATAGATTAATACACTCTGTAGAGGTAGTGCACTAGACCCACACTACGGAACCCATGGCCTCGCACTCCCATTTGGTGGACCAACGGCATTCCGACGAAACCACTTCATTGTCATGACACTCTCCCGGCTACTCCGACTCAATCCCCATTGGGCTAGTCTTAGGTGGCCCCGTGTCTACCTCAAGACACCTGAAACCACCGTCGTGGCAACGATCCACTCTGGGACCCAAACACTTAACTCATCATCGGGCACACAAGGTTATGCCTGCTTACCGGGCCAGGGTATAGCACGCCCATAACCTTCCCTAGATGGAGGCACCGACCAGAGGCATGACAATGAAACGCATTAAGGTCATCCCATACCGGCAAATGTGGTTGCACTGGGAAAAACTCGTTTGAGCGGCACCACGACCCGGTCAACAACATATTCAAGTTGAGTGATTTATCAGGTTCAACTTAAAGTGAATGTAACAAGGTGTCATAATACCATGCTATGCATCACTAACATATGCATCACATAACCATGAAAATTTACTAAATCAACTACGCTCCCACGGAGCCATCATCAACTCAAGATACTTCTCTGGTTAAGATCAAACCTCACTTAAACCAGAATCCTTTCTAGCAATCTCATCATTTTTCATCATGCAAGAATAATAATTAAACTAATTATTAACCTCCATGACCATATCATTTTATCATTACTCATATCTAAGTTCTTGTTAGATTATCAGGAAGATTCATTTCAAACTTTCTGTAAATCAGGCATATTTAACATGACAAGCACTTAACAGAATATAATCATCATAATTATTGTTTAAATGCAGGAATAATCATAAGTTCAAGGAGGAAAATCACAAATATTGAGGTGGCACTATGAAAATGTTGCTGTGGCTTGCCTTAGTGCTGATGAGGTTCACAACTCTCCTGGTGATCCTCAAGACAAGCTTGCTCTTCTGAAAATAAATAAAGCCACAAAAAGAAAACATCAAGAAACCTTCTGAAAATTACCAGAAAATCTAGACAACAAGGAAAATCCCATCTTTTGGGTGCTTTTTGATTTTTGGGCAAAGAACACAATGCAAAAAGAATAAATGCATTTGGACTTATAGATAAAAAGTTATGGCTGTTTGAAGTTTCCTGGATTTAAATGAATTTGAAATAAAAATAAAAAAACTGGGGGGGGTGACGTCGAAGGCGTAAAAGCCCAAGGCGCCACCACTCGTACCGCTTCACGCGCGTACTGAGTGGCTGACTAGCGTGCCCCGCTAGTCAGGCCAGAAGGAGGGGGGAGAAGGAAACAAAGGGAGGCGGAGCTTCGCCGGAGCACACGCCGGTGATGAGGGTTCTTGGGGTCAAACGAGAGGGGGGGATCGAAGGAGAACAAGATTGCGCACCTGCCCGTACCCGTAGCGTGGCTAGAGGTGACCGGACGGTGTCGGAAACGGCCTCTCCAGTGGAGACAGAGGGCAGGGGTCGCCGGAGACGAAGACGAAGGCGGCTCGGGGCGGATCCAAGGGCTCCAGCGGGGTGGAACGGCTTCACCGAAGAGTGGCGGAGGCCCTGGCAGGGTCTCCCTGGCCTGGGAGGGGTCGGAGTTGTGGGGACGATCCAGAGGGGATCGCCGGTGAGCTCGGGCTTCGGGACGGCAGCCCGTGGCCTGCCCGGCTGGGCTGCGGCTTTTACTGCCTTGTGGAGGGTGTGGGAGTGCTGCGGGTGCTCAGGGAGGGCTGGGGTGGCGGCATTTATAGGCGGGCGGCGAGAGGGGTTCGGGCTCCGCCGGAGGACACCTGTCCACGGCGCCCGGCGATAAATGGCGTCAGTGAGAGAGGGGGATGATGACGGAGGTCACGCGGGAACTATTAGCAGGCGCGGACAAGCACAGGAGCGAGGGGGACGACGACGAGCACAGTGCGCCGTGCACTGTGTCATTGGCCGGACCGTGCCCATGCCCGCTGTGGCGAGCTGCGACATCGGTGAGTGCCGAGGGATTTAAGGGGGTGGAGACGGGGATGGTGGCGAGGCTTGGCATGCTCAGGCAGGCTGGTAGCAAGCACGCGCTCAACAGAGTGCTAGGCGGCACGCAGAGCGTGTGTTTTGCATGCCAGCACGCCCGGACGAACGCGGTCACCGCGTGAACCGTGACATCAGTCCACCCTAAGTGCTAACTTGATTTCTGGCGTGTAGTCCTTGGTAGTTTGAAGCGTTACCATGGTTGGGCTTGGATCCAGGTGCAGTAGAAATGGATTTGTACTGCTAGCAAGTTTCTAGACAATAGGAGATTTACTGTGGTCAAACCACTGGGAGTTAAGGGCTGAGCTTTGGAGGTTTACTTACACTTACTAAGGTAAATAGGCACAGGAAAAACCAGCTACAATGGCGCTAGTAAAATGGTAGTTGCTGTAGAAACTACCATTATGTCCAGAAATGAATTTATTTTCTGTAGTCAAAATATTCCAAAGGGCGATGAAATATTTTTGCTAAGAAAGGTGCCCTAGGGTTCAAAGAATAATTGGGATTTTTCTCAGGATTTTTGGGACAAGAAAAATTAGGGTTGCTTTGGAGCACCAAGGGCTAGCTAGGGTTTTGGAGGGCAAAATGAATATTTTTCATTTAAGAAAAATATTCCAAGCATATTTTGAGTTGATCCAGAGGTGAAATGATGGTTTTGAGGAGGAGAGGGAGCACTTGGGTGAAAATCAAGGGGTACCCAAGTGGTTAAGTCCAAATGAAGTGATTCAAAAACCCTAAATTCAAAACCAACTCAACTGAAAACCAGGCAAAGAAAAGAGGGCAAAAACCAGGCTGTCACAAACCTCCCCAACTTAGAATGAATCTCGTCCTCGAGATTCGGTTGCTTGGGAAAACCATTCCGGATAACATGACCTTAGAAATTCTTCTGATTCCCAGGTTGATTCTGACTCGGTATGATGCTTCCATTGGACCTTGTAAAACTTCCGTGTTTTACTGCGAGTGACTCTTTCCATCTGATCCAAAATTTTCACCGGCCTTTCTTCATACCTTAAGTCCTTTGCCAGCTCTATTTCTGTCAAATCAGTCTTTTTCTCAGGCGGCGATATGCACCGTCGCAATTGTGAAACATGGAACATGTTGTGCACGTCTGACAACTCAGGGGGCAACTCCAACTGGTATGCCACAGCACCCACTCGTGTCATAACGGGAAATGGACCAATAAATCTGGGTGCCAATTTTCCACGAGTCTGAAACCTCTTGATACCTTTCATAGGCGTGACTCAAAGATAGACATGTTCTTCGAGTTCAAAGCTGATCTGATGGTGCTTTGCATCATAATAACTTTTCTGTCGTGATTTGGCCAATTGCAGTCTGTCTCGGATCTCCTTGACTTGCTTTTCGGCTTCCAGCATGAGATCCGTTCCGAAAATATGGCTATCTCCGGTTTGAGACCACTTTAATGGAGTGCGGCACTTACGGCCATACAAAACTTCATACGGTGACATCTTTAAACTGGTTTGGAAGCTATTGTTATACGAGAACTCGGAGTACGGCAAGCAATCTTCCATTTTGGGCCTTGGGCCAAAACACAGGCTCGCGGCTGATACGTCTCCAACGTATCTAATTTTCCACACTTTTGCCCTTGTTTTGGACTCTAACTTGCATGATTTGAATGAAACTAACCCGGACTGACGTTGTTTTAGCATAACTGCCATGATGTTGTTTTGTGTGTAGAAAAGAAAAGTTCTCGGAATGACCTGAAAATCCATGGAGGCACTTTTTGGAATTAATAAGAATTTCTGGGCGAAAGAAATATACCAGGGGGCCCAGGGCTTGTCCACGAGACAGGGGGACGCGCCCCCCCTGTAGGGCACGCCCCCTATCTCGTGGCCCCCTGGACCTCCATCGACTTCAACTCCAACTCCATATATTCACGTTCTGGGAGAAAAAATCAGAGAGAAAGTTTCATCGCGTTTTATGACACGGAGTCGCCGCCAAGCCCTAATCTCTCTCGAGGTGGCTGATCTGGAGTCCGTTCGGGGCTCCGGAGAGGGGGATTCGCCATCGTCGTCATCATGAACCATCCTCCATCACCAATTTCATGATGCTCACCGCCGTGCGTGAGTAATTCCATCGTAGGCTTGCTGGACGGTGATGGGTTGGATGAGATTTACCATGTAATCAAGTTACTTTTGTTAGGGTTTGATCCCTAGCATCCACTATGTTCTGAGATTGATGTTGCTATGACTTTGCTATGCTTAATGCTTGTCATTAGGGCCCGAGTGCCATGATTTCAGATCTGAACCTATTATGTTTTTATGAATATATGTGTGTTCTTGATCCTATCTTGCAAGTCTATAGTCACCTATTATGTGTTATGATCCGACAACCCCGAAGAGACAATAATCGGGATACTTCTCGGTGATGACCGTAGTTTGAGGAGTTCATGTATTCAGTATGAGCTAATGCTTTGTTCCGGTTCTCTGTTAAAAGGAGGCCTTAATATCCCTTAGTTTCTGCTAGGACCCCGCTGCCACAGGAGGGTAGGACAAAAGATGTCATGCAAGTTCTTTTCCATAAGCACGTATGACTATTTACAGAATACATGCCTACATTACATTGATGAACTGGAGCTAGTTTTGTGTCACACTATGTTATAACTATTACATGAGGAATCACATCCGGCATAATTATCCATCACTGATCCATTGCCTACGAGCTTTTCACATATTGTTCTTCACTTATTTACTTTTCCGTTGCTACTATTACAACTACTACAAAAACCCCAAAAACATTTATCTTTACTTTTCCACTTTTACTTTTATTATCATACTACTTTTGCTACTAAATACTTTGCTGCAGATACTAAGTTATCCAGGTGTGGTTGAATTGACAACTCAACTGCTAATACTCAAGAATATTCTTTGGCTCCCCTTGTGTCAAATCAATAAATTTGGGTTGTACTTCACCCTCGAAAGCTGTTGCGATCCCCTACACTTGTGGGTTATCAAGACTAATTTCTGGCGCCGTTGCTGGGGAGCATAGCTCTATTCTCTGAGTCACTTGGGATTTATATCTATTGATCACTATGAAGAACTTGAAAGACGAGCGAACCTCTTTTTTACCCTCAACTACGAGGGGAGGTAAGGAACTGCCATCTAGCTCTGCACTAGATTCTCCTTCCGTTGTTAGTAGGCTTGCGACACCTAAACCTGCTACTCTATGAATTATTATGTGTCGCATGTTATTGCTGATACCACTTCTGCTATGCATGATGAAACTACTTCTATTTTTGATACTACTTTGCCATTAGGTGAATTTCTTGATGAACAACTTGCTAGAGTTAGGGGGAATGAAAATATTGAAGAACCTATTATTGATGATAGTGATGATGAAGGTTCTCCCAATGATTATGTATTGCCTGTTGTTCCTAAGGATTATGTTATGAATGAAGAAGCTGCTAGGGAAATCTTTGCTTGCAATGATAGATATGATCTTAAGAAATTATTAGCTAAATGGAAGCAACAGTCTCTTAATGCTAGAACGAAACCCGATCATGCTTTTGCTACTTCACCTATTTGTGTTACTGATAAGGATTATCAATTCTCCGTTGATCCTGATATTATTACTTTAGTTGAATCTGATCCTTTTTATGGCCTTGAATCTGAAACTGTTGTGGCACATCTTACCAAGTTGAATGATATAGCTACCCTGTTTACTAATGATGAGAAGTCTCGCTATTATTGTATCCTTAAGATATTTCCATTCTCATTAAAGGGTGATGCTAAGACTTGGTATAATTCTGTTGCTCCTGGTTGTGTGCGTAGTCCCTAGGATATGATTTATTACTTCTCTGCTAAATATTTCCCTGCTCATAAGAAACAAGCTGCCTTGCGGGAAATATATAATTTTGTGCAAATCAAAGAAGAGAGTCTCCCACAAGCTTGGGGGAGGCTTCTCCGGTTACTTAATGCTTTGCCTGATCATCCTCTTAAGAAAAATGAAATACTTGATATCTTTTATAATGGACTAACCAATGCTTCCAAGGATTACTTTGATAGTTGTGCTGGTTGTGTTTTCTGGGAAAGAACAGTCGATGAAATGGAAATATTATTGAATAATATGTTGACCATTGAAAATAATTGGACTCTTCCTGAGCCAATTCCTGAAGTAATTCCTGAACCAATTGAGCTAACTCCTGAGCCTATTCCTAAACCTACTCCGAAGAAAAGAGGCGTTCTATTTCTCAGTCCTGAAGATATGCAAGAGGCAAAGAAATCAATGAAAGAAAAAGGTATTAAAGCTAAAGATGTTAAGAATTTGCCACCTATTGAAGAAATACATCGTCTTAATCTACCGCCTGTTGAAGAACCATATTGTCTTGATAACCCAACACAGGTAGTAAAGGTAAATTCTCTCTATAGATATGATAAAGTTGAAATCCCCTCTACTAAATTTCATTGCCCATGCTTAGATGAACTTGATGACTTTATGGCTAGACAAGAGAGTTTTAATGCTTATATTGGTAGAGAGTTAAAGAATAATGCTTTCAAGATAGGACACGTAAGCGATAATCTGGCTAGAGTTAAAGATGAACTCAAACTCGTTAGCAAATATGCTTCTATGGTTGCTACTCAAGCTGAGCAAGTACTTAAAGCTCAGAATGATTTGCTTGATGAAATAAATAATAAAAATGACTTTGCTGTTAGAGTGGCTACTAGAACTGGTAGAATGACTCAGGAACCTTTGTATCCTGAAGGCCACCCTAGGAGAATCAAGCAAGATTCTCAGAGAAATAATTTAGAGGCACCTAGTTCTTCTAAAAATAAGAAAAAGAAGAACGATAGCACTTTGCATGCTTCTAGTGAACCTACTGTAGACACACCTGAGAATCCCAATGATATTTCTATTTCTGATGCTGAAACACAATCAGGTGATGAACATGAACTTAGTGATAATGTTAATGATAATGTTCATGTTGATGCTCAACCTAGCAAAAACAATGATGTAGAGATTGAACCTGCTGTTGATCTTGATAACCCACAATCAAAGAATCAACGTTATGATAAGAGAGATTTTGTTGCTAGGAAGCACGGTAGATAAAGAGTACCATGGGTTTAGAAACCCATGCCCTTTCCTCCTAAACCATCCAAGACAAAGGATGATGAGGATTTTGAGCGCTTTGCTGAAATGATTAGACCTATTTTCTTACGTATGCGCTTAACTGATATGCTCAAAGTAAATCCCTATGCTAAGTATATGAAGGATATCATTACAAATAAAAGAAAGATATTGGAAGCTGAAATTTCCACCATGCTTGCTAATTACACTTTTAAGGGTGGAATACCAAAGAAACTTGGAGATCCGGGTGTGCCAACTATACCTTGTTCCATTAAAAGAAATTATGTTAGAACTGCTTTATGTGATCTTGAAGCCGGTGTTAGTGTTATGCCTCTCTATTTATATCGTAGACTTGAATTGAATAAGTTGACACCTACTGAAATATCTTTGCAAATGGCTGATAAATCAACTGCTATACCTATCGGTATTTGTGAGGATGTGCCTGTTGTGGTTGCAAATGTAACTATCTTAACGGACTTTGTTATTCTTGATATTCCCGAGGACGGTAGTATGTCTATTATCCTTGGTAGACCTTTTCTTAATACTGCAGGGGTTGTTATTGATGGCAACAAAGGCAATGTCACTTTTCATGTTAATGGTAATGAGCATACGGTACACTTTCTGAGGAAACAATCCCAAGTACATAGCATCAATTCTATTGGACAAGTTCCAACTATTATTATTGGAGGTTTTGAATTTCCTCTCCCTACTGTCAAGAAAAAGTATGATATTCTTATTGTTGGAGATTTTCATATCCCCGTTGAGGTAACTTAGTGTTATTCGAAATTTCTCCGGTTCCGTGTTATTCGGAATGAGTTTGTTAACAAGACTTGATCAACCTTGTTAGTGGATTCATTTTGATGATCATGAGATGGATGAAACTAGAAGGCACAACCTTCTGTACCCTCTTTTTACTTTCTGTTATTTAGTATAAATAAAGCAAAAATAGTATTATCCGTCTGTTTTCTGAATTATCCGTGCAATAAAAAATAGTCCGAAAATAAAAGTGCTCCAAATGCCCTGCAAATTTAGTATGATTTTTTCTGGAATATTTGAGGATTTTAGGCACTGAAAACACTTCAAGAGGGGCAAGCACCAGGCCACGAGAGTGGAGGCCCCCCCCCCCTATGGGGCGCGCCCCCTATCTTGTGGGCCCCTGGCGCCCCCCCTCCACTTATGCCAGCACCCACACACTTCATCTTCTACCCAAAAAAATCCCCATCCAGCTCAAGCACGAGTTCTAGCTCATTTTGCTGCGATTTTCGATCTCCTAGCTCAAAGCTCCATTTACAAAACTGCTTTGGGAGATTGTTGCTTGGTATGTGACTCCTCCATTGGTCCCATTAGTTTTTGTTCTAGTGCTTTATTCATTGCAAATTTTTGCTGCATAGGTGACCATGTTCTTGAGCTTGCATGTTAAATTTATGAGGTCCCAAGCAATTCTAATGCATGATATAGTCTCTAGGCACTTGTAGGAGTAGTTGCTACCAATCTTGTTTAGTTTTATTCACTTTTATTTTGAAGTTACTAAAATTTCAGAAAAAGAATTATGCTTAGAAGAATGTACCAAGGTGGTTCCTCGGCAAAGAAAGGGCCAAGGATTGCTCTACGTGAGCCAGATGTTTAATTGCCGAGGGACGCAAATGTACGGGCTTGTGAGTGGCCATCCGATGATTTATGGTCGAAGCAGGCTTCAAGGAGGAATTTGACGCGTATGTGCGTAATGCCGAGCTGGAGGACTTCTTACAAGATAAGTGTCCTCAGTACTATCAATTGACTGATTCCTTTGTGCGGAGGTTCCAATATAACTGTACACGTAATTCTCCTAGTGTCATGTTTGATATTTATGATACATCTTACACCATGGATTTAGAGGATTTCACAACTGCTTGCAAACTCGCACAGTGGGGTAATATTAATGATCCTCGCAAATCTGAATTTAGTGATTTTCTTGCTAGTATTAATGTGGGAGAATCTAGTGACATAGCACAAGTTACCATAGGGAGCATTCATTTTCCTGCTATACATTATTTTGCTCTCTTTATTGGTAGATGCATTAATGGTGAGGACGAAGCATGTCACATGTGTGTCCCTGATCATTGTGTCCTCAAGAGTGCTGTGTCAGGTTATAAAGGTTATAACTTGGGGGCAATAGTTGCACGTAGGTTGCAGAATAATAGTAGAAAGGGAAATTTATTTGGAGGAATTTATGCAACCCATGTGGCCAATTATCTTAATATAGCCCCACGAGAGGGGGATATGATTTTACCTCCTGTTTATTTGGATAAAGAAGCTATGTTCAATCATCATTTTCTTGAGAGGAATGAACAATTCCTCCATTATCGACTAATCTATGACAGAGCAACATCATCCCTGTTACTCTTCCTGCTCCCTACCTTTTTGATTATCAGGCAAAAGGAAGATATGTTGTCACCAGGGAGGAAGCAGCCGAATACGAGAGGGGAGTGGAGGCAGCTCGTCAACACGCTGCAACTCAGGAGGCAGTTGCTGCTACATCTCAGTACAACCCCGGTTTCACTTATGGATATCAGCCAGGCGATCCTTGGTATTAGACCAACTTAGGCCAAAAGCCTAAGTTTGGGGGAGTACGTATTTCTCACCGACTTTACATTCATGTTCATACACTAGTCATCGGTGCTCATACTCTTTCATTGTATTATCCATGTTAGTTTAAATTTCTTTTTCTAGTTTTCTTATTCTGTGTTTGATAAACCTTAAGAAAAACCAAAAAAATTAGTTAGTTTAATTTCCATGCTTGTAGGAGAATTTAAAATGAAAACCCAAAAAGATTTCTTGTTCTTCTTCTTACTTGTTGGGAGCTTTCCCGTGTAAATAGTTTTCTTTTCTTTTCTTTTATTTGGGGGTCGAGAAGACCATATTGAAAATGTTTAGCGGCTCTCGTATGCATGATTGTTTATTTAACTTAGAGCCCATATTATCTTGTCTTCTCTCTTGAGTTGAATGCTTGCAGATTCCAGCTTAGTCCAATGCACGTGCACTCTTATTATTATACACATCGTTCGATCATGCAAGTGAAAGGCAATAATGACGATATATGATGGACTTATTGGGATCAGAAAAGATGGTATGAACTCGACCTCTCTTGTTTTTGTAAATATGATGAGTTCATCGTTTCTGAGTCAGCCTATTATGAGGTAAACATATTTGCAATGACATTTACAGATTATAGTTGTTTCTGCCATGCTTGATTAGCTATGAGTTATAATGGTTTACCTTGCGTGCCAACATGCTATTAGAATGATTATGATGTGGTATGGGATCCTCCTTTGAATGAATTGAGTGACTCGACTTGGCACATGTTCACGCATGTAGTTGAATCAAATCAACATAGCCTTCACGATATTTATGTTCATGGTGGATTATATCCTACTAATGCTTGTATTCGGTGTGAATTAATTCTAATGCGTGTTCATGACTGTTGTCGCTCTCTCAGTTGGTCTCTTCCTAGTCTTTTGCTAGCCTTCACCTGTACTAAGCGGGAATACTTCTTGTGCATCCAAACTCCTTAAACCCCAAAGTTGTTCCATATGAGTCCACTATATCTTCCTATATGCGGTATTTACCTGCCGTTCCAAGTAAATTTGTATGTGCCAAACTCTAAACCTTCAAATGAAATTCTGTTTTGTATGCTCGAGCAACTCATGTTACAACTAGGGCCGCCTATATCTTCCATGCTAGGTGGGTTATTCTCAAGAGGAGTGGACTCCGCTCCTCATTCACGAGAAAGGGCCGGTAACCGGGATGCCCAGTCCCATGATCCAAAAAGATCAAAGCAAATCAAAATAATTAAACAAAACTCCCCCAGGGCTGTTGTTAGTTGGAGGCACTCGTTGTTTCGAGCAAGCCATGGATTGATGCTTGTTGGTGGTTGGGGGAGTATAAAACTTTACCATTCTGTTTGGGAACTGCCTATAATGCATGTAGTATGGAAGATACATCCATCTCATAGTTGTTGCGTTGACAGTGAAAGTATGCCACTCAAAATGTTATTCAATCTCTATTTTAAAATCGAGCTCTGGCACCTCTACAAATCCCTGCTTCCCTCTGCGAAGGGCCTATCTATTTACTTTTATGTTGAGTCATCATCCTTCTTATTGAAAGCACCCGCTGGAGAGCACACTGTCATTTGCATTCATTACTATTGGTTTATATTTGGTATGACTTGAATGGATCTCTTTTACCATGAATTACAATGTTTAGTCAGTCCTTGATCTTTAAAGGTGCTCTGAATTTATGTTTTGCTGTCTCAGAAAGGGCTAGCGAGATACCATTTTGTTATATCATGTTATAATTATTTTGAGAAAGTGTTGTCATCCGAGTTTTATTATTATGGCTCGCTAGCTGATTATGCTATTGATATGAGTAATTGTGAGACCTAAGTGTTATTGTTAGTATGGTTAGTTCATAGTATTTGCTGAAACTTGAATGCTGGCTTTTCATGTTTACGACAACAAGAGAAAACAGAGTTTGTAAAAGTTTTTCTTTATCACTTTCAGTTTATCAACTGAATTGCTTGAGGACAAGCAAATGTTTAAGCTTGGGGGAGTTGATACGTCTCCAACGTATCTACTTTTCCAAGCACTTTTGCCCTTGTTTTGGACTCTAACTTGCATGATTTGAACGAAACTAACCCGGACTAGCACTGTTTCTAGCAGAACTGCCATGATGTTGTTTTATGTGTAGAAAAGAGAAGTTCTTGGAATGACCTGAAAATCCACGGAGGCACTTTTTGGAATTAATAAGAATTTCTGGGCGAAAGAAATATACCAGGCGGCACAGGGCCTGTCCACGAGACATGGGGGCTCGCCCCCCTGTAGGGCGCGCCCCCTATCTCATGGGCCCCCGGGACCTCCACCGACCTCAACTCCAACTCCATATATTCACGTTCGGGGAGAAAAAAATCAGAGAGAAAGTTTCATCGCATTTTACGACACGGAGCCGCCGCCAAGACCTAATCTATCTCGGGAGGGCTGATCTGGAGTTCGTTTGGGGCTCTGGAGAGGGTGATTCGTCGCCGTTGTCATCATGAACCATCCTCCATCACCAATTTCATGATGCTCACCGCCGTGCGTGAGTAATTCCATCATAGGCTTGCTGGACGGTGATGGGTTGGATGAGATTTACCATGTAATCAAGTTAGTTTTGTTAGGGTTTGATCCCTAGCATCCATTATGTTCTGAGATTGATGTTGCTATGACTTTGCTATGCTTAATGTTTGTCAGTAGGGCCCGAGTGCCATGATTTTAGATCTGAACCTATTATGTTTTCATGAATATATGTGTTTTCTTGATCCTATCCTGCAAGTCTATAGTCACCTATTATGTGTTATGATCTGACAACCCTGAAGTGACAATAATCGGGATACTTCTCGGTGATGACCGTAGTTTGAGGAGTTCATGTATTCACTATGTGCTAATGCTTTGTTCTGGTTCTCTATTAAAAGGAGGCCTTAATATTCCTTAGTTTCCGCATGTTCTGGAGTTCATGCATGTTCTTTTCCATAAGCATGTATGACTATTTACGGAATACATGCCTACATTACATTGATGAACTGGAGCTAGTTTTGTGTCACCCTATGTTATAACTATTACATGTGGAATCGCATCCGGCATAATTATCCATCACTACAAGAAATATGTCAACTAGTGACCTTTTGTCAGTGACCCTGGAAGAATTGGTCATAGATCTATGGCCATTTCAGACCAATTGGTCAAAAGTTGTTCGAGGGGCTCCAAACCCTAAACCATTGCGACCATTTTGGTCAGAAAGGTAGTAATTTCCTTACACGAAAAGGTCACAAAGCAAACAGTGCTAGTCCCCTGCCTTATTTCTAGTTGTTAATGACCAATATAGATGGTCATAGCCTTGTAGATTGTGGTGGGTTGTGATGACTAGGCGCCATCTCATCAGTTTTGCCTATGTGTCATGTCCATGTGGCGGTTTTTGCCCTAGGTTGTGAAGCAACCTATATTTCTGTTATTCCCAAAATTCCCAAAAAAATCTCATAAATTCTTTGGGTCATATCTTCGTCAAATATGTAAAAACCTTCCTTGCCTAGTTCAAAAATAATTCAAAAATATTCATTTTCCTATTCTGATCAGAGCAGCACTTTGTGAAGGAAGTACCACTTTGGCATGTCCAAATGGTATCCATTTTCTACAGTGCTTTCCTATGCCCAAATAACCATCCTCCACCAAATGCCAGCTCAATCCATTCATTATTTTGAGCCCAGCTTCAACATTCGTATTTATGTCCAGTGTGGTAGTTTGTAAAGCAAGTACCACCTAGGCTCCTCCTTTTGAGGTGAATTTTTTTGAATACGGTCTTCTTAGTAACTGATCATCCTCAGCCAAAACTCACGCCCATTAGCCATGTGCATTTCCCGTACCGCAAATCAACACTTGGCTGCTAATTCATGTTTGAGCATCGATCGGTCTCCTCGTGAGAATCTTATGTTGTGATTTTATTCCTAGCACCTACCTGGGGATTGCCCAACCCACTAGACATGCCTAGGCCTCCCAGAACACATGGCAACGCAACGGTCACGCGGTGACCACACGGCGGGCATGCGAGCTTACGCGCTCTAGAGTTGGGGCCCTCGGCCACCGTCCGAACCTCGATGTCTCGCCATCAAACCATGTATTTCTGATTAAATAGATACTTATTTACCTAGAAATGATTTTTGGAAAAAATAAAGAGCAAACTATGAGGCAGCTGCAGTTCAAATTTGACCCGTTTCCAGCTGAATCGATGGCAATTTGTCTTTTTCACCAGAGGTGGATCAAAACTTTTTTCACCCAACCATTTTGTCAATTGTGCATTATATATGGCCTAGTATTTTATAAAATTGATTTGGTCCATTTTTGCAACAATTATTTGGTAGTTCCTTCACAAAAAAACCTCCTTTTGGGCACTCGAAAAATGAAAAATGAAATTTCCGTGCAAAGAAAATGAAAACTTCCTTAGGCAACATTGTTTGGAATTCCAAGATGTACCCTTGTGCACAATATGAGATCATTTGAACAAACTATGCCATGAATGTGGCCATAAGATTGATCATTTGGCTTGAAAGCCATGAATCTTCACGCATGATAGCTCATTTCTGAGAACACTTTTTTAAAATAATTACCGTATTACAAGTTTATTATTTTTCCTGGAAACTTGGTCACATATAATGACACAATGCGAAGGTTTTCCAATTTTTTGATTTTTTTGAATTTTTTATGCCCGTTTCAAAATGCGGTCAAAACGACGGGCTTGACCGTTCCTAGCTAGTGGTTGAATCTTGGATTTTTTTGGTGTTTCTATGATTAAATAGCTACTTATTTACCTAGAAATGATTTTTGGAAAAAATAAAGAGCAAACTATGAGGCAGCTGCAGTTCAAATTTGACCCGCTTCCAACTGAATCGGCGGAAATTTGTCTTTTTCATGAGAGGTGGATCAAAACTTTTTGCACCCTACCATTTTGTCAATTGTGCATTAAATATGTCCTAGTATTTTAGAAAATTGATTTGGTCCAATTTTGCAACAATTATTTGGGAGGTCCTTCACAAAAAAACCTCCTTTAGGGCACTCGGAAAATGAAAAATGGTTTTTTCGTCCAAAGAAAATGAAAACTTCCTTAGGCAACCTTGTTTGCCATTCCAATATGCACCCTTGTGCACAATATGAGATCATTTGAACAAACTATGCTACGAATGTGGCCATAAGATTGATCATTTGGCTTGAAAGCCATGAATCTTCACAAATGATAGCTCATTTCTGAGAACACTTTTTTAAATTAATTGCCGTATTACAAGTTTGTTATTTTTCCTGGGAACTTGGCCACATATAATGACACAATGCGAAGGTTTCCCAATTTTTTGATTTTTTTTGAGTTTTTTATGCCCGTTTCAAAATGCGATCAAAACAGCGGGAATGACCGTTCCTAGCTAGTGGTTGAATCTTGGAATTTTTTTGTTGTTTCTCTGATTAAATAGATACTTATGTACCTAGAAATGATTTTTGGAAAAAATAAATAGCAAACTATGAGGCAGCTGCAGTTCAAATTTGACCCGCTTCCAACTGAATCGACGGGAATTTGTCTTTTTCACCAGAGGTGGATCCAAACTTTTCGAACCCAACCATTTGGTCAGTTGTGCATTAAATATGTCCTAGTATTTTACAAAAATGATTTGGTCCAATTTTGCAACAATTATTTGGGAGGTCCTTCACAAAAAAACCTCCTTTTGGGCACTCGAAAATAAAAAATGGTTTTTTCGTCCAAAGAAAATGAAAACTTCCTTAGGCAACATTGTTTGGAATTCCAATATGCACCCTTGTGCACAATATGAGATCATCTGAACAAACTATGCCATGAATGTGGCCATAAGATTGATCATTTGGCTTGAAAGCCATTGATCTCCACACGGGATAGCTCATTTCTAATAACACTTTTTTAAAATAATTGCCGTATTACAAGTTTGTTATTTTTCCTGGGAACTTGGCCACATATAATGACACAATGCCAAGGTTTCCCAATTTTTTGATTTTTTTGAATTTTTTATGCCCGTTTCAAAATGCGATCAAAACAGCGGGAATGACCGTTCCTAGCTAGTGGTTGAATCTTGGAATTTTTTTGGTGTTTCTCTGATTAAATAGATACTTATGTACCTAGAAATGATTTTTGGAAAAAATAAATAGCAAACTATGAGGCAGCTGCAATTCAAATTTGACCCGCTTCCAACTGAATCGACGGGAATTTGTCTTTTTCACCAGAGGTGGATCAAAACTTTTCACACCCAACCATTTGGTAAATTGTGCATTAAAT
The DNA here is from genome assembly GCA_963921465.1 of Triticum timopheevii. Lineage (NCBI taxonomy): Eukaryota > Viridiplantae > Streptophyta > Magnoliopsida > Poales > Poaceae > Triticum > Triticum timopheevii. The sequence goes on along the minus strand of OY997270.1, from coordinate 274,063,166 downwards.
ATGGCCTAGTATTTTATAAAATTGATTAGGTCCAAATTTGCAACAATTATTTGGTAGGTCCTTCAAAAAAAACCTCATTTGGGGCACTCGGAAAATGGAAAATGGCTCTTTTGTGCAATGAAAGTGAAAACTCCCTTAGGCAACATTGTTTGGAATTCCAATATGCACCCTTGTGCACAATATGAGATCATTTGAACAAACTATCCCATGAATGTGGCCATAAGATTGATCATTTGGCTTGAAAGCCATGAATCTTCACGCATGATAGCTCATTTCTGAGAAAACTTTTTTAAAATAATTTCTGTATTACAAGTTTATTATTTTTCCTGGAAACTTGGTCATATATCATGACACAATGCGAAGGTTTTCCAATTTTTTGATTTTTTTTTTGAATTTTTTATGCCCGTTTCAAAATGCGGTCAAAACGACGGGAATGACCGTTCCTAGCTAGTGGTTGAATCTTATAATTTTTTTTTCTGTTTCTCTGATTAAATAGATACTTATGTACCTGGAAATGATTTTTTGAAAAAATAAAGAGCAAACTATGAGGTAGCTGCAGTTCAGATTTAACCCGCTTCTAGCTAGCTGAATCGGCGGAAATTTGTCTTTTTCATCAGAGGTGGATCAAAACTTTTTACACCCAACCATTTGGTCAATTATGCATTAAATATGGCCTAGTATTTTATATAAATTATTTGGTGCAATTTTGCAATAATTATTTGATAGGTTCTTCACAGAAAAACCTCATTTCGGGCACTCGAAAAATAAAAAATGAATTTTCCGTGCAAAGAAAATGAAAACTCTCTTAGACAACATTGTTTGGAATTTCAAGATGCACCTCGTGCAAATATTTGATAGCTTCTTCACAAAAAAATTCATTTTGGACACTCGAAACATAAAAACTAAAATGGTGACATGATTTTACACTTTATTTTTATTTGACCACGACCAATTTTGAATGGTCATAACGTCCAATACTAAATGGTCATAACGTTATACACACGTACTGAGTTTTGATTGGGCCATAGCCATATCACGCGGATCATGCATCAAGCACCGTTGGATGCTCGTGGATCCAAGGGTAGCCCTCGCCCCCCCACCCTCTCACCCACCTAGCCCTAACACTTCTCAAAAAAACCTAGCCCTAACCTCACTCCTCTCACCGCCCCCCACGCCCCCACTTCCCCACCGCAACCTTCTCCACCTTCTCTCCCTCTCTCCCTTCTGGATCCCCCACCGCCGGCCCCAACCTCACTCCCTCCCACCGCCGTCGCCGTCCTTCGTCCTTGTAACGCCCTCGATGCGGCTATATCTCCCACGTGTCGAAGCATGACATAGAGGCATAACCGCATTGAAAGCAATGTCGCAAGTGAGGTAATCTTCACACAACCCATGTAATACATAAGGGAAAGAGATACATAGTTGGCTTACAATCGCCACTTCACACAATTACATGAATAAAGCATTACATCATCCAGATACAATCAAGGTCCGACTACGGAACCAAAATAAAAGAAGAACCCCAAATGCGACAAGGTCCCCGATCGACCCCAACTGGGCTCCACTACTGATCAACTAGAACGAAACAACACAAAAGGCAAGATCTTCATCGAGCTCCTCCTTGAGCTTGGTTGCGTCACCTGATCGGTAACATAGGCACCTGCAAACTGGTTTTGGAAGTATCTATGAGCCACGGGGACTCAGCAATCTCGCACCCGCGAGATCAAGACTATTTAAGCTTATGGGTAAGGTAAAGGCATGAGGTGGAGCTGCAGCAAGCGACTAGCATATATGGTGGCTAACATACGCAAATGAGAGCGAGAAGAGAAGGCAAAGCACGGTCGATAAAAGTATGATCAAGAAGTGATCCTATAGCAACCTACGTCAAGCATAACTCCAACACCGTGTTCACTTCCCGGACTCCGCCGAGAAGGGACCATCACGGTTACACACGCGGTTGATGTATTTTAATTCAGATCTGGTGTCAAGTTATCTATAACCGGACATTAACAAATTCCCATCTGCCACATAACCGTGGGCACAGCTCTCGAAAGTTTATACCCTGCAGGGGTGTCCCAACTTAGCCCATGACAAGCTCTCGCGATCAACGAAGGAATAGACCTTCACCCGAGACACTCCGATCAGACTCGGTATCCCGGTACATCAAGACATTTCGACAATGGTAAAACAAGACCAGCAAGACCTCCAGGCGTGCCGACATCCTGATAGTAGCCGCACGTATCTCGTCTCAGGCCACGACCGGATGAGCAATCCGTACAACTAAAACCAGACCTCAAGTTTCCCTGAGGGGGCGCTGCAAAGGGTTCTAGATTGGATCAACACTTAGACAAGCATTGGCCCGGGGGGGCTGAAATAAAGATGACCCTTGGGTTAATTACTCCCAAGGGAAATATAGGTGGTGGTGAGGCAAATGGTAAAACCAATGTTGGGCCTTGCTGGAGGAGTTTTATTCAAAGTGAACTGTCAAGGGGGTCCCATAAATCACCCGACCACGTAAGGAACGCAAAATCCGGGAACATAACACCGGTATGACGGAAACTAGGGCGGCAAGAGTGGAACAAAACACCAGGCATAAGGCCGAGCCTTCCACCCTTTACCAAATATATAGATGCATTAATAATATAAGAGATATTGTGATATCCCAACATAAACCCTATCCACCATGGAGCAATCTTCAACTTCACCTGTAGCTAGCAACGCTATAAGAGGGGCTGAGCAAAACGGTAACATAGCCAATCAATGGTTTGCTAGGAATGGTGTCAAAGATTAGAGGTTCATGGCAATTTGGGAGGCTGACAAGCAAATGGTAGGCCTCGTAGCATTGGCATAGCAAAAGAGTGAGCAAACTAGCATAGCAAAGATAGTAGTGATTTCGAGGGTATGATCATCTTGCCTGAAGTCCCGCAAGGAAGAAGAAGATTCCATGAAGAAGACAAACGAACGTAGTCGAACGAATCCTCACAACTCCGGAACGGAACCGAAGCTATCGAGAGAAGCAACCCAGAAAGAAACAAACAACATGGTAAACACACAAGCATAACCATGGCATGATGCACAAACAAGTATGATGCATGTCCGGTTTAATGAGGCATGGCATGGCAAAGTGCAAACAAACAACACTACAAATTAAGTGGAGCTCAATATGCAACGAGTTGCATATTGACAAAACACCACATCAATTATTTAGTTCTCTCTCGGTTAGAACCACAACAAAATTACATGTTATTAACATGGAAAGAGGTGAAGCACAAGCAAACTAACTATTTAGGCAAGTTTAAGTGAGGCCGGAAACAAGAAACAACAACTCCGGTAAATCCCCCACATGTCATTTAGCATTTTAATGCAACCACAATTTTAAGCATTTAAATGTTGTTATCATGATGCAGATGACATGCACAAGTTTTATGCAATTTTTATGAAAACGTTAACATGAGCATGATAAGGAGCATTTGTTGCCATGGCGGAACGAAAAGGGTGCCACGGCGGCGAAACAAAAAGGGTACCACGGCAACATATCCGAAAATGATGCCACGGCAACATATCGGTTCCGGTAGCTCACGGAGATACCGGTGCAAAAGAGCAAGTGTGCGGAAGCAAAGGATGGTGGGGTGATCCCGGTTACCGGGTTCCCACGGGACGACGGCATGGCCAACAAGGCGGAACGTGCATGAAGCAAACGGGCACGGTGCAAACAAGGACAACTCATTCAACACATGCATTTGGTCAACAGTTGATCGTCTCGGCTGTTATACCTTCGAAGCGTGCCTCTCGATGCGGTTCAAAAATGTCGAGGGAAGTAGTCGTTCATGGGTCGAAGTGGAAGTAGACGTTCTCGCGGCGGTCGTGGAAGTAGTTGTACACGGCGACGGTAATTGTACACGGTTCGTAGGCGTTCGAGTCATCGGTAGAGGAACTTGGCGGACCATGTAGACGAACTTGGCGCATCCGAAGGGGTACTTGACGAAATCCACCTCGGATGTAGTCGTACACGTGTAGTCGGACTTGACAAAAATGCACACCGGCTGCAGTCGTGGTACTTGACATTATCCGGGACGGTCTTGGTGTACCCGTGCGTAGAGGTACGGGCAGTTTTGTGTAGTCGATCTTGTCGGTCTTGACGATCCAAAATGAAGCAACACCAGTGCCTCGAGTGGCAGCAGCAAGGCGGCAAAGGAACCCTGGCCGGAGATGGTTTAGGCAGCGGCAAACCATGAGCAAGAAGGCGGCAGTGAGGCGACGGGGGAGGGGGGGGGGACAACGGCGAGGCAACGTCGCGGGGTTGCGGGAGGCGAAGCCACACGGGCGGCGCGGCTGCTGGGGCTCCGACGAACTCTGGCCAAACGGAGGGGACGAGCAGCGCGGGGCTCATGCTGGACGCAGAGGACGACGGATGCGGGCGCAGGTGCTCGAGGAGCTCCTCTCCTCGAGCGCTCGGGCGACGGGGACTTGGTGAGGAGGAGGTGCGGGAACGCCGGTTCCAACCGGGAACGAGGCGGGGTGAGCTGGGCGCGCGATGCAGGAGGAGGAAGGGCGAGGCCGCGGCGCTGAGGAGGTGGTGGTGCTCGCAGGCGGACGAAGCAGGGAGGCGCGATGGAGGTCGTCGGCACGGAGAAGTAGCAGGCGAGGCACGGCCATGGCAGGGCCCGACGGATCCGGACGGGGCGGCGCTGGAGGGCGACGCGAGGCAGAGAGTGGAGGGAGGAAGAGACGAGGGGGACCGAGCGGGACTGCGAGCGAGAGAGGTGGGGATCGGGCGATGGGTGCGAGCGATGCGGCGCTCGAGGGAGGACGAGGGAGATGGAGATCGAGCGGAGGGGAGGCTAGGGTTAGGTAGCGGCGCCGCTGGGCCTTGGGCTAGCTGCACGAATGGGCCGGCCTAGATGGTCAGACCCAAGAGGCCGGCTGGGCTGGCTCTCTTCTCTCTCTCACTCTAAAGAAAAGAAACAGGGATAAGAAAGAAAAGAAAGGGAGGTTAGGGGAAGAAGTTGGACACGCGAGTAATTTTCCCGGACTCACAAAAATGTGCTCGTTCCAGGAAAAATAGAAAGAGGCATAATTGAAAGATTTAAATTCAAACTCATTTGAATTTAATTCAAATGGGTTTGAACTAGGACTTGATAAAAGGAAGGTCCAAAAATGTTCGGATTTTTGGTGGAGCTCCGGAAAATGATGAAAGAAAAATATGGGCAAGGTTGGAGACCAAGAATGGAGATAACAACGGCATGGGATATTTTGCAAGTGGGTTATGGTTAATTCCAAATAATTGGAATATTTACTATAGCTCTCTAAATATCGAGAGGATATGCTTTAAAGAGAATCACCATGTGAATTCCCTCGATTTAGATGGATCAAAGATCCATGCCATTTATTTAGTTGAGTTGCAAAAGATTAATGACATGATGGCATGATGACATGATGCAATGCAAAAATAAAAGAGCAAGCATAAATGAAACACACGGAGGTCACAAAATATGGAAGTCTTCTGGAGCGTCGGTCTCGGGGCGTCACAACACTCTTCGTCCTCTCCCCCAACCCCGGTCGCCGACAACCCCTCCCCTCCCCTTCTCTCCCACGGTCGCGGTCGGATCCGCGCTCGTCCATTCCAGATCGCACCCTCCACTTCCTCCCTTCCAGATCGAGGTTGCCACCTCCCTTCGGCCGAGCTCCCCGCCATCCATGGCCTCTCCCATGCGCTCCCCAGATCCGTATCGATCCGCCTCCCCCTTGACTTGAGCCGCCTCCACCCACAACCTCCTGCCTCCTCCCTCTCACTGCTCCGCCCACCCGCATGCGCTCGACCGTCCTCTCCCCCGCGACGAGCGCCACGCCAAGGAGCGAGAAGGGCAGCCAGGCAGCCGAAATGCCCACGCAGAAGCACCCGCACCCGTCGCTCGACGCGGACGACAGCCACGTCCAGGAGGAGGAGGCTGGCGCTATCGCTGGGGCCGCCGGCTCCGGCACGGAGGGCGACGGCGATGGCGTCCAGAGGGCGGCCAAGAGGTGGACGGCCTCCAAAACCCTACCCATCTCCACCCCGCCAGCCATGGCGCCGCCCCCACCTCCGGTAAGCACCTCCTCCCCTCGACCCAGCCTCCTACCCCGCACTGGCCCTAAGCCCGTCCCCTTTCCTCCCCCCTGCAGCTGCAGGCCAGCAGCAGCGCCGAGGGTGGAGCCCAAGCCTAATATAACTGCACATATGCATCTACTTCTGAGGATTTCCTGCCCAGGGTTCAGGTATGGTTATTCAAGCAGCAAGAGCTTGCCCATTTTGGCGTCCTATTTTGTTTTTCTGATGCATTGATTTGTTTTGTTTGGTTTGATTCTGCAGGCATTGTCACCCGTCACCTGCTGGTTCTGCAACTCCATAGGATTGATGGAGACAGGGAGTATGCAGAGTTCATGCATGTCCCCAGGAAGAGATTCACCGATTTCGGTAATTCCTCTATTCTTTGTCTTATTTCCAAGTGCTATGCTGATGATGATATTAAGATTGATGCATGATTGAGGGGCTCTCGTGATAATAGTGAACCATATTAGTATATATGGAATGTAATTTGAGTTCGTGAGGATCGTAAAGAATTCCAATTTGATGTCAGAACCCTCTGTTATTCAAACTGTTGCTCTAAGTCATAGTTTGTTATTTCCTGAAACATAACTGAAGCATTGCAATTGTTGGCAAAATTCTCTGTCAGGTGCTTCTTTTAATATCTTTAAATTTGTCTGTTAGAGATAGCAGTACTGATTGTACCCGTTAAACAAGCATCTATTCTTCCTGGAATGTTTGTCTATCAGCTAGTATGATGGCATATTAACATCTTTGTCAGGTGCTTCTTTTTTGACTTGAATCTGTCATGCCCTTGATTTTTTACTTAGCTTGACCAAGAACAGCAACATCCTTGATGCTAACTAACCCCCACCTCGCTCTTGCTCTCTTAGACCTGAAGGAGCCCGTATGAAAGGCACCTCCTCTTCGGGCGGTGAGAGCGTTGAGGGGTCGTGGGTGCAGCTAATGGCCATGTCCGTGGCCGTGCCTGCCATTACCCTCTCTACAAGGGCACAGCCAGGAAGACGCTTAGCAACCAGATCATCGTCCACTCCAAGTGGAGGGGACAACTCAAGCGATAGTAAGTTTCTAGTATTCTCTAATGTGTTGATGTGGCTTGTTTACCTCATCCTTGTTACACGTGATTTCCTTATATGATTTCTGCTCGACGGATCTGATAGAGATGATTCGTTCAAAGTAGTACAGTATATGATTCCTGTTTTATTATAGTTTTTTTGTTTGTCCCGGTCCTCTGTTGCATGGCTGCTATTTTCCCTTTCCTAATCGCATTGCACATTCATTTTTGGCACTGGAAATGCGATAGTATACAGGCAATTTCAGTTCCTATAGTAGTCCAGCAGGCATTGCTTTGTCGTTGGACACTGGTAATTAAGAGAGGATGTTGTATGCTCTTCGATTAATTGTCTAGTGATTGCCTGAAGCATCTATCTTCCCAGCTTTTAGAACGGAGAAACTCGTGTCATTTCATATATGATCTGAATGAAATGTCTAGGACATGCGGCAGTTTATTTGATACTGTATACTGTACTAAAGAAACAACATATGCACTCCTGAAACGTACTAGGTTCTTCTCTGCTCCATGTTCCCATTTAAGCTACGTGCTCGATTTAAATTTCAACAATGGTTTGTTTCGCATTCTCACCTGTTTAGTAAACCTTGTGCCATGCTTATTTCATGTAGCTAACAGTAACTTGCCAAAAAATAATTAGCAAGTAAGATTTGTTCTGCTTGTCTGCTACAAAGTTTTCAAATAACTACTACTTAATTAGTAGCATGTAGTCTGGATAAACAAAAGCATGTGTTGTCCAGCCCATGTAGCAATCACTGCTAGTCTGTATTGAGCAAACAGTGCACCGCGCTGTAGCTAGCCGCGCGCGGTAGCCGCCGCATGAGACGCTGGTGTGCGTCGTGTGAAGTATAGATTTTCCCATCTTTTTTTTAAATGTCAGGTGTTGTATTAGTATTATGATGTTATCTTCTTAAATTGCTGCTACTAGGAAATCTATTCTTGAATAGTTTTCTTATAAAGTTTCCTAGTCATTCTTTTTTTAAATGCCAGGTGTTGTATTAGTATTATGATGTTATCTTTTTAAATTGCTGCTACTAGGAAATCTATTCTTGAATAGTTTTCTTATAAAGTTTCCCAGTCATTCAGAACCACCTGCAATATATTTATGGACATAGTACTCTGATCATGTGTACATCTTTCTTTAAATGTCAGGCTGACATGGAAAGTGCTATGGAACAAGAGGTACCAAAAGGTGGAGAACTGAAGAGTGATGATGCTATTGTTGCTGACATTCTCACTAAAGAATGTCCCTCCAGCACATTCCTTCACTAGTTGTGTTGTTTTGGTTGGTGCCATCTTATGTTACGGGTTACTAGTGCACAATATGGACATGGCCATATTATGAACATTGGTTTTGTTATTTTGGTTGGTGCATCTTATGAACCTGTGGTGTAAAGATAATGCTGGGCCTAAGTTATTGAAATCCTGGAGAATTATATTATTATTGTGATTATATTCTCCTATGTTGGTTGACTGCCAAATTGTGTAATGTATTTTTCTTTTTGAGATATTGTTGGTTGTTGTTGGTCACCCTTCAATAAGGGCTGGACTGAAAATACTAAATTGTGTTACTGGGCTGGACCATTTGAAGGCCCTTTGACAGAAAAAAACGAAATGTTTTTGTTGGGTAGATAAAAGGGCTGGCCCAATTAATGATGGATTAAATAAATGGGTTGCACAACTCAGCCCAAGAACTAATCTGTTGGGCTTGGCCCATGCTTGTTGCCCAAAAGTAAATTTAAAGGTGGGCTGAATTATTGGGCCCAGCCCATTAAAACAACTGATTTGGACCGATCCTACATGGCATCCATGTCATCGCATGTGCCACGTTGGCTCGGCCACATCAGATCCTACGTGGTGTAGGCTCATTAGTAATGACCATAATTTTGGTCAAAGATTTAATGACCTAAATTTTGGTCAAGAGTGGCCATGACGAAAATTCTGGAAAAGGTCACGTTTGTTCGTTCTTGACGGCCAACTGTTGACCTTCCGAATTTGGTCAAAAAAGGTCAATAAACGAAAGCAATGACGAATTAACGACAAAAAAGGGGAGTCATAATTGGCCATATTTCTTGTAGTGCATTGCCTACGAGCTTTTCACATATTGTTCCTCGCTTATTTACTTTTCCATTGCTATTGTTACAACTACTACAAAACCCCCAAAAACATTTATCTTTACTTTTCCACTTTTACTTTTATTATCATACTACTTTTGCTACTAAATACTTTGCTGCAGATACTAAGTTATCCAACTCAACTGCTAATACTCAAGAATATTCTTTGGCTCCCCTTGTGTCGAATCAATAAATTTGGGTTGTACTTCACCCTCGAAAGCTGTTGCGATCCCCTACATTTGTGGGTTGTCAGCAGCATATCCTCAAGTATTTGGTTTACCCGTTCTGTTTGTCCGTCCGTCTGAGGATGATAAGAGGTACTGTATTTCAATTCCATTCCTAGGGCTTGATGGAGACGAGACCAAAAAGCAGAGGTAAAAAGTGAACCACGGTCAGAAGTGATGGTTTGGGGAACTCCATGCAGACTGACTATTCTGCATACATACAGTTGTGCAAGCTCATCTGCTCGATATGAGGTTCTGATCGGGAGGAAGTGGGCCACCTTGGTCAATGTGTCCACTATGACCCATATCGCATCACTACCCCGTCGGGTCTTAGGTAGCCCGGTGATAAAATCCATACATACATCATCCCATTTCCATTGTGACACTGGCAACAGTTGGAGAAGTCCGGCTGGCTTCTGATGTTCTGCCTTTACTTTGTTGCATATGTCACAACAGGCCATGAAATAAGCAATGTCTTTCTTCATTCCATCCCACTAGAATATTTGTCGAAGGTCTTCGTACATTTTTGTACCTCCAGGGTGAATTGAATACGAGGATTTGTGTGCTTCTGACAGGATCTTGTGCTTTAAATCCACTTGATTGGGCACACAAAGCCTTCCCCTAAATCAAAGGGTACCGTATTGATCCTTCGAGAAATCAGAATGCTTGGCATGTTTTTGCAGGTCGGCGTCGCCTGGCTGGGCCTTGCGGATTTCTTCCTCAAGAGTAGGGGTAACTACCAGAATATTGGCAAGGCCAGCCTCAACTATGACTAGGTTGAGCTGAGCAATCTCTTCTTTAAGCTCAGGAGGCAAAGATTCCAATAGGACATTTAAACTGACGGGCTTTCGACTGAGCGCATCGACAACCACGTTTTCCTTACCCGGATGGTAATTTATTCCAAGGTCATAATCCTTGACCAACTCAATCCATCTTCGTTGACGAACATTAAATCTGCCTGAGTAAATATATATTTGAGACTTTTGTGATCGATAAAAATTTGGCACCTTTTTCCGATGAGGTAGTGTCTCCAAATTTTTAAAGCATGAACTACCATGGCCATTTCCAAATCATGAGTGGGGTAATTCCCTTCGTGGGGTCATAGCTTTCGTGAGGCGTAAGCTACTACCTTTCCATCTTGCATAAGCACGCATCCCAGTCCTTGCCTGCAATCATCGCAGTACACATCAAAGCTGCGATATATATCTGGAAGTGTTAATACTGGTGCAGTTGTCAGTAGTTTCTTTAACTCAGTGAAACATTTCTCACAATCCTTAGTCCATTCTAACTTCTTATCCTTTTTGAGCAGCTCTGTCATGGGTTTAGCAATCTTGGAAAACCCTTCAATGAAACGGCGGTAGTATCCGGCTAATCCAAGAAAACTCCGGATCTGAGATACGGTTGTGGGTGGCAACCAGTCAAGCACATCTTTTACCTTGCTTGGGTCAACGGCTATACCCTCAGCGGATAGCACATATCCAAGGAATCCAACTTGCTTGAGCCAAAACTCGCATTTACTGAATTTGGCGTATAACTGATGCTCACGGAGTCGTTGTAATACTGCTCGGAGGTGTTTCGTATGCTCTTCTTCACTTATTGAGTAAATGAGTATATCATCGATGAAGACGACCACGAACTTATCGAGGAAGTCCATGAATACTTTATTCATCATGTGCATGAAGAAGGCGGGGGCGTTGGTGAGGCCAAAAGACATGACTGTATATTCATAGAGACCGTAGCGAGTGGTGAATGCGATCTTGGGAATATCCTCCTTTTTAATTTTGAGTTGATAATACCCAGTCCATAAATCGATCTTGGAGAATACCTTGGCCCCACTAAGCTGATCAAACAAATCATCAATTCTTGACATAGGGTATTTGTTTTTGATTGTGACATCATTCAGCTGATGGTAATCCACACACATGCGGAGGCTGCCATCTTTCTTGTCCACGAAAATAGCAGGTGATCCCCAGGGTGAGGAGCTGGGGCGGATATACCCTTTCTGGAGCATCTCATCCAGCTGTTTCTTTAGCTCCACTAATTATGATGACAATACGTCTTGTGTATTGGTGTGGTTCCGGGCACAAGATCTATTGCAAACTCAAGCTCTCGATCAGGTGGCATGCCTGGCAGTTCTTCTGGGAATACATCAGGAAACTCGCTGACCACCGGAATTAATTCCATTTCAACCATTGCTGTAAAGACCATTTCCTTGGAGGGTATGCTCCTACGAGCAATAAATTTTGTAGTTTGTCCCTCTTGGCCGGTCAAGTTGACTTCTAGAGTCACACAATTTATGCATAATTGGTACTGAGTCAGCCAATTCATACCCAAGATCACATCCAACTTATCAGATTCAATAAGTATCAACGAAGTTGGAAAACAGACTCCGTTGATATTGACTTCCAGATTACGGCAGACTATATTGCTTCCGATTAGAGATCCCGGGGTTTGTACCAGCATATTTTTGCCCAAAAGCGAACAAGGAAATTTGTTTTGGGCAACAAAACTCCGAGAAATAAAAGAGTGAGAAGCCCCAGAGTCACATAAAATTACTGCAGGTATGTTATTAACAGGGAACACACCAATGACGACTTCAGGATTCTCTTGGGCTTCGTCGACGGAAATGTGATGAATGTATCCCATGAGGTCGTGCTGATCTGGGCATGCCTCCATATAATGGACTTGTGGCTTGAATGTAATATTTGCCCGATTGTTCGTGGGACACTGTTTGGCATAATGTCCGGTTTGCCCACAATTGAAACAGGAATTGCTGCATGGACGATTCTCTAGAATTGGGTTGAGCGCGTCGTTCTTGACTTGGGTGGTTGTCTTGTTAACATTTTGTTGCCAATTAGGCTTGTATTCTACCTGAGTCGGCTGCCAGGTATGAGCCTTCTGCACTGGTTGCATTTATTTTCTTGGCTCAAACTTGCGCTTGTGATCATTATTGACGGGCTTAGTGTCCGATACAAGCTTGTGTTCCCTTTCAGCAATGAAAGCCTTGTTTACCAGAGTTTGGAAGTCTGGGAAATCGAGCATACTGAGAGTACAACGGAGTTGCGGGTTTAATCCATCAAGAAACCTGTCCATCTTTCTTTCCTCAATGGCCACGTCATATTGAGAGTAACGTGATAGGTGATTGAATTTCTGCAAATATTTTCCCACAGACTGACTTCCTTGGAGGAGCGTGAGAAATTCACGCTACTTAGTCTTCATAATTCCTGTAGGGATGTGATATTTCCGGAATCGTTCCTTGAATCTTGACCAGGTAATTTCTTCATCAGTAGTCCCCATGGCTTTTTCATTTTCCCCACCATATGGCAGCATCGCCTTCAAGATAATGTGTTACAAATGGAACCTTGTCCCCTTCATCAGTTCGAGCAACCTCAAGCTTCTTTTCCATAGTTCTCAACCAATCATCTGCATCCAAGGGATCAATGGCCTGACTGAAACTGGGAGGCTTACTCCTTTGAAAATCAGATAGCTTGGAGTGATGTCCGGGCTGATTTCCATTTAGTCCAACCATAGCTTGAATACTTTTGAATATTTCCATCAGATCATCATTTCATCTTTCCTCAAACATGCGCATAATTTGCTCGGTGGAGGGAAGATTTGGCGGTGGAGGCGGTGGTGGAACGTACGGCTCGGGTGACTGTCCTGCCTGTCGTGCAAAACGACGAACAGGAGAACCCTCGCGATAGTTGCTACTGCACCCTCCTCACGTCATCCTAATATGATTATTTTCCCAAAGCAACGCAACGGGGATGAGAAGCATTCAAAATAAACTAGGGAGAAGCCAGCAACAAAAATCCAAGTAAAACCGAAATGGCGAAGAAAATACGGCGAATAAAATAAAGTTCCAACATAATTATACAAAGACTCATGCATGAAAGATAACAACATGCCAGGTCCAACTACCCTCATACATGAAAGGAAACATCATGACTCGTACAACTACATCCATACTCCATCCTGACGACTGTGAATACTCAGAAACTCTACTGCTCTGCTAGTGCTACGGGGTCCTGTCCTAAAGCGGACTCGGATCCTGAACTGACAGGGTTAACTGAGACCTCCGGGTTAAAAGTGACACGACGACGCTGCCTCAAGGGCTCTCCCTCAGGGGCAGGTGAAGGGTGAATCATCGGGGCTACACGAGTGGCGAGGAGTGAAACCCACTCAGCAGGAGCACTAAGTGGACTCACAGTCGCGGTGCCCGAGCTACTCAGAGGAGTAACCGAGGAAACAGGGAATCTAGAGCTGGCAGGAATATAGGGAGTAAATCCTACAGATGGTTGAGTAGTGGCTGACCTACCAGAGACTAAAGCAGAGGCTAAAACAGTACGGGCACGACTCAGCTCATGAGCCGGCTCATAGATCAGAAGATAGCTAGCAGTGATATAGCGAGAAAGGTGGCTAGCTACACTATCAAACTCTGGATCAATGACAGAGAAACGGACACGACCATTATCGTGGTGAGATGGATAGTAGTGAAAACCTGGGTGGTTCTGCATCCGGACCTCGTTGTAGCGGAGCTCAACAAGTACCTCGAATGCAGCAAACTGGACAGCCTGAGAAGCGGTAGAAGTGTAGCCGCTTCGAGAGGTACGAGTGTAAGTGCTGGAATCGGAACTGGTACGCAGAATAACCACGACGTGATACTCATACACTGAGTCAGCTAGACGCTCCCGGTACACACGATAGACTGGATCATCACCGTGAGGGTAAATCCGATGCCACACGTTACGAAGGAGATGCGGCGACGTGTACGACATCAGTTGCAAACGGCACGAATATAGCACCGGAGCCATCTACAATCACAACCATTAGCAAGTTAGCATAAAAATAAAAAATCAGTGCATGCAATGCAACAACCAGCTACAAATGTTACTGGCACTCAGCTACAACTCGTATCTAACGTCCAGTTAACTCGTCTTAGTCTAGCGTGGCCTACAGTCAGCGCGGCTCTGATACCATGCGTTGTGGCACCCCGGCTCAGAGCGACCGGTCTACCCTGCATTACCAGCCCAGAGACCTTGTCTTCTGACAACACACAACAACTTTGTACAGAAAAACAATCGCTTTATTCATGCTAGCGGAGCATAGTCCATATTACAACAGTTAGCGAGGCCAGGCGGTACACATAGTGCAGCTGAACAATATGTACATTATTTAGTGAACATAAAGGGGCCTCGATCATGATCACTATGCGGCAGCGGAACAACGTCGTAGCGGAACTCCATAGCACAGGGACACCGATGTGGACACGATCTAGACTCGAACAGCTCTCCTTTCCAACGAGACTTTCCTGAAATCTAGCATGACACACCAGGTCAGTACACTGAATGTACTTGCAAGCTCGCAACAAGCATAAACATAATGACAAACAATATCATGATATTTAACTAATTAATGACAATGCAACAATATATATATCCATCATGCTGTGATTATGCTCAAGTGGTACTCGTCCCATGGACTAGCTTACTGAACGTGATCATTTCCAGACCACAAACATGAAGAACTTCACAACAATCTCGTGATCCTTACGGCGATCACAACCCTGACCAACACTTTTTCTCAAACGATGATCCTTACGGCGATCAAAACTAGACCACACCTGGTCCAACTCAACACGATGGCCTCACTGCCATTACCTCAGTGCAAATCTTAGTGTGCAAAATTATTAAGTGTTGACCCATGGTGTACCCTACTTTCGAGCGTGTCCGTAACCGTGGATTCGGTTATCGATAGATTAATACACTCTACAGAGGTGGCACACTGGACCCACACTACGGAACCCATGGCCTCGCACTCCCATTCGGGTGGAACAACAGCATTCCGACAAAACCACTTCATTTTCATGACACTCTCCCGGCCACTCCGACTCAATCCCCATCGGGCTAGTCCTGGGTGGCCCCGTGTCTACCTCAAGACACCTCAAACCACCGTCGTGGCAACGATCCACTCTGGGACCCAAACACTTTACTCATCATCGGGCACACAAGGTTATGCCTGTTTACTGGGCCAGGGTACAACATGCCCATAACCTTCCCTAGATGGAGGCACCGACCAGAGGCATGACAATGAAACGCATTAAGGCCGTCCCATACCGGCAAATGTGGTTGTACTGGGAAAAACTCGTTTCAGCGGCACCACGACCCGGTCAACAACATATTCAAGTTGAGTGATTTATTAGGTTCAACTTAAAGTGAAAGTAACCGGTGTCATAATGCCATGCTATGCATCACTAACATATGCATCACATAACCATGAAAATTTACTAAATCAACTACGCTCCCACGGAGCCATCATCAACTCAAGATAGTTCTCTGGTTAAGATCAAACCTCACTTAAACCAGAATCATTTCTAGCAATCTCATCATTTTTCATCATGCAAGAATAATAATTAAACTAATTATTAACCTCCATGACCATATCATTTTATCATTACTCATATCTAAGTTCTTGTTAGATTATCAGCAAGATTCATTTCAAACTTTCTGTAAATCAAGCATATTTAACATGACAAGCACTTAACAGAATATAATTATCATAATAATTATTTAAATGTAGGAATAATCATAATTTCAAGTAGGAAAATCATAAATATTGAAGTGGCACTATGAAAATGTTGTTGTGGCTTGCCTTAGTGCTGATGAGGTTCACAACTCTCCTGGTGATCCTCAAGACAAGCTTGCTCTTTCGAAAATAAATAAAACCACAAAAAGAAAACATCAAGAAACCTTCTGAAAATTACCAGAAAATCTAGACAGCAAGGAAAAATCCCATCTTTTGGGTGCTGTTAGCTTTTTGGGCAAAGAACACAATGCAAAAGGAATCAATGCATTTGGACCTATAGATAAAAAGTTATGGCTGTTTGAAGTTTCCTAGATTTAAATGAATTTGAAATAAAAATAAACAAACTGGGGGGGGGGTGACGTCGAAGGCGTAAAAGCCCAGGGCGCCACCACTCGTACCGCTTCACGCGCGTACTGAGTGGCTGACTAGCGGGCCTCGCAAGTCAGGCCAGAAGGAGGGGGAGAAGGAAACAGAGGGAGGCGGAGCTTTGCCGGAGCACATGCCGACGACGAGGGTTCTTGGGGTCAAACGAGAGGGGGGAATCGAAGGAGAAGAAGATTGTGCACCTGCCCATGCCCGTAGCAGGGATAGAGGTGACCGGACGGCGTCAGAAACGGCCTCTCCAGTGGAGGCAGAGGGCAGGGGTCGCCGGAGACAAAGACGACGGTGGCTCGGGGCAGATCTAGGGGCTCCAGCGGGGTGGAACGGCTTCACCGAAGAGTGGCGGAGGCCCTGACAGGGTCGCCCTGGCCTAGGAGGGGTCGGAGCTGTGGGGACGATCCGGAGGGGATCGCCGGCGAGCTCAGGCTTCGGGATGGCAGCCCGCGGCCTGCCCGGCCGGGCTGCGGCTTCTACTGGCTTGTGGAGGTTGTGGGAGTAGCTGCGGGTGCTCAAGGAGGGCTGGGTTGGCAACATTTATAGGCGGGCGGCGAGAGGGGTTCGGGCTCCACCGGAGGACACCTGTCCACGGCGCCTTTGATGAACGGCGTCAGTGAGAGAGGGGGATGACGACGGAGGTCACGCCGGAACTATTGGCGGGCGCGGATGAGCATAGGAGCGAGGGGGAAGATGACGAGCATAGTGCACAGCGCATTGTGTCATTGGCTAGACCGTGCCCGTTCTCGCTGCGGCGAGCTCCAGTGTCGGCGAGTGCCAGGGGGAGTTAAGGGGGTGGAGACGGGGATGGTGGCGAGGCTTGGCATGCTCGGGCAGGCTGGGCAGCGAGCACGCACTCAACAGAGCGCTAGGTGGCACGCAGAGCGTGTGTTTTGCATGCTAGCATGCCCGGACGAACGCGGTTACCGCGTGAACCGTGACATCAGTCCATCCTAAGCGCTAACTTGATGTCTGGCGTGTAGTCCTTGGTAGTTTGAAGTGTTACCACGGTTGGGCTTGGATCCAGGTGCAGTAGAAATGGATTTGTACCGCTAGCAAGTTTCTGGACAGTAACTTTGGAGATTTACTGTGGTCAAACCACTTGGAGTTAAGGGCCGAGCTTTGGAGGTTTGCTTACACTTACTAAGGTAAATAGGCACAAGAAAAACTAGCTACAATGGAGCTAGTAAAATGGTAGTTGCTGTAGAAACTACCATTTCTGTCCAGAAATGAATTTATTTTCTGTAGCCAAAATATTCCAAAGGGTGATGACATATTTTTGCTCAGAAAGGTGCCCTAGGGTTCAAAGAATAATTGGGATTTTTCTCAGGATTTTGGGGTTAAGAAAAATTAGGGTTGCTTTAGAGCACCAAGGGCTAGCTAGGGTTTTGGAGGGCAAAATGAATATTTTTCATTTAAGAAAAATATTCCAAGCAATATTTTGAGTTGATCCAGAGGTGAAATGATGGTTTTGAGGAGGAGAGGGAGCACTTGGGTGAAAATCAAGGGGTACCCAAGTGGTTAAGTCCAAATGAAGTGATTCAAAAACTCTAAATTCAAAACCAACTCAACTGAAAACCAGGCAAAGAAAAGAGGGCAAAAACCAGGCTGTCATCCAACCATAAAAGTGCATGACAACCTCTGCTTCCCTCTGCGAAGGGCCTATCTTTTACTTTTATCTTCTACCCTTACACAAGAGTCATGGTGATCATCACCTTTCCTTTTTACACTTTTTCCTTTGGCAAGCACTTTGTGTTGGATTGGTCTAGATATATATATCTACTTGGATGTAGGTTTTCATAAATTATTATTGTTGACATTACCCTTGAGGTAAAAGGTTGGGAGGCGAAACTATAAGACCCTATCTTTCTCTGTGTCCGATTAAAACTTTGAACCCATAAATATCACATGAGTGTTAGCAATTGTGAAAGATTAATTAAATGATAGTTGAGTATGCAGAGTTTGCTGAATCAAAGCTCTTACATAGACCCTTCCCGAAAATAAGATGAATTGCAATTGTTCGATGACTAAGAGCACGGTTTGTTAGTTTTCAAGAAAGTTAATGATCTATACTTTAACATGTGAATATCTTGTTACTTGATCATGAGAAGTTTCATGAGTTGAGCTACTATTATGATATAATGATGCTAGAAAAAGTGATTGGAACTATCATTGATCAAACTTATGCACTTGCTAGCATTCACACTTCATAAATTATTTCTTTTATCATTTACCTACTCGAGAGCGAGCAGGAATTAAGCTTGGGGATGCTGATACGTCTCCAACGTATCTATAATTTATGAAGTATTCATGCCATGTTTACAATAGTTTTATATGATTTTGGTATGATTTGATTAGAACTAACCCAGACTGACGCTGTTTTCAGCAGAACTACTATGTTGTTGTTTTTGTGCAGAAATAAAAGTTCTCGGAATGCAATGAAAATCAAAGGAGAATTTTTCTGGAAAAACATAAAAATACTGGAACGAAGAGTTACTGGAGGGGAGTCCCATGCGCCCCACGAGGGTGGAGGGCGCGCCCACCCCTTGGGGGTGACCCTGCCTCGTGGACTCCCTGTGGGGCCCCCTGACTTGTTCTCGACGCCATCCTCTCCTATAAATACAGAAACCTCTAGAAAATAACCTAGATCGGAAGTTCTGCCGCCGCAAGCCTCTGTAGCCACAAGAAATCAATCTAGGCCCTCTCTGGCACCCTGCCGAAGGGGGCCATCATCACCGGAGGCCATGGAGGAGGATCTCGGAGGGGCCATCGTCGCCATGAAGGCGAAGGACCAGAGGGAGAACCTCTGCCCATCTAGGGGGGAGGCCATGGAGGAGGAAGCACAAGGGGGAGAACCTCTCCTCCTCTCTCTTAGTGGTGCCGGAGTTCCATCGGGAGGGGAATCATCGCCACGGTGATCGTCTTCATCAACATCACCATCATCATCACCATCCTCACCTCTTTTACGCAGTCCACTCTCCCGCACCCCGCTGTAATCCCTACTTGAACATGGTGCTTTATGCCACATATTATGATCCAATGATGTGTTGCCTATGATGTTTTGAGTAGATATCCTTTATCTTTGGGTTGATTGATGATCTAGATTGGTACGAGTTGTATGTTTTATTTTGGTGCTGTCCTACTATGTCCTCCGTGTTGCGCAAGCGTGAGGGATTCCCGCTGTAGGGTGTTGCAATACGTTCATGATTCGCTTATAGTGGGTTGCTTGAGTGACAGAAGCATAAACCTGAGTAAGGGGGTTATGGCGTATGGGATAAAGGGAACTTGATGCTTTAATGCTATGGTTGGGTTTTACCTTAATGATCTTTAGTAGTTGCGGATGCTTGCTAGAGTTCCAATCATAAGTGCATATGATCCAAGAAGAGAAAGTATGTTAGCTTATGCCTCTCCCTCATATGAAATTGCAATGACGACTACCGGTCTTTTTAACAATTGCCTAGGATAATTCCGCACAACAATCCATCATTATTCCACACTCTCTATTTATAATATTTAGTAACATATTTTAACTTTATGATAACAGCACCTACTTTTATATTTTAGCTCTCGGATATCATGCAAAGTTATCCTCTTCATACCCACAATGTAGTTTTATTTCTCGTTTCTAGTTGGAAGCAAACGTTCGGTGTACGTAGAGTCGTATCAGTGGCAGATAGGACTTGAGAGAATTTTGATCTTAACTTTAGCTCCTTGTGGGTTCGACACTCCATACTTATCACTTCCACCATTGGGAATCGCTACGATGATTCCCTGCACTTGGGGATTATCAGGGACCGGCGACGGCGGATCGATAAGGAGCCCACGGATGACGACGAGGACACCTCGGTGGCCACCTCGCCGGCGTCGGGCGAAGAGGCCGCGATAAACTTCTTTTTTGGCCATTGGCTCCTCATGAAGGAAATATGCCCTAGAGGCAGTAATAAAGGTGTTATTTATATTTCCTTATATCATGATAAATGTTTATTATTCGTGCTAGAATTGTATTAACCGAAAACTTAGTACATGTGTGAAAGTGTCCCTAGTATGCGTCTACTTGACTAGCTCGTTAATCAAAGATGGTTAAGTTTCCTAACCATAGACATGTGTTGTCATTTGATAAACGGCATCACATCATTAGTGAATGATGTGATGGACCAGACCCATCCGTTATCTTAGCATTATGATCGTTTAGTTTTATTGCTATTGCTTTCTTCATGACTTATACGTATTCCTCTGACTATGAGATTATGCAACTCCCGAATACCAAAGGAACACTATTTGCACTATCAAACGTCATAATGTAACCGGGTGATTATGAAGATGCTCTACAGGTGTTTCCGAAGGTGTTTGTTGACTTGGCATAGATCGAGATTAGGATTTGTCACTCCGTGTATCGGAGAGGTATCTCTGGGCCCTCTCGGTAATGCACATCACTATAAGCGTTGCAAACAATGTGATTAATTAGTTAGTTGTGGGATGATGCATTACGGAACGAGAAAAGAGACTTGCCGGTAACGAGACTGAACTAGGTATGATGATATCAACGATCGAATCTCGGGCAAGTAACATATCGATGACAAAGGGAATGACATATGTTGTTATGCGGTTTGACCGATAAAGCTCTTCGTAGAATATGTAGGAGCCAATATGAGCATCCAAGTTCCACTATTGGTAATTCACCGGAGATGTGTCTCGGTCATGTCTACATAGTTCTCGAACCCGTAGGGTCCGCACACTTAATGTTCGATGACGATTTGTATTATGAGTTATGTGTGTTTGGTGACCGAAGTTTGATTGGAGTCCCGGATGAGATCACGGACATGACGAGGAGTCTCTAAATGGTCAAGAGGTAAAGATTCATATATTGTAAGGTTGTATTCGGACATCAGAATGGTTCCGAGTACCGAGTGGTTATCGGAACCCCCCGGGGGAAATCATGGGCCATGGGACAGAAGAGGGGACAACCCACAAGGGGGAGGCACCCCCCAAGAGGAGTCCGAATAGGAAGGGGAGGGGGCGTGGCCCCCCTTTCCCTCCTCCTTTCCTCTCCTTACCTCTTTCCACCTCCGTTGGAAGGAAAAGGTGGGGGGGGGGGGCGAATCCTACTTGGACTAGGAGTCCAAGTAGGACTCCCCCCTTGGCACGCCCCTCCTAGGCCGCCGACCTCCTCCTCCCCCTTTATAGACGGGGGCAGGGGGCACCCCAAAGACACACCAAGATTTCTCTTAGCCATGTGCGGTGCCCCCTCCATAGTTTACTAGTCCTGTCATAGCGTCGTAGTGCTTAGGCGAAGCCCTGCACGGATCACATCACTAACACCGTCACCATGCCGTCGTGCTGACAGAACTCTCCCTCGACCCTCTACTGGCTCAAGATTTTGAGGGACGCCATCGAGCTAAACGTGTTCTCAACACGGAGGTGTCGTACATTCGGTACTTGGATCGGTTGGATCGTGAAGACATTCGACGACATCTATCGCGTTAACATAGCGCTTTCACTTTCGGGCTACGATGGTACGTGGACAGACTCTCCCTGTCTTGTTGCTATGCATCTCCTGGATAGATCTTGTGTGATTGTAGGATTTTTTTTAATTACTACGTTCCCCAACAGTGGCATCCGAGGCAGGTCTATGCATAGATGATATATGCATGAGTAGAACACAAAGAGTTGTGGGCGATAATAGTCATACTGCTTACCACCAACGTCTTACTTTGATTCGGCAGTATTATTGGATGAAGCGGCCCGGACCGACATTACATGACCGCATTCATGAGACTGGTTCTACCAATGTGCTTCGCACACAGGTGGCTGGCGGGTGTCTGTTTCTCCAACTTTAGTTGAATCGAGTTTGGCTATGGCCGGTCCTTGTTGAAGGTTAAAACAACACACTTGATGAAAAAATCGTTGTGGTTTTGATGCGTAGGTAAGAACGGTTCTTGCTAGAAGCCCGTAGTAGCCACATAAAACTTGCAAGAACAAAGTAGAGGACGTCTAACTTGTTTTTGCAGGGCATGTTGTGATGTGATATGGTCAAGACATGATTAGAATAAATTGTTGTATGAGATGATCATGTTTTGTAAAATTTATCGGCAACTGGCAGGAGCCTTATGGTTGTCGCTTTATTGTATGAAATGCAATATCCATGTAATTGCTTTACTTTGTCACTAAGCGGTAGTGATAGTTGTGGAAGCAATAGTTGGCGAGATGACAACGACGCTACGATGAAGATCAAGGTGTCAAGCCAGTGACGATGGAGATCATGATGGTGCTTTGGAGATGGAGATCATGACGGTGATTTGGAGATGGAGATCAAAGGCACAAGATGATGATGGCCATATCATGTCACATATTTTGATTGCATGTGATGTTTATCTTTTATGCATCTTATTTGCTTAGTACGGCGGTAGCATTATAAGATGACCCCTCACTAAAGTTCAAGGTATAAGTGTTCTCCTTACGTATGCACCATTGCTACAGTTTGTCGTGCCGAGACACCACATGATGATCAGGTGTGATAAGCTCTACGTTCACATACAACAGGTGCAAGCCAGTTTTGCACGTGTAGAATACTCGGGTAAACTTGACGAGCCTAGCATATGCAGATATGGCCTCAGAACACTGAGACCGAAAGGTCAAACATGAATCATATAGTAGATATGATCAACATAGTGATGTTCACCATTGAAAACTACTCCATCTCACGTGATGATCGGACATGGTTTAGTTGATATGGATCATGTGATCATTTAGATGACTAGAGGGATGTCTATCTAAGTGTGAGTTCTTAAGTAATATGATTAATTGAACTTTAATTTATCATGAACTTAGTACCTGATAGTTTTTGCATATCTATGTTGTTTTAGGTCAATGGCCCGTTCTAGCGTTCCCTTGAATTTTAGTGCGTTCCTAGAGAAAGCTAAGTTGAAAGACGATGGTAGCAACTACATGGACTGGGTCCATAACTTGATGATTATCCTCATTGCTGCACAGAAGAATTACCTCCTGGAAGCACCGCTAGGTGCAAGACCCGCTGCAGGAGCAACTCCGGACGTTATGAATGTCTGGCAGAGCAAAGCTGATGACTACTCAATAGTTCAGTGTGCCATGCTTTACGGCTTAGAATAGGGACTTCAAAGACATTTTGAACGTCATGGAGCATATGAGATGTTCCAGGAGTTGAATTTAATATTTCAAGCAAATGCCCGAATTGAGAGATATGAAGTCTCCAATAAGTTCTATAGTTGTAAGATGGAGGATAATAGTTCTGTCAGTGAACACATACTCAGAATGTCTGGGTACCATAACCACTTGACTCAGCTGGGAGTTAATCTTCCTGATGACAGTGTTATTGACAGAGTTCTTCAATCACTGCCACCAAGCTATAAAGGCTTCATGATGAACTATAATATGCAAGGGATGGAAAAGACAATTCCCGAGCTCTCCGCGATGCTAAAGGCTTCAGAGGTAGAAATCAAGAAGGAGCATCAAGTGTTGATGGTTAACAAGACCACTAGTTTCAAGAAAAAGGGCAAAGGAAAGAAAGGAAACTTCAAGAAGAACAACAAGCAAGTTGCTGCTCAAGGGAAGAATCCCAAGTCAGGACCTAAGCCTGAAACTGAGTGCTCCTACTGCAAAGGGACTAGTCACTGGAAGCGGAACTGCCCCAAGTATTTGGCGGATAAGAAGGATGGGAAAGTGAAAGGTATATTTGATATACATGTTATTGATGTGTACCTTACTAATTCTCGTAGTAGCACCTGGGTATTTGATACTCGTTCTGTTGCTCATATTTGCAACTCAAAACATGGGCTACAGATTAAACGAAGATTGGCTAAGGACGAGGTGACGATGCGTGTGGGAAATGGTTCCAAAGTAGATGTGATCGCCGTCGGCATGCTACCTCTACATATACCGTCGGGATTAGTTTTAGACCTGAATAATTGTTATTTGGTGCCAGCATTGAGCATGAACATTATATCTGGATCTTGTTTGATGCGAGACGGTTATTCATTTAAACCAGAGAATAATGGTTGTTCTATTTATATGAGTAATATCTTATGGTCATGCACCCTTGATGAGTGGTCTATTTTTGTTGAATCTCGATTGTAGTGATACACATATTCATAATATTGAAGCCAAAAGATGCAAAGTTAATAATGATAGTGCAACTTATTTGTGGCACTGCCGTTTAGGTCATATTGGTGTAAACCACATGAAGAAACTCCATGCTAGTGGACTTTTGGAATCACTTGATTATGAATCACTTGATGCTTGCGAACCATTCCTCATGGGCAAGATGACTAAGACTCTATTCTTCGGAACAATGGAGCGAGCAACTGACTTATTGGAAATAATACATACTGATGTATGCGGTCCGATGAGTGTTGAGGCTCGCGGCGGGTATCTTTATTTTCTGACCTTCACAGATGATTTGAGCAGATATGGGTATATCTACTTAATGAAACATAATTATGAAATATTTGAAAAGTTCAAAAACTTTCAGAGTGAAGTGGAAAATCATCGTAACAAGAAAATAAAGTTTCTATGATCTGATCGTGGAGGTGAATATTTGAGTTATTAGTTTGGTCTTCATTTGAAACAATGTGGAATAGTTTCGTAACTCACGCCACCTGGAACACCACAGTGTAATGGTGTGTCCGAACGTCGTAACTGTACTTTATTAGATAATGGTGTGATCTATGATGTCTCTTACCGATTTACCGCTGTTGTTTTGGGGTTATGCTTTAGAGACGGTTGCATTCACGTTAAATCGGGCACCATCTAAATCCGTTGAGATGACACCATATGAACTATGGTTTAGCAAGAAACCTAAGTTGTCGTTTCTTAAAGTTTGGGGCTGTGATGCTTATGTGAAAAAGCTTCAACCTGAGAAGCTCGAACCCAAATTGGATAAATGTGTCTTCATAGGATACCCAAAGGAGACTGTTGGATACACCTTCTATCACAGATCTGAAGGCAAGATATTCATTGCTAAGAATGGACCCTTTCTAGAAAAGGAGTTTCTCTCGAAAGAAGTGAGTGGGAGGTAAGTAGAACTTGATGAGCTAATTGTACCTTCTCTCGAATTGGAAAGTAGTTCATCACAGAAATCAGTTCTAGTGATTCCTACACCAATTAGTGAGGAAGTTAATGATGATGATCATGAAACTTTAGATCAAGTTACTACCAAACCTCGTAGGTCAACTAGAGTATGTTCCGCACCAGAATGGTACGAAAATCCTGTTCTGGAAGTCATGTTACTAGACCATGAAGAACGTACGAACTATGAGGAACCGATGATGAGCCCAGATTCCGCAAAATGGCTTGAGGCCATGAAATCTGAGATGGGATCCATGTATGAGAACAAAGTGTAGACTTTGGTTGACTTGCCCAATGATCGGCAAGCCATAGAGAATAAATGGATCTTCAAGAAGAAGACCGATGCTGACGGTAATGTTACTGTCTACAATGCTCGACTTGTTGCGAAAGGTTTTTGACAAGTACAAGGAGGTGACTACGATGAGACCTTCTCACCCGTAGCGATGCTTAAGTCTGTCCAAATCATGTTAGCAATTGCCACATTTTATGATTATGAAATTTGGCAAATGGATGTCAAAACTGCATTCCTTAATGGATATCTTAAAGAAGAGCTGTATATGATGCAACCAGAAGGTTTTGTCGATCCTAAAGGTGCTAACAAAGTGTGCAAGCTCTAGTGATGCATTTATGGAATGGTGCAAGCCTCTCGGAGTTGGAATATACGCTTTGATAATGTGATCAAAGCATATGGTTTTATACAGACTTCTAGAGAAGCATGTATTTACAAGAAAGTGAGTGGGAGCTCTGAAGCATTTCTAATATTATATGTGGGTGACATATTGTTGATTGGAAATAATACATAATTTCTGGATAGCATAAAAGGATACTTGAATAAGAATTTTTCAATGAAAGACCTCAGTGAAGCTGCCTATTTATTAGGCATCAAGATCTATAGAGATAGATCAAGACGCTTAACTGGACTTTCACAAAGCACATACCTTGATAAAGTTTTGAAGAAGTTCAAAATGGATCAGTTAAAGAAAGGGTTCTTGCCTATGTTACAAGGTGTGAAGTTGAGTCAGACTCAATGCCCGACCACTACAGAAGATAGAGAGACAATGAAGGTCATTCCCTATGCCTCCGCCATAGGTTCTATCATGTATGCAATGCTGTGTACCAGACCTAATGTGTGCCTTGCTATAAGTTTAGCAGGGAGGTACCAAAATAATCCAGGAGTGGATCACTGGACAGCGGTCAAAAACATCCTGAAATACCTAAAAAGGACAAAGGATATGTTTCTCGTTTATGGAGGTGACAAAGAGCTTGTCGTAAATGGTTACGTCGATGCAAGCTTTGACATTGATCCGGATGACTCTAAGTCACAAACTGCATATGTATTTATATTGAATGGTGGAGCTGTCAGTTTGTGTAGTTCCAAGCAAAGCGTCTTGGCAGGATCTACGTGTGAAGCGGAGTACATAGCTGCTTTGGAAGCAGCAAATGAAGGAGTCTGGATGAAGGAGTTAATATCCGATATAGGTGTAATACCTAGTGCATCGGGTCCAATGAAAATCTTTTGTGACAATACTGGAGCAATTGCCTTGGCAAAGGAATCCAGATTTCACAAGAGAACCAAACACATCAAGAGACACTTCAATTCCATCCGCGATCATGTCAAGGAGGGAGACATAGAGATTTGCAAGATACATACGGATTTGAATGTTGCAGACCCGTTGACTAAGCCTCTTCCACGAGAAAAACATGACCAGCACCAAGACTCCATGGGTGTTAGAATCATTACTATGTAATCTAGATTATTGACTCTAGTGCAAGTGGGAGACTGAAGGAAATATGCCCTAGAGGCAATAATAAAGTTGTTCTTTATATTTCCTTATATCATGATAAATGTTTATTAGGCATGCTAGAATTGTATTAACCGGAAACTTAGTACATGTGTGAATACATAGACAAAACAGAGTGTCCCTAGTATGCCTCTACTTGACTAGCTTGTTAATGAAAGATGGTTAAGTTTCCTAACCATAGACATGTGTTGTCATTTGATAAACAGGATCACATCATTAGACAATGATGTGATGGATAAGAGATTATGATTGTTTAGTTTTATTGCTATTGCTTTCTTCACGACTTATACATATTCCTCTGACTATGAGATTATGCAACTCCCGAATACCGGAGGAACACTTTGTGTGCTGTCAAACGTCACAACGTAACTGGGTGATTATAAAGATTCTCTAAAGGTGTCTCCGAAGGTGTTTGTTGAGTTGGCATAGATCAAGTATAGGATTTGTCACTCCATGTATCGGAGAGGTATCTCTAGGCCCTCTCGATAATGCACATCACTATAAGCCTTGAAAGCAATGTGACTAATGAGTTAGTTGCGGGATGATGCATTACAGAACAAGAAAAGAGACTTGCCGGTAATGAGATTGAACTAGGTATGATGATACCGACGATCGAATCTCGCGCAAGTAACATACCGATGACAAAGGGAATGACATATGTTGTTATGCGGTTTGACCGATAAAGATATTCGTAGGATATGTAGGAGCCAATATGAGCATCCAGGTTCTGCTATTGGTTATTGACAGGAGATGTGTCTCGGTCATGTCTACATAGTTCTCGAACCCGTAGGGTACGCACGCTTAACGTTCGATAACAATTTGTATTATGAGTTATGTGTGTTTAGTGACCGAAGTTTGTTCGGAATCCCGGATGAGGTCACGGACATGACGACGAGTCTCGAAATGGTCAAGAGGTAAAGATTCATATATTGGAAGGTTGTATTCAGACATCGGAATGGTTCCGAGTGATTCGGGTATTTTATCGGAGTACAGAGGGGTTACCGGAAACCCCTGGGGAAATCATGGGCCTCATGGGCCATGGGAGAGAAGAGGGTACAACCCACAAGGGGGAGGCGCCCCCCAAGAGGAGTCCGAATAGGAAGGGGAGGGGGCGCGGCCCCCCTTTCCCTCCTCCTCTCCTCTCCTTCCCTCTTTCCCCCTCCGTTGGAAGGAAAAGGTGGGGGGTGCGAATCCTACTTGGACTGGGAGTCCAAGTAGGACGCCCCCCTTGGCACACCCCTCTAGGCCGCTGACCTCCTCCTCCTCCCTTTATATACGGGGGCGGGGTCACCCCAAAGACGCACCAAGATTTCTCTTGGCCGTGTGCGGTGCCCCCCTCCACAGTTTACTCTTTCGGTCATAGCGTCGTTGTGCTGAGGTGAAGCCCTACACGGATCACATCACCAACACCGTCACCATGCCATCATGCTGACAGAACTCTCCCTCAACCCTCTACCAGATCAAGAATTCAAGGGACGTCATCAAGCTGAGCGTGTGCTGAACACGGAGGTGCCGGACGTTCGGTACTTGGATCAGTTGGATCATGAAGACGTTCGACTACATCAACAACATTAACATAACGCTTCCACTTTTGGTCTATGAGGGTACGTGGACACACTCTCCCCCCTTGTTGCTATGCATCTCCTAGATAGATCTTGCGTGATCGTAGGAATTTTTTTGAAATTGCATGCTACGTTCCACAACACCTCGAGCTCTCCGGCACACATGCAGAGGTTGAGGATGGAGGTGGCGGGGATGGCGGCGACCACTGTAAGTGCATCTAGTGCCCCTTAGTGATTTTGGTGTATTGAAGACTTATAGGTTAAGGGACTAATGTGTTTGTGAATGTACACAGGTCTATAAGTCTATGAGGAGTTTGATATTTATAGAGAAAGAGGACCCCTAAAAATGAATGTCTTCAACTGAAGACTTTGAAAGTGAAGAAATTGGTGTGACTGTGAAGACTTGATATTCATGCGAGGAATATGAAGCATGAAGACTTTTGTTTTCGTTGTTTCCTTTTCTCTTTCTTGAGTCATAGGAAACACCGTACTGTTAAAGGGGGTCAAGGTAAAAGTGAAGAAAAGCTTCCAAGTGATGCTCATCTCAAAATCCTACACCTACCTGTCGGATATCGGGTTCGGCAAAACCCTTAAGGTTCGAACACTGGGGGGCGCGCGAATATTTACCCTACCGAAACACGCCCTCAGCCTCGCCGTGATCTCTAAGCTAGCACGAAGAACTCACAACACAAGAGACACGAGATTTGTACAGGTTCGGGCCACCGTTGTGGTGTAATACCCTACTCCTGTGTGTGGTGTGGTGGATTGCCTCTTGGGCTGATGATGAACAGTACAAGGGAAGAACAGCCTCGCGAGGAGAGGTGTTCTTGTGCTTGGTGGTTTGCTCGGGGGGGGGGGGGGGGAATTGATCCGTCCCTTCTACTGTGGTGGCTAGCCCTATTTATAGAGGCCCTGGTCCTCTTCCCAAATATTGAGCGGGAAGGGATCCAACAATGGCCATTTTGAAAGGGGACAACTAGTACAAGCTATCAGACTAAAGGTGGTCTTCGCCTGCCAAAGGCGCTGGTGGTGACACTGTCTTGGGCTCCACGATGAACTCCATCATGTCGTCCTGCTGGTCTTGGTCTTGTTGCACCGATATGGAAACCTTTGCCTGATGACTCGGTACTCCGCGCCTGCGCTTGCCCCCTTAGCACCAAAGGGGAAACAAGGAAACTGCGCGCGCTGGCGCCAGCCTGGCCTTGGTCGTCATGGCTTGCATCACGGGAACCTCGCGAAGTACCCTTGCCTTGATCTCTCCGCCCCCTCGCGAGCTTTCCTGGTGAGGCTGCTCCTGAGGAGGCCTTGTGTCGTCCGCCCCGCGAGGCTTGGCCCCTCGCGAGGGTCTTGGTTCATGAAGATGGGCCATACTGGGACACTGGTGGAGCCACGCAGCGGGCTGCAGGCAGGCAAGTCTAGGGAGCTCCATTCCTAGAACACCGACAATACCCAATCCTTTCGAGTGAAGACATCATACAGTTCAGTCAATTTCTTCAATGACAGAGACGAATATCTTCTGGTCTCTGAGGAATTTGTTCTGACTGAGGAGTTAGGAATTCGCCAGTGCGGATTGCCTACAAGTGAGGAACATGATAGCCGTCAGGGATTTGATACTCAAATATCCGACCGTTGCTATGATATGCACCAACTATCCCAAAATATCTACCCACCTAACGGTCATATCATTGAAGGGCATTTATGTCTAATGATGTCGGGCTACTCGCTAGGCTATAAATAGCCACCCCCTACAACCACTAGTTGGTTGGCTGCTCCGAGAGAAACTGACACTTGTCACTGAGAGCATCCCATCCTTTGAGGACTTTGAGAGAAAATCATCAATTGAGGAAAACCCAAACCCAAACACCTACAAACCCAAAGTGATTGAGCATCACTAAAGAGATTGTTCCTGTGTGGAACCGATGCTTGTTACCTTTGAGGACTGTGCATTCTCCAGATGGTTAGGCGTTATGGTCTAGAGCATCCAAGAGGAAATTGTGGATCACCTAGTGACCGAGTCTGTGAAGGTTTGGAAGTCACCTGAAGACTTACCACGAGTGATTGGGCGAGGTCTGTGTGACCTTAGCTCAAGGAGAATACGGTGAGGATTGTGTGTCCTCAGGTTTAAATACCTAGCCGCTCCAACCAGACGTACGACTGTCACAGTAGTTGGAACTGGACTACCAAATCATTGTCTTCACCGAGCTAACTGGTTCTATTTCCTCAACCCTTTCATTTCATCATTACTGTGTTATTGTACTTGATCGTTACTGTTTGAAGACTTTTACTGAAGACTTTCTCAATTTCCTTAATCCTATTTCTTCAGTCAGTTTGTCTTCAGCCTTCTTATCATGTGTTTATGCTTTCTGTACTCAGTGCTTGTTTTCATTTCATCATGATGATTGTGCTATTGCTTTGTTATGCTTACATCTGAGTACTTATTCCGCTGCTAAGTAGTTCGTTGCTTAGGAACTTCCTCACCTTGAAATTCCTCAGTGAGGAATTTGTAAAAATCGCCTATTCACCCCCCTCTAGTCGATATAACGGACTTCCAATTGGTATCAGATCAAGGTACTCCCTTGTTCTGTGTGATTTTGGTTTAACCACTTGGTTTTAGTTATGTCGACCGCATGTATGATCTAGGTTTCTGCTGGGTGTCCTACCTTCGATTGGATGGACTACCCTTACTGGAAGAATAAGATGCGAATGCATCTTGAGGCAATTGACACCGATCTTTGGTATGTTGTGGAAAATGGCGTTCCCTCTGTCACTCCTACCATCAACTCTGCTGATGTGAAGAGATTCAAGCAACTCGACTCTCATGCGAAGAACATCATACGTATCCATCTGACAAAGGGCAGTATGGCAGAGTGTGTGCTTTGGAGAAAACCAAGCTTACCTGGGATAGGCTGTCCAAGGTCAATGAAGGAGTCTCAACACAGCGTGACTCTCGAGTTGACGTTCTTCACAATCTCTTCAACCGCTTCAAAAGATCGACAATGAAAATGTTCAGCAAACCTTTGATTGCCTCACTGACATCTCAAATGATCTTCAATCATTTGGTGCCACTGACATCACCGACCATGAGGTGGTGAAGAAATTGCTGAGATTGCTTGATTCCTCATTTGACACTCTTGCACTGAAGATACAAGAACATGGAGACTACAAGTCACTTGATCCCGCTGATATCCTCGAGAGGCTAAACACTCATGAGTTCCAACTTGCTAAGAAGAAAGATCTCTATGGGACAAGCTATGGAAGATCACACGCTTTGAAGGCCAAGGCAGTCTCTGAATCTGAAGGTGAGGATTCTCGTAGCAGCCTTGGTGATCCTGAAGAACTGAGCCAAGAGCTAACAATGCTCGTGACAAAATTGTAGAAGTAATCAAGACATGGTCTCTTTGGTAAACCCTCAAGAAGTGATGACATGAGATCAGTTTCCTCATCCCGTGACTACAAGAAGAGAACTTGCCACAAATGCAAGAAAACTGGTCACTACATTCAAGATTGTCCTCTGTGGGAAAAGGAATCAAAGAAGAAGAAATACAAGGATTAGATTTCTGATGACTCAAAGAAGAAGAAGAAATCTTCAAAGTCTTCATCGTCAAAATCCTCGAAGTCTTCATCTCACAAGAAGAGCAGCTCCAAAAAGTCTCGGGCATTCATTGGCAAGGAAATGGACTCTGAAGCTGAATCTGAGGAAAATGAGGAAGAGGAGGCATCTGAGGGGTCAGAATCTGGTGTGGCGAGCCTAGCCATCGCCACTGCTTTCGTCAACAAGTCCATCTTCAACTCTGAGGAGAATGACTTCCCCAACAAGGCTGGTGACGGCGATGATGACTATGCTCCCACCTATTGCTTCATGGCAAAGGGTGCGAAGGTACTCAAATATCCCTCCTCTGAATCAAGTGAGGATGAATATGATGAAAACCTCAAGCCTAGCTAGTCTAAACTTGCTAAGAGTGATGTGAAACAACAAAAGGCTTTTGAAAATGTTCAAAATATGCTAGACAAAAGCGATGACTTGTTGGGTGAAGAAATGGATCGCACTCAAACCTTGACTGATAATCTTCAGAGACTTCGGTCCAAGTTTGATAACCTTCAGAGTCATCATAAAATTCTCTTATCTGATCCCCAGAAGCTTTCTTATGAACTTCTTCAAAGAAAGCAAGATCTTGAAAAGTTAAGGGAGAGTTATGAAGATCTTCAGAAGGAACATGATTCATTGCTTGCTCAACAGATCAGTGTCGCTCAGGAAAGAATTCATTCCACCATGTTTGAAATGCATTGAACATGATTCTGCTAATTCTTCACTTGAAAGTTCAAATGCTTATATTGCTGCAAATTCTTCAATGGTCTCTGCTATCACAAATTCCTCATATAAGGATGCTACTAGTATCACTAACAATGCATGTCGGGGGAAATCGACACCTATGGGGTCACTGGGATCCCTTCTATGGTTGGTGGGCGCGGGGTTGTGCAAAGAGCGGGTCTGACAGGAAGCACAAAGATCGTTTCCCTAGGTTCGGGCTGCGAGGATGCGTAAAACCCTAGTCCTGCTTTGGTGTATGTATTTGAGTGTTCTTGAGTTCTTGAGCTAGCGACGGTGCATGAGTAGCCCAAAAGATCCGAATCCTCCTCCTGGTCACCTCGGGCCTCCTTTTATAGACGAAAGGGGTTGCCACAATGGCACACAGGAGGTGGAAAGGTCTACAGTGGATGAGTCTATCCTCTGGCACCGTCAGATAAACACATTTAATGCGCTGCCGACGTGCCCCTCTAGCTTTATCGGGGACGACAAGGAAGCTCGTCCCGGCTGTCGCCGCCTCGCCTGGCTTCGACATGCGTCCGAGTAGACGCAACACCATAGCGCCACGTTTGCTGGGTGCTGGGCTGGCGCGGTGGTGGAGTCTTCACAAAGATCTGCATGCCACCACGCAAGTGCTTGCTGAGTCGGTCGTGGAGGCCGCTCGTCGCCACGTAGGTGCCTGGCTAGCTGGTTGAGCTGGTAGCTACATGGGGACGGTGGTGGAGCCTTGGCAGACACGGGCCCGGCTGCGCTCTCGTTGGTGGCATCGTGGTCTTCCCCGACAAGCGTCTTGCCGAGGGTCTCGTGGATTTCCTCGGCTAGGATCCCACTGAGGATCGTCATCTTCTGGTCCTCATCTGATCTCGTGTGTTTATGATCTTGACAAAGATCTGCATGCCACCATGGAGGTGCCTCCCGAGCCTTGGTTCCAATGTGGTTGTTGGTGGCGTTGGAACCCTTGGGCTCAAGTGTGGCTCGCTCTGCTGGTGTTGGGCAAGCTGCCCTGGCAGGGCTCTTGCCGGGGCCGCGGAGGCCACCCTGGCAAGGGTCTCGCCGGGGGAGTCCACCTCGCCCCGTTGCTCTTTTGTGTTTCTTTGTCTTGGCGCTGCTTTGGTTGTCTTGTGCTCCAGCTTCCCTCCTCTGCCTTGCTAAGTGTTGCCGTGGGCGCGGCTCTGACTGCCCGTGCACAAGTAAAGGGGTAAAAAGGAGTGCCCCTACTTTTGTACATCGACAGGAGCCCCCGGGCCTGGGCCACACATAAGCGCAACGTGTTGTTGGGCCGGGCCCAGAATGGTGTGCGGGCAGGCGGGGTAGGATTTTACCGCGGTAACTTCTTCGCTCGCCTGCGCTTCCCCACGACCCGCGTTGAATGCGCGTCGTGGAGGGGCATGCGTGACGTGGGGGGCATGCGTGGGGTGGTTCCCGCACGCATGCGTCACATCATAGTAAAGAGGCGGCTCACGCCTTCCCCATAAAAAGAGGAAAACGCTGAGGCGCGGCTCATTTACTGAGCGGACTCGGGTCGTGGTCTTCAAGACGTCCGTGCCCCATGATCACGGGGTGGGGAATGGTTGCCTCGCCCATCCCCTCGATTGCTGCTTTCTCGCTAGTGTCCCCCATGCCCCTAAGGTGTTAGACAGTGGAGGCGAGAAACCGGGCCGTCGCTGATTGGAGCAGTGGGTCGATCTCAACGGATTGGTCCAGTGTGGCAGCCAAGCCCCGATCCCGCCGCTTTGTAAGAAGGGGGGAGGGGATGGCATTCCACACTCTATCATCATCCATCTCCTTCCACCTCGTCTCCTCACCTCCATCTGCTATGGTGAGAGGAGGCGCCGGTCATTCGACGGTGGCGGCAAGGGTCTCTGCTCGATAGCGTGTCCCTCCTTCCCAAGAGCTTGCGGTGGCGGAGCCGGACACGAGAGGAAGGGGGAGGGGGCGAGGCCGAGGCCGCCGTGGTGCTCGGGGAAGAGGGGGATGGGGCGGTGCACCAGCCTTGCCTCCGCCGGCGATGCCCTCCCAAATGGAGGGCTACGTCGGGGACCAGCCCCGTGAATTCTTCATCAGGCTACGCCGGCCACCGCATCGTCGTCTTCGTCTCCCCACTCCATTCGCTCGGGAGATGGATCTTGACCCACCACAGACCCTCAGGCTGCATATGAGGGGCTGCAGGAACGGCGGTATGCGGGTTGATGTCCACTTTCCTGCTCCTCATGTCATGTACCTTTGTCGTGGATGGAAGACTTTCCCTCGCGTCCACAGCCTAACGGCGGGGCTCATTCTCTACTTCAAATTAATGGAGAACTACCTGCTCTCTGTCAAGGTCTTCGGGGATCTTGGAACTCGCCTAAAGTGCTGCATGGAGAGCTCCTCCGATGATGAAGATTCCTCCTCGAGCGGGAGTGATGAGGAGGACAGCGACAACGATGATGAGGGCGTCGAGCGGGAGGACGCCGACCTCGACTCCAACTGACCCCTCCCTCGGCCACGGCCCTGCCGAGGGCCGTCCTCATCAATCTCTCCATCGGCACGTTCCCCGTCGCCTCCTTGGGCGGCTGGCGTAGGAGGGCCGGACAAGACGAAGAAGGCGGGTGGTGGGCCGTCAAGTTGGAGTACGCTGGCACCGACGTCTTCATCGCGTATTGTCGGCCCGCTGCCTCATTTTCTGCTGCTCGTACCTTGCCTAGGCGTTCCTTTTCCCCTCTTGCCACCTCGTTCCACCTTCTGAGGAGAGGGACAAGAAAGGGATTACGGGCATCTTATCTCTTTTTAGTTTGTAAGCCTGCGGGCATCTGTTTAATTTGAAACTTGCAATCCCCTTGCTCATGTTTTTCATTCCATATGAACTGTACCTATATGGGATGTTTTTAATGAAAAAGGGTGCCTGCCGAGTTCTTTGTGTGTGAGCGAGGCCCATGCCAAGGAGTGAATCCTTGTTATTCTTTAAAAATAAACATTGTCGCCCGGCAACAGGCCTCATCGTCCCCCTTACTTCATTCGACCATTCTAACGCTCTTGGCGGAGGTAGGGGTGAAGTAGATTTAGGCCCTTCATCTATTTCCTTGTCACCGCGACTATGACCCGATTCTGACCCAGGGACTCGGGTACAGGAAGGAGGGGGAGCACGGTGGTCTAGGAGCAAAATGAGGTTTCATACGTCCCAACCTCATACGGAAATGCACAATAGGAGATAAAAGACTTATCTGGATCTGTAGCCCCCGGCAACCTAGGCTTGCCGCGGTTGGATTCTTGTATCTGGAGCCCCCGACAACCTTGGCTTTCCGAGGCCGGAGCGCCGGCCTATTCTCTTTCTTCAAAATAGCTCAGCAGAAACATCCACGTACCCTACGAACCAAAGAGGACAGAAAGTAATAGGGAGACGCACACTCGACCTCTATGCTAGGGGTTAGTCGCCGCTAAGCACTACCAACCCTAACCGAGGGACAGACTTAACCTAGCATGCATGCTAAAACTTAGGGCGCCAACGCTTCATTTATTTATGCTCAGGGTCTACGCTAGCTTTGTACAGAGGGTTACATGCCTTGCCGGCAAGGCTTGTACAAAAGGTGGTTTGCCGGGGGGCACGACAACCATGCCTTATAGGTAAAACTTGCGAAGATGTTCAATGTTCCAGGAGTTGCTCGCCGGAATAGCATCTTCGGTCTCCAGGCGGACTGCGCCGGGCCTGGTGACTCGTATTACCCGATAAGAGCCTGCCCACTTTGGTGTCAACTTGTTGGAATTCTTGGCCGGTTGAACGCGCCGAAGAACAAGGTCGCCTTCCTCAAAGCTTCGGGCATGAACCTTGTGGCTATGGTAGCGGTGCAAGGCTTGCTGGTAGCGCTGCTCTCACAGCCGCCCGAAGACGATCTTCCTCGAGGAGCGTTGCACCATCTTCCCGCAAATGCTCTTGCTCAAGCTCTTCATAAGTGAGCACTCGAGGTGACCCGTATATGAGTTCCGTGGGGAGAACTGCTTCTGCCCCGTATACCAGGGCAAAGGGTGTCTGGCCGGTGGCTCGATTTGGCATCGTTTTGATTGACCAAAGAACCACCGACAACTCATCAATCCAGCACCTTTCGCTCTTGTGCATCCTGTCAAAAGTCTTTGCCCTCAGGCCCCGCAGTACTTCAGCATTTTCCCTCTCTGCCTGGCCATTGCTCCATGGGTGCGCCACGGAAGCAAAACAAGACCTTGCTGCCGAGGTCTTGGATGTATTGCATGAAGGTGTGGCTTGTGAACTCTGTGCCGTTGTTGGTGATGGCTCTATTTGGTACACCGAAACGACAGACTAGCCCCTTGAAGAACTTGATGGTTGACTGCGCTGTTACCTTCCTCACTGCTTACACCTCCGGCCACTTTGTGAACTTGTCGATTGCAACGTACAAGTACTCCAAGCCCCCGACAGCACGGGGGAGACGGCCCAGTATGTCGATCTCCCAGATCGAAAATGGCCAGGAGAGAGGAATTGTTTGAAGGGCTTGAGCTGGTTGATGAAGCTTCTTCGAATGGAACTGACATGCTTCACACTTGGTTACTAGTGCCGTTGCATCATGGAGGGCAGTGGTCTAGAAGAAACCTTGCCAGACTGCCTTGCCGGCAAGGGCCCTAGACCCTATGTGGGAGCCCCATATGCCTCCATGTATCTCTGCCAACAGCTCTAGTCCTTCCTCCCGGGGAATGCACTTCAATTTCACACCGTTTGGTGTTTTCCTATATAGGACGTCATCGACGAACTGATACATGGAAGATCAACGGGCTACTTTCTCCGCTTCTTCCTGCTCCTCAGGAAGTTCCCCTATCTGGAGGAATCAGACGGTATGTTGTGCCCATGCCGGAGCCTAGGGCTCGACGACAAGGACTAAAGGCATTTCCTCCGCCATGGGAGCGGCTGTCTCTACGGCTAGGGCTTGATGACCTGCCGGAGTCAGTTGCCCAATGGCAGGCTCAGTGTCCACGGCAGCATCCTTGCCGGTGGCTCCTGGGAGCTCGGCAGGAAAGTACTTGCCGGGGCTTGATTTCCTCCACTTGTTCTGCTCTGTTGATGGTTCAACGGATGGTTGAGTTAACCGAAGCACAAAGGTACCTGGTTCCACAGGTAGTTTGAAGGCCTCGCACTTCGACAGGTAATAAGCAATGTTGTTCTCCCCTCGGGGAATGTGCTCCATTTGTATACCATCAAAGTGCTCTTCCAGCTTCCTCACCTCATCTACGTAGGCCTCCATCAACGTGCTCTGATAAGCTTTGTTGACTTGCCCGACGACAAGCTGTAAATCACCACTGACGATGAGCTTCTTGACCCTGAGATCTGCCGCGATCCTGAGACCGGCAAGCAATCCCTTTTATTCAGCAGTGTTGTTTGTGGACATCTCCCTGGGAAAGTGCACTTGAGGTGCTCTCCGGTGGGTGCGACGAGCAGCACACCAGCACCGGCGCCTTGCAGCAAGAAAGCCCTGTCAAAGTACATGATCCAACTGCGACTTGCTTCCTTGCCGGGGAGAGTGGTCTCCTAGATCTCTTCATTGGGCGTTGAGGTCCATTCCGCAATGAACTCCGCCAGGACTTTGCTCTGGATTGTCGAAGTACTTAAAAACTTCAAGCCAAAGCTCGACAGCTCCAACGCCCACTCGAAAATCCTCCCGGTTGCGTCTGGGTTATGCAGTATCCATTGCAATGGGAGGCGGGTGACGATGGTTATTTCGTGTGCTTGGAAGTAATGACGCAACTTCCTCGAGGCCATAAGGAGGCTGAGGGAGTCCTAGACTAGGGGGTGTCCGGACAGCCGGATTATCATCGTCCGCCGGACTCCAAGACCACGAAGATACAAGATTGAAGACTCCGTCCCATGTCCGGATGGGACTTTCCTTGGCGTGGAAGGCAAGCTTGGCGATACGGATATGTAGATCTCCTACCATTGTAACCGACTCTATGCAACCCTAGCCTTCTCCGGTGTCTATATAAATCGGAGGGCTTTATTCCGTAGGACATAACATACATTACAACAATCATACCATAGGCTAGCTTCAGGGTTTAGCCTCCTTGATCTCGTGGTAGATCCACTCTTGTACTACCCATATCATCAATATTAATCAAGCAGGACATAGGGTTTTACCTCCATCAAGAGGCCCCGAACCTGGGTAAAACATCGTGTCCCTTGTCTCCTGTTACCATCCGCCTAGACGCACAGTTCGGGACCCCCTACCTGAGATCCGCCGGTTTTGACACCGACATTGGTGCTTTCATTGAGAGTTCCTCTGTGTCGTCACCGATAGGAAGGATGCCTCCACCCGTCTTCAAGGACGGTATTTTCGCCAAAGGGGCCTCGGCCGCCGGCCAAACTATCTGGCTAGGTGGTTTTCTTATGACCACCTGTCCGGCCACTGCTTTGACAATGACTTCTCAAATCGTGAAAGGCAATCTCCACATCAGCTCGGAATTCACCGAGTGGCTGGATCCGATAGAGCTCTCGTCTGTCAACGAACTCTTGGATCGCATCGCCGCCCTAGGAGTCGCAACGGACTACAATCAGATTGGGCTTAAAACCGATCTGAGAGAGATTAACTCTCCCAGGTCACCCACCACGTCGCAGTGGTAGAGGAACAATGCGGCGACTTTCCTCCTGTATTAAAAACTAGACATGTCCGGGCTCCCGAACCCTCCATGCCGGATTTCTGCGGAGGAACGGACGTCGATCGAGCACTGAACCTAAAGTCAGGCATCGGACCGGACTCATTGGACAACGTCCAGCAATCCTAGCTTCCAAAATTGGAAACTTCACGGCCTTTAAGCCCCGAGATGGGTAGGGATCCGGATTTTATTCCACCCACCCACCCAGACATATGCGATCTATCTCTAATACGGCAAGAGCCCGCTGAAACAGTACATCACTACTGGGCCAGATTCCTCCTGGTTATGGACAGGATAAAGGACTGCCGAGAGGAAAATGCAATTTCAATCTTTTGCAATAATTGCACGGACAAGGGAATATTGAACGCCATCGGCCACCGTAAAATCACACGCTTCACCGATCTAGCATCCATAGTACGAAAGTACTGTGCGATAGAGAGTTTCCGGAAAACTGAAAACCAGTTTTGGGACAATCCGGCCCCGAATACAACCCTAGTCCGCAACAAAAGGGTGCATCATACTCAGGCCCCAGATACAAAAACCAAAAAGCAAAAACCCCATAGAGGGCACGGAACCGTACTGGAGGGATGGCTCAGCGGACCCTGTAAGCTTCATAGTACAGAGGGCGTTGTCCCAACACATAGCCTTCGAGCATGTTGGATATTACGGCAGGTGGCCAAAAGTGGCGAGGAGCTTCTAGCCCCGGAAAATCACTCCAACAATACCGGTATGGTATCAACAGTCTTCGAGACCTTTGCATCAAATAATATACGAAAACGGACAATCCGCGGCCTCGCCGAAGTCTACCAAGTAGCAACAGCAAATCCATGAAGCGACACGGCCATCACCTTCAACGCCAGCGACGAACCTAAATTCCGAACAGCCCGAGCACCAGGCGCACTGGTGCTTAGTCCCATAGTGGACGGCTTTCGACTTACAAAGGTCCTCATGGATGGCGGTGGCGGACTAAACCTCATCTACGAGGAAACTCTTCAAAAAATGGAAATAGACTGGAGCCGTATTGAGCGAAGCAGCACAACCTTCAGAGGAATAATCCCTAGCCGGGAAGCGCACTGCACCGCAAGACAGCCGCACTAGCCCTGGAGGACTATCCGAAGCCTTAGCGGCAGAAGAACTCACCACGCTGCGCTCTATGGTGAATAGGGACGATGTGATACTCGATAAAAGATCCAAGTCCACCTCCTTCAAACCAGCAGATGAAATAGTAAAATTCCAGGTCCATCCAACGGACCCAACAAAGACGGCCTCCATTGGGGCACAATTGAACCCCGAGGTAGACGCCGCACTGCGCGAATTCCTTCGGGAAAATTGGGACATTTTCTCCTGGCATCCTTCGGATATGCCCGGAATCCCACGCAGATTGGCAGGACATAGCCTAAACATCCTAAAAGGATTCGAGCCAGTCAAATAGGCTCTTCGACGATTTTCCAAACCCAAAAGACAGGCAATGGGAGAAGAGCTAGCCAAACTATTGGAAGCCGGATTCATCAGAGATATCAAACATCCGGATTGGCTAGCAAATCTGGTAATGGTACCAAAGAAGGACAAATCCTGGCGCCTATGCGTCGATTTTAAAGACCTCAATAAGGCCTGCCCAAAGGACCCCTTCCCCCTCCCCCGCATCGACCAAATTATCGATGCTACCGTAGGGCACGATTCGTTGTGCTTCCTCGACGCATACTCTGGCTACCATCAAATCAAGATGGCGGAAGCAGACCAAGCCGCAACGGCATTCATCACTCCATACGAACAATTCAACACGATTCCCTTCGGACTTAAAAACGCCGGCGCAACATATCAGCGCATGATTCAAACATGTCTGGTTACCCAGATCGGCAAAACAGTCGAGGCATACGTAGACGACGTAGTCGTCAAAACCAAACACATCGAAACTCTAGTAGACGATTTGAGGCACACATTCGACAACCTCAGAGCATATGACATCAAGCTGAATCCGGAAAAATGCGTTTTCGGCGTACCAGCCGGAAAGATGCTGGGCTTCATTGTATCTGGTAGAGGAATTGAAGCAAACCCGGCCAAGATTCGAGCTCTGTCACAGTTGGATATTCCAAAAGACCTCAAGCAGATACAAAAATTGACCGGATGCGTGGCAGCTCTAAGCCGTTTTATCTCCCGCTTGGGAGAAAAGGCACTGCCCCTTTATCGCCTCCTTAGGCGCACCGAACACTTCGAGTGGACGGATGCTGCCACTCCGGAGTCGAAGAAATAAAGGCCATATTGGCAACAAATCCGGTCCTAGCCGCGCCAAACCTAGGCGAACCCATGTTGTTATACATCGCAGCAACACATCAAGTTGTAAGCGCGGTACTCGTCGTTGAACGAGAGACAGAAGGGCATAAATTCCCTGTTCAAAAACCAGTGTACTACGTATCCACTGTGTTAACCCCCTGCAAGTCCCGTTACCCGCACTATCAAAAGATAGCCTACGCGGTGTTCATGGCATCCCGGAAGCTCCGACACTACTTTCAAGAGTGTTCGATAACAGTGGCCTCCGAAGTACCACTCAATGACATTATAAACAACCGCGATGCAACGGGCAGGATTGCAAAATGGGCCATTGAGCTCCTACCATTCGATATAACCTACAAGCCTCGGCGAGCTATAAAGTCACAAGTTTTGGCTGACTTTGTCGCTGAATGGACCAAAGCCGAACTCCCTAAAGAGTACGACGCATACTCCAATTGGACTATGCACTTCGACGGCTCCAAAATGTTGGCCGGACTGGGGGCTGGCGTCGTCTTGACGTCCCCAACCGGGGACACAGTCCAATATGTACTTCAAATAATGTACACGGACTCCAACAACGCAGCCGAATACGAGGCCCTCCTACATGGTCTCCGGATGGCAATCTCCATGGGCATTCAGTGCCTAGAGGTGCGCGGGGATTCAAACCTTGCAATATCCCAAATAAATGGAGACTTTGACGCCAAGGATCCGAAAATGGCAGCATATCGCAACGCTATCTTAAAAATGTCAGCTCGGTTTGAAGGACTTGAATTCCATCACGTAGCCCGAGATAATAACCAAGAAGCCGACGTACTAGCACGCATCGGTGCAAAACGTGATGCTGTCCCTCCAAATATCTTCCTGGAACGGCTCTTCAAGCATTCCGTACTATGGGAAGGGGAGACCGGAAATGAAAAACCGGAAACAACCGCGCCAACCGGCGATTCAGCTGGTGACATAACACCTTCAGCCCACGACATAATGGCAGTAATCGCCCCGTGGACAAAACCATTCCTAGCCTACTTGCTTAGGAAGGAACTCCCCGAAGACCAAAATGAGGCCCACTGCACAGTCCGGCGATCGAAAGCCTACAAGGTCCATGAGGGAGAACTTTATAAGAAAAGTACAACCGGAGTCCTTCAAAGGTGCATCTCCGAAGAGGAAGGGCGAAACCTCCTGGCTGAAATTCATGCTGGACTAGGCGGACACCATGCAGCAGCCCAAGCCCTTGTAGGAAAGGCATTCCGTACATGATTTTATTAGCCGACGGCCCGGGCAGATGCCCAGGACTTAGTCCAGAGATGCGTCGGTTGTCAACTCTTTGCTAATCAGAGCCATATGCCACCCACCGCCCTCAAAACTATACCCATTACCTGGCCGTTCGCGGTCTGGGGGCTTGATATGGTTGGACCCCTTAAATGGGGAACCCACAAGCAAAGGTACCTGTTGGTCATGGTGGATAAATTCACCAAATGGATAGAGGCCAAACCGGTCAAAACGGCAGAGTCCGAACCAGTGATAGACTTTATATCCGGGGTCGTACACCGTTACGGTGTCCCCCACAGCATCATCACCGACAATAGCACGAACTTCACGGCCGATGAGGTTAAGTCATGGTGCAAAAACATGGGCATTAAGCTCGACTACGCTTCAGTCTATCACCCTCAAACCAACGGTCAAGTAGAACGAGCAAATGGTCTAATAATGAGCGGCATTAAACCCAGACTAGTGCGGTCACTTACAAAATCCGACACGCACTGGGTAGAGGAGCT
Organism: Triticum timopheevii; assembly: GCA_963921465.1. Lineage (NCBI taxonomy): Eukaryota > Viridiplantae > Streptophyta > Magnoliopsida > Poales > Poaceae > Triticum > Triticum timopheevii. Next base: position 274,019,281 of record OY997270.1, on the reverse strand, counting down.
CGACTCCGTACTCTGGGGGCTGCGGACAACGCCCAACCGTACTACCGGATTTACACCCTTCTTTATGGTATACGGCGCAGAGGAAGTTCTGCCCTGCGACATCATTCATGACTCACCTCGAGTGCGCATGTACGAAGAACGAGAAGCGGAGATGGATTGGCAGGACAGCTTGGACGCATTGGAGGAGGAACGCGACGTCGCCAAGGCTCGTTCCGCATTTTATCAGCAGCAGGCTCGAAGATATCAAAGCAGAGAAGTACGGGCCAAGACTTACAACGTTGGCGAACTAGTTCTACGCCTGCTGGACAAGAAAAAGGACAAGCTCAAGCCCAAATGGGAGGGCCCCTTCATCATCGCCCAAGTCCTGACCGGCGGGGCGTACCGTCTACGAAATGCGTTGGACAACCGACTCGAGCCGAACCCATGGAACGCAGCCCGCCTCCGAAGATTTTACGCCTAATGCCGGACTAAGGGTTCGTCCCCTCCCCCCATTCAAATTTTTATACTGCAGCTGTCCTTTGTTTCCCTTTCTTCTATTAACCCTTCTACTAAAAGGTCCTCAAGGGCCTACTTGCATACACTTGATGTGCTATCCGCACTCATTATACCCGGGGGCTTCTTTTCCAGAAGCTCAACTATAAGGGCTTCATGCCCAACACATGTGTCATGCTTCCACATGTACCTTTTACTCACAATTATATGCATCGATATGACTTATGTTTTGGTCAAGCTGGGTTGCCTGGCTCCTGTGCTTACCCCTACGTTCCCGATTATTCGGCTAGGAGGTAAAGGGAGCACCTCTGCGATTGTTACTGCCGGGTCAGCCGGATGTGTACCTCAGACTGGGTGAAGCCGAAAGCTAGCGTTCTTAAGGGAATATTTGGTCGGTGACTCGAAAGATGATTTTTTACCTACCTGTTTATCTGCCCCCAGATGTTTTTCTCCTTTTTGCGCAGTCCGGACATGCACTTTAGGGCATGCCTCCCAGGGAAAGGAACCCTTAACGGAACTATTCTCCCTGGAAGATGTTTCTTACTAACCATGTAATATAACATAACTAGTTGGGCACTTGTCTGATAAAGCACTAATGACCCCTACGCCTGGTCTCCATGCATACCCTAGTTGTTTCTTAACCAAAAAGGTATTCGGACACACTTCAGATTCTAGGGTCCCGAGGTCGAAGCGAAAAGGTCGGCAAAGACAAACGATCTACAATCTGGCTAGAAGGCATTTCACATGTCATTTTAAAATACATTGTCAAATTCACTGATTGTATTCCTCCTCAATCCCGTCTAACAGGCTGTCTAACTTACAGTCCCGTTGGGAAAATTTAGCAGCCAACTATACTTGGCTGTATACTAAACTCACAGGGATCTCCTTCCCATCGGGCCCCACCGGTCCAACTTCGGCCATGTGGTTGGGATCCGCCTTCTTGTACCGCGTCTTCACCATGGCCCAAGCCTCCCTGGCACCCTGGCGGCAGGCCGAAATCTTCCATAAACGGAAGCACTGCCGCACTCCCTGGAGTTTCTCCACAAGCTCCCCAAGGCCCTCATGGTAGGGAGGCGACCGGCCATAATGCCTGGACGACGCCGCTCATCGTTCGAGCAGTTGCAACAGCTCGGGAAATTGATCACCCGTCGATACGGGCATCTCCTCCGCAGGGTGACCTGTGAGTATACCTACAAGACATATTCTGTCAATTGACTTCCTCGCCGAACTCTTCTTTTCAAAGGAGTTTGCTCAAGCACTTACTATAGATGCCGCGATGAAGCCACTGATTCTCCTTAACGGAGCCGGACAGCTCGACCCGAACGCCTTTCAGCTCTTCTCCAAGCTGGGCGTGGGCATCTTGAAGCTTGTTCCTTTCCTGTTGTACTCTATTCAGCACCCTCTCGCCGGCCTTCAGCTGGCGCAGCAGTTCCTGCCTGTCCGGATCTTGTCCGGCAGCACCTGCAATGTTATTATTAGACTTGCGCGCACGCCGCACAGCGCTTATATTTAACAAAAAAAATGTGTTACCAGGAGGGGCCTCTGTGTTTCCTCCTGCGGCAGCAAGTGCGGCCTCAAGTTGGGCCTTGCATTCTTGCAGCTCCTGAGACAGCTGGGCATTCTTCTCGGTAAGGGCCTACGTTTCAAATGATCCTTAAATCAGTTAACATAACTACTTTAAGTCTCGGGGGCTACTGGCATATATAACCATTAAATTCCCTTACCCGTATGTCTTTTACATACTGCTCCGTGGCTCTGGTAAAACCATCTTGAGCAGCACGGAGGTGCGTGTCCCCCGCATTAAAGGCGTTCAGCGCCTCAGGGAAAAAGCACGCTTCACGAAACACTGTCCGGTGGCGCCTATGGTTCATGGCGCTCTCCACCTCAGACTTGGTGGCGGACAGTCTGTCGGTGTCCTCCGTTGGAGGAGTATCCGGCCCGCGCCTTGTGCTTGCCTCCCCCTCCAGGCCGGGCGTTGGAGCCTGGCTGGTATAGGTCGGATCGGCAACCTCTACGCCCGTAGTCTGGCAAGCGCTTTTTCTCCTACAAAGATCATGAGCACTCAGACGCTCCCTAGGAACGTTGCTCTGAATATTTAAATACGAACTATACCTTTGTGGCGACGTTCCAGTCCGTGCCGCGCTCCTTTTCCGCCTACTAGTCCGGACTGGCCTTTGTTGGCCAGCCGCCGCGGGCTCGGCTTCCCGCCTTGAAGGCGCTTCCTGTAAAGCACCATCGTTCACGAAGGTCAGAAACGGGCAAGGAAGAGATAGTGGTGTCCGGACCTCGGTCACAATCACCTGGGAAGCCGGATATAATCCGGGGTAGTCCGCCGTAATGGCGACTAAAGCGTTATCCATGCTGAGCTGGTGGAACACCCCGTCGATCAGCTCTACCTTGATATCCGGATCCTCTTCGGAGGCCGGATCCTGGGATCTCTCTGGATCCTCGGGTTGCGGAGCTGGACTTACCATGTCCTCCACAATCCGGCGCAGTTCCTGCGCCGAAGATATAATGTAAAAAGCTTAGACTTTGAAAGCATGGGTTGAGCCCTTAAAAGTGTTCTCTTACCCAGCCCCGAGGGTTATTCATGGAAAACCCATTCAAGGGGTTCGTTCGGAGGAAGTTCCCCCTTGTACAGGCCGGAGAGGATCTGCACCAGATCCTCGGTCGAATCTGGCCCTTTGCGGCCATGGCGGGTGGCATCGTCTTCCCCGTTGAAATCCCACATGGGTTGGCCCCTGTATTGCAATGGTTGTACCCCCCGCATGATGCATGTTTCCATGACTCCAATCATGGTCAACCCAGAATGGGCTAGTAATTTTATTCGGCCCATCAGGTAATGGACGCTCTTGTCTTCCTCCAATTGGGGGCTCCGCGGGCGCCAGCTAAGGTGTTTCTTCAGAGGAGCAGCACTAAACTCCGGGAGGCCGATCCGGACTGGGTCCGGCAGCGGAGCGTCTTCTATGTAAAACCATTCCGAATGCCAGTCTTCGGACGCCTTCTTAGGGGTACCGGATGGATATCTGGTCCCGGCAATGCGCCATACTTCGGTGCCGCCCACTTGATATATAGATCCCTCGTGAGAACGGGGTACGAGGCAGAATAACCTCTTCCACAGTGCAAAATGGGGCTCAATGCCCAGGAATAGCTCGCAAAGAGCTACGTAACCCGCGATATGCAGGACAGAGGCGGGTGTAAGATGATGGAGCTGGAGTCCGTAGAACTCCAGGAGCCCGCGGAGGAACGGATGTATCGGAAATCCGAGTCCCCTTATCAGATAAGGGACGAAGCATACCCGCTCCCCTTTTTTGGGACTTGGGGTAGCCTCTGCTTGCTTCCCACCTTGGTAGGTGGCCATCCCGGCTCGAACCGGGACCATGAAGGCCGGAGGGAGATATCCCCTCGCTTGGAGCTTCACTAGCTCGTTGTGTGGAACAGAGCACCTCCTCCAATCTCCTGGCGGTGGGCTGGGCGCGCGAGAAGAGGAGCCGCGTCGACGGTCCATGATGGAATGGATTTTTGGGTCAAGGGCGCTCCGATGAGTATTCGCGGAAGGAAGATGGTGTGATTTGGATCTGGATTTTTGCCTCTTTTGTAGGCGGATGACTTGCACGACTAGGGGGTGAAACATAAAAGACACCCTAGCTTTTCGCATTCGTGCGACGCGTGGAAGAAGGCCATTATTGGGCGTAGAAGCCAAGAAGCACAGCATTTATGAGAAAGCCGGATACTGTTCGGCAGGTACATGGAACTTAAAGGGAGAACCCGCCTTGCAACGCCGAAGACTATATACGCGCTGGACTTATCATCATTGAAGCCTGGTTCGGGGGCTACTGAGGGAGTCCTGGACTAGGGGGTGTCTGGACAGCCGGACTATCATCGTCCGCCGGACTCCAAGACCACAAATATACAAGATTGAAGACTCCGTCCCGTGTCCGGATGGGACTTTCCTTGGCGTGGAAGGCAAGCTTGGCGATACGGATATGTAGATCTCCTACCATTGTAACCGACTCTGTGTAACCCTAGCCTTCTCCGGTGTCTATATAAACCGGAGGGCTTTAGTCCGTAGGACATAACATACATTACAACAATCATACCATAGGCTAGCTTTAGGGTTTAGCCTCCTTGATCTCGTGGTAGATCCACTCTTGTAATACCCATATCATCAATATTAATCAAGCAGGACGTAGGGTTTTACCTCCATCAAGAGGGCCCAAACCTGGGTAAAACATCGTGTCCCTTGTCTCCTGTTACCATCCGCCTAGACGCACAGTTCGGGACCCCCTACCCGAGATCCGCCGGTTTTGACACCGACAGAGGCCGAGGAGCAATTTCTGCACACTGGAGTACCTTGACCTAGCCCACTGCAAAAGGGAGCTGACAAAGTAAACCTGGTGTTGCATCATATTCTTCTTTTGCATCACTTCAGTTGGTCGCTCAGGCTCTATCCTATCAACGTCAAACTCTGTCCGGGGCCTCGCCTCACCGGCACCAGTCCCTGCCGAGGGAATCTCTGGCTCGCCATCCACCAGTCCTTCCGCTGCCACTGCCTCTTCATTAACCTCCCTCTGCACCACTAGCGCGGCGCTGACCACTTGATTCGTCACCGTCTGGTACAGCAGCAATGGCTCTTCACTACAAAAAAATACACTTCCGTGATGATACGTGTTTGTCACAGTAGGTCGTGTTTTTTTCATGCATGTACATCCATGGCGATTTTATGACTGAATTAAGATAGTCATACCTGTGTTGTCGTAAAAGTGTTCCATGACATTACCAAAATTATCATCATGGAAGTGTCCACTTCCATGACGATAAATCGCACATCACCGAAGTGCTTTCATCAAGGGTGACCGACACGTGGCATCCACCATAACGGAACGCCGTTAAGCTATCGGGTCCGGTTTTGGATCCGATAACCCGTTAACAGCCCCGACCAATGGGGATTTTCCACGTGTAAAATCATCATTGGCTGGAGGAAACACGTGCCAGCTCACCGTTGGGACAGATGTCATCCACTCATTGGACCGAATGCGCCTATGATACGGGGACACATGGCACGGCCCAACAGAGGCCCATTCCTATGAAAAGGCCGGCCCATTTGACTTGGTCAAAAGGTGGCGAGCCGGCCCACGGAAAGCCTGTTAACGGCCTGTTCGCATATAGCCCATTTACAGCCCGCTAACCCAGGGCCCGTTATGACCTTTCCGAATTAGGACCAGTAGCGTCATCTGGGCCGTCCAATATGATTCCGGCCCATTTTAACTTCTGGCCCATGTGTGGCCCATGACTTCTTTCGGCCCATATGAGGCCCTTTGTAACTCTTGGGCCATTAACGACCCGTGGTGAAACTGGCCTATAATGAATAGTGTATTACTTTATACCCATTAACGGCCCGGTATTCCATTGGGCCGTTTCCAGCCCAAGTTATCTTTTGGCCTTCTCAGGGCCCATTGATTCTTGGGCTCATTTGCAGCATTCGGTTACATACGGCCTGTTACTGTCATTTTCTGCTTGTGGGCCAAATTCAGCCCGTCGTTACAGTCGGCCCGTTTGTGGATCATTAATACGTTGGGTCATTTTCATATCAAGAAAAAACCCGTTGGGCTGTTTTCATAGAGTTATCAAATACGGCCTATTAACGGCCCATTATGGTGTACGAATAGTACGACCCATGATTGGCGAAATGATGATACGCCCCATAGAAGGCCCATGGATCCTACGACCCGTATGAGGCCCATGGATCGTACGGCCCATAGAAGACCCATGGATCATACGGCCCGTAGAAGACCCATGGACCCTACGGCCCGTAGAAGGCCCATGGATCCTAAGGCCCGTATAGAAGGCCAATGGATCCTACGGCCCGTATAGAAGGCCAATGGATCCTACGGCCCGAAGAAGGCCCATGGATCATACGGCCCGCAGGAGGCCCATGGTTACAACAATCCGTGTGTTGCCATGATTTTTCTAGCCTAGTTACCAAAAATAGGCTATTGTGGCCACTAGAAAAACACACAAAAAGAACTGCAGTGACTACAAGCAAATAACTAAACAAGACAATAATGATATAAATAAGCAAGCAATTAACGCTAGCCTATTACCGCTATTACACATATTACATCCACTGGGCATCAAAGTTCGCCACCAGTGCAAATATAGGGAACAAAGTAGCATATTACATACACTGGCCGTCAAAATTGGCCACCAGTGCAAATAAACGCGGCAGCAAAACAAGAGCATAACTGAAACAACTTCAGAACAATCAAGAAATGTTATCCTGGGTATCCACCATGCTGACAATAAGCTTAGCAAGCTTATTAGCTTTGTCCTGTTTGGCGCTAAAATCCTCCAACGCTTGCTGTTGCACCAGAAAGTATGCATCTGAATGCTCCAGGGACTTCCGCAGTCCTTCTGCTTCTTGTCGCAGCACAGCTGATCGATGTCTTTCAGCTTATAGTTGAGACTCAAGAAACCGAACTGATTCAGACTCTGAATTTGAATAGCTTGTGCAAGCGGTAGTGGCCAGTAACTCGAACACTAAACCAAGACAGGACTTTAGGGTTGTCTCGCGTTCAAGATAGTCTTCCTTAGCTATTTTATCAGCTTTGTTGGAGACCAACAAGGATGTGTCACTATCCTGAACCTTATCTGCATTACTTCCTTTACCATTGCTTAATAAGGCACTCTTCCCCAATATTTTGTCAGCATTCTAAAAGAAGAAACAAGCAGACACATAGCAACTTTAGCATGTACTAGTATATGAAACTCATTTCTGTGAACCAGTTCATCAGTAAGGTGGACAGGATTAAACTACCAAGTCTTCTATTGCCAAGTACTAGTACGTAATAAAAGCACCAAACAAACATATATCTATGTCCTATGGTCACTACATTGTCTTGCCAAATCAAAATAGAAACACGATTCAAATCATATCAGTTCAAGACAAGGCAGAAGTGAAAGAATACAAAGTGTGGGAAACTACACGGCACAACAAGATTTCAGATGGGTACCACGGGTCTACATGTACAACAACACTATTGGCTTTGTTGTGATGCTAGTACTGTGCATGATATGAAAGTCAACTGTATACACAATAGAAATTGAAATCAACAGAGCTATTGATAAGAGCAAACCTATTAAAGAAACATGCGTGAACATACCTGTTGTGCCATTGGAGTTTCGATTGGATCCTTCAATTTAAAAATAAGTTTGTATGATTAAATATAGTGATACAAGAGCAAAACAATCATAGTTAAAAAAGGCGCGCCTAAGCGAGCGCTTAAGCGCGCCTAGGCTCTAGGCGTTGGCAAAACGCATTGCGCATAACTATGCTTAATCTATGCATAACTGTGCGTAAGCATGCGCTTTGGTTAGTAAAGGGCAAGGCGGTGACAAAACGCACAATTAACGCCTAGCGCTTTTTTGAACTATGATAGCAATGGAATCTTAAATTAGAACAGTTGTTCTTCATGTTTAGGCACTTGTTCTACATGAACAGAGTACAGTAAGACGCAAGAATATAATACTTAAAATAGAAAATGACCTCATAGACCTTACCACATTCTTGGTTCGGGACCAGTACAGAACAAGGCATTCCCAGTCATCATCCAGTAAATGTGTCTCAGGAGAACGTAAGAGAATTTGATGAGTTTCTTTGCCGGTAAAGTACTTTTTCTTCAGGTAATTCCAATACTGCCACCAAGCATTCTTGAAGACAGCTGAGGTATTAGCACAGGTTACCTCATCCCGAGTTTCCAAATCGGTCCTTCTCTATGGAGAAAAATGGAAAAATTTGTTGTATTGTAACCATCATGGAGGTAGGATGTATGGGACAAAGCAAAGTAATTTCCATGAATAACATTACTTACACATAACTCCTGGACAAACACCTGCAACTAGAATTTTCCTTCATCTTTAGTATAATATTTCCAAGACGGGAAGATACACACATACGATTTAACATCATCAAATGCGATAGATGCTAAACTACGACTAGCTGGTTGTGCTTCCTCCACAGGAATAGGCATACTAACTGGTTGAGTTGGCGTTCACCGTGATAGTACTGACCCTTTGGGCACTGGAGCTGCCTTACTAACTACTCTGGTTTGGGAGCTCTGTGGTGGAGATGGTGCTTTGTCAACAGGAACTGGGTTACTATCGGCTGGGGTTGGGGTTAGATTGGGTGAAGCTGGTTCTTGTCCATCGCAGTAGGGGTACAATCTACGAGAGTTTGGGTTATGTGTGGTAGGGCTGGTTCTTGTGCATGTACAACCGGGGTGCTATCTCCACCGAGAGGTAGCACTGTTTTATTTGAAGACCGTGTTTTTAGTCCGCTAGATACTGGCATCACCCACTCCAATTCAAATGGCTGATAAACAATAAACATAGTTGAATGTACAGACAGTGTATGATAGACAGATGCAATATATAGTGTGGAAAAAAGAGGGCATGGAATAGTTGACATGTATATTGTTTAACTAAAACGGATAGCATGACATAATTTCACATATATGATGTCTATCTAAACTGGATAGCATAGCATAACATAATTCAAAGATATGATGAACAACTAAACATGATGGCAACATAATTCACCTACATGTTATCTAAGTAATCAGGATCGCATCATTTAATTCACATATGTGATTTATATGCTAAACAAAGGGCATTCGATATGAACTAAGAACATGGTGTTGAATATTGTGTATATGTTGTCCAAACTATGCAATGCAAGACACCATATGCATGGTATGAGCAGTATAATCGTGCCAAGTTAGAGCATACACCTCGGTGGGGGAATATGACTGGTCATCTGTCTCTAAATCCATTTCTGAGGAGCTATCGGGACCCAACAAGAGATCTACTTCGACAGGTAGCACTGTCTGCTCTGAAGGCCTTGTTTCCACTCCAGATTTTTCCATCTCCCACCCAAATGGCTGATTCACAGGAAGAGTAGTTTAATGTACAAACACTGTCGACAAATGGAAATGTAATGAAGAAAAGGATGGGCAAGATATCATTCATATATATGATGCTTGGTTAACCAGGATGGCATTGCACATTTCACATATATTATGGCTGGCTAAAAGACATGACACTGCATAATTCTCATATATGATATAGAAATTAAACATGTGGCATTACAGAACATGTCTAAACTAAGCAGATGACATATATGATGTCAAAAGTAGGCACTACAAGGCAACATATGCATGATATGACTAACATCATCATGCCAAGGTAGAGCAAACACCTTGGGGGATAAATAGGAGTGGTCAGTGGCGTCTGAATCCGCCTCAGAATAGATATCTTCCTCTGGATTACAATCTAGAGAGGGATGGGGAGGGTTTGCCATTGAACCCACCATGGAGCGATGTGTGCATGACATTGTATTTCCGTGCAAAACTCTTCTCTTTTTCTCTACATGTTCAGCATGACTGTGTACAATATCTGACATGCATACGAAAAAAATATGGTGAGATTATGTAAGGAGAGCATGCAAAAGTTTAGAGTGATGGTAACAACCAGTGGATGGATCCAAAAATAATGATAGCAGGCTGATGATTGCTTTTATTTAATAAAAATACAGATGATGATTGCTTTACTATTTGTTTCCCACCCAAGATGAACAACATAGGCACACCCTAGATGAACCAGATATTAGACAGACATAGTATTCATTGCTGCCTCGATATGTGCCCCACAACTAATTTAGAACTCAACTTTGAACATTAATTTGGACCTGACTTGTAGTCCAAGAGGTGAACATGACGAAAAAGTAGCAGGTAATTTTAAGCAATGCATAACATAAGCAGAAACAAAAGAGTGTGACCTCTCTTGTGGACCTGTGTACTCCTCAGGTTCATCTGCTGAGTCGATGATGGTGATGCCCCGTTGCGGTGGGTGCCGGCGGCAGGGAAGGAGATCTGAGGCGGCAAAAGACGGTCAGGAGTCGTGATGTCTGGTTTGGTGCATGCTTCTGTTGACGGAGCAGCTCAGGTGAGGTGGACGACGTCGTGGCAGGAACAGGACAAACCACACAAAGTTCCCTTCGACACCTACCTGTAACTGAAGTAATTCTGTAAGGGCTCATTTGGCTTGCATGATTCTAAAAACGCAGGGATAGGAAAAACAATGGAATAGGATAGGAATGCACATGGTAAATAGAGCATTTGTAAACACAAGATTTCTATCAACTTGCGTGTTTGGTTTACAGGAATTGGAAGAGCAGAGGAATGCAAAGAAACATGGCCAAAATAAAGTGAAACCATATGAAAGTGTGTACAGTTACAATGTTATTCTGCCATTAATGCACTTTGTCTTGTTGTCATGCATAGGATTATGAAAAGTAGGTCCAGGTGGATGTTTTGCTTCATTCCTTTCAACAAAATGCATGAATAATTGAATAGTAGAGTGCCATTGGAAAATTCCCTATTGCTCTATTTTTTCGTTGATCCAGAATAGCCCTAATGGATCGACATGAATGTATAGTAATAAGTGATGCAACAAGTGTACAACCTCTTTGCCATAGCCGTCTAGACCTCAACATCATTGGGTTGGTCGCTGAAGCAGTTGAGGAAGAGGTGGCTGTCGGAGGTGTGGAGGAAGATCTGAGGAATCTGTAGACAACATCCAGGGCACTGCTCTTTTGTGATGGATTGTTCTATCATTGGAGCAGCTCCGGTGAGCCATAAGACGTCAAGGCTGAAGCAGCACAAGACAGACATCGTCAATCTCAAGTGGGCTTCTAATAGCATCTCCAATAGATGATGTAAAGTAGATGTAAAATTTACATCACCAAAAACCACCTGACTACAATAGATGAGGTAAAAACTATTGACTCTGAACTTAACTGTCGAAACTGAAACTTACCGTGGAATCTAAATGTTACTGTCGAAACTGACGCAATGGTAGCAGAGAGGCACTTGACATGTAGTTTAGGGAGGGCCTTCAGTTCATCTTCAACCTGCACCCCCCTGAGCCACCAGCCAACACCAGCCGAACCGCCGGCCCCAGCACCGCCTCGCCGCCCCGAAACAACTCCCCACCGCCGCCCTGGCCAGCCCTCTAGGCCCCCGCCCCCACCCTGAACACTATGATAGATAGTGGAGTACTTCTCCGTAGAGCCCCCGTCCCCGCTGCGGGTGGTTCTTCCTTAACTCCGGCGAGCCCCCCAACCCCTGAAAATCGACTAACCCAAAAGTCGATTCAGTCGACTGAAGTGTGGCTAAATTGGAGCAGAGCAGCAGCACGAGCGAGGGGGAGAGCAGCAGCAGCGCGAGCGAGCGAGCGAGAGCCGAAGCAGCAGCAGTTGGGCGAGTGAGCGATCGAGCGAGAGCCGGAGCAGTAGCAGTAGATCTGGCTGGTATGGACGCCACCGCCAAAGGGGCCTCGCACTTTGGGAGAGCCGCCATGGAGATGTCGCTCATGGCGCTGGCTTCAAGGTAGCTGCTCCTTGGGGGTGCGGGATGGAGCACCGTCGGCGCTGGGAGGTCAAGTTAAGGAGAAGGTGCGATGCAATGAGTGTACAACCTCTTTGGTGGCGCCAAGTAGGCCTCGACTTCATCCGAGGAGTCGGTGAGGATGTTGCGGTTCTGGTGTAGCAGGTTAAGGCGGTGCTGTTGGGATGGAGCAGCCGCGATAGACGAGGCAATCGTCGGAGCAGCTCCTTGGAGGTGGAGGACGGGGCGGCTGAACCGGCAGGACGACGAGATGGACGACGGATCCTCATCCGGTGAGGTGGACGAGGGACGTCGAGCTGTTGCAGTGGACGACGTCGTCAGGGAAGAGGCTCCGGCTGGGCAGCGGTGAGGTGGCGGATGGAGGAGGGTGGGGTTTTGTGGCTGGAGCGAAGAGGTTATGGCGGCCAGGGATTTCGAATGGCGAAAAGGGGGCGATGGGAGGGGGTGAACCATGAATTAGGGACGCGCTTGTCCAAAATGTAGGGTGTGTTACAAAAGTACCCCACACCAATTTGAAGTAGAGGCCCTTTCGGCTCAGGGTTAGAAGGGGGATTTCATGTGTCGGGATTTGGCAGCTGGAGGGAGTTTTCGCGCGCGTTGTAATTTTGGGATACCAAGGCGTGGATTGTGAAGGCGCCAGTTTTGGGAGCACGATTTCTGAATTTTCAGGATATAACAAGACGCGGGTTGAATTTTAGGGACTAGCCTGACGTGTAGTAATATTGTACTTGTACGTACTAAATCAATTCGCACTTCCCTCAACCAAAAAGAAAATGAAAAAATAGAACTATTCACACCACACAAAGAGAGAGTCTTGCCCCCTTTTTCTATACAAATGCTATTCAAAGCTACTTCCTCCTTCCATCTATATAGGGCCTAATGCGTTTTTCGATGCTAACTTTGACCAAATATTAGAGCAATAATATATGACATGCAACTTACACAAAGCACACCGTTAAATTCATTTGTGAAAGGTTCTTTTAATGATATAATTTTCACATTGTGCATGTCATGTACTATTAATCTTGTGAATAGTCAAAGGCGGTCTTAAAAAACTCATTACACCCTATATAGATCGAAGGAGGGAGTATGAATCCATGTTATGTAAAATTAAATGTTTTCACTTGCTGTATAATGCATGTAACCTACTCATACCAACATTTTAGTGCATTCCAAATGTCTATACTACCGCTGCAATTCGAACCAAATTTGAATTCGTTTCTCTATTTCAATAAGAATCTACAATCATGATTGTTGCCTACTTCAACCATCATTCGTGTATTACCTTAATAACACACCACATGATTACTATAGAGATAGATATGAACTATGTGTACTACATGAACTCGAATTCTATTTTCCGAATACACTTGATGTTGATTCCAAATAATAGTACATTTGATGTACTAACTATATATTCATAATCTAAACCATGTTCCATACGTACACCGTGTTTATCACACAAAGTATAGTGCCCGCCCCCTACATTATGACAAGTATTTAGACCTGAGTTGCAAAAGCCACACATTAGCCCAAATTATAATCAATGTTCTACATTATGATATCTTCTTCAAGTATCCGTATCCACTTTTTATAATGAATTATGATCTTTGTTTGTCTTTTACACCTTCGATCCTCTTCTATTTGTAGCTAGCTAGCGCTAACTTTCTATCATGCATGCACATGCCCACCCCCCTTCTCACCCACCCTTAGCGTCCACTACTAGGAAAAGGCATGCTAGTGGCGCACCAGTTTTGCCTACTAATGGCACACTACTGGTGCGCCACTAGCATCATGCCATTAGAATTAAGTTCTAATGGCGCACCACTGGTGCGCCATTAGTATCTGGTGTTCTAATGGCGCACCACGTAGTGTGCCATTAGTATAGCCCACAATGCGCCATTAGAATGCCTCCTAGGAGCCATATGTACCCATGTGCTTTGGCATACTAATGGCGCACTAGTGGTTGATGCGCCATTAGTGTGATTATCACAGTGCGCCAGTAGTATGAATATTAGGGATTATTCTTTTATTTTCTGATATTTTCACAGGTTACAAAATATATTATTGGACAGAATTTAGACAACACCACACAGCAACAGCAGATTCATCGAATACAATAGAAGATTAGTCTCCAGATACAATTCATCATATTAGTCTCCGAATTCAAAAGACCGAACAAAGATAGAACATTACAAGTCTCGAGACCGCGAGTAGCGAGTTTGTCTTCACATTACAAGTCAATATTGATCATCTAAACTACCATCACATAGAAGAGAGCTGCGGTCATCACGATCAGCATCATCGCGATGAAACTGGTCTTCATCCGGTTCCTCCAACGCTCCCTCCTCTCTCCCGCTAGATAGCGGGCGTATCTAGATTCCGCCTCCGCCCTAGTGGTGTACCCTATGTAACTGTTACCGCTGAAACGGTGAACCTGTCTCCGACACTCCTCCCAGTCATCGTAGACTCCGGGAACCTTACCCTTGTACACGACATACGATAGCATCTCTATGCACAAGCCAAACAACAGACAATACATAAGCAATATATAAGTATGCAACAAAAGGATTGGAAGAGAAAAGCAAGACATTAATAGCACGATTCATGGTCCTACTAATAAATAGAATCGATTACATCTAAGTTGAACGACTGTCCAAACCAAAGAGACATACAAGTTCATTAAAGTTTAATTACAACATGAGCCAATCAATGTTTCAGAACTACACATAGCATCACTACTTTCGACTCGACTCATGGGACCGGAGCGTGGATGAAGCCGCCGTCTGTCGTGATGGTCATGAAATCGCTGGCGTTGTCAGCCTGCATTTGTAGTGTTGTGTCTATCTCACTGTTGGACGGTTGATATCTGAGGTAGAACTGCCCCGAGGTATGAAGGACATCTTGATGGATAATTTCCGCAAACTCCGACTGGATGCAAAAGAATTCTTGTCTGATGTCCGCGTTCTGGATTGCTGACAAGCTCGCGGCCCAATCTTTGAGATTATCTGGTAGCAGAAGGTGATGATGGTCCCGTACGATCGCTCACATGTGATGGAGGGCGTAGTAGGCATCCTTCTGACCGCCAGACGGCTTCTTGACGCAGGAGAACTTTGTATTGTGGGCGAACACGTGCGCGCCGTACCGCCTACGAACTGGCTTGGTGAAGGTGCCTCCAAATTTGGCATAGTCGGGGAGAACATCATCAAGAACTTTCTTGATATTTGTGTAGTCTATCTTGGAGTCACGGTACGAGTCGAAATACGTGGCCATGGAATATTTTGGGCTTAAGAGGATGAGTGTGCAATGTGTGTCACTGCGCAGAACACGGAATGTTAGAAAAAAATAACGATCGAAATCTAGGAAATCATATGTTACGGGGTGGTTAGGGGATGACTTACTCGGGAAAGTAAGGCACAAGGAAGTTATCCTTATCTGGGTTTGCCAGAATGACGCCTTCGATGTAAGAACTCGCGACATGCCGGTCACAAGTTCTTGGCACGCTTGTAGAAGGGGTTGACTATCACGATGTCCGGTGTCTTGTCTCTAATGATCCGCATCTCCATACTCAGCAAAAACAGCCAAACGAAGGTGTAGTGCAGCGGATGAAGGTTAAACATAGCAAAGATATCATCAAACTGCAGGACGATCGTACCCCCGATGGGGCCATCCACAAAGCCCTTGCTCTCTGGCACCTTGGCCACGAAAACCGGGTATGCCACATCATTCTCTCTGAGACGCCGCTTCTCCAAAGAAAGAACACTGTCATGCAGACTCAGCATAGCACCGGTTGCAGCATTGAGCATATTTGTCGGTAGCATCGCCCTACCCGCCACATGCACCCTCCTCGAGATATCCTTAGGTGAAAGTGGCCCGTCCTGAGCACGGATCGTACTCGGTGCCGGCTGGCTCGCACCCTTGTTACTCTTTCTTTTCCGTCCCTTCTTCTTCTGTTGTAATGGGACCGAGTTCTGCTCACAGACCGCCTTCTTGAGTGTGTTGGGGCTGATAATATTTGGCACCTCGGCTATCTGAGGCTCAGTGAAGTCGGCAGCTGGAGGCGTCTCCTGAGAACTCAACGCTAGACGATGCCTGTTGCAATTGGGTTTCTCCGCCGTACCAGCTAGACCGCGGTCGTCTTTTGTAGGGTTGGGTTCTTGAGAAAGAGGCCCGCAGAATTCGTCATCGTACCCATGTCCGGCAAAGTACTTATCGACGTTGCTAAATGTACGACCTCGTCATTGTCGTCGTCGTCCAGATCCCGTGCCATATGCATGTTCGGATCCTGTGCCATAGGGATGTCCGGCATGTCCGGTAGCATTGCGGCGGTCTTGCCATGGCTTGGCGCCGGCACGACTGGCGGTGTTGTCTTTGGGGTGGTGTCCCCCGCCCCCAAACGAATCTGGCTCTTCGGCCAAAGCAGGGGCCAGCTTAGGCAGGCGCTGAGGGTCATCAGATCATCTTCGTCGGCCCCGACGGGTCGAATCGGAGGTAACAACTCGTCGCAGCCTGGCAGCACCCGAACCAGATGAACCCTATACATGGTGGGTGGCATCGGTTTACCGTGGAACACGGGGTTGCCCGGTTGAACGATTTTGCCCTGGCGACATCGACCAACTCGTCATTCGCGAAGTGCAGGAGAGTGCACGGAACATCGGCGGCGCCCTGCGAAAACATGTAGGGTGTCAGGGATGCCTAGTCAAAGGCAAAAGGAGATGAAGTCCTCGGCCGAGAGGCTTAATTAGTTACTGTGATGATGGCGTCGAGCTCGGCTAATGTCGAGGCACCGCCAACGGCGGGCATGCAACTGACGGAGGGGCCGCTTGCTGCCGAGGTGCTGGCTGGCGAACACCCGGGTGCATTAAGCTCCAATGCCGGCCGTGCCGGCATCGGAGACACCAATATCGCTGCTGCCGGAGACACCAATGGCGCCGCCTGCACGTTGTGCGAGTTGCTGGCCGTGAAGCTGGGAATCGGGGGCGGCCCCTGTCGGCCACCCGCAATCCACGTCGTCAGCCCATGAATCAAGGTAGGCATAATGCCGGTGAGCGTCGATCCCAGTTGTTGTTGCACTTGCTCTTGGACAATCTTCGGAATCCGCGCCACTTGTGCCTTGAGTTCTTGAACCTCGCGCGACTGGCTTTCCGAGCTGGTCTTTTTCTCCTTTCGCCCACTAGCGGTATAGTATGACGACCATTTTGTGGACAAGCCTTTGCCGGCCACACGACCAGCTGACGATGGCTTACTGAGCTTATCCTTGTTTTTCATTACGTTCAACGCCCTATTTAGAGTGCTGTCCCAAGCATGGGTGCTCTGAGATGACCCCGCGCTACTGCTTTCAGTGTCCTTTGCCAGAACAAGCTCAAGCGCCCTGGTCTTCGGATTCGTGGTAAGCTCCTGTGTTATCGGGTCCTCCTTGTACCAGGCCCTGACATAGTTCCTGGTCTGCTTGTCACTGCTGTATTCCTCAAAGCGGGGCGGTAGGCCTTGCTCGGCATGCTCCGCGTCCTCCTTGTCCCATATAGGCTCTGCCACTCTATAACCGCCGGGACCGAGTTTGTGTTCCCCTAAGTCCAACTCCCACATTTCTTTTCCCCACTGACTTGATTCGGAGGTTGCACTGCTCTCGCACTTGATCTTGAACTCCTTGTAGTCATGTTCGCTGATCGAAGGATTTTTTGCCTTGATCTTCTCATAACTATCACCTTTCTCAATCATTCTCTTCACCGCGCTTCTCCAAGTAGACAGGGCCGTGCTCATCCTCGTGAGCGCGGCACTGTTCACTTTATTCCCTGAGAGGCGTGTGTTTTCAAATTCAGTGAGGAACTTGTATCGTTCGTGCAGCTTCGTGAAGAGGAGGTTGCGCAAATTCCCTCGGTCCTTATGCCTAACATTCTCGGTGTTGATCGAGATGGTGCTCTGGAGAATGCACCCGAGCTGAACCGAGTACCCCTTGACTGTATGTTTGGGCTCCGTTGGATGCCCGTCGAAGTTCACTTGAGTAAATTCCTCCTTCACGGCGCGGAGCGCGTTCAGGCGCCGGTCCTTTTGTTGCCTCTTCGGTTGGCTGCCATCTGTGCGTGCGCCGCCATCATCAGTGGTAGCGTCCTCGGCGGCACCATCAGTGCTGGCATCGTCGGCGGCACCATCAGTGGTGTCATCCTTGACGCCACTAGGGGTTGTGTAGTCAGGATTGGTATCTTCCGCGGCATCCTCATAGCAGTGAGGTTGTTCCTCCATCTCCTGGGACAGCTCCCAGAATTGCTTGCCGCCCGAACCGCCGGCCTCATCGTTGTGGGACATGTTTTGCTCTAAATAGGAAAAAAGTTTGGTCACAAAGTTGGTTATTGTCAATGAACAAGATCATGGTCTCATCATTTAGGGTTTGTCGACACCGAGGCATCCTAAAAGCTAAGCTTTTATCATTTAGGGTTTGTCGACGCCGAGGCACCCTAAAAGCCTAAGCGTACATCATTTAGGTTCTCATCGACACCGAGGCACCCTATAGAAGCCAAGTTTTCATCATTTAGGGTTTGTCGACGTCGATGCATCCTAGGTTGGGCCTAATCACTTGGCACTAATCACTTGGCTCTATTGCCACCCATGTTGGGTTTATCATCTAGGGTTTATCGATGCTAAGGAGAATTCTAAGTTGTGCCTAATCACTTGGCTCTATTGCCACCTATGGTTTAATGCAGCAAGAATAAAGGGGCAGTTGATCCTACTTAACTAAGTACCAAGATAGCCCGGCCCATGCATTAGTCTCAAGTACCCCATATGTCCTATTTTTAGCAAAGTCATGCTAAAATTCACGGAAAATTTCAGCATGACCTTTGCTGAAAATAGGACATATGGAGTACCCGAATTTGCCGGAACGGAAGTTAATCGACATTCCGGCAAACTCAAGGGCTTCTCGGGGTACCTGCAAATTCATTATCCAATGAAGGAATTGCTCCGCACATTACTGCCTCACACTGCTGCCAAAATCATTATCGACATGCTGGTACTGTGTTTCTCAAAAAACATGAATATCCAACTACATTCTCACAGACCACAAGCCCAAGCCAGGGGCATCAGTCCTATAGAATTGAACCACAAGCCCATGCCAGGGGCATCAGTCCTACATCAATATCCAACTACATTCTCAAAGACCATAAACATCAAGCATGGGCTAGGACAATGACAGCACTGAACCACAAAAACAAAAACAAAATTGCTAAACTGAATCTTGCCTTGTACCAGAAAGAAACTTATATAAAAAATGTCTAAATTAACTGCCAGTCTGTGCCCACAACTACATCTGGCAAATATTTCAAAATGTAGTTATGTCAAGAACACAACTATTCCAAAGACTGAAACTAAACATTCAGAGAACTTTAAGTGGAACATGCACTTGGCTTTAGGGTTTTTATTACTTGGAAGAGAGCGCATAGGGTAAAGCACGCCTCTGGCGGCTAGGGTTTAACCCAGTTCAACAACATGGTTCAAATGAAAGGAGAAAGGGGGCTTTATAGCTATTACATTCAGGTAGCAGGTAAAAACAGAAGAAAGAAGAAAATAGTGAACTAAAGAGCAATGTGTTTTTGTTACTTCCTTACATGAGTCCCAACATGACTATTATTATCATGAGCTCTAGAAGAATGTACTTTAGTAACTCTAGGAGGCATCTCTCTGTAAAATTGGAACTTAGGACAAAAAAAGGTGTCACAACAAGCTTGTACAAGGACATGTTGTAAAATTGTTCAGCACATATTGCATTAATTTATTCGGTTCAGCAAACATCCATAGCAGGAGATAGTTGTAGGTCTAGGCCATATAGGCATATTCCTGCATATGTTTGGGATGTCAGTAAGTGATGATACATGAACCATGAGGAGCCTATCAAACCATCAACCCGCGTGCTGTCGAAAAGAAGAAAAGCCAGTTACCATTATCTTAATATTTTGCAATACTCCTAAGTCTTTGGTACTGGACAGTTGTGTCAAACATTAAACTGAATTTGTGTCAAACATTAAGCTAGGAGTATATGTTGGTGCTTAACATTGCTTGAGGGAAAATATTGAAGGCAATTTATTTTATGAATTGCGTATAAAACAGACCAAGGATGTTGAATTCTCTTCTAAGTTTCCCCTACAATGAATGAATTAAGGCGATTTACTTATGAATCAGAACACTTAAAAGATTGGATGAGTGGTCCATACTCTGCTTTTTGTTTCTACTGTTCAAAGCATAATTTTAATTAAAAGGTTGGCTAATTTTTGGCGTCGACGGTTAAGTATAGTTCTTTGTTGTGTGTTGGGCAATCAAGCTTTCTAACTTAAATTTGGGACTAACCATGCGGATTTTACTGACTGAAGATCAATAAAAATTTCTGGTGACGTGCAACCAATGGTTACCTTTGTTTTTACAATAGTGTTCTCTTATAAGCTATATCAACAACGAGCCATACATCTTTTATAATAAAATGAACTACTCCTATATGTGTATAATCTATACCTACTATTAAAGGGAATAGGTATTCTTGGTTTGGTTTAGTCCTTTTCGTTTGATTTGAGTGTATGCTAAAGTTTGTACACACGCTAAGCGATCTGGGCCAGGTTGTATGTTGATGGGCCTTTTATGGGCTTTCATAGAGAGCGCAAAAAATTAATATGTGGGCGGTCCTTATATACAAATGGCAGCCCTTATGTCTAGGGCGAGCTAATTAAGTGAATAAGCTAATTAAAGAAGGATTGTGGGCTTAAATAGAATATTTAAACATATGTGGCTAATTAAAGAAAGGATTATGGGTAAACCGGTGGAATAACTAAAAGAAAGATTGTGGTCTTAATAAATAGAATATTCAAATAGATGAGGCTAACTAAAGGAAGGATTTGAGGTAAAAAGGTAAGATAATTGAAGGGAAGGATCTGTAGGCTTCAATGTGTTGGGACTACTAAATTAGAAAAGGAAGGATTTGATTCCCGACTAAAACAGGTGAGGACGTCATGGTAATTAAAGGAAGAATTTTACTTCAATGGAACCAATGGGAGATTATGCCCGATAAAGAAAATATGAACACGACTAAATTGCATCATATTTTTTTATGTTTATTTTGTAGAAGGATGTTGCGTTGCAGCATGTTCTTCATAGTGAATCCGGTGCTGTGGGACATTATGCTTGGACAAAACATCAATTTTTCCCGTTGCAACGCATGGGCATATGTGCTAGTAATAAAAAATCCATGATACGTACTATCTTTCATTCTTTTGTCTATCTGGCGATTTTGTTGTGTGATACATGCCATGGTGGAAGTGATGGTCTCCATGGATACGTCCAATCTCTTGATCTTGCTGTCCAGGACATGGAGAGAGATGGAGAAGGGGCAGGGGAGCTCACCTTGGACGGCGCAGAGAGGAAGCAGGGGAGCTCGGGGTTGGCGGCGAGGGTCACGACAGCGTCCTTGGCTCGCCGGCTGCTATGGAGGTGACCGGTGGCGGAGGAAGGCAGGGGCAAGCGGGGTGCACGCGTCGGGGCCGCGCTCGCCGGCTGCTGCAGGGGCCGGAGGAGGCCCTCGCTCGTCGGAGGGAGGAGGAGAGGAGAGGAGCGGGCGGCGGGGTGAGGAACCCTAGCGCGCGCGCTCGGCCGATCCTGTTCGGGGGGCGCGGGGGCGGCGGGGGTGGAGCCCGTCGGGGGTCGGGGCGGCAGCGTCGGGGCAGCGCAAGATCACAGCCAGGAGAGGCGGCGGCGGCGCCGACGGCGTGCAGGCGCGGCAGACGGAGGGGCCGGAGCAAGGCGGGGCGGTGGCGTACGGTTGGGGTCGAGTGGGGGATCTGGCGAGGGAGCGAGGGAGAGAGGCCAGAGGCAAATAGGTGGAGTGGGGGGGGGGGGGTAGCAATGGCGCACCTCCCCCTAGTGCGCCATAAGTACGACGACAGCAACGGCGTACCAACCCTGGTGCGCCATTAGAATTTTTTTTGATTAAAGTTCGAGCACTCAGGTTATATCCCACCTAACCGTATCTCCATCAGAACACACACACTAGCCCGACTGGTCAGCACGCAGCACACACACTAGGAGGTCTTGGGTTCGATTCCCAGGCTCCCCATTTTTGTTTTTATGCATTTTTTTGCACATATCTTTTTATCCATGCATCCAAATATAACATGTCACATATGCTAGATGATCAGAATTTCATGTAGAAAAATAATATGCAGTTTGTTGCCATGTTAACAACATTTAAAATGCTGTTTGATATTTATTTGTGTTTAAATATGTTCAAACTTGTTTAAATCATAACAGTAATATTTTTTTATAAAAACAATAATAATTTTTTAAAACATATCATCAAATTTGTTTTTGAAAATATTTATGAATATGAAAAAATATCATCAAATTTATTATTTGAAAATATCATCAAATTTGTTATTTGAAAATATAATCAAATGGAGGATGCGGGGGAGAGGGTGCGGGGGTGCTCGGCGGCGGTGGAGCGGCGGAGGGTGCGGTGGGTCGTCGGCAGCGGTGGAGTGGGGGGAGGGTGCGGGGGGTCGACGGCGGCGGCCGGTGGAGCGGGGGAGAGGGTGTGGGGGGTGCTCGGCGGCGGTGGAGTGGGGGAGGGTGTGGTGGGTCGTCGGCGGTAGTGGAGTGGGGGGGGGAGGGTGCGGGGGGTCGGCGGCGGCGGCCGGTGGAGCGAGGGAGAGGGTGTGGGGGGTGCTCGGCGGCGAGGGGGACCAGATCTGGCGAGGTGGGATAGCGATCGAGATGGAGGGGGATCGAGATCGAGTGTCCATGAAATTTAAAAAATATTCATGAGTTCAAAATTAAAGTGCCCATGAAATACAATCGAGAAATGAAGGCTACAATTTAAATACAATCGATCTTAGCTAGCTATCTGTTCACAATCTTCTTTCCCTTCTTTTTCGCAAATGGAGTTCTTCTGTGGAACGGACATCCTTTAGGTAGGGTGGTCCTACTTCTTCTTGTGGTGTATGCTGCTACTTCATCGTCGTCGTCATGTTTGATCTTCTGGTCGCCGTACTTGTCGAAGTCTTGCTCATTAGCTACTCCATCCATTCCGATGATCTTCCTTTTGCCTCTCCTCACGACAACACGACAGGGCTTTGACGGGTCGGTAATGAAGAAGCATTGGTCCACTTGGGAAGCCAATACCCATAGCTCATTTTTCGCGGTGACATTTGCGCCCGCGGTCTTGGATTTGGCTTCGGGTATAACCATGGTGGTGAAATACTGGTCTTCTTT
The DNA here is from genome assembly GCA_963921465.1 of Triticum timopheevii. Taxonomy (NCBI): domain Eukaryota; kingdom Viridiplantae; phylum Streptophyta; class Magnoliopsida; order Poales; family Poaceae; genus Triticum; species Triticum timopheevii. The sequence continues at coordinate 273,996,083 of OY997270.1, read as the reverse complement.
TAGGATGCTCTTGGCCCATCTGACACGGAACATCGGGACCTTCTCTCCAGCGTAGCTCAGCTCCCAAATCTCCTTGATCCTTCCGTAGTATCTGTCCTTGTCGTTAGCGGCGTAGGATTCCATTGTTACCCCAGAGTTCTGATAACCATCGCTCTTCATGTCCTTGTCCGCGGTGTAAATGTGTAGCCGTTGATATCGTACACCTCATAGGTCATCAGGTTGTGCTCGGAGCCCTGTGACAAGGCGAATATGAGTTGTTCTTCCGCGGAAGAATCCTCATGTAAAGGGTATGACAGAAGCTTCTGCTTGAACCAACGTGTGAAACATGAGTTGTGCTCTTTGATTATATCTTCGTCCATCCTCTGTTGGCCTCGGTCATTGTACGTCTTCTCAATAAAGGTTTTGTGCTCTACCAACCAAGGATAGACAACGTCTATGTGTTGTAGCGCGACTAGGTTTGCTCTTTCAAAGTCGGCGAGTCGACCCTCGAAGTCGACATGCATTTCGCAGCGACTGTCGGTTCAATATCCGGCGTATCTCGTAGTAGGGGTCCTAAGCTAGGCGTCTTGGAGCGATGGTAACATGGACACGGATTTTACCCAGGTTCGGGCCCTCTTGATGGAGGTAAAACCCTACATTCTACTTTTGATTGTATTCATATGGGGTATAGTACGGAGTACATGTATCTACCACAAGATGATAGTAATGAATATGAGATTGTCTATTGACTAGCCTGGCCTTGGTTTATATAAGATACCGGAGGCCTAGGGTTTAGGAGAGTCCTTGTCTTGGGCGCCAAGTCCTGTGGAGTCTTCCTTGTATGCGGCAGGGGTTGTACGAACTGGCGCATGAGTATACGGCCCTGGGGGTCCTCGGCCCAATCCAACTAATCGGGAGACGACGTGGTGAGTACCCCCTATTCCAGGGCACCGTCAGTAGCCCCCTGAATCGGTCTTCAAGTTGGGGACGCTCCTCAATTCTTCCGAGCTGTTCTTTATCTTCAGTCGTCGGTCTTGAAAACTGGTTCAACAAATCTTCCCATCTTCGATCTTGAGGATCACCGGAGTGAATCCGAAGAGTTTACACGTCGGGTATCCGAGGAGCCCTTGAAGTCTTTGGCCTTTATCAACGCCTTGTTACTTTTATGCCACATCTCGGTTGTGAAGTTGTCCCTGTGTGGCGGTGTCCCCTTGCATCCGAGGTCCAACGCCGGACTGCTTCCGAGGTATCTTTTGTAGCCGAGCACCAACGTTGGACCGCAACCGAGCTCCAACGCCGGAATGTATCCGAGCTCCAACGCCGGAATGTGTCTGAGCTCTAACGCCGGACTATGTCCGAGCTCCAACGCCGGACTATGTTTGAGGTGTCATAGATCACCTTGGTTCAAGAAAGTTGCAGGAGTTTAGCCGAGCTTAATGCCGGAAATGCCCTCTACGGAGCCAGGCACTGGCGTCCGAGCTTTATGCCGGACTGCTTCCGGGGTGTCTATTGCAGTCGAGCACCAACGCTGGACTGTATCCGAGGTGGTGCACCACCTCGTCCATGGGCTGATTTTTATGAATTTAATTCTGAGTTATGCAATGTAATCTCTGCCGAGGTGTATAGCCAGTAGCCCTCAAGGTGCGTGTTGGCCTAATATCCGGGATGCACCTGAAGGAAACAAATCAATCCGCTGACCCTAGTAGCCCCTGAGACTCAGGTCGATTCATAACATCAGCCTGAGGATCAATTCCTAGCTCGGCAGCATACTTAGGAATAGAAACACGGTGTGCAAAGTACTCGAGACACCGTTGGGTCCGGCCGAGCAACCTGAGGATAATAATCTCCTAAAAAACTATATTGCACTTTAAATTTTCTGCATTGGATTGTTAATGCAGTAGCCCCTGAGACATTGGTCGGCTGGAAACACCAGATCAAGGGATCGATGTGCCCCTTTAATATTTATAAATAATGAGCACGAAGCCCGGTAGCCCCCGAGCCTTAACGTGGGCACGGGTGGCCGAATTAAGGATCGATATCCAGAGTAAAATCACAGATTATGTGTAATGATTCTATGTATCCAAGTACTTTACATCATTATTTTGACTCCATTGCGACCGTTTGTCAGTTGAAAGTGGCCCATCGTCGGCTTCTACCCCTTGGTGGATACTACGCAGGGTGTTTCCGCACTAACAAAACAACCCTTAGCTGACGTCTCGGTGCCCGAAGGCGGTCATGTTGGCGGAAACGAGGCAATCAGATATATGGGCTTTATAACTTTCACTTAGTCATAGGAGCTTAAAGTTGGGGGGCCAACAAGTAGCCCCCCGGTTAGTGTTCGACGACAACCGAGGTCAAGCCGTAAACACTTCGCCAATGTTATGAACGGCCCATCACTAAATACAGTCATCGGACCGCTGACCAGTATACGCTTATTGTGACAGTTAGTTTTCGGCTTTCTCCACTGCGGTGCTTAATCATGTGAGCTGGAAGCACAATCGCAATGGTTCTCCCTTTGCACACCTAGCCAAACAAAGCGGAACATAGGAGGCAAGCGCCGGAGTCGGGCAACCCAACTATTGACCGAAGACACAATTCAAAACTGATGCATATATAGCAATATCCGAGAATTTTTGCCGAATCTTTAAAGGTGTTCAGCGTTGCACGGCGAGACTTATGCGGAAAACACAAAAATAGTTTAAAAGTGCCATATGATTGGAAAACCAAAAAACGTCATCAAAAACTCGACGTCCGAACTAGATTAATTGTTTGGTGCTAATCAGAAAATTGGTCTTAGAGGAAAAAAATTGTGCTTCTGTCGTGCTTTAACATGACACATCCTATCTCAAGACTTCAAGAGGGTCAACCTACAGCTTCAACCTCCTATCCCAAAGGCGGATTACTTCTCTTTAGGCCAGCTTAGCAAACTTTAGCGGCTTTGAGAGAGAAATTAGGTTCCTCGGCTATTGTCCACACACTCGCGTCGAAAAAAGGAGTGATAGAAAAAAGACTTTGCAACGACTAGGAAGAAGAACACTTATTATAAAAGAGCTCGCATAAATGTAAGAGCCCCTGAGTGACTTGGGTAAAAGAATTTTATGTATAATGATTGTATGTACCGAAGTACTTATATCATATATGTGTTCACCCGAACTTTAAATGCGTCTTAACCGACCGTCGGCTTCTCCCTCTTCGGCCAAGGGCCGAAAAGTGTTATGTACTCCACCTGTCGAGAATACCGATGGTGTTTCCGATAAATAGGCAATCAGGCCATAAGGCTGTAACAGACAAAGCATGCTCAGGCAAGGTAGTCAGAGTCAGGATTCAGAGCCGGATCGATTTTCCTTAGACAGAATTGAGTCGTAGTATCGAGTCGTGGAATCGAGGATTCTACTAGATTTACTCAAATAAGATATTATCTATCCACGACAGAAATTTATATGGGTTCTATAGAGTTTAACACTAAATATAGAGCAAAAAACGTACACATCAATGCTAGCTTACATTTATGGAACATATATGGGAGGGAAATATATAAACATTTAAATCTTCAACATACGAGATTTACTTAGGAGGTTTATTAGAGTATGTGAATGGTCGATCACTCGTATAGCTGACCTGTAGTGTTGAACCTTGAAGGGTCTTGCTCTCCTTCTCCGATCAATGTTGATGCATCCTCCTTCTCACGTCAATTCCATCCGTCGACAAGCCTGATCCTCAATTTTGATCTAGGGTTTCAGAGAACCAGATCAAAAGTGTCAACCGCTGAGCGTTTGGGCTTGGGAGGGGAATAAAGGGTCATGAGTCATGCGAAAAGGGAACAATATAATGGCATAGATTGTGCTACAACTAAACATATGGCTTAGATAAATTAGTAGAACCCTATATAGTCCATAGCATAATCGGGATTCTACAATTTTCTACAGGATTCTATGATTTGGATCGCGACTCAACATGGATTCTACTTGATCCAGATTCATAGTGGGACTTGGATCGACATGCTTCTATGGGGTCGTGAAGTCGTAGGATTCTAGCAGTCGAGTCGGGATTCTGACTACCTTGCGCTCAGGGAACTTATACTATATTACTGACAAAGTGTAAGAAGCATCTTTGAAGAAAATAGTACCCCCACCGATACCTTTCTTCGGTTGCTCATTATTATTATGAGACTTGTGCAATAGATTTTTTGTACTCATGAGTTCCATTGTGTGCCGACCATTGTTGAAAACAATAAGAGTGCTAGCTTTCGGCTTCACCCAGTCTGAGGGCAGAGCTCGGACGACCCGGTCGTGACAATCGCAGAGGTGCTCCCTTTACTCCCTAACCGAACAATCGGGAATGTAGGGGTAAGCATAGGAGCCAGGCAACCCAGCTTGCAAATCGCTTAAGTTAACATGGTGCATATTCTGGCATAATACACGAACAAGCAACGAAGCCGTACAAGTATAATCATTTGCAAGAGGAAAGGCTTCAGGAAGGAAGCCCCCAAGTAAACGGGGTATTTGAATTTGTGTTTCACAAACAAAGTTATGACAAGGATTTTTTTTCACAAACAACTTGTTGCCAAAACAAATATATAAAAAAATATAATGCTTGGTTGAACCGAACAAAATTTAAAACCGGGAGTTTTTGAGCATGAAAGTGACTTAGCTGGTTAATGTGTTCGGCATTGATGACGCGGTCCGAGCTTGGTGCGGGGCAAGGTCTCAGCCCCCAAGCCCGATGTGGCCGAGCGAAGAGCTCGGTACTCCGAAGAGTTGAAGCCCCCGGTCTAGCCGAGGTGATGGGGCAGGTCGCCGGGTGACACTGGAATCTCCGTCCGAATAAGTTGATGAAGCGACGATGCGGGGTTGCCAACACAGGGCAGCGCTCCAAGGCGACGACATAATTTAGTCGATGGAGGTGTTGGGGAACGTTGCAGAAAATTAAAATTTTTCCTACGGTTTCACCAAGATCCATCTATGAGTTCATCTAAGCAACGAGTCATGGGAGAGAGTTTGCATCTACATACCACTTGTAGATCGCGTGCGGAAGCTTGCAAGGTGATGATGGAGTCGTACTCGACGTGATTCAGATCACCGATGTCCAAGTGCTGAACGGACAGCACCTCCGCATTCAACACACGTATGGGACGGGAGACGTCTCATCCTTCTTGATCCAGCAAGGGGGAAGGAGAGGTTGAGGAAGCTCGCTCCAACGGTAGCACGACGACGTGGTGGTGTTGGTGCAGCAGTACTCCGACAGGGCTTCGCCAAGCGCTTACGGAGGAGGAGAGGTGTTGGGGAGGGGAGGGGCTGCGCCTTGGAGATGGGTACAGCAGCCCTCCCCTCACCCCTCTATTTATAGGGGAAGGGGCAAGGGGGGCCGGCCCCTCTAGATGAGATCTAGAGGGGGGGCGGCGGCCAAGGGGGGAGGCTTGCCCCCCAAGCAAGGGGGGCGCCCCCCTCAGGGTTTCCCCCCAACCTTAGCCGCATGGGCCCAAGGTGGGGGACGCGCCCAGCCCTCCAGGGGCTGGCTCCCTCCCCTTTGCGGCCCATGTGGCCCTCCGGGAGGGGTGGCCCCTCCCGGTGGACGCCCGGAACCCTTCCGGTGGTCCCGGTACATTACCGATAGACCCCCGAAACTTTCCGGTGTCCGTATGACAACTTCCCATATATAAAACTTCACCTCCGGACCATTCCTGAACTCTTCGTGACGTCCGGGATCTCATACGGGACTCCGAACAACATTCGGTTGTCACATACTAGTCTTCCTAATAACCCTAGCGTCACCGAACCTTAAGTGTGTAGACCCTACGGGTTCGGGAGACATGCAGACATGACCGAGACGACTCTCGGACAATAACCAACAGCGGGATCTGGATACCCATGTTGACTCCCACATGCTCCTCGATGATTTCATCGGTTGAACCACGATGTCAAGGATTCGATCAAAACCCTGTATACAATTCCCTTTGTCAATCGGTACGTTACTTGCCCGAGACTCGATCGTCGGTATCCCAATACCTTGTTCAGTCTCGTTACCGGCAAGTCACTTTACTCGTATCGTAATGCATGATCCCGTGGCCAACACCTTGGTCACATTGAGCTCATTATGATGATGCATTACCGAGTGGGCCCAGAGATAACTCTCCGTCATACGGAGTGACAAATCCCAGTCTCGATCCGTGTCAACCCAACAGATACTTTCGGAGATACCTGTAATGCACCTTTATAGTCACCCAGTTACGTTGTGACGTTTGATACACCCAAGGCACTCCTACGGTATCCGGGAGTTACACGATCTCATGGTCGAAGGAAGAGATACTTGACATTGGCAAAGCTCTAGCAAACGAACTACACGATCTTTGTGCTATGCTTACGATTGGGTCTTGTCCATCACATCATTCTCCTAATGATGTGATCCCGTTATCAACGACATCCAATGTCCATAGTCAGGAAACCATGACTATCTGTTGATCACAATGAGCTAGTCAACTAGAGGCTCACTAGGGACATATTGTGGTCTATGTGTTCACATGTGTATTACGATTCCCGGATAATACAGTTATAGCATGAACAAAAGACAATTATCATGAACAATGAAATATAATAATACTTTTATTATTGCCTCTAGGGCATATTTCCAACAGTCTCCCACTTGCACTAGAGTCACCAATCTAGTTACATTGTGATGAATCGAACACCCATAGAGTTCTGGTGTTGATCATGTTTTGCACGCGAGAGAGGTTTAGTCAACGGATCTGCGACATTCAGATCCGTGTGCACTTTGCAAATCTCTATGTCTCCATCTTGAACATTTTCACGGATGGAGTTGAAATGACGCTTGATGTGCCTGGTCTTCTTGTGAAACCTGGGCTCCTTGGCAAGGGCAATAGCTCCAGTGTTGTCACAGAACAGTTTGATCGGCCCCGACGCATTGGGTATGACTCCTAGGTCGGTGATGAACTCCTTCACCCAAATCGCTTCATGCGCTGCCTCTGAGGCTGCCATGTACTCTGCTTCACACGTAGATCCCGCCACGACGCTCTACTTGCAGCTGCACCAGCTTACTGCTCCACCATTCAACATATACACGTATCCGGTTTGTGACTTAGAGTCATCCAGATCTGAGTCGAAGCTAGCTTCGACGTAACCCTTTACGACGAGCTCTTCGTCTCCTCCATAAACGAGAAACATGTCCTTTGTCCTTTTCAGGTACTTCAGGATATTCTTGACCGCTGTCTAGTATTCCTTGCCGGGATTACTTTGGTATCTTGCTACCAAACTTACGGCAAGGTTTACATCGGGTCTGGTACACAGCATGGCATACATAATAGATCCTATGGCTGAAGCATAGGGGATGACACTCGTCTCTTCTTTATCTTTTGCCGTGGTCCGTGACTGAGCTGAGCTCAATCTCACACCTTGTAACATAGGCAAGAACCCTTTCTTGGACTGATCCATTTTGAACCTCTTCAAAATCTTATCAAGGTATGTGCTTTGTGAAAGACCTATGAGGCGTCTCGATCTATCTCTATAGATCTTGATGCCTAATATATAAGCAGCTTCTCCAAGGTCCTTCATTGAAAAACACTTATTCAAGTAGGCCTTAATGTTGTCCAGAAGTTTTGTGTCATTTCCCATCAAGAGTATGTCATCTACATATAATAGGAGAAATGCTACAGAGCTCCCACTCACTTTCTTGTAAATGCAGGCTTCTCCATAAGTCTGCATAAACCCAAACGCTTTGATCATCTCATCAAAGCGAATGTTCCAACTCCGATATGCTTGCACCAGTCCATAAATGGATCGCTGGAGCTTGCATACTTTGTTAGCGTTCTTAGGATCGACAAAACCTTCCGGCTGCATCATATACAGCTCTTCCTTAAGATGTCCGTTAAGGAATGCTGTTGTGACGTCCATCTGCCATATCTCATAATCATAGTATGCGGCAATCGCTAACATGATTCGGACGGACTTCAGCTTCGCTACGGGAGAGAATGTCTCGTCGTAGTCAATCCCTTGAACTTGTCGATAACCCTTAGCGACAAGTCGAGCCTTATAAATGGTAACATTACCATTCGCGTCCGTCTTCTTCTTAAAAATCCATTTGTTTTCTATCGCTCGCCGATCATCGGGCAAGTCTGTCAAAGTCCATACTTTGTTTTCATACATGGATTCTATCTCGGATTTCATGGCTTCAAGCCATTTGTTGGAATCTGGGCCCGCCATCGCTTCTTCATAGTTCGAAGGTTCACCGTTGTCTAACAACATGATTTCTAGGACAGGGTTGCCATACCACTCTGGTGCGGCACGTGTCCTTGTGGACCTACGAAGTTCAGTAGCAACTTGATCCAAAGTACCTTGATCATCATCATTGTTTTCCTCTTCAGTTGGTGTGGGCATCACAGGAACGGTTTCCTGCGCTGCACCACTTTCCCGTTCGAGAGGTAGTACTTCATCGAGTTCTACTTTCCTCCCACTTACTTCTTTCGAGAGAAACTATTTTTCCAGAAAGCATCCGTTCTTGGCAACAAAAATCTTTCCTTCGGATCTTAAGTAGAAGGTATACCCGACAGTTTCCTTAGGGTATCCTATGAATACGCATTTTTCCGACTTGGGTTCGAGCTTTTCAGGTTGAAGTTTCTTGACATAAGCATCCCATCCCCAAACTTTTAGAAACGACAGCTTAGGTTTCTTCCCAAACCATAATTCAAATGGTGTCATCTCAACGGATTTAGACGTTGCCCTATTTAAAGTGAATGTAGCTGTCTCTAGAGCGTATCCCCAAAATGATAGCGGTAAATCGGTAAGAGACATCATGGACCGCACCATATCCAATAGAGTGCGATTACGACGTTCGGACAGACCGTTTCGCTGAGGTGTTCCAGGCGGCGTGAGTTGTGAAACGATTCCACATTTCCTTAAGTGTGTACGAAATTCGTGACTTAAGTATTCTCCTCCACGATCTGATCGTAGGAACTTTATCTCTCGGTCACGTTGATTCTCCACCTCATTCTGAAATTCCTTGAACTTTTCAAAGGTCTCAGACTTGTGTTTCATTAAGTAGACATACCCATATCTACTTAAGTCATCTGCGAGAGTGAGAACATAACGATATCCTCCGCGAGCCTCAATGCTCATTGGACCGCACACATCGGTATGTATGATTTCCAACAAGTTGGTTGCTCGCTCCATTGTTCCGGAGAACGGAGTCTTGGTCATTTTACCCATGAGGCATGGTTCGCATGTGTCAAACGATTCATAATCAAGAGACTCTAAAAGTCCATCAGCATGGAGCTTCTTCATGCGCTTGACACCAATGTGACCAAGGCGGCAGTGCCACAAGTATGTGGGACTATCTTTATCAACTTTACATCTTTTGGCATCCACACTATGAACATGTGTAATATTACGCTCGAGATTCATTAATAATAAACCATTGACCATCGGAGCATGACCATAAAACATATCTCTCATATAAATCGAACAACCATTATTCTCAGACTTAAATGAGTAGCCATCTCGTATTAAACGAGATCCAGATACAATGTTCATGCTCAAACTTGGCACTAAATAACAATTATTAAGGTTCAAAACTAATCCCGTGGGTAAATGTAGAGGCAGCGTGCCGACGGCGATCACATCGTCTCTGGAACCATTCCCGACGCGCATCGTCACCTCGTCCTTTGCTAGTCTCCGTTTATTCCGCAGCTCCTGCTGTGAGTTACAAATATGAGCAACGGCACCGGTATCAAATACCCAGGAGTTACTACGAGTACTGGTAAGGTACACATCTTACATGTATATCAAATATACCTTTGGTGTTGCCGGCCTTCTTATCCGCTAAGTATTTGGGGCAATTCCGCTTCCAGTGACCCTTCCCCTTGCAATAAAAGCACTCAGTCTCAGGCTTGGGTCCATTCTTTCACTTCTTCCCGGCAACAGGCTTACCGGGCGCAACAACATCTTTGCCGTCCTTCTTGAAGTTCTTCTTACCCTTGCCCTTCTTGAACTTAGTGGTCTTATTAACCAGCAACACTTGATGTTCTTTCTTGATTTCAGCCTCTGCTGACTTCAGCATCGAGAACACTTCAGGAATGGTCTTCACCATCCCCTGCATGTTGTAGTTCATCACAAAGCTCTTGTAGCTTGGTGGGAGCGACTGGAGGATTCTGTCAATGACCGCCTCATCTGGGAGGTTAATGTTCAGCTGGGTCATACGGTTGTGCAACCCAGACATCTTCAGGATGTGCTCACTGACAGAACTGTTTTCCTCCATCTTACAACTGTAGAACTTGTCGGAGACATCATATCTCTCGACCCGGGCATGAGCTTGGAAAACTAGTTTCAGCTCCTCGAACATCTCATATGCTCCGTGATGCTCAAAACGCTTTTGGAGCCCCGATTCTAAGCTATAAAGCATGCCGCACTGAACGAGGGAGTAATCATCAGCACGTGTCTGCCAAACGTTCAAATCGTCTTGCAGTGCTGGGAGAGCAGGTGGGTCACCTAACGGTGCTTCTAGGACATATTGTTTCTTGGCAGCTATGAGGATGATCCTCAGGTTCTGGACCCAGTCCGTATAGTTGCTGCCATCATCTTTCAGCTTGGTTTTCTCTAGGAATGCGTTGAAGTTCATGTTGACATGAGCGTTGTCCATTTGATCTACAAGACATATTTGCAAAGGTTTTAGACTAAGTTCATGATAATAAAGTTCTAATCAAATTATGAACTCCCACTTAGATTAGACATCCCTCTAGTCATCTAAGTGTTACACGATCCGAGTCGACTTGCCCGTGTCCGATCGTCATGTGAGACGGACTAGTCATCGTCGGTGAACATCTTCATGTTGATCGTATCTTCCATACGACTCGTGTTCGACCTTTCGGTCTCCGTGTTCCGAGGCCATGTCTGTACATGCTAGGCTCGTCAAGTTAACCCTAAGTGTTTTCGCTGTGTAAAACTGTCTTACACCCGTTGTATGTGAACGTAAGAATCCATCACACCCGATCATCACGTGGTGCTTAGAAGCGACGAACTGTAGCAACGGTGCACAGTTAGGGGAGAACACTTCTTGAAAATTTTGTAAGGGATCATCTTATTTACTACCGTCGTCCTAAGTAAACAAGATGCATCAACATAATAAACATCACATGCAATTATATATAGTTGTGACATGATATGGCCAATATCATACAGTTCCATTGATCTCCATCTTCGGGGATCCATGATCATCTTGTCACCGGCTTGACAGCATGATCTCCATCATCATGATCTCCGTCATCGTGTATTCATGAAGTTGTAAAGCCAACGACTACTTCTACTTCTATGGCTAACGCGTTTAGCAATAAAGTAAAGTAGTTTACATGCCATTCTTCAATGACACGCAGGTCATACAAAAATAATGACAACTCCTATGGCTCCTGCCGGTTGTCATACTCATCGACATGCAAGTCGTGAATCCTATTACAAGAACATGATCTCATACATCACAATTCATCATTCATCACAACTTCTGGCCATATCACATCACATGATCAATCGCTGCAAAAACAAGTTAGACGTCTTCTAATTGTTGTTGCATCTTTTACGTGGCTGCAATTGGGTTCTAGCAAGAACGTTTTCTTACCTACGAATAACCACAACGTGATTTTGTCAACTTCTATTTACCCTTCATAAGGGCCCTGTTCATCGAATCCACTCCAACTAAAGTGGGAGAGACAGACACCCTCCAGCCACCTTATGCAACTAGTGCATGTCAATCGGTGGAACCGGTCTCACGTAAGCGTACGTGTAAGGTTGGTCCGGGCCGCTTCATCCCACAATACCGTTGAAGCAAGAAAAGACTAGTAGAGGCAAGTAAGTTGACAAGATCCATGCTCACAACAAAATTGTGTTCTACTCGTGCATTAGAGAACTACGCATAGACCTAGCTCATGATGCCACTGTTGGGGAACATTGCAGAAAATTAAATTTTTTCCTACGGTTTCACCAAGATCCATCTATGAGTTCATCTAAGCAACGAGTCATGGGAGAGAGTTTGCATCTACATACCACTTGTAGATCGCGTGCGGAAGCTTGCAAGGTGATGATGGAGTCGTACTCGACGTGATTCAGATCACCGATGTCCAAGTGCTGAACGGACAGCACCTCCGCATTCAACACACGTATGGGACGGGAGACGTCTCATCCTTCTTGATCCAGCAAGGGGGAAGGAGAGGTTGAGGAAGCTCGCTCCAACGGCAGCACGATGGCGTGGTGGTGTTGGTGCAGCAGTACTCCGACAGGGCTTCGCCAAGGGCTTACGGAGGAGGAGAGGTGTTGGGGAGGGGAGGGGCTGCGCCTTGGATATGGGTATAGCGTCCCTCCCCCCACCCCTCTATTTATAGGGGAAGGGGCAAGGGGGGCTGGCCCCTCTAGATGAGATCTAGAGGGGGGGCGGCGGCCAAGGGGGGAGGCTTGCCCCCCAAGCAAGGGGGGCGCCCCCCTCAGGGTTTCCCCCCCAACCCTAGCCGCATGGGCTCAAGGTGGGGGGCGCGCCCAGCCCTCCAGGGGCTGGCTCCCTCCCCTTTGCGGCCCATGTGGCCCTCCGGGAGGGGTGGCCCCTCCCGGTGGACCCCCGGAACCCTTCCGGTGGTCCCGGTACATTACCGATAGACCCCCGAAACTTTCCGGTGTCCGTATGACAACTTCCCATGTATAAAACTTCACCTCTGGACCATTCCTGAACTCCTCGTGACGTCCGGGATCTCATCCGGGACTCCGAACAACATTTGGTAGTCACATACTAGTCTTCCTAATAACCCTAGCGTCACTGAACCTTAAGTGCGTAGACCCTACGGGTTCGGGAGACATGCAGACATGACCGAGACGACTCTCGGACAATAACCAACAGCGGGATCTGGATACCCATGTTGACTCCCACATGCTCCTCGATGATTTCATCGGTTGAACCACGATGTCGAGGATTCGATCAAAACCCTGTATACAATTCCCTTTGTCAATCGGTACGTTACTTGCCCGAGACTCGATCGTCGGTATCCCAATACCTTGTTCAGTCTCGTTACCGGCAAGTCACTTTACTCGTACCGTAATGCATGATCCCGTGGCCAACACCTTGGTCACATTGAGCTCATTATGATGATGCATTACCGAGTGGGCCCAGAGATACCTCTCCGTCATATGGAGTGACAAATCCCAGTCTCGATCCGTGTCAACCCAACAGATACTTTCGGAGATACCTGTAATGCACCTTTATAGTCACCCAGTTACGTTGTGACGTTTGATACACCCAAGGCACTCCTACGGTATCCGGGAGTTACACGATCTCATGGTCGAAGGAAGAGATACTTGACATTGGCAAAGCTCTAGCAAACGAACTACACGATCTTTGTGCTATGCTTAGGATTGGGTCTTGTCCATCACATCATTCTCCTAATGATGTGATCTCGTTATCAATGACATCCAATGTCCATAGTCAGGAAACCATGACTATCTGTTGATCACAATGAGCTAGTCAACTAGAGGCTCACTAGGGACATATTGTGGTCTATGTGTTCACACGTGTATTACGATTCCCGGATAATACAGTTATAGCATGAAGAAAAGACAATTATCATGAACAATGAAATATAATAATACTTTTATTATTGCCTCTAGGGCATATTTCCAACAGGAGGTGGGCGTCAAGGACACCACGCCGAGGGGATAGTGCGGCCCGATCTAAGTCAATTGCCTACACAGGTAAAATAGTGCAAACAGAAAAAAAATGAAAAAAAGGTGCAAAATTAATTTATGCGAAAAAGGTTTGGTAAATATGGCCGGAGCGTTGAGGCTAGCTCGATGGCATGACGACATTGTGGCACGGGGATGTCGACACATGTTGGCCAACCTCAGTGGCGGCGAGACGCCGGCTGGACCAACGTCATGCACAAGTGTCAACAAAATATCCCTGCAAAAATAATGCACTGCAAAACAACAGAAAATATTCTGTGTGCAGTAATTTAGGGAGCTAACCGAATTGTTAGGAAAAATAAAACCTGTTTGGTGGCGACTAAAACAAGCAAAATTGATCTGTAATTTAAGCAATACCGAGAATCAGATAGCTTCAATCTTTATGACAGGAATCACCAGAACGTGCAGCACTAGCACTAGTTGAATTACTAGTATTGGCCAACTATATTAGGGAGACCGTGCGGCAAAACTAGCACTGAGGGGTTAGGAGTACTATTGGCATACGCCTTTTTCAATAAATTTGTAGGTGCCGAATTGAAAAGAGGAAAGAAACGAATCTCCCTGATGCGTGCTGCACCGAGCTGAATTTTGATCGTTCCATGTGCACGTCAACAGTCAACACAGTCTCCTCGGTAGATCGCCATCAGTCAGATCAGCGTAGCGAACCTGCAACTCTAGGTTGCTGCTGCATGCGTGTGTTTCTTCAGGGACATCATAGTTCGGATCCGACATAGGGGACAGGTACAACTACCGTTCTTAAAATTTTCTTGATCCTAGTCTGAGTGCAAACAGGATAGCGCGGTTCAGCAGCCAAGAAAAACATGATTAACATAAAACTTATCTGACCGGAAAATATTAGATTATTTTATGGCATGTGAGCAGGCCAATTAGCAAGTAACAAAACTAGTACTAAAACTAAATTGGCCTCAACCTATAGTACAGGAGAAAGTACTAGTACAGAAAACAAAATCAAGTTCGGTACTTAGCTTGGGTAGTTTTACTTGGTGATGTCCTTTGGAATCCGTGCACATGGGTGCTCGTTTGTGGCTTTGGTGTTGCCGCCGGGGACTTGTCCCCTTGGTTGATCATCGATTCTAACTAGTACTACTAGTACTTCTCGCGGAGGATCGATGGGCGGTCAAATCCAAAGACTTCAAGGTCATCTGGCGGCTCTGGATGGCCGCTGCCCATACGAGTATTTCTTCTCGGCTCTATGGTCTAGCACTACATACGACAACAAGGCCGGCTGCAAGTCGATCTTTGATTAGATGACGCGGTCTACCAATACCGAAACCGAGGTAGAACGCCGGATACCAGCGCAATTGCTGGTAGCGAATTTTTCAGACCTTGATCTCAATCTAATCTGCGAGCAAAGCTCGAAAAACAGCAATGATTCACACAAAAACAAACTAGTACAGAACAAATCTGACTAGAAAAATATCACCTGATTATCCATCGATCCATGACGATCGCCCAACAGGCTCTCAATGAAAGCACCAATGTCGGTGCAATATCCGGCGTATCTCGTAGTAGGGGTCCTAAGCTAGGCGTCTTGGAGCAATGGTAACATGGACACGGATTTTACCCAGGTTCGGACCCTCTTGATGGAGGTAAAACCCTACGTCCTGCTTTTGATTGTATTCATATGGGGTATAGTACGGAGTACATGTATCTACCACGAGATGATAGTAATGAATATGAGATTGTCTATTGACTAGCCTGGCCTCGGTTTATATAAGACACCGGAGGCCTAGGGTTTAGGAGATTCCTTGTCTTGGGTGCCATGTCTTGTGGAGTCTTCCTTGTATGCGGCAGGGGTTGTCTAAACTGTCCCATGAGTATACGGCCCTGGGGGTCCTTTGCCCAATCCAACTAATCGCGAGACGACGTGGTGAGTACCCCCTAGTCCAGGACACCGTCAGCGACCCTCACGGTGACCCCATCCAGCGAGCCTTCCGAGGTGCCTGTTGACGGGCAGACCAATGGGGTCCTCGATGCCTAGATAATTCATGTAGTAGGAGATGCACTCTTCGGACAGAAAGCCCCTGGCTATGCTTCCCTCTGGACGTGACATGTTGCGAACGTATCCTTTGATGACACCATTCATCCTTTCGAACGGCATCATGCTGTGCATGAACGTCGGCCCGAGTTGGATGATATCCTCCACGATATGGACCAGCAGATGCACCATAACGTCGAAGAATGCGGGCGGGAAGTACATCTCAAGCTCGCATCGTATCACCACGATCTCTTCCTGTAGCCTTCTGAGTTGCCTCACGCCAACCGACTTCCGAGAGATGACGTGGAAAAAGTTGTATAGGCCAAACAAGGTTGGAAAAAGCGGTAGGCATAAGCGAGGCGGTTGGCCTTCGCCTAGTGCCTAGGCGGTGCCTAAGCGCCCTAGGCGCGGCCTAGGCGGTAATATAGTTTTTACTCGTAGTGTATTTGTGATTATTTTGGGTGTTGATATTAGTTTAGGGCATACAAATAAGTTAACTACCATCTACTACCATTGGAATATAACCCGTTTGGCATATTAGTCCAGTATGTGGCATGATTTCTTGCTTGCGTAGGCAATTCCTTGCTTACCCTGCCTCGACCTCCATTTATGCCGTAGGCGAGGCGTTTGGCCATTGCCTAGTGCCTAGGCGTGCCTAAGCGCCTCCTAGGCACTGCCTTTTCCAACAGAGAGGCCAAATAGCGTTTCATGGACGTGCGCGTCCATGATCCCACGGATTGCAACTGGAAGTATCTGCGTCATCAGCACGTGACAGTCGTGAGACTTCATCCTGCTGAACATCTGCTTCGCTGGGTCTAGGTATCTGCTTATCTTCCCCGCGTAACTGTAAGGAAGTTTTACTCATACGAGGCAGGTGAAAAACTGCTCGATCTCCTCCTGACTTAGAGTCAAGCACGCGGGAGGGTAGTCATTTCAGCTCTTCTTGGCCTTTTTGCCTTTGCGACGACTTTCCGTGTCCTGCTTCGCCTCATCATCATCATCATCATCATCATTAGCGTGAAGCTCCTCCCTGATGCTCATTGATTTCAAGTCTGCCCTTGCTTTCGGCCCATCTTTGGTCCTCTCTGGCATGTTGATCAGGGTACCAAGCAGACTCTCGCACACGTTCTTCATGATATGCATGACATCAAGGCTATGAGGCACATGGTGGATCTTCCAGTACGGCAAGTCCCAGAAAACAGACCTCGTTTTCCATACCTTCAGCAGCGGCTCTGGCGCCTTTCGCTTCTTTCCCTGCTCTGGCGCCTTTTGCTTCTTTCCCGGTAGTGGGCAATCTTTCCAATTTTTCAACAGCTGGTCTAATTCCTCGCCGCTCCTCGTACGCGGGCGTCTTCGGGGTTCGGTTTCACCATCAAACAGATCCTTGCGTTTCCTCCACGGGTCATCATTGTGAAGCCACCTTCAATGTCCCATGAACACGTTTTTCGAAGACCCGGGATCTCTATCTAGCTGGCGATACGTTGTGTCATCCATGCACCTGACGCATCCAGAAAATCCGTGGGCCACCTGCCCCGCGAGATATACGTAACCGAGATAGTCATGCACCGTCGTGAGCAGCGCGGCTCTCATAGGGAAATATTCTTTCTCTGCAGCGTCCCACGTATTGGCTGGCATTTTCCACAACGTGTCTAGCTCCTCTTTCAGCAGCCCCAGATATAGATTGATGTCGTTCCCTGGTTGTTTCGGCCCTTCAATTAGCATACTCATGTGAATGTACTTCCTCTTCATGCACAACCAGGGGGGAAGGTTGTACATCCACACAAACACATGCCAGGTGCTATGTGTGCTTCTGTGGCTGCCAAACGGATTGACTCCATCGGTGCTCGCGCCCAGCACAATGTTCCTTGGATCCTTCCCAAATTCTGGGTGTTCGAAGTTCAACGCTTGCCACTGGCTCGCATCCTTTGGGTGACTCAGCATCTAGTCTTTTTTATTTATCTCCGGATCATTTGCGTCATCTTCTCGCTTCTTCTCCTCCCTATCCGCGTGCCAACGCAGGAGCTTTGCTACCTTAGGGTCCGGGAAATACCGTTGCAGACGAGGAGTGATCATAAAGTACCACACCACTTTTGGAGGAGCTTTCTTCCTCTTCTTGTATCGAGTGATGCCGCACACCGGACATATGGTAGACTCTGCGTGCTCGTCCCGATAAATGATGCAATTGTTCATGCACACATTGTATTTCACGTGCGGTAAATCCAGAGGACACACAATTTTCTTCGCCTCCTTGAAACTGGTCGGGCACTTGTTCCCCTTGGGAAGACGTTCGTGCCAGAATGACATGTTCTCGTCGAAGCATGCATCGGTCATTTTGTGTTTTACCTTCATCTCCAGAGCCACGAGCGTTACTTTCAGGCGGGTATCCTTGGGCCTGCATCCTTCATACAATGGAGTAACCGCGTCTATCTCCAGTTGATCCAGCTTGGCTTTCTCTCGGGCGGCATCTCTTGTGTTATCCGTCTACTTGAGAAGCAGCTCTTGAATATGAGGGTCCTGCACCCAGCCCATCGATGGTCCATCGTCGTCTCCTCTGCCGGCATCTTCATCTTCATGATCATGCCCTTCGTCTGCTCCAGCATCTTCCTCATCATCATGTCCGGCATCTTCTACATGATGACTGTGTACAGCATCACCGTCGTGATCATGTACTGGAGATTCTTCGTCTTCTCGCCCGCCCGAGCCGTGGTGGTTGTCTTGCTGCCCTTCCTCATTTCTTGCCCGGCCCCCATGGACGACTTGATAGTCATCTTCATCACCTTGCCACCTATAGCCATCCATGAAACCACGCAAGCGCAGGTGGTCCCGCACCTGCCCGGAATCTGGGTCCACAATAAGGCTCTTCAACTTGCATCTTCGACACGGACATCTTATCTCCGTCTCGCTCTTTTGAAGCATCTCGGCCTTCGCGGAGCTCAAAAACCTATTCACGATGCCTTTGGTCATCGTGCGGACCATGGTTGCCTGCGGGGTAGAGCAAAACGATATTTTAGAACCAAGAAAAAATTTGGCATGACTTTCCCTAAAAATAGGACCAAAAAGAATGCATAGTGCCAAAATTCTTGCCAAAACGGAAATGAATCAACATTCCAGCAAAATATTGGCAACTATCGCATTTCAAATAACGGTACCTGCAAACACAAACATATATGCAACACCACAAACATATGCAACACCACGAACATGCATAGATCTAGCTAGGCCACAAAAAGTGCATGTGCAAGTTGTTGGAGAGGGAGAACAACATAAAGATAGCTTCCCCCCTTACTTACCAATCCAAAAAGGTAATTTAACCACTTAATTTGGATGAATCTATGGTGCAAATGAGGTGAGGAGGAGGAGGCAGCCGAGACAAGCTTGGAGGAGGAGGTGGAGAGAATGAAGTGGGGAAAGTGAGTGGATAGGTGGGCTATCCAAAATATCTTGTTGGTCCCAGGTTACTAATGGCGCACCACCTGCAAATGCGCCTTTAGTAACCCTGGTTACTAATGGCGCACCTGCTGCTGGTGCGCCATTAGAAGTTTTGCAAAAAAATAAAAAAAGTATATATTCTAATGGCGCACCGTGGCATAGTGCGCCACTACTAGTTTAAACTAGTAATGGCGCACTATGCTACGGTGCGCCATTAGTAGTTTTGCAAAAAAAAGAATAAAAAAACAGTAGTGGCGCACTGTGTGGCCGGTGCGCCATTACTAGTTAGCACTAGTAATGGAGCACCGTGCCATGATGCACCATTAGTATGTTTGGAAAAATAATAAAAAAAATTGTTACTAGTGGCGCACCATGTGCCTGGTGCGCCATTAGTGTCTTCCACACTAATGGCGCACCTGCACATGGTGCGCCACTGCTATATAGTAATGGCGCACCACATGACAGGTGCGCCGTTAGTGTCCATATCATCTATAGCCCTTTTCCTAGTAGTGGTCCCCTCCATCGCGCATGTTCATTATTTCTCTTTAGGTCGTCCACCCGCGGTGTGTGTAGGCCCCCGACTCCTTCTTTCTGCCACACACCGGTCGATATACCTCTCTAGCCAAGTGTGCCTACAACAAACACATATATACTTCCCCTCTTTCTCTTCTCACCATCCATGCCCCCCTATGTCCAATACGGTTCCACATAGGTGCACACTCCCACCCCTCTTTTCATTGATCACATACTCGCACACTCCTCCCCCTTCGACATGCTAGGCCTCTCGCACAACCTCCTAGCCGCACCCCTCTTCCCCTATCTGTCTCTCTGGACCTTATTTGCTTATAACACACACTACAAAAAAAGACACATCCGTGACATTTTGGGCCGAGCGAATTTTTTTTCTATCATACTTATGACACTTCTATGACGATAATTGTGACAAAACCCGGTATCATCATAGATGTGGTGGGCTCCTACTTCTATGACAAAAAATCATGACAGAAAATGGGCTTTTCGTCCTGGGTGGGCTGGAGACGCAGCTGCATGGCATTCTTTGGGCCGTCAATGATGGAAAAAACTGTGGTAGAAGCGAGGGCAAGGAAAATTTTGGGGAGTTCCCGGTTATGGTGGGTGGTCGGGGGCCGAGCGATGCGCGTTTCTCTCGTACACATACGCGCGTGTGTGTGAGGCGTTGGCTCTAACTGAACCCGGGCGAGGCGTTGGGCTCTAACTGAACCCGAGCGATTGCACTGCAGGCTACGCGTTACTGAACCCGAGCGATCGATCGATGGCTGTTAACTGAACCCGATCGAGCGATTCCTTCGCTACTGCTGCTAACTGAAGCCGATCGATTCTGCCTCTGGATGAACAGTGAGCGTTGTGGGGTGGGGGGGGTTGGATGAACAGTGAGCGGTGGGGGTAGATGCAGGACCCCGTGGCATTGCCTCTGGATGAATAGGCCGACCCCGTGGAGGGCTGGATGAATAGTAGACGGTGAAGGGGTGCCCGTGGAGGGGTGGTTGAACAGTAGCCGGCGGAGTAGCGCATGGTGGAAGTTGGATGAACAGGAGCCCGTGAAGGCTGGAGGAGGTCGATGGTGGAGATGAACAGTATCTCGTGGAGTCCTGTTTTGCGGTACGCCACACCACTCCCGATGAACAGGACCCCCGTTTTCACCGTAGCGCTCCAACACAAGTCCGTTTCATCCGTTTTGCGGTACGCCACACCCCTCTTGATCAACAGGACCCCTGTTTTGACCGTAGGAGGTCCATTTCCTCCATTTTGCGGTACGCCAGACCCCTCCCGATGAACAGAATCCCATTTCGAACGTGGCCGGTCGAACACAAGGTCATTTCCTCCGTTCTGCGGTACACCAGGCCTCGTTTCCATCGCCTATTCCGTCCAAGCCCTCCAAATGAACATGATGACGCATTCCATTCCGACCTAGACGGTTGGCTCCCCATGCACACGACGACGACGATGTTTCTCCGTTCCGACCCAGCCATGTACAGAGCCCTGGCCGAACGTATGCGCGAGTAGGCGTTCGAGACCCCGCCCGTATGTACACATACATGGCCGTATTTTCTTTCTTGCACATTGGCCGCTGTACGTACGTGTAAAAGGCACGTCCGCGCCTCTACTACGACACATGCACGCCTATACATCCACCAGTATGTACGTACACGTTCGCGACCAGAATGACAAAGCTACGTACGCTTCGACCAGGTGGGTCCCGACTGTTAGGCACTTCCTTGCGTGCGAAGATGTAGCTGGTGAGTCCCAGCTGTAAGGGGGGCGAATCATTTTTTTGCACGGACGCACTTCCATGCATGCAAAGGTGTAGTTGGTGGGTCCCATCAATCAGGGGGGCGAATCTTTTTTTGCCCGGATGCACTTCCTTGCGTGGGAAGATGTAGCTGGTGGGTCCTAGCAGTCAGGGGGAAACGTTTTTTCGCGAAATACAGTTGCCTGTCCGGTGGGTCCCAGCAGTTAGGTGGAGGAATCATTATTTTCCACGTAATAAGGAAGCACTTCCTTGCTGCGGCCGTGGACCCAGCTGTCAGCCTCTCCATGTACAGTCCACGTCGATGGAAGTCGTTCCTTGACCACGTTGACCACGCTGCGCCGAGAGCACCACGGCGGTGGACGACAGCGAGGCCTAGGAAGGGGACGACACGTAGACGGGGAAGACGCGGCAGTGGATGCCCACGCGGAGAGGAGTACGGGGGTTTAATGGTTCGGCTGCGGTGTGAGGCTGCCGTCGCCGCAGAATAACGTGGGGTGTGGGTGAGTGGAGGGACGGCCTAGCCAGCGGTGGGAGTAGTAGGGGCGGTGAGGCCTCTGCGGCAGCACAACAGGCCACGGGAGGCAGGAGCAGGCGGCACGACCGGCGCTGCTTTGGGCGGCTAGAGCAAGAAGACCAAAGGTTGAAGAAGCACGACAGTCGTTAGATGAACATTGTACGGTCACTGCAGCTAGAATCGTTTATATTGACTAAGTTGACAAAGCCCTTGGTACGTCAACTTAGTAGGCCCATAGGTCAGCTTCCGAAACGGTGCATCCCAGATGTCAGGGGGAGGAATCATTTTTTGGGCGGGTGAAGCTAGAATATCTGAGATTGAAGAAGAAGCACGACATCCGTTGGATGGACATCCAATGGCCACTGCTGCTAGAACCGTGTGCTGACTATAAGTTGACAAAGCCTTGCATACGCGTCAACTCTCTTTTTTTAGGGGACTCATCAACTTTAGTAAGGCCACAAGTGTGTGGCAGAGAACTTATAGCCCATTTGAGATTTGTAAGAATGTGCAGCCCATTTTTGAATTCTAATGGAATTTACTACATCCCATTTACACTTTGTTAAAAGTACAGCCCATTTCGACCAACCGTTCAAAACAGAATTCAATAAAAATTCCCACATTTTGATGGGATCCGAAATATTTTTACCCAGAAATTTCTAGTCAGATTAAATACAATTTCAATATAAATTTATATTACGTAAAAATCCAGCGAAACATTGTGCTCGCAACAATTAACGAAATTAAAATTTTCAATATCCAAAAATAATATTTATAAAGAAATTACGTGTTTGGTGCATTTTTTTATAGTTACTGCCCAGTTTTTATAATTACATACCATTTATTATTTCTTAAAACCCATTTTCTTGTTAAGCTTAATGCATCCCTCCTAGGAAAGATTTGCAGCCCAGCGGGGCGGAGAATAACAACTTGACCTTGCCTGAGTATTCCTAAAAAAGTATTGCTGGGCTAGCCATTTTCAGCTTGAAAAAAATTAATATCTGGGCTGGATATCTGACCTGGGCTAGACGGGCCACAGCCCGCCCGGTAAATACCTGCAGCAATGTTTTGGTTGTTGTTCAGAGGAGAAAAATTAAAATCTGGGCTAAACATAAAAAAACTCTGCAGTGCTCACACCTCAAAAACACAAATACTGCTCGAGCTGCTTGGTCCTAGCTGTCGGCCACTTCTTCTGCAATTCTCTCATTTATTGACTACATAGGTTGACAATGGTATGGGACCGTGATGTCAGGAAACCAGGAGGAAGAAAAAAAATTATAGTTATATATATATATATATATATATATATATATATATATATAATAAGGAGGCACTTGCGTACGTGAGGCTATGGCCCTGGTGGGTCCCCATTGTCATCCTCTCCAAGTAAAGTCATCTCCTCGCCCGCACGTGCTTTCCGCCCGAAATAGTCAGCGCCGCCCGCCCCGCTTACCGGTGCAGGCGATTGCTCCGCCTTCAAACAACACAAGTGCCGTCCGTCCGACCATCTGCCGCCCACATTAATGATACGCGGTTGCCGAGGCGGCTACTCCGGCGCCTCACGTCCGTCCCTCTGCCGCCCACCATTGCTATATAAACTGCTGCGCCGGCCATAGCCGCAGTCATCCGCATCTGTTCCCTTTCTCTTGTCCACACCACTACTGCCCACCATGGCTTCCTCGCGCTCCAGCGCTCTTCGGGACGGGCGGACGACGGACCACAAGGAGATGGCAGCCATTGCTGCCGACCGGCTGGCCGCCAGCCAGCCAGAGGACAATGACGTCCCAATGGAGAACATGGTAGTCGACGATCCGGCACCAACCCCCTCCTCCACACCATCCTCGCCAGTGCATTGCACCATGACCATCGGCAAGGCCTGTGCCCAATATATGGACACAGTGAGGCAGATGCGTGAGGAGCAGTTTCGGGAGGCGTAGGCTGATGCCGCCTACAACCACCATCTCCTCCAGGAGCACCTGCAGGCGGAGGAGCAGATCGCCACGAAGCGGGTGGAGTAGGAGGCGCTTCCCGACTCGTACCGCTCCGCCCGCAAGGGCCGCCTTGAGCGCTGGCGGTACCACATGCGGGTGGCGGAGGCTGCGGCCGCCTACAAAGAGGGCGATGAAGCGGGCGAGGTGCTATTTGGCGAGACCGAGGACGAGGCAGAGGACAATGCCGGCTCCGACGAGTGCTTGCTCCACTGGCGTCGACGAGGCCCTGCTCCGCCAAGGCCCCATGGCGCCAACAACGAGGCAGAGGACACCGCCGGCTCCGCCGAGGCCCTGCCCCACCAACAACGTGGCAGAGGACATCGTCGGCTCAGCCAAGGCCCCACCCTGCCGGCAATGAGGGGGAGGATTTCCACCGCTCCGCCGAGGTGCCTCCCGTCGGAAACGAGACAGAGGACATCGCTGGCTCCACCGAGGCCCCGCCCCGCTGCCAACGAGGATGTGCCACACAGAAAACGAGGAAGAGTAGAACACAGTAGGTCGCCGCCGCTCGGGTCCAAGTAAGGCCACCGCTCCAACCCTCCGGTTGAAGCCAAGCTAGGCGGGTTGACCATTGACGGCCGGTTAGGTTCTTGGCGGTGACCTGGAGTCGAAGAGCTGTGTTGGAGAAGAACGTTGCTTCTACTTAATTGCTGGTGCAGTTGGCTGACTGACACGTGGGCCTAATAGGCCACATGTCAATTACGCAACTACACCTGGATTTAAGTCACTGAAGCTTCTGTTCGGCTCAGCGGGACACACGTGGGTAGCTTTGGTTAATTAATTATACCTTCAGTGCACCCCTTTTTAGTTGAAGAATGTATGAAATGTAATGAAATCCAACATGTTTATATGAAATCCAACCGTGTATGGATGAATTTATTTCGATTAGTTTGAATTCCTGTATCACTGGCATTGGATGAACATGCAAAACAATACGTACTAGCATTATTCCCAGGGTGATCACCTCTTTTGCAACAGTTTCACATGTAGTCCCTCCAGTCCTTTCTAGTCTGCATACAAGTTTTGTATGCAGTCAAAGTATCTCTACTTTGACCAATCTTATAGAAAAAAGTATGCACTTTCACAATGTGCGAAGTAAAAACGAACAGAAGGAGTACAAAGAGTTTGAGCAGCTTTTTAACGTTTTTGTACATTGCAATCAAACACACATGGTTCATAGAGAACATTCAAAACAATCGATGATTATGCATCTCAGTGACTCACATGTCAGAGGCAATATTTACTTCACAACTAAAGAATAAAGAAAAAATTGATCGACGCTGCTGACAGCAAAGGGCATCCCATTCGAAAATATCAAACGCATGCCTTGCTAAAATCAATGAGCAAAATTTGACAAGGTTGTCCCATTTCAAAATATCAAATGCCTATGATTGTGGAATGGGCAGGGTTTGCCATCAGTTCGGACATTGACATGGCACCTCGTGCTAAATAAACCTGCTATTCTTTTTGTGCAGTTCCACCAAAAGCAACCAAATTCGCGCGTAGCTTGTATGATTTTGCCCTTATATGTTGCAACACCTTGAACTTATCGGCACCTCCTTTCTTGTGGTGGAAATGAATGATTCGATGTATTCATGAACATTTTGTGCAGTTCCCACTGAAATCAAGCTGAGCACCCCTGTTTGCACAAATACAAAAAAGAGATTAGTATAAAGCAAACTGTACTATGAACTGACAGTTTAAACAGGCACCTACATGGTCCATGTAGAGCACACTTTTAGAAAAATGGAACTCACCAGAAAGAATCCTAGAACAACATTGTACTCGCACATCACATCAAAAAAATGGGTCCTTCTAAGCTGAAGTGAGTTTGGTCTTGTGGGGAGTAATGTAACCATCCTTCAACTGCCCCTTCTGATGAGAAGATAGACAAGGCTTCTTCATACTGGCATAATCGGAACTAGTCACTTCACGTAGTCCATATTCTTCTTCTGAGGAAGATGATCCTATTGTGCAAAGACAAGAGGACAACTAAATGCTAGCATCCCTATTTGCTCGAAAAAAAAGGAAAGGAAATATTTAAAACAACTCAGATGAAGCACTTCTTAAGGACAATACCACTTTTTCATGACAGTATCTAAACAGTAGCACAACACCAATAGAGATGAGAAATCTCAAATCATATGGATGAAATAAGTGGGCGAGTACCAACCTTTGTCAGGAGGCTTATTGTGTAGAGCATACAGATGAAGCACTTCTCCGGAACCATCTGTTGCTATCTACGGTGGTGGCCATGCTTACTATATACTCCTCGATTAGTTTAATGTTTCCAACATCTTCTTGTGCAGTTCCACTAAAATATATGGTATCTTCAAAGAAGATCCCTGTTTGCACAAGTAGAGATAATTACGTATTACATTAAGAGTGGCATCAACTCAGTGGCAAAACAATTGCTCGTTCCAGCCATAGCAATAAATTAAGATGCAAAACTATATCATTACTTGTGTCATCACAGTTCCAGTGCTTCATTACAGCACCGGGAATTGATTTTTGTTTTTCTTCCGCTTGTTCTTCCCCTTCATCACTTGGTTCAATAATAGACAAGCTTTGCCTTCAATATAAGATTTGGCATATCACTTAGGGAGCACAAGTATAGCACTAAACTTAATTTTCTGATGAAAGTGGCAAAATACAGGCCAACAGTTGTGAAATATCCTTATCTTTCCTCAATGGGATATTACGGTGCACATACAGATTGGAAGTCTTGTCTCCATTTGTGCAGTTCACTAAAATCAAGCAACATTATTGTACAAGTAGCCCAACATATGAAAGCACACTGCAGAATCATGTGAAAGAAGGCTAGTACTGACCTCTCATGATGCGGAATTCAAACAACACACAAGAAGAAGATCTGAACCAAATTTGCCAACACGGATAGGAAGTAAGATACCCTCTTGTGCAGTTCCACTAAGATCAAGCAATCAAGCAACATTGTCGGTGACATTTTGGTTGAATTGCACAAAACACTCCTAAAACAAAAGTGTTTTGTGCAGTGCAACAAAAGGTCACAATGGCAACGAGGTGAAGTAGATAACCCTGTTTACACAGAGGTGCAAAGGAAACAACTAGTGGTCAATAATGGTGGATGACACAGAAGCGAACAAAAAGAAGCATCTACCTTATCTAAATGGGAAAGAAAGCAAGACAGTAGCTTTTTCAAACAGTGGCATTGATTAATATTAACATAGAGATTATATTAACAATAAAATTTGTTAAACATGTAATTTGCTTTTAACTATCGCATTGCATCAATTTTCCAGCGGCATTATTGGAGGGTGTTTGTTTACGGGGACATTTTGGTGTAGGGACTAAAAAAACTCCGTGTCAGTCCCATCTAAACCAAACAAGAGGGACTTCTAGGGACTAAAAGTGGGCATTTGGGACTAAAGAAAGAAGACACCGAGGGAGTCTTTTTGGGACTTTTTCCAATAGTTACCCCTGCCACGCATCGCACCTTGTCTCTATTAGTTCATTACTAGGGGTAACATGGTCTTTTAGCATGTCATTTAATAACCTCTAGTCCATGTTTAGTCCCTGGAACCAAGCAGGTAGGGACTAGGGAGTTTTTAACCAAACAGGGCCTTAGATTAACAACAGCTAATGAGTTGCACGGGACAGTGGACGCACCAACACCATGTGCATCTACCGATGTAATGTGGTCATGCACAGTCTGTTGCAACAAAGAACAAACAACCAAGGAGCATATTTGTTTTGGTCCCAGTTTTGTTATCTTTAGACACCTTTCCCTATGTGAGCGCAGCAAATCTAGTCCTGCTCAAACTATACAGCCTTGTCCCCCAAAACAAAAGATCAGTTTGTTACAGATGTGCATACTGTGTTTGTCATTGTTTTCCCTTTTCGACCAACGTAGGTGATGGATAGCCAGTCTGTACTAGTACTTTCGCCCCTTCCTTTCCTCTTTGAACCACGTCCTAGATTTATGCGATACAACTTTCCCCACTACTTTCCCCCATTCCTTTCCTCTTTGAACCACGTCCTAGATTCATGCTATACAACTTCCCCCCTTCCTTTCCTCTTTGAACCACGTCCTAGATTCATGCTATATACAACTTTTCCCACTACTTTCCCCCACTCCTTTCCTCTTTGAACCACATCCTAGATTCATGGTATACATGCAGCTAGAGCAATGCATGTAGAGCATGTAAATTATACCTTAAGGTTCTTGGGGCGTGGTTTGGTGGGAGACGCGACGGCGGCGAAGAAGAAGGGGTCGGAGGCCCTCCTGCACCGCTGCTGGGTGAAAGTGAACAGCTGCGCCGGTAGTGGATTCCCTCCCTCGCCGACGGCGATAGTGTTAAGCCTCCTTCCATTCCCGGCAGACGAATCCTGCCGGCTCTTTGAGCAACAGTGATGGGAGAAAGAGGCCAACGAAGTCTTGTTTAGATCTGGAGAGGGCGAGAGAGTGTAAAGAGAGCAACTACAACCGCTGAGGCTCCAGCGTGTATATATATACTGGAGAGAGAGTTTGAAGCGTGCAAACACTAGAAACACAAGCACCAAGGCTGAACTTATACGTGATGAGGTGATTATACGGTTACTACGAGATCGTATAGCTCCGTATCCATCCATTTTGATAAGTCAAAGAATCCTCCTGGCACAAATTATGCTCAAGTGTAGTTATGGAATCCGAGACCTCAAGTTTGATGAGCGAACAGGCTAACCGGCTACACAACCCTCCCGTTATGTTCAACAAGAGTAAAATAACCTTTTATACATTCCTGCATTCATGTGACAAGCATGCTCTGTTTTTGTGTGTGTGTGGGAGTCATTGGAATTTCAATCATAATCGTGTGATGTAGCTTTGGTGGTAAGACTATCCATAGTGGTGCAGAAATAATGCAGCCTTAGTCACCTTACCTCTCTCCACGTAGTACGTTGGGTCCCACCAGTCAGAGGGTGAAACAAACAAATTAATAATAAAAATTAAAAGCGCCAGCGGTGTATCTTACCTCACACATCTCGCTATTGCTCAGGAACACTATCCAATTGATCCCTCTGTTCGCTCATGTACTATTTTAAGCGAATCCTTATTATAACATGCACACAATTTTGGGCACTTGTATTCGACTTAAGTCAGTGTGCCACCGTATCTCGTATACTTACTACTCCCTCCGTCTAGGTGTAATAAGTCACGTTAGAAGGTGCAACGGGACCAAGGTGCGTGTGTGTGCATGCGTGCGTGCGTGTGTGTGTGTGTGTGTGTGTGTGTGTGTGTGTGTGTGTGTGTGTTTGATAGCATGTGTGTGTTAGAGAGAGCGACAAATCAACCTAATCCTACAGAGAGATGGTGTGTAGTGTATAATTTTAGCCGTGAGAGTCGGTGCATCCTCTCGTTTCCGGGCGTGTCCGGTAGGGACATGCGGACAGCTGCCACACCCGCTCCTGACCAGCCTGGCTCACCCAAAGCCCTCCATCGCTAGTGCGTGCTTCCCGCCCGAAACGGTCAGCGCCGCTCCAAAGAATCGGTGCCGCATTGATGCCCGGGCAGAGCGGACGCGACCTCTCACTGGCGCAAGAGTGATGGTTGCTTTGTTCGTCCAACTTACTGCTGGGTCTATGTGATTTGATGGCTCATTGGTCTTTATTACTGAGGTGGTAGGACTGCTGGATGTCCCCCGCTTTCGGTGAAAGGATGTACTACTAGATTACAATTTTCTCCATTCTTACAGCGGAGGAGTGCAAGAGCAGTGAAAACACGCAGGCTCAGTGATTACATGGCCCACCTCACACTATCACCATATTTTCTGGACACCGTGCGACACCTAACTCTTTACATAGTACTCCCTCCGATCCTAAATACTAGATGAGCCCCCGCGCGTTACCGCGGAACAGACGTATATCTCTCTGCGCAAAATTATCGACTTCACAGAACTAAAAAAACTCTATAACCGCATGACAAATGTGGTAGCCAAACTAAATAAACTCCCATCATCATTTAGATCATCCCACATAAGGAAAAAAGATCAGCCAACTCCTACTTCATAATGGGATTATATATTTCTTTTTGACATGTTAATGGGACTTAAAAGCTCACTTACATGCATGCTACCAGTGCATGCTTGCATGCAGACATGTTGATGTGATTTAAAACCCACTCACATGCATGCCACGGTATTTCTGCATGCTTGCATGTGGCTTAGTGAGGAGCCTATCAACGTCTAGAATAGACGGCTATTATGGACCGATTTAGTTCATCTAATGGCTACATTAATTTTGATGATGTGGCTCAAGGAGAGGATAGAGAATTCCTAGTAGTGGGGGCTACTAGCTATTACTAGTAGATAAGTCTTTGTAGAGATTCCACTAGGTGAACTACATACGAAACAAAATGAATGAATCTACACTTAAAATGCATCTATATACATAAGCATGTGGTTCATGGTGAAATCTCTAAAGAGACTTATATTTAGGAACGGAGGAAGTACTAGTATAGTACGTACTGTAATTTATCAGCGAGATAAATTTGTACAATGCTATGAAGCTTCCAGCTTCTGTTACATGTATCTTGTGTCCAAGGTTGCCCGTTGCAACATTTCATCAAATACAAAGGAGACTAACATGCATGTTGTTGCATCTCAATGATTGACAGATCATAGAAAATATGTACTCCCTCTGTTCCAAAATAAGTGTCTCAACTTTGTGCAAACTTTAGTACAAAGTTGTACTACTACTAAAGTTGACACTTATTTTGGAACAGAGGCAGATAAAGAAAAAAATGATCCATGCAGTCCCTAGCCCTTGAACCATGAACCCTAACCAGGCTTCAATTTGCTGGCAACGTTTGAGCTTCCAAATAAATGAAGTTTGCAACCTTTTGACCATTGGATCATTTTGTGCAATTTCACTAAAATCGAAGTGAGCATCCCTGTGGCAAAGAAATTGAAGAAGCGTGATTAGAATAAGATTACTGGGACTAGTTGATGAGACATAAACTCATCAGAAATACAGTATGTAGAAGCCAGTAGAGGTATGTGCGGGGAAAAGTAGTAGAGAAATATCCACATGGAGTGATGTGGGCAGCTGGAGCAGTCGTGCAAGCCGGCTGTAAAGGGAGTTGTACATGAGGGACGTAGCTCAACCTTGAGGAGGGCGGCGGGAGGCGGCAACTGCCCACGTAGCGGCAGTGAGCAAGGGAAGAAGGCAACCTCACCGGCTTTGTGAGAGAGAACGATGGGGACCCCTGATCGGGACATGCCGATAGTGGGTTTTTGCCGTCGGCGACGGCGACCGCATCTACACTAAGCATCCACCCCTTCCCCCGGTGGACGTGATCTGCCAGGATGTTAGAGATGTGGCCACAGTCGTTTTGTGCGAGAGAGTGTGAAGAGAGCAACCCCAGCAAGCAACCGTGTAGGCTGGCCCGTCCTGACTATGTATATAGTGGAGCGGTTTTATTTTCTCTCCATATGAACCTATCATATTGCGTACGTGCCACTGAAAAAAATAATTATTTATAAATGACGCGGCACCAACTACTCATTCTCCTATAACCTTGCACTTGGCATCTCCAAAATATTAACCTTGCGATTGGCTCTTCGCCTCTTCGGGAAGTCGAGCAATAATGGTAGTGCAGTATATATCGTTCTGGCTATATGAGACCGAATGAATTGTTGCACGTCCACCACGTGGGCGAGGGTCGAGGGGCGAGGGAGAGTTCTACATACGGAGCAAAATGAGTGAATCTACACTCTAAAATACGTCTATATACATCAGTGTTTGGAGTATGTACTAGTAGTTCATATTGAAATCTACTAAAGGACATATATATTCCAAACAATATGATATAATCTCTATAACCAAGGTAGTAGGGACGAGGAGTAAACGGAGGGAGTAGTAAATTTTTCTGCTTGTCCTGCGAGCCATCCCGCGCATGGGTGAGGAAGCGGGCGTAAGGCAGAGCAAGCTTCACCTCGTCCTGTGAGCCACCGCGCCCGTGGGCGGGGGAGACGGCGTACTAACAAGCTTCTCCTCGTTCTGCGAGTTGACGTGACACATCAAAAGTACTCCAGTGTATAGAGCCTTGCCTCTAAGGTAGGCCCCACATGGTTTGCCTCTTTTTTTAATTTAACATAACGCGTCAAGTCGCAATTTGTTTGTTCACCCGTGGTAGACGATCCTCCCTCCACCAAGTGGACAACCAGTACACGTGGCAAATTACCATGTGGGCTGCCTTTTTCGTACCAAAATGAGCTCCACCGTGTACCCGCGCGGGTGTGGTTGGGAAAGAGACGGGAGTACATGCACCATGCATGCACCTCTTCTCTTCGTGCACGTCCCCCACCTACGTGGGTGTGTGTGAGAGATACAAACTACGTTCGTGAGTGTTTTTTGTTTTGGGGTAGGGGCGGGGGTGTGGTGGGGGGTTGATTTCGTGAATTATTTGTGGGAATATGTGTCGATGACATCTCAAACAAAATTTTGCATGCAATGTGTGTGAAATGGAGGCCTATCCATATCTTATATAGAGGGTCGGGCAATCCACGAGAAGAGAGGGAGGGGTCATAGATATCGATAGAGTCAAAGAGAGGATCAAGTGGGTGGGTGCGAGATCGATGAAGAGAGCCATCGAGATTGTGTGTGTGTGTGCAAGTCAAATATATAGGGCGACTGACCTACCGGACCGTTAGAGGACACATGTCAAGTTTTTGTGTGGCAGGGAGACATGACTAGAGCGCTTGATGTATCGGTGTGTGTGGGGGGAGGGGGTGGGGGAGGGGTAGGTAGAGGCCTAACAATAGAGGTAGAGCGACTCGTATATGTGTTGAGAAGGAGAGACCCAGCTATGTCTTGAGGGAGATCGGTAAACATCCATACATGACTGAAGGACGGGAAATATGATGGGACCGAGAGAGAGAGAGAGAGAGAGAGGAGAGAGAGAGGGAGGAAGAGGGGTAGAGTGCTGGATGGGTGATGGAGTTGCTTCTCGAAGATGGTGGAAGAGGCCTACTAGACAAACTGAGGGTGGAACTGCAATGTTATCAATAAGTGCGGGGATGTGTTTCTGTGTGTGCCTGTGCGTGATAGATCTGCCGGGACGCATCCATAGATGATGAAGGGGAACCATGTGTTTGGTAAGCAAACCTAACTAGATCGATAGATCAATTGTTGTTTGTCGGAGGAAGGGAGAGACATTACTAATGAGGTAGATCGATCGACCCATGGGTAAAAATGAGTTATAAGGACCTAGCTAGCTATATGTATAACGAGAGATTGGTCGGTGTACGTCCATTTGTTAGAGGCAAATAAGGCCCAGCGAGACGGATAAACAGAGAGAATGGAGCTAGGAGGTGGTGAGAGAGGCCCAGCTACTAGCTAGATAGGGGGAGGAGTGTGCGGTTGTGAGATCGATGAAAAGAGGGGCGAGAGTTTACACATGTGTGTGACCGTATGAGAGACACGAGGCAAGGACACATAAAGGAGGTGATTGAAGGTGTGTGTGTGTATGTTGTAGGCAGGCATCGCTGGAGAGGTTTATCCATCGGGGTGTGTCGGAAAGGAGTTGTGGAGACTCTGGGAGAACGACCTAAAGAAAAAAAATGATTGTGCCCGGTGGATAGAATGCCGAGGGAGGGGGAGGGCGAGGAGGGCGTGTGCATGCACGAGAGAAAGTTTGTTGTAGCTACAAAGGTTAGAGGATTGTGTGGGTGTAAGAGACTAACAAAGATCATAATTTAATATGAAAGCAGATTCATATATTTGAATATGAGATCATAGTGTTTTAAACATATGCATGCATGAATATAGCAGTGATACACGTGCTGTGCACATGTTATACCATAATGTGATAATGCATGGCGTTTGCAACTCACAGCTAAATGCCGAACAATCTAAACCATACTGTACATCAAATAATCTCACATTTTATTTGAATTTGTGATAATGTGTGGTGTTTGCAGCTTACAACTAAATATCAAACAATCTAAACAATAATATATATCAAACATTCTCACATTTTATTTCAATTTGTGGTAATGTGTGGTGTTTGCAACTCACATCTAAATACTTGTAGGCGTAGGGGGCGGGGCACCATACATAATGTGATAAACACATTATACATATGAGACATGGTTTAGATTATGAAGATCTAGCTAGAGCTAGAAATGTAATGTGATTTGAAATCAACATAAAGTGGATTCAAAAAACCGAGTTCGAGTTCATATAGTACACATAGTTCATATGTAACTCGAGACTAATCATGTGGTGTGTTGTGAAGATAATACACAAACGATGGTTTAACTTGACAATAATGATGATTGTAGGTCTTATTAAAACAGAGAAACGAATTCAAATGCTTTGACTTCACAACAATCATTACTGTAGATCTTATTCAAATAGAGAAACAAATTCAAATTTAGTTCATACGTTTGAAATGCACTAAAACGTTCATTTGAGTAGGTTGCATGCATTATACACGTAGCGAAATATTTTAATTGAACATAACATGAATTCAAAGTTTTGAATGACATTTGTAGTGCGCATTGATTTGGTACATTACACGTTAGGCTTGTCCGGAAATTTCAACCCGCGCCTTGTTAGCCTGAAATATTTAAGATATATCTTTGTCTCAGTCGTGCTCCAACAACTCCCTCCATCTCAACCCGCGCCTTGCTATTCTGAAATTACAACGCGCGCGAAAACTCCCACCTCCTGTGAAATCCCGACACACGAAATGCCCGTGGTACCCCTGAACCGAAAGAACCGCCTCAAATTAGTGGGGGTACTTTTGTAACTTACCCCACATTTTGGACAAGCGCGTCCCTAAGCCATGGTTCCCCACTGCCATCTCGTCCGCCCACCCATTCATACACCGAGGCTGCGAAAACCCACGAAGAAGCCCCACACCCTGCTCCGTCCGCCACCCAGCCATAGCCTCTTCCCCGACGACGTCGTCCACAGCAACACCTCGACGTCCCTCATCCACCGTACCGAATGAGGATCCGTCGTCGATCTTGTTGTCCCGCCAATTCAGCCACCTAGTCCTCCACCTCCAAGGAGCTGCCCCGATGTTCCCCTCATCTTTCGCGCCACCTCCATTCCCACACCACCGTCTTCACCTGCACCACTGAAAGAGCATCATCATCACTGTTTCCTCGGATGAAGCTGCGGCCTAATTGGCGCCACCAAAGAGGTTGTACACTAATTGCCGCATTTTCTTCTTGATTCGATCTCACGGTGCTGCTGGCGCTCGGTCCCGAGCTAACACGGCACGGCTTCATCCACGGCGGCTTCGCCGGCCACTTCCTCCATGGCATCGCTCCCTCGACGGCGACGTCCACATCAGTAGGAGCTGCTGCTGCTTTAGCTCTCGCTCGCGTTGCTGCTCTACTCTTGCTCTCGGTCCCCTGCCTGATCTACTCTTGCTCGCGCTGCTGTTCTCACTCTTGCTCTTGCTTGCGATGCTGCTCTGATTTAGTTACACTTCAGTCGACTGAATCGACTTTTGGGTCAATCGATTTTTAGGGGGTGGGGGCGGGGCTCGCCGGGGTGAAGGAAGAACCAGCCGCAGCGGGGAGGGGGGCTCGCCGGAGAGGTACCCCACTATGTATCTTAGGGTTCAGGGTGGGGGCGGCGGTCGCTGGCGGTGGTGGGAGGATCGCCGGAGAAAAAGCTCGGCACGGGGGGGCGTAGAGGGATGGCCGGGGCGGTGGCGGACCGATGGTGGGGAGTGTTTCCGGGGCGGGCGAGGCGGCGCACCGCCGGCCGCGGGCGGCGGGGGGCTGCTGTTTGGCCGGTGGTGGCTGGCGGCTCTGGGGGTGGAGGTTGAATATACACTGTAGGCCCTTGATTTCGTATCCAATGGCTGCAAAATCGACTGACCAGAGATGAAAAAGTCAGTTGACCGACGTGTAGCCTCACCTTGCTAGTGCGTTCAGTTTCGACAGCAAAATTTAGTTTCGACAGTTAAGTTCAGTTTCGACAGTTAAGTTCAGTTTCGATAGTTAAATTTAGTTTCGACAGTTAAATTCAGAGATGAGCAGCTGATGTATTTTACATCTAGCACTTTGTGGTTATGTATTTTACGTCATGTATTGGAGATGCTATTAGAATTCCACTCAGGTTAACGTTGTCTCTCTTGTCCTGCTTCAGCCTCGGCGTCGTACAACTCACCGGAGCTGCTCCAACGACGAAACCCTCCATCACTGCGGAGCAGTACCTCGGGCTCCATCTCTAGATGCCTAAGATCTTCTTCCCCTCCTCCGATAGCCAAGTCAGTGGGATCATCCTCACCGGCCAACCCAATCACGCTGAGATTGACACGCCAAAGAGGTTGTACACTTGTTGCATCTCTTTTTTACTCTACATGTTATATATATTATCCACTGAGCACACGGATTTGTTCCTTTAGTGTCTCCTTGAAAGAAAAACGTAGGAATTTTAATTTTCACTTGCCCTCCTTTTCAAATTCCTATTCGTGAAGCACAAGACTAAGAGATAGTAGCATAATAGTATTATAACCGTACATTTTCTTGTGGTTTGACTTAATCTCACCATGCTTCTTTGCATCCTATGATCTTCTAATTTGTTGTGAATCAAACACCCAGATTGGCAAAAATCCTATGTTTTAAAATTCTCTATTTTGCACGTGCATTCCTATCCTATTCCTGTCTATTTCCTATCCCTGCATTGTTGGAATCCTCCAATTCGAACGAGCCCTGACAGAATTACTTCTCTTACAGATAGTTCAAAGAAAACCTTGCGTGGTTTGTCCCGCTCCTGCTGCGCCGTCGTCCACCCCAGCTCAGCTGCTCCAACAACAGAAGGGTCCAGCACAGCAGGGATCCGGCCTCCAAATTGTGTTTCGCCGCCTCAGATCTTCTTCCCTGCCGTCAGCAGCCATGAAAACTGCATTACCATCATCAACCGAGCAGATGACCTCGAGGACTACACGGGTCCACATGAGAGGTCGCACTCTTTCGTGTCTACTTACGTTATGCATCGCTTAATATTACATGCTACTTTATGGTCCCATTCACTGATTAAACTCTGAGTCAGCTCCAAACTAATGGTCAAACTTGATTTTTTAAATGGTTGTGGGGTACATATCGGGGCCGCAATCAATAGTATCTATCTACTATCTGGTTAATCTCCGGTGTCTACTATGAGTTTCATGTTGGGTGGGAAACAAACAGTAAAGAAGCCATTATCTGTATTTTTTAACTGAAGCCATTATCTGCCTGCTATTATTTGTTTTGGGTCTATCCACAGGTTGCTACCATCACTCTGGATTTCTGCATGCACTCCTTACATAATCTTACTATGTTTTATTCCTATGCATGACAGTTATTGTAAACAATGGAACTAAACATGTAGAGAAAAAGAGACGAGCCTTGCGTGGTAATAAAATTTTATGCAGACGTCGCTCCATGGTAGGCGCAATGGCAACCCCCCTCCACGCATTTCGGATTGTAATCGAGAGGAAGATATCTATTCTGAGTGGGATTCAGAAGGAGAAGACAACTCCTATTTACCCCCTGAGCTCTTCGCTCTAACTTGGCATGCTAATGTTGGTTATATCATGCATATTGTGTCTTGCATTGCTTACTTTATACATCAAATATTTCATCTGCTTAGTTTAGACATCCTTTGTGCGAATTCCATCTATTTCGTTTATTCATCGTTTATGTGAATTATGCAACGCCATCTTGTTTAGCCAGGAATCATATATGTGAATTTTGCAATGCCATCCTGCTTAGCCAGTCATCTTATATGTAAATTATATCAGGCCATCCTTTTTTTCGTTACATATTACATTTGTCAACAATGTTAGTATATTCAACTGCTCTTCGTGTGCATCAGCCATTTGACATGGTGATGGCAAATTTTGGAGTGAAAACAAGGTCTTTAGAGCAGACTATGCTATCTGACGAAGCGCATATCTCGCTGGTTACGGATAGCTCCTCAAAGGAGGATTCAGAGACAGATGACCAGTCCTATTCCCCCCCCCCCCCCCGAGGTGTATGCTCTAACTTGGCAGGGTTATGTTGCTCATATCGTGCATATGGTGTCTCACATTGCTATGTCATTTGATTAGTTTAGACATACTTTGTGTGAATGCCACCTGTTCAGTGTCTAATTACCATATATGTGAATTATGCATTGCCATCTTGTTGCAAGACATTATATATGTGAATTATACAATGCTACCTTGTTGCAAAGGCATTATATATGTGAATTATGCAATGCCATGCTGTTTAGCCAATCATCATGTATGTGAATTATATCATGCTATCATTTTTTTGTATTACATGTTCCATTTGTCGACAACGTTTGTATATTCAACTACTCTTCCTGTGCATCAGCCATTTGAAGCGGTGATGGAAGTATCTGGAGTGAAAACAAGGTATTCAGAGCAGACAATGCTACCTGCTGAAGCACACATCTTGCTAGTCACAGAGAGCTCCTCAAAGGAGGATTCAGAGCCTGATGACCAATCCTATTCCCCCCCTGAGGTCTATGCTCAAACTTGGCAGGGTTAACATGTCATGCATGTTGTCTTGCATTGCTTAGTTTTTACATCATATATGGATTGCCATCTGCTTACTTTTTTACTATATAAATCATATATTTGAATTATATCATGCCATCATGTTTACATAGTACATACACATCATCTATCTGAATTATGGCCTGGCAACCCATTTAATAAAGACATCATATAGTTATATCATCTCATCCTGTTTAGTGTTTACAGTCATCATATTTTGGATTATGGCATTCTATCCATGAATGTATGTGAATTATGGCATGCCAACCTATTTAATAAACACATTATATAGTTATATCATGTCATCCTGTTTACATAGTCTCATATTTTGAACTATGTCTTTCCATCTTTTTTAGTTAGCCATCATAATGTGAAATTGTGTCATGCTATCCTGTTTAGTTAGCCATCATATATGTGAAATTGTGTCATGCTATCCTGTTTGGTTAGACAACATAAATATGAATTATTTCATGCCCTCTTTTATTCCCCACTATCCATTGCACTTGTCTATCATACAATGTCTATACTTTCAATTACTTTTCTTGTTTATCAACCATTTGAATTGGAGAGGGTGATGGCAGTATCTAAGGGAGTAACAACACGGTCTTTAGAAAAGATAGTGCTACCAGTTGATGCAGATAGAACCACGGTTGTACTTGCCCAAGGACCAGATCCACCACACATAACCCAGACTCTCACAGATTGTACCGCTACCCAGTTGGACAGAGAACCAGCTATACCCCTTCTAACCCCAACCACGGCAGATAGTAACCCAGTTGCAGTTGACACAGCAGCATCTCCACCACAGAGCACCCAAACACGAGCAGTTAGTAAGGGAACTGCAGTGCCCAAAGCACGAGGACCACCACTCCGAATCCCAACTCAACGCTTAAAGGAGAAGAAGATTTTTTCTCAGGTCAGGTTCTGTAGCTATGGTTCATAGTCCTTTGCTCTTGCATTACTGTATTTACTCATACCAACTATTTTCGAATTGGAAGGATCGAATTGAAACTCCAATGGCGCATAGGTATGTTTTAAACCTGTTTCTTTAACTGGTTTGATGTTGTAACCTGCTCTATGTTGATTTCAGTTTCAATTGAATAAACAGTTATGTTCTCATGTCATGCACATTACAAGTGTTGTTATTGCTCTATAGTTTCCCACACTTATATTCTGTATATTCTGCTTTGTCTTGAACAAATATTATTTGAACTGTGTCTCTATCTTGATTTGGCAACAAAAACTAGAATGATATAGACCACAAAGTGACCATGGTATATAGATATATGTTTGTTTCATGTTGTTATCCTGTCCACTTTACTACTGAACTCATTTACCAAAATGAGTTTCATATACAACATGGTAAACATGTGATGTGTCTGCTTGTTTCTCTTTTAGAATGAGTACAAAATATTGGAGAATAGTACCGCGTTATCCAATGGTAATGGAAGTAATGTAGATAAGGTTCAAGATAGAGAGACAACCTTGTTGGTCTCCAAGAAGCTGATAAAAACTATCTTGACGATAGTGAGAGAACCCAAAAGTCCTGTCTTGATGTAGTGTTCAAGTTACTGGCCACTACTGCTGGCACAAGCTCTTCGAACTCACTGCCTGAATCAGTTCGTCTCCTTGAGTCTCAACTTCAAGTTGAAAGACATCAATCAGATGTGCTGCGATAGGAAGCTGAAGGACTGAAGAAGTCCCTGCAGAATTCAGATGCATATTTCCTGGTGCAACAGCAAGCGCTGGAGGATTTAAGCGCCAAACAAGAGAAAGTTAATAAGCTTTCTAAGCATCTTGCTAGCATTATGGGTACCTAGAATATTGTTTCTTGAGATCTTCTGAAGTGGTTTCAATTCTGGATTTGTTTTGCTACGGTGTTTATTTGCACTGGTCACCAACTTTGACAACCAGTGTATATGATATGTTGCTTTGTTCCCTATATTTGCACTGGTGGCGAACTTTGATGCCCAGTGGATGTAATATGTGTAATAGCCGTGATATCCTAGCGTTAGTTGCTTGCTTATTTATTTCCTTGTTGTCTTGTTTATCTGTTTGCTTGTAGTCATTGCAGTTCTTTTTCCGCGGTTTGCTAGTGGCTGCAATAACCTAGTTTTTAAAACTAGGCCACAATAACCATGGGCTAATATTTACTATAGTGACACTGGGCCTCCTATGGGCCGTAGAAACAATGGGCCTTCTACGGGTCATAGAAACAATGGGCCTTCTACCGGCCGTAGAAACAATGGGCCTTCTACGGGCCGTATCATCAATGGGCCTTATACGGGCCGTATGATCGATTGGCCAAACATGGGCCAAAAAGACCGCATTATGGCCATAAAAGGGCTAGAGTTGGAATCGTCCGTTCATGGGCTGACCATAATGGGCCATTGTTAACATACCGTATTTGATGATGCTATGAAAACGGCCCAACGTATTAACGGACCACAAACGGGCCGACTGTAACCATGGGCTGAATTTGGCCCACAAGCAGAAAATGACAGTAATGGGCCGTAAGTAAATGAATGCTAGAAATGAGCCCAAGAATAAATGGGCTTTGAGAAGGCCGAAAGATAACATGGGCTGGAAATGGCCCAACAGAATAATGGGCCGTTAATGGGTATAAAGTGATACACTGTCCATTATGTGCCAGTTTCACCACGGGCCGTTGATGGGTGTAAAGTGATACACTGTTCATTACGGGCCAGTTTCACCACGGGCCGTTAATAGTCCTAGAGTTACAAAGGGCCTCATATGGGCCGAAAGACGTCATGGGCCATACATGGGCCATAAGTGAAAATGGGCTGGAATCATATTGGATGGCCTAGATGACGCTACTGGGCCTAATTCGGATAGGGCATAACGGGCTGTCACGCCCAAGATGCGACCCTATCCTAAAGGAACTCGAAGGTCCCACCAAGGATAGAAGCGCATCTTGAAGACGCTTTTTGCAAGGTGGATATCATTACATCAACATTACATAATAGATGGGGATACATACAAGAGGCACACAATGCCACACAAATACAACATCATCCTACATAAGAGCACCATCTGACTACGGATGAAACACAAACAGAAACTCAAACGACATCCACCCTGCTAGCCCAGGCTGCCGACCTGGAACCTATCCCCTGATCGAAGAAGAAGCAGAAGAAGAACTCCAAATCAAGGAACATCGCTCTCGCGTCACGATCATCGCAAAACCTGCACCTGCAACTGTTGTTGTAGTAATCTTTGAGCCACGAGGACTCAGCAATCCCATTACCATGGGTATCAAGACTAGCAAAGCTTAATGGGAAAGGAAGGGGTAAAGTGGTGAGGTTGCAGCAGTGACTAATCATATATGGTGGCTAACATACGCAAATAAGAGCGAGAAGAGAACAAGTGGAATGGTCGTGAAGCTAGCAATGATCAAGAGGTGACCCTGAACTCCTACTTACATCAAACATAACCCAAAAACCGTGTTCACTTCCCGGACTCCGCCGAAAAGAGACCATCACGGCTACACACGCGTTTCATGCGTTTTAATTCGGATCAGGTGTCAAGTTATCTACAACCGGATATTAACAAATTCCCATCTGCCACATAACCGCGGGCACGGCTCTCGAAAGTTTATAACCTGCAGGGGTGTCCCAACTTAGCCCATGATAAGCTCTCGCGATCAACGAAGGATATACCTTCTCCCAGGAAGACCCGATCAGTCTCGGAATCCCGGTTTACAAGACTTTTCGACAATGGTAAAACAAGACCAGCAAAGCCGCCCGATGCGCCGACAATCCTGATAGGAGCTACGCATATCTCGTTCTCAGGGCAACACCGGATGAGACAGGCTACGAGTAAAACTAGACCTCGAGTTTCCCCGAGGGGGCCCCGCAGGCGGCTCGGTTCGGACCAGCACTTGGACAAGCACTGGCCCGGGGGGGCTAAAATAAAGATGACCCTCGGGCTCCGGAAACCCAAGGGAATAAGGACTAGGTGAGGCAAATGGTAAAACCAAGGTTGGGCCTTGCTGGAGGAGTTTTATTCAAAGCAAACTGTCAAGGGGGTCCCTTAAATCACCCAACCGCGTAAGGAACGCAACATCCGGGAACATAACACCGGTATGACGGAAACTAGGGTGGCAAGAGTGGAACAATACACCGGGCATAAGGCCGAGTCTTTCACCCTTTACCAAGTATATAGATGCATTAATTAAATAAGAGATATTGTGATATCCCAACATAATCCTGTCCACCATGGAGCAATCTTCAACTTCACCTGCAACTAACAACGTTATAAGAGGGGCTGAGCAAAAGCGGTAACATAGCCAAGCAACGGTTTGCTAGGAAGGGTGAAAAGGATAGAGGCTGACATGGCAATTTGGGAGGCTTGAAGAGCAAATGATAGGTAGCGCAGCATAGCGATAGAACGAAGCAACTAGCATAGCAATGATAGTAGTGAGATCCAGGGTAGCGGTCATCTTTCCTGAAATCCCGCTAGGAAGAAGAACGAGGTGACCAACAGTAAGAAGACATGTTTACGAAGCTAAGAATGGCAAGATCAAGTTCGTTGGATGCATGGATCACTAGCAAAGCTCATGGCAAAACTGAACTTAAAGTTAACAGGCTGACAAACATTATTTAGCAATTTGAGAGCAAGATTACAACAAGTTACAGCAGTCTATAAATGCAACCAGGGGCAAGGATAGATAGAGCATGACATGTATAACAAAAGATCCTTAGTGAACAACTCCAGATTATGCATAGAATGACCTGTAGAAGCAGGTATAGATAGCATCATGTTGTAACAGATTCAGCCTAGCAAAACAGTAACAGCAAGTACACTACTTAACAAGCTCGATGCACTCACTACAAGACCCACAAAAATACATGGATGGCAC
The DNA here is from genome assembly GCA_963921465.1 of Triticum timopheevii. Taxonomy (NCBI): domain Eukaryota; kingdom Viridiplantae; phylum Streptophyta; class Magnoliopsida; order Poales; family Poaceae; genus Triticum; species Triticum timopheevii. The sequence goes on along the minus strand of OY997270.1, from coordinate 273,952,757 downwards.
CAATGTGAAGATGGCATGACATAGTTCAAAACACATGTAGGGCTCAAGCTCATAAGATGCACATATCAAATGCAACAAAAATGACAAATCATCAAGTTATAACAGTTTTAGCATATTAACATCATATAGCACTCTTGCAACGATGATTTGGGCATCAAGATGGACTCAAACAAGCATGGCACAATGGAATGAAATGAAGAGCATCTCATGGCGAACAATTTGATATATTTTATATGCAAATCGGATCTACAAATGAGGAGATATGGCATGATGAACTAGGGACCAGAATGCAAAATATTTCGGAACTTGGGCAAAATATACCCTCGGGGAGAAGTTGGACGGGGAGGACCCTGGACGGAGCGGAGCGGGATGGCGGGGCGCGTTTGGTTGGATGCATTGGTGGATCTGGTCCACCTCCAGATCCGGCGAAGCTCCGGCGAGGCGGTGGCCGGCGGGGGAGGCACGGGACGACGGGGCGGCGCTGGGCAGAGATGTGGGGCGGCGGAGTCCGGCGCGGGAGACGGGGCGCCGGCGGGCCGAGGCGGCAGCGCCAAGCTCCGGCGAGCTCCATGGCGGCGCCGTCCATGGAGGTCCTGGCAGCGGGGAGGTGCCGCAGGGCGGAGGCGCTCGGCGGTAGGGTCGGCGAACGGGCGGCAGCGCGGCGCGGGATCCGGTGGACGCGGGCGCGCGTCGGCGACGAGGTGGCGGCGAGGGGAGGTCGCCAGAGATGGCGCGGTCGTCGGCGAAGGGTCGTTGGCGAAGGATGGTCAGCGGCGGGCGACGCGAGGAGGCGGCGCGGGGCGGCGCACGTGCGCGGGCGGCGGTGGGCGATGCGGGCCGCGCAGGCCCGCGCCGGGCTTCGGCGGGCCGGCGGCGGGCGGACGTGTCAGCGGCAGGTTCGCCGGGCAGCGATGCGGGCGCGGTGATGTGTCAGCGGCTGGTTCACCAGGCGGCGGCGGGCGGATGTGTCCGGCCCGGTCCGGATGCGTCCGGCGGCGGCGGGGAGGGGTTGGTCTAGGGTTTTCGCCCGAATTTCGGAGGGGAGGTGTTTTATAGGTTCTGGGAGCTAGGAGAGTCCAAATGAGGTGTGGTTTTCGGCCACGCGATCGTGATCTAACGACCAAGAGCATGGAGGGGGTTTGGATGGGTTATTGGACCACTTTGAAGGGGTGTTGGGCTGCAACACTCAAAAGGCCTTTACGGTACCCCGGTTAACTGTTGGAGTATCAAACGGACTCCAAATGGCACGAAACTTGACAGGCGGTCTACAGGTGGTGTACGAAGGCCGCTTGGCAAACCTCGGTCCATTCCGAGAAAGTTTAACACCCGCTCACAACAAGAGACAAAAGGGGAGTGTCGGATTGCAAAACAGACAACGGGGAAAATGCTCGGATGCATGAGACGAACACGTATGCAAAATGAGGTGCACATGATGACATGATAAATGCAACACGCAAGTAAATGACATGGCAATGACGGTGAATAACTGGCAGACACCTGGTGCATCGGATCCGGGGCGTTAGAACACTCCTCCACTAACAAGAGATCTCGTCTCGAGATCTTAGGAACAAGACCGAAGAGAAAGGGGAAGAGGTGAAGCAAGTACTCAAGAGAAGAAGCAAAGAATCGAGAGCACTCGAGAAGAAGAGAGGAATGACGAGAATGACGAGAATCAAAAACTCACGGAATCAGATAGACTATGAACCCACTCCAGTTAGAACAAGAAAAGAAACGAATAAGACTGAAAGGGTTTAGGCAGAACTCCTGCTGAAACATGGAGTAATAGAACACGAGCTTGAGAGGATGGAATGATACTTGACGAGATGAACAACGCAATGCCTCCAGAAGAATTGAGAGAATTGAATGCAAAGAACTTATAAGGAAGGATTTAACGGAGTTGTTGAGAAAATCAACAACGAAAGAATAAGCTTGTTGTGGACTTATCAAAAACAACTCAAAACTAGAGGTGAAATTATACCACAACCAAAAGTTTGAATAGCTGAGAAGAATGAAGAAATCCAAAACTTCACTTCAAAAGAATATGGAGATTTAATTGCACTTCGAGATGCAAGAAAAATAAAAGATACTTGAACTCCACCAACAAGATCTTGATGAACTCTTGAAGAATGAATTAAATCATGAAGCACCACCGTGAAGAACTCCGGTAACAAAAGATGATGAGATAGGAATGAAGGATGAAAGAATAAGATTAAGCCTTGAGATGATTAAGATGGAGCTTCGTGACGGAACAAGCGAGAAGCTTGGATCTCCGGAAAAGAAAAGACAAACAACTTAGAGCTAAGAGGTTATTCACCATGAACAATCTCCGAAGGAAAGGTTTAATCACTTTGAGGAAATAAGAATAAGATTTATTGTATGCTTATCATTCATCAAATTTAATTGATGACAAGCGGATTTGGCATGCAACTTATTCTTCTTGAAAAGGATTAAGGGGTATTGCACAAAACTTGAGAAAGTCTTCATGAACCACCGGTATGATTGAAAAGAACGAATGAATTAATATGATAATCAAAGAAAAAGAATCTTGAGCGAACCACCGTTAGAATTCGGAAATGGCTGACGAAAGAGAATGAATCACTGGGAAGAATTAGAAGAACAAATATGCTAGGGAATTTAGATGCAAAAGAAGAAAGAGATCATGAGCTGATTAAAGAACACTTGAACGAAGCACCGGGATAATTGGATAATGGTAGCTGAAATGTGAGGACGAACAATTCTTCTGGAATGATGGCCTCCGGTGAAAAGAAACAGAAATCAACTCCGATGTATTCCAGATGGTTGAGAAAAAGGAATTTCTGACAAATGGAATAATTCGAGAGGGTAACATGAAGCTAGAACCACGAATCTTCGAGAGAACGGGCAAGATTTAGAGGAAAAACTCTTCTTCGGTCTTCAAATGACGACGGGAAAACACCACCAAAATTTGTTAAGACACTTTGGGAGAACGAAAAGCGAAGAGGTTGAGGCAACAATGAAAATGATTTGAAATCGATCTTGGAAAGGCATCTGACTGATGGGATCCATTCTTATGTCACACTTAAAAGGAATTAGAGAATGTGGGTTAGGGCCAACTGAAGAATTAGAAGAGTCAGGTAAGATCCTGGGAAAAGACCTGTGGGTTAGGGCCAACTGAAGAGAAAAACACCGTCGGAAAGGGATGTTGAACAGATAGATGATACACTGGAACAATTGAAATATTTGAATTTGGTGACAACCTCGAATTAATTGGAACACCGACGAATCTCCTGAGATGTCTTGAGCACTCCGGAAAGATAAACTGGCGAGAGGCGAACGAGCAGGGAAAACACTTGAGATACGGAAAATAATATGATCAACCTGAAAAAAAACTTGAATTGAATCCACCAGAAAGAAAAGAAATGAAAAATGTCACACAAAAGAGAATTCACCGGTTGAAATAATTGAGGGAAGACCGAAGAGGCTTCGCACGAATGAAATTGATGCTCGAAACAGACTCAGACTCCGGGAAGAAAAAGGGTGGGAGGGCGGGATAACAAAGGCAACTTGGAAGGGAAAAACCAACGAATATCTTGAAGGGAAAACACCGGTTGAAAGAAAGCAAAGGCTTCGCACGACTAGGATGGATACTCGATTAGAGGCTCCGGCTCCAAGATGAAAAATGGGTGGGCGCGTGGGAAAGAAAACAACTGAGGATTGAACTTGGCAAAGATGAAGAGGCTCGAGTCAACTTGACGAGAAATGCACCGGATGAAAAGAGCTGAGAACCAATGATCGAAAAACCAACTGCGTGAACCTAAAGAAAAATTTGAATGAGAAGAGGAGTAATTCACAACACCTACGTCAAGATTCCTCACCAGAGCGACGAAGGGGCTGAGGAGTAAAAAGAATTCCTACTCTCCGATATAACTAAACTCCAAAATCAAGGGGCGAAGGTCCCACCAAGGATAGAAGCGCATCTTGAAGACGCTTTTTGCAAGGTGGATATCATTACATCAACATTACATAATAGATGGGGATACATACAAGAGGCATACAATGCCACACAAATACAACATCATCTTACATAAGAGCACCACCCAACTACGGATGAAACACAAACAGAAACTCAAACGACATCCACCCTGCTAGCCCAGGCTGCCGACCTGGAACCTATCCCCTGATCGAAGAAGAAGCAGAAGAAGAACTCCAAATCAAGGAACATCGCTCTCGCGTCATGATCATCGCAAAACCTGCACCTGCAACTGTTGTTGTAGTAATCTGTGAGCCACGAGGACTCAGCAATCCCATTACCATGGGTATCAAGACTAGCAAAGCTTAATGGGAAAGGAAGGGGTAAAGTGGTGAGGTTGCAGCAGCGACTAAGCATATATGGTGGCTAACATACGCAAATAAGAGCGAGAAGAGAACAAGCGGAACGGTCGTGAAGCTAGCAATTATCAAGAGGTGATCCTGAACTCCTACTTATGACAAACATAACCCAAAAACCGTGTTCACTTCCCGGACTCTGCCGAAAAGAGACCATCATGGCTACACACACGGTTGATGCGTTTTAATTCGGATCTAGTGTCAAGTTATCTACAACCGGATATTAACAAATTCCCATCTGCCACATAACCGCGGGCACGGCTCTCGAAAGTTTATAACCTGCAGGGGTGTCCCAACTTAGCCCATGATAAGCTCTCGCGATCAACGATGGATATACCTTCTCCCAGGAAGACCCGATCAGTCTCGGAATCCCGGTTTACAAGACTTTTCGACAATGGTAAAACAAGACCAGCAAAGCCGCCCGATGCGCCGACAATCCTGATAGGAGCTACGCATATCTCGTTCTCAGGGCAACAAAGGATGAGACAGGCTACGAGTAAAACCAGACCTCGAGTTTCCCCGAGAGGGCCCCGCAGGCGGCTCGGTTCGGACCAGCACTTGGACAAGCACTGGCCCGGGGGGGCTAAAATAAAGACGACTCTCGGGCCTCGGAAACCCAAGGGAATAAGGACTAGGTGAGGCAAATGGTAAAACCAAGGTTGGGCCTTGCTGGAGGAGTTTTATTCAAATTGAACTGTCAAGGGGGTCCCTTAAATCACCCAACCGCGTAAGGAACGCAACATCCGGGAACATAACACCGGTATGACGGAAACTAGGGTGGCAAGAGTGGAACAAAACACCGGGCATAAGGCCGAGTCTTTCACCCTTTACCAAGTATATAGATGCATTAATTAAATAAGAGATATTGTGATATCCCAACATAATCCTGTCCACCATGGAGCAATCTTCAACTTCACCTGCAACTAACAACGCTATAAGAGGGGCTGAGCAAAAGCGGTAACATAGCCAAGCAACGGTTTGCTAGGAAGGGTGAAAAGGTTAGAGGCTGATATGGCAATTTGGGAGGCTTGAAGAGCAAATGATAGGTAGCGCAGCATAGCGATAGAACGAAGCAACTAGCATAGCAATGATAGTAGTGAGATCCAGGGTAGCGGTCATCTTGCCTGAAATCCTGCTAGGAAGAAGAACGAGTCCATGAAGAAGATGAATGGATGAAGACGAACCAAGCGTAGACGAACGAATCCTCACGATCGCAACGAAACGGGAACTATCGAGAAGAAGCACACAACATGGTAAACACACCACACATGAGAAAGGCATGATGGTCAACCAAGTATGATGCAAGACAAAACTAGATGAGGCTACTCATGGCAAGAGATGATGCAAACAAGAACAACACATCAAGGCAAGTTTAAATGAGGTCGGAAACAACAGATAACAAATCCGGTCCAAGGCAAGTTTCAAAGTTGGTCCAGATCTGAATAAACCTTATGTTGAAGTTGTTAAACAGCAAGTTAAGATGCACCAAGATGATCTACACGAGATTCTAGTCAAGTTACATATAAAGTTAATTTAGTTCGGAGCTACGACCAAGAAGATATGGGCAAAACAAGTTAAACATGGCATTGATGCAAAATGCATACAAACATCAAGCAAACACCTCAAAACATGGATGAAGCATGATAATATGAAACTACATGCAATTCTAAGCAAGTTTCATATAGGGCACACTCAAAACGGAGCAACGGTTCAACACATACACTACAAGTTTAAAGGACAAGTTGTCCAAACAGCAACTAGGCATATTGCAAGCATCAAAACAATATGCTACAGCATCTCAACGTAATAACAAAAGGCATGGGCATGAAGTACAGGTAAATCATGACAAAACATGAACACTGAGCTATCTCTAGAAAACAATATAACATACTCAAAAGGACATCACAAGATTGCAAATAATAACAGTTTCAGGCTTAGCAGAAATAACATCAGGTTGCTATGTTTAGAGCTATCAAACTACATGTTTTTGAAACTTATCATGGACAAAAAAGGCATGGCATGAATCTACTAATAGCATAGAACAAAACTCCTTTGCTGACCATGAGCTAAAAGGGCACAGAAAATATGATGGCACCCATGTAAACATAGCAAGAGATATGACAGATTCAGACATGGCAGGAACAACGATAAGTAGGCATGTTGGTGAGCTTGTACCACTCACCACTAAACAATACATGGCATAGAAAGGTTCCCAACAGTAAGAATACATGTTTATGAAGCTAATCATGGCAAGATCAAGTTCATAGGGTGCATGGATCACTAGAAAAGCTCATGGCAAAACTGAACTTAAAGTTAACAGGCTGACAGCAACATTATTTGGCAATTTGAGAGCAAGATTACGACAAGTTACAGCAGGCTATAAATGCAACCAGGGGCATGGATGGATAGAGCATGACATGTATAACAAAAGATCCTTAGTGAACAACTCCAGATTATCCAAAGAATGACTTGTAGAAGCAGGTATACATAGCATCATGTTGTAACAGATTCAGCCTAGCAAAACAGTAACAGCAAATACACTACTTAACAAGCTCGATGCACTCACTACAAGACCCACAAAAATACATGGATGGCACCACTATGAAGATGGCATGACATAGTTCAAAATACATGTAGGGCTCAAGCTCATAAGATGCACACATCAAATGCAACAAAAATGACAAATCATCTAGTTATAACAGTTTCAGCAGATTAACATCATATAGCACTCTTGCAACGATGATTTGGGCATCAAGATGGACTCAAACAAGCATGGCACAATGGAATGAAATGAAGAGCATCTCATGATGAACAATTTGTTATATCATACATGCAAAACGGATCTACGGATGAGGAGATATGGCATGATGAACTAGGGACCAGAATGCAAAATATTTCGGGACTTGGGCAAAATATACCCTCGGGGAGAAGTTGGACGGGGAGGACCCTGGATGGAGCGGAGCGGGACGGCAGGGCGCATTTGGTTGGATGCATTGGTGGATCTGGTCCACCTCCAGATCCGGCGAAGCTCCGGCGAGGCCGACGAACTCCGGCGAGGCAGCGGCCGGCGGGGGAGGCACGGGACGACGGGGCGGCGCCGGGCGAGGATGCAGGGCGGCGGAGTCCGGCGAGGGAGACGGGGCGCCGGCGGGCGGAGGCGGCAGTGCCAACCTCCGGCGAGCTTCGTGGCGGCACCGGCCATGGAGGTCCCGGCAGCGGGGAGGTGCCGCAGGGCAGAGGCGCTCAACAGCGGGGTCGGCAAACGGGCGGCGGCGGGCGATGCGGGTCGCGGGGGCCAGCGTCGGGCTTCGGCGGGCCGGCGGTGTGGAATGGGCAGCGATGCGGGCGCCGCCACGTGTCAGCGGCTGGTTCACCGGGCGGCGGCGGCCGGACGTGTCCGGCCCGGTCCAGATGCGTCCGGTGGCGGCGGGGAGGGGTTGGTCTAGGGTTTTCGCCCGAATTTCGGAGGGGAGGTGTTTTATAGGTTCTGGTAGCTAGGGGAGTCCAAATGAGGTGTGGTTTTCGGCCACGCGATCGTGATCGAACGACTGAGAGCATGGAGGGGGTTTTTATGGGTTATTGGTCCACTTTGAAGGGGTGTTGGGCTGCAAACCTCAAAAGGCCTTTACGATACCCCGGTTAACTGTTGGAGTATCAAACGGACTCCAAATGGCACGAAACTTGACAGGCGGTCTACCAGTGGTGTATGAAGGCCGCTTGGCAAACCTCGGTCCATTCCGATAAAGTTTAACACCCGCTCACAACAAGAGACAGAAGGGGAACGCTGGAGGGCATAAGAGTATCGGATTGCAAAACGGACAACGGGGAAATGCTCGGATGCATGAGACGAACACGTATGCAAAATGAGGTGCACATGATGACATGATAAAAGGCAACACGCAAGCAAATGACATGGCAATGATGGCGAATAACTGTCAGACACCTGGCGCATCGGTTCCGGGGTGTTACACGGGCCTTGGTTAGTGGGCTGTAAATGGGCTATATGCGAACAGGACGTTAACAGGCTTCCCATGGGCCGGCCCGCCACCTTTTGACCAAGTCAAACGGGCCGGCCTTTTCACAGGAATGGGCCTTTGTTGGGTCGTGCCACGTGTTGATGTATCATAGGCGCCTTCTTCCAATGAGTGGATGACATCTGTCCCAACGATGAGCCGACACGTGTTTCCTCCAGCCAATCATGATTTCACACGTGGAAAATCCCCATTGGTCGGTGCTGTTAACGGGTTATCGGATCCAAAACCCGACCCGATAGCTTAACGACATTCTATTACGGTGGATGCCACATGTTGGTCACCCTTGACGAAAGCACTTCTGTGGCGCGCGATTTATCGTTATGGAAGTGGACACTTCCGTGATGATAATTTTGGTAATGTCATGGAACACTTCTACGACAGCACAGGTATGACTATCTTGATTCTGTCATAAAATCATCATGGATGTACATGCATGACAATAAACGCGACCTACTATGACAAACACGTATCATCACGGAAGTGTAGTTTTTTTGTAGTGACATGCAGGCATGTATATGAACCGATCTCCCTACATATAGCCAGGTCGACTATAATTCATTTTCCCCAAGCACCGATGCACTTACCTTGCTAGTTATGTCTCTCCCTTTCTCGGACACACGACGGTTGATCTTCCTATGTAGTTACGTATTCTTACCACAACCATACCTTATCCCCTCATCATCCTTGCATACCTCCCGACCCATCTCTCACACGCATGTGCATAGACAGACAGACATCCCCCGCCCTCTCTTATTGATATTGCACTCATACCCTCCGTTTGTCTAGCAGGCCTCTCCCACCATTTGTGAGACGCCACTCCACCACCAACCCTCCGATGCTCTACCTTTGTCTTTCTCCCAACCTTATTCCTCTGCTACACATATCCATGGATGTCGATCGATCTCCCTCAATACATAGCTAGGTCTCTCTCCTTCCCCACACATATACTAGTCGATCGGTCTCTGCCCCCTCCCCCCCTACACACCGATAGTCGAACCATAGGTATCCATGCCACGGAGAAAAACTGCACCTCTAACCTCTCAAATTCCAGTAGGCCAGCCGCCCTGTATCTTTGATGTGGGCAAACACAAATTCGATGGAACTCTTTATCGATCGCGCAACCACACACTTCATCCCTGTTTTCAATTCTATCGATATCTCACGTCCATGACTCCGTTTCACATACATTGCATATGTTACATTTTTCTGCTTGAGATATCATCAACACATTGCCTCTGTTTCGCACAAACCATCTCTCTCACACCCACCCACATACGTACCTGCACCTAAAGAAGAAGTGCACGCAGGACGCACATACTCACGTCTCGTTCCCGGCCACACCCGCGCGAGTACACAGTGGAGTTTGTTTATGTATGAAAAGGCTGCCCACGTGATAATTTGACACGCGTAGCGGTTGTTTACTCGAAGGAGGGTCGGGTACCACGCCTAGACGGAACAAAGTTCGACTTGACGCATTAGTATTAAATAAAGTTATATATTCCTTAATGGCACGTACATAATATAAAACGATTGCAGTGGGGAAAATGGATAAATGGGTTTGTCTCTCGTCTCACCATCTCCCACAAGGCGGCCGTGGCCTCTCTCTCTCTTAGCGTTGGTCAATGATCCGGCCGCATCCCGTTCGCCGGCAGAAAGGTAGGATGTGCATCGTCTCTCTGTTCGACAGGGTTGAGGCAGCACGTCCCTTTCTGCGGTACCCGTCGTTCTCTCTGACCAAGCTCCAGTGCGGTAGGACCTTCGCCACTTGCTCGCTGCAGCAGTATGGGCAGATCCCGGCTGCCGGTGCCCTCCTAGTAATATCCCGACGACCCTCAGGTACAGCTTCCTCCGGCCTTGCTCCACTGCCCATCTTCCCACGTTGCTGCATGTGGATCTTCTTTAGTTGTTTGTTTAATCGTATCTCGGCTGACGTACTTTCCATCTTGCAATCTCGTCCTCAAACCATTTTTGATAAACAGCCATGTGCTATCTTTCCCTTATTACATGGAATATGCTTCTTTTTTGTTGGCGTATGTGTCTTCAACTCGTGTTATTGGGCAGTAATTGTTTCCTTTCGACCTCCTTTTGCAAACAGGGCTATCCATTTTCACCTTGTTGCTATTGCGAACTTTGGTGAACTGCACAAATCACTTCTTTCTTAAGAGTGTTTTGTGCAGTTCCGCCAAAATGTCACAAGGGCAACGTTTTTACATTTCCGTGGGACTGCAGAAAGGGAGATTGGTTTTGCTATCCTCCTCATCCAACTCCGTGCCTAATCTTCTCCAACAAGAAGTTAGTACTAAAGAGAGATCGTAGAGGTGATCGACTTCTATTTATGTGTGTTATGTTTCATCATCTAGTTCCACTATTATTGTAATCACACTGACTAGATATCTTTGCAAACAGGGATGGTCCGCTCGATTTTAGTGGAGCTGCACAAAATTATCGGATTTTGGTGTCCTCCATACACCTCTTTTTTGGCTACAGAGCTGGGTGAAACTAGCTGCCAAGCAATGAACACTGTGCCAAGGAAATGGAGCCATGCCTACGAACATCATCGATCAATTATATTTTTTTCTTTATTTGTACACCTTCTCACAACTTTGTCTTTAGTTGTGATGTGAATATTGGCGCTGATCTGTGAACCATTGAGATGCATTAGCCATGGTAGCCATGGTAGTTTCATTTGTATTTGATGGAATGTTGTAACAAGATAATCTCGAGGCAAGACACATGAATCCTAAGTTGAAACCTTTTTTTCCTACAGGAAACAAATTTGAAACCTTCATAGCATCACAGTACAATTTCATTAAAATTATGCGTACATATAAACAAATCCTAAAGGATTGATAGCAATGCCAGAAACAATTCAACTTCGTTTCGCTGACATGTTGGACATCCTTCATCCGGCTCCACCTGCCATGCAGCAATATTGAGTGCACAACACAACTTCAGGGAAAGATTCACCTCGGTCGTTGCGCCGCAGTAGTAATGACTAGTGAGCAGTCAAATCACAGAGCCCCACCTTCACCAGAGTAAGTTCTTGGACGAAGCAACCATCATTTCTCTGTTCCTTGAATCCGCTGGTACTCCCATATTCCCACAGTAATAAGTTGCTCGGGCGAATCAACCATGACTATATCCGCTCACGTGTGATGACCACAAGAGCTATCCATTCAGATTGTATGTTAAAAAAATAAAGGTCGATAACTAATGCGGCAAACTTTCAAAAAAAACTAATGCGGCACCTCGGGCCAATGCGGCCAGATCGCATTTTGCACGAGAAATTACACACCATGTTTCGTTGACATGTGGTCCCATTCCAACACATCAGTGAGACGATGACAAGTCCTTTTCTACTAGTATTTCCGAACAGACGTGTAGGCCGGGGCGCCTCTTCATGTACCGTGGCAAACTGGCAACCGTCCACTGACTCTTTGCCTTTCCCTCTCGATTTGGAACTGCTGTTGCACGCTCTTCCTCCCTCCTCCATTTGCCTTCGCCCTTCCTTTTGCCATTGTTCGATCGTCTTCTCCATGGAGGGAACAGGCCAGAAACGACCCTGTTATTCTTGCCCCGATCTGAAAGATGACGTGGTGGAGGAACTCATTGATCGGTGTGACATCATCACCTCGGCTAGCATGGCAGGTTCGTTCAAGACCATTCTCGACTCAACTAATAACATCATTACAAGGAACCCAAGGGTCAAGGGGCGATTTGATCTCCCTTATCTTCTTTGCTGTGACCCTGATGACTGGCGTGGGGACGACGGAGGCCTCGCCTTGTACAAGTTGATGTCGCTTCATAATGATACATATGATGTTAAGATGCCATCACTTGAGGGCAAGGATTGGGCAGGCACAAATGCAATTGGGTTGTCTATATTGGGTATAACTGCGAGTGGGAACTTGTGAATGTGTACACTCGTCACCGGGTTCCACTTCGAAAAATCTCAGTAGACTGCCCAGAGGTTGATCACACCGGTATTGTACACACGTTCAAATACAATCATGGTGACTATCTTCTACGGAAGATAGCAATTTGTCGAGTTCCCAACCGCTCTTGGAATTACAAGAACTAAGAAGTTGTTGCTATCTTCGACAAGCTTGTTGCCGTCCTTTGTGGTTCGACTCGATGGATATTGCTCAAAAATCAGTTTCTATACATGGATGTGTACTGTGATGCAATTCAATATGAGGGTCTTGTGTTTGCTTCCACCTCTCATGGCACTGATTTTGCATGGGATCCTCATAGTTTCAGTACGTTTGTCTTCCACCGTAATTATAATTGTTTCATCCACATGCATGCGGGTTAGCAAGTTTCCCTTTACTAATTAACCTTCTTCTTGTGTTTCCAAGGTCCTATGAACATTCCACCACCTATACTTGAAATTTTTATAACCAAGGGGGAGATGACGATGGTGATGATCACGAGCATGTGGACGAGCAGAACTTATATACTCAGTGGCGCCTGGCAACTAATTCTGATGGATCGCCTCTTCTTGTCTGTATACAGCACTGAGTTTGTTACTACTGAGGGAGCACGTGTTGTCTCCCATGGTCACACTCTCCGGACCTATTCCAACACTCGTTGCATGGTATTCGGGATGGATACTAGTGTGCTAGCGCCAACACCTTCTCCCTGGTACAGAATTGATAGTCTTGGACAAAACTCGCTCTTCCTTGGACAAAACTATCCAATGATGGTGAAAGGCGATCCAACACCGCTGTTGACACAATGTTACTAGTACCATTTATGATAAGCAACTGTATCTATACCTCAGACATTTGGGTGGTTCCCTACCCTGGTACTGATATAGTAGGCCGCTTCAGCCTGGATGATCAGTCCTACGTTGGTCTCGAGATTGACAATAGATGGCCCATCCCAGAGAATCACTTGTGGTTCAAAGCAAGCGTTTCCAACGCGGAGGGTTGGTTGAGTTGAAGTTCATTTCATTGCTTGTTATTTGTTGTGTGATGAGAACTTTAGTATTCATAATGTATCCTCGTTGTCGATGTGGGTTGATGACCTGTTGTATGTAATAAAATGATATGCCTGTGATACACTTAGTAAATTTATGAATGGCTTTCTAGTCGCTTCTCTGAGTGAGTGGTGCGACGAGGCAAAAAAATATTTTCCAAATACATAATTGTACATGCATTGCAACAGGTTATCAGATGAGGCTAATCAACAATAGTAGTACACTATTTGTACTATCTAGAGCATCCAAGAGGAATTGTGGATTGCCGAGTGACCAAGTCTGTGAAGGTTTGGAAGTCACCTGAAGACTTACCATTAGTGATTGGACGAGGCCTGCGTGGTCTTAGTTCAAGGAGAATACGACTTCACATGCTTCGCGCGTCGGGCGGGTGTTTTTACTGTAGCCATATGTTAATGTGTTCGCTGTACGTAACCAGCACCTCGAATCCTCGATACTACTAGTAGGAGTACTATATATGTAGTAGGAGTAGTAGGGTGGCATGGGCTAGAACAAGCATTCACGTCCAGGAGTACGGCACACGCCACCAGCACGACATCCATCTGACACCATATTTCTTGGAGTCCGTGCTAGAGCAATCTCTTCAACCTCGTCATTTCTCTAACTTCAGCCATCGCGCGGCGGGCGAGGTGGGGGTTTGCCGATAGTCGGTTTCCTCAACTGCGGTCCCACTTGTAAGGCCCACTCCAACGCACAACCCCAAACGGACCTCCGTTTTGCACGAACTCCAACGATAATTTTGACTAGAAAAGCAAGACCAAAGAAAACAAGAACCACAAGAATACATTTTAGAAGATATCCAACTTCCATAACTGCTCCTGTAAGTTGGATTATTGCCTTCTCGATGCATTCATTGTTGATCTACGGAGGCTCGATCTTGCGTGCTTCTTTCTTCTTCTAGTGTAAAGAAGTAGACGTTGCTTCCTCGCATCTAGTCTCATGTCTATCCTCTATTCTAGTAGGAGTATCAACAAGTGCACTGATGTCTACTACACAACCTTCTTCTTGTAGACGTTGTTGGGCCTGCAAGTGCACAGGTTTGTAGGACAGTAGCAAATTTCCCTCAAGTGGATGACCTAAGGTTTATCAATCCGTGGGAGGCTTAGGATGAAGATGGTCTCTCTCAAACAACCCTGCAAACAAATAACAAAGAGTCTCTTGTGTCCCCAACACACCCAATACAATGGAAAATTGTATAGGTGCACTAGTTCGGCGAAGAGATGGTGATACAAGTGCAATATGGATGGTAGATATAGGTTTTTGTAATCTGAAAATATAAGAACAGCAAGGTAACTAATGATAAAAGTGAGCGTAAACAGTATTGCAATGGTAGGAAACAAGGCATAGGGTTCATACTTTCACTAGTGCAAGTTCTCTCAACAATAATAACATAGATAAATCATATAACAATCCCTCAACATGCAACAAAGAGTCACTCCAAATCCACTAATAGCGAGAACAAACGAAGAGATTATGGTAGGGTACGAAACCACCTCAAAGTTATTCTTTCGGATCCATCTATTCAAGAGTTCGTACAAGAATAACACCTTAAGACACAAAATCAACCAAAACCCTAATGTCACCTAGATACTCCATTGTCACCTCAAGTATCCGTGGGCATGATTATACGATATGCGTCACATAATCTCAAATTCATCCAACCAACACAAAGTACTTCAAAGCCAAAGTTTCTACCGGAGAGTCAAGAAAACGCGTGCCAACCCTATGCATAGGTTCATGGGCGGAACCCGCAAGTTGGTCACCAAAACATACATCAAGTGGCACGTGATATCCCATTGTCACCACAGATAAACACGGCAAGACATACATCAAGTGTTCTCAAATCAAAGACTCAATCCAATAAGATAACTTCAAGAGGGAAACTCAATTCATCACAAGAGAGTAGAGGGGGAGAAACATCATAATATCCAACTATAATAACAAAGCTCGCGATACATCAAGATCGTGTGAAGTCGAGAACACAAGAGAGAGAGATCAAACACATAGCTACTGGTACATACCCTCAGCCCCGAGGGTGAACTACTCCCTCCTCATCATGGATAACGTCGGGATGATGAAGATGGCCACCTGTGATGGATTCCCCCTCCGGCAGGGTGCCGGAACGGACTCCCGAGAGGTTTTCTGTGGCTACAGAGGCTTGCGGCGGCGGAACTCCCAATCTACTGTGATATTCTATGTTTTAGGGTACGTAGGCTTATATAGGCAAAAGAAGTCGGCCGGGAGGTGCTCGAGGGGCCCACAAGACAGGGCGGCGCGCCCAGTAGGGGGGGTGCCCCCTATCTCCTGGCCTCCTTGAGGATCTTCTGACGTGAACTCCAAGTCTCCAGGATGATATTCTTCCACTGCCGAATGTTTCATTCCATTTGGACTCCATTTGATATTCCTTTTCCTCAAAATACTGAAACAGGCAATAAAACAACAATATGGGCTGGGCCTCCGGTTAGTAGGTTAGTCCCAAAAATTATATAAATGTGTAAAATAAATCCCATAAACATCCAAAAGGGGTAATATAATAGCATGGAACAATAAAAAGTTATAGATACGTTGGAGATCTATCAAGCATCCCCAAGCTTAATTCCTGCTCGTCCTCGAGTAGGTAAATGATAAAAGCAGAACTTTTGATGTGGAATGCTACCTAGCATAATTCCAATGTAATTTTCTTTATTGTGGCATGAATGTTCAGATCCAAATGATACAAAATAAAAGTTCATATTGACATAAGAAATAGTGATACTTCAAGCATACTAATCAAAGTAATCATGTCTTCTCGAAATAACATGGCCAAAGAAAGTTATCCCTACAAAATCATATAGTCTGGCTGTTGCTCTATCTTCATCACACAAAGTATTTAATCATGCACAACCCCAATGACAAGCCAAGCAATTGTTTCATACTTTAGTAATCTCAAACCTTTTTCAACTTTCACGCAATACATGAGCGTGAGCCATGGACATAGCGCTATATGTGGAATAGAATGGTGGTTGCGGAAAAGACAAAAAGGAGAAGATAGTCTCACATCAACTAGGCGTATCAACGGGCTTTGGAGATGCCCATTAATAGATATCAATGTGATTGAGTAAGGATTGCCATGCAACGGATGCACTAGAGCTATAAATATATGAAAGCTCATAAGTCGTGATCACCGAATGCACGTGTACAGTGATCCCAGAGATCAATGCTCACTGAACACATAGAAGCTGATTAACAAGAGTCTTACATCCATACATACCGTCTTACACAAATTATGACCATTATGGTCAAGTCTTACATAGATAGAGCCACAAGGGCTAAATACCAAATAAACTTAAGCAGCGGAAATCTTCGTTGATAAGTAGAACCCATGCCATCTGCCTTCACCCTACAGGCATTCTGACTGGGAAGCGTCCTATTTCGCGTGTTCGTCACCAAAGAACTCTTCCTCGAACTCCTGCTCTTCCATGCCTGGTCAATTAAATAACCAGTGGCAAGCCAATGAGTACTTTGAATGTACTCGCAAGCAACCCATGATTTGCTTCAAAGTAACAATGCAACTGTACAACAAGTAAGCAACCTAGCTTCAAGCTAGTTGAGATGTCCTATCAACTTGTGAGATATGCATCAATGAACATGGGTAACCTTGAGAACAGGTTACAGATATCAACATAAATAGAATTTGAATCAATGCCATGTCTTTCAACATGTCAAGTCACCACCTTGACACAAATAGTTCTCTTCCACACACACATGCACCGAGGTTGTAAAATTCCTGGACATAGTTTAAGTAGCACCTCCCAACTGTCCATGACTGTGGACACGGCTATTCGAATAGTTTGACACTCTGCAGAGGTTGCGCACTTTACCTACAAGATCCGGGAAGCTTTCGTGTCATCCATGATCCCACAGTACCTCAAGTACTCGGGGAAGCACCCGATCATTACCTTTCCCTAGACGACACTAACATAGGGTCCACTCGTTGATACACGGCCTTCATGTATAAGAAAAAGATCGTGGGACTCTGCCCTTTTCACATTATTACGCATACACGAAGGGACCAACGGTGTGTCCGGTGCCCTATGACAACAGTCATGGCCGCCTATCCAAGCACGACCCCGTCCCGAGAGTGACCTCAAGTCACCCCCGTCACGAGTAATGTGGGCACCATGCTAGTATCAGCCTAATTAATCAATAATGCCCCGTCCCATAAAGTGGTAGAGTGGTTGCACATGTTGGGTTGGGACGGTAATCACACATAAATCTACTCAATCATTTTACACACACACACCAAAGCTCTATTCGGTACACCACTTCTTCCTCAAGTGGTGACCTTAGTTCAACATCTCCCAAGGGCATTAGGGGCACCCGATGGGGTTTTCGAAAGATTGTAACCACGAAGAGTTCATGGTACACATGCATCATTATGCATCAACTAATTTCTTGACAATGCAATCATGAACAAGGTAAGGTCATGAGTAGGGGTATGCAGCATGGGGTGGTTCACAACAAGTTTACCACCGTCATATTTCATCATCATGCAATCGGAAAAAGGGTACCGATTAACAAGAGGGGTGTCATGGTCAAAGGGCTGCTTGCCTTGATTTGCTTGTTCTTCGAGGTCTTCAAATCCTTCTCCTCCTTCTTCTTCAGCAACTTCGTCAAATACGGGATCTAAACGTTGCAAGAAAATAACGGAAAAATAAGACAATAATAAAAATAGAAAGGTCAAAGTGCTCAGAAAAATGTCAACTTATTTTTGTAAAATACTAGGGTGAAAACTAAGAAGGGAAAAATTCTTAGTTTTGGATTTGGAGTGGCATAACAGGAGGAATGGATTTACAAAGGTATATTTAAATGCTTAAAATCACATTTAAATATTTACAGTGAAAAAAGGTTGTCGGATTTGAATGAAATTTGCACCATTTAATAGGTGGGATTTTTACAAGAATTTAGGAACTGGAATTATTTCATTTGGATTAATATTTAGTCCAGAGGAATTTTTGTAAGTTTGACAGAAAAGAAAAAGGAAAAAAAGCACTGTGCCACTGAGCCAGAAAGGCCATAGTGCAGCAGGCCCGGGGGGAAATCGGCCAGCGCGAGGCCACCACGTCGAATGCGTAAAGGCGGAGTACGCCTTCAGCCGACGGGCGAAACGGTGCGCGCGCGTGGGTTTTTAAACCTGACGGGTGGGTCTCACCCGTCAGGGCGTGAGGCTGACGGACAGGTCCCAAGGCCGTCGTCGTCTACCTCCGTCCAGAGGCGACGGCGAGCTCGCCGGCGGCGATATAGGGCACGGGGGGATGCGTGGGTGGTACCGTTAGACTCGGGGGGATGTCGCCGTTTGGGTGGTGGTGGAGATGGTCGCCGGAGCAACCTAGTTCGCCGGCGAAGAGGTCACACGGTGGAGGTGCTTCGGGCGTCGATGGTTTCGACCGTTCCCGGCTGCAAAAAGAATGGGGAAGAGAGGGGAAAGGGTCAGCGATGCCGCGCGGTTCCAGATCGAGAGATAATAGGGGCGGAGGAGGCCTGTACCGCGCGAACGCCGACGAGCCGAGGCAGTGGAGCTCGAGCTCAACCTCGAGCTCGGGCGGCTCTGGAGATGAATAGGGGGTGCGAGAGGTTGATTAGGAGTGTGGGGGAGCGACAGGGAGTGAGAGAGGGGCTCGGGGTCGCCTTATATAGGCTGGCCGAGGTCCACCGTAGGCGTGGCCTACGGGTGCCCGCGGGATCGGCTCGGGTGGCCGTTAGAGAGTGAATGGGGTCTCGGGGGCGTTCGTGGGAGTGGTTTAGTGTGCCAGGGAAAGAGAGGAGGAGAGGGATGAGCTGCGGGCAGGCCACAGGAGCGGCGCGAGCATTGGCCGAGCGGGGCGGCGCTCTGGCGCGAGCTGCAGGAGAGAGAGGAGGGTGCGAGAGCAAGTGGGCAGCCTGCTGGCGTGGAGCTGACGTCGAGGGGCATCGACTGGCACGCGGGGGAGGCTCGAGGTGGTCGGGGGACGCGGCGTCAACGGTCGGGTGCCCTGCCAGGTGCTCCAGAGGGCGACTTTGGTTGGCATCCGCGGTTTTCTCGCGTCCGCGCACGTCCACTTTGTGTCTGGCAACTGGAGGGGGCATGGGCAAAAGCTGGAGAGAGCCTTGGATGCTCTGGAAAGCTAAGGGGAGAGAAGGAGGCTGAGAGAGAGGGGGGAATCTGCTGTCGAGAGAAGAAAAATGGGGTTCCCCCTCCCTTCATCATTGCTTCCTCGGGCAGGAAAGCATCCACGTGATAGAGGGGAACTAGGAGGGGTTGTGGTAAAAAGCAGGGCTCATGGAGATTAGTGGGAGAGGCCAAAAATGGGATTTTGGTAAAGTGGCAAAAGGTGTTTGATGCTGGTTTGGGCAAGTAGATGATTTCCATTTGTCATGTGACTCCACAGGGTGAAATGGCACATGCAATTAGGGCCTTCCACCCATTTTGAGCTCATTTGGGCAAAGTTGCCAATGCAACTTTTGTAAACCCTGGAAATTTGCAGGAATGGACTTCTGCAGATCTAGTTGAGTAAATCACTTCTCCTTGATTCACCACTTGGTGTGGTGGCCTCCTTTGGTCATGCGATCATGCTCACAAAATTTGGGATCAAGGAGAGGAAGTTGGCAGTACAAAGTAGTTCAAATTTGATTCTGGTCAGAGAGGGTTTTGGGGCATTTTGGTGAACCAAAGTGACCTTGATTGACATGAGGCTTTGCAAGGTGATCACAATAGGCATTTGTGACTTGATGGATTTTCCTTGGATTTTTGTGAAAACATTTCCTGTACAAATATTTCAAATCCTTGAAATGGGCAGAAATGGTTTTGAGAGGTTTTGTCCAATATTTTGAACATGACCATGTGTTGAAACTCTTATATATGGGAAATATATGCCCGCTGAGTTTTCCCTGATTTTTGTCAAATATTTTTAAAACAATAAAATAATTTTTCCCTATTAAAGACCATTTCTGGCCTTAAGAAAAAGCTTTTAAATAAAATAGAAAAACAACTTTTAAAATTATATTTTTGTGGTTTATGGGAGCCCTATATCTATTAGGTTTCAAATATACTCTTTGGAATACTTTTCATACCCCAAATCAAGCACTTGTAGTGCAAACCTCAATTCAGGGGGTTTTGGAAAACTAATTTTTTAAAATACTAATTGGCCAAATTATTTTTGTAAAAAAATACTATATTGCACTATACACATGGCATGATCATTGGGCAGAAGTTTGGGGCAAGGAGATGAAGTATATAAGGTGGAGTTGTGTTGACTTTAAGGAGCACTTAAATATCACAGAGAGAAAACCAACTCCAAATAAAAGCCAAATAATGCAAAAGTTTTTGTTGGTCCAAATGTTCATTCTTTATTAATGCAAATGACATGTTACAAAATGCAGGGTGTGACAGTGGGTGTGCATCCAACTTGCTTGCTCATGAAGACCTAGGACATTTTGAGGAAGCCCATCATTGGAATATACAAGCCAAGTTCTATAATGAAAAATTCCCACTAGTATATGAAAGTGACAACATATGAGACTCTCTATCATGAAGATCATGGTGCTACTTTGAAGCACAAGTGTGGAAAAAGAGATAGTAGCATTGTCCCTTCTCTCTTTTTCTCTCATTTTCTTTTTCTCTTTTTTCTTTCTTTTATTTTTTTCCTTTCTCTTTTTTTTCTTTTTTTTGGCCTTTCTCTTTTTTTTTTGTAAAGTCCGAAGTCTCATCCCGACTTGTGGGGGAATCATAGTCTTCATCATCCTTTCCTCACTAGGACAATGCTCTAATAATGAAGATCATCACACTTTTATGGATTTACAACTCAAGAATTACAACTCAAAGCTAGAACAAGATATGACTCTATATGAATGCCTCCGGCGGTGTACCAGGATATGCAATGAATCAAGAGCGACATGTATGAAAATTATGGAGGTGGTCTTGCCACAAATACAATGTCAACTACATGATCATGCAAAGAGCAATATGACAAAAGTAATGCATGTCATATGAATGGAACAGTGGAAAGTTGCATGGCAATATATCTCGGAATGGCTATGGAAATGCCATAATAGGTAGGTATGGTGGCTGTTTTGAGGAAGGTATATGGTGGGTGTATGGTACCGGCGAAAGTTGCATAGCACAAGAGAGGCTAGCAATGGTGGAAGGGCGAGGGTGCGTATAATCCATGGACTCAACATTAGTCAAAAGAACTCATATACTTATTGCAAAAATCTAGAAGTCATCAAAAACCAAGCACTACGCGCATGCTCCTAGGGGGATAGATTGGTAGTAAAAGACCATCGCTTGTCCCCGACCACCACTCATAAGGAAGACAATCAATAAATAAAATTGTGCTCCAACTTCATCACAAAGCGGTTCACCATACGTGCATGCTATAGGAATCACAAACCTCAACACAAGCATTTTTCATAATCACCTCAACTAGCATGACTTTAATATCACTACATCCATATCTCAAAACAATTATCAAGTATCAAATTGATCATAGCATCCAATTCACTTTCTATGATAGTTTTAATTATACCCAACTTGGATGCTCATCATTCTAGGACCAAATTTGTAACCATAGCAAATACCATGCTATTCTAAAAGACTCTCAAAATAATATAAGTGAAGCATGAGAGACTAGCAATTTCTACAAAATATAACCACCACCGTGCTCTAAAAGATATAAGTGATGCACTAGAGCAAATGATAAACTACTCCAAAAGATATAAGTGAAGATCAATGAGTAGTCGAATAATTGTGCAACTATGTGAAGACTCGCTAACATTAAGGAATTTCAGATCTTGGTATTGTATCCAAACAGCAAAAAAAGCAAAATAAAATGACATTGCAAGGATAGCACAACTCATGTGAAGAAGCAAAAACTTAGGCTCAACCGATACTAACCGATAGTTGTTGAAGAAGAAAGGTGGGATGCCTAACGGGGCATCCCCAAGCTTAGATGCTTGAGACTTCTTGAAATATTATCTTGGGGTGCCTTGGGCATCCCCAATCTTGAACTCTTGTGTCTCCTTAATTCCTCTCATATCATGGTTTCTCTTTTTATCAAAAGCTTCATCCACACCAAACTCCACAAGAACTCATGAGATAGGTTAGTATAAACCAATGCAAAACCTTATCATTTTCTACTGTAACAAATCACTAAAATTATTATTCAACATTGCATACTAAATTCCTCTACATATTTAACACTCCTATCCTGAAATAAATCATTAAACAAGCAAACATATGCAAACAATGCAAACATAACAGCAATCTGCCAAAATAGTACAGTCTGTAAAGAATCCAAAATTAATGAAAGAAAATTCCCACTGTAAAAATTTATCAGAGCTCAATATGCAAAAGGTTTCAACATTATATCATTCTCTGACTTTTCTAGGGAATTTTTGCAACAGCGGTAAACTTTCTGTTTTCAAACAGCAACATGTATACTAGCAAAATAAGCATGGCAAAGGATATCCTTGACATTTTGATTGAAAATAAAGATGCAAAATATTATTATAAATAACAGCAAGAAAATACTAACAAGAGAAAATAACATGACGCTCCAAGCAAAACACATATCATGTGGTGAATAAAAATATAGCTCCAAGTAAAGTTACCGATGAACGAAGACGAAAGAGGAGATGCCATCCGGGGCATACCCAAGCTTAGGCTCTTGGTTGTCCTTGAATATTACCTTGGGCTGCCTTGGGAATCCCCAAGCTTAGGCTCTTGCCACTCCTTATTCCATAATCCAACGAATCTTTACCCAAAACTTGAAAACTCCACAACACAAAACTCAACAGAAAACTCGTAAGCTCCGTTAGTATAAGAAAATAAAACAACCACGTAGGTACTGTAATGAACTCATTATATATTCATATTGGTGTAACATCTACTATATTCCAACTTATCTATGGTTCATACCCTCCGTTACTACTCATAGATTCATCAAAATAAGCAAACAACACATAGAAAACAGAATCTGTCAAAAATAGAATAGTCTGTAGTTATCTGTATCAAACGTATACTTCTGGAACTCCAAACATCCTACCAAATTAGGAAGTCCTAAGAAATTTGTGTACCAATCCAGAGCAAAAGAATCATATCAAGAGCACGTTTCTGTGAATTAACAAAACTAATTTACTGGGTGCAAAAGTTTCTGATTCTCAGCAGGATCAACACAACTATCACCGTAAGCTATCCTAAAGGTCTTACTTGGCACTCTATTGAAACAAAAGCAATAAGACATGATTATTATAGTAGCATAATCATGTGGACACACAAAAACATTAAGGATAGATATTGGGTTGTCTCCCAACAAGCGCTTTTCTTTAATGCCTTTCTAGCTAGGCATGATGATGACAATGATGCTCACATAAAAGATAAGGATTGAAACATAACAGGAGCATCATGAAGCATATGACTAGCACATTTAAGCCTAACCCACTTCCTATGCATAGGGATTTTGTGAGCCAATAACTTATGGGAACAATAATCAACAAGCATAGGAAGGTAAAACAAGCATAGCTTCAAGATTTTCAACACATAGAGAGGAAACTTGACATTATTGCAATTCCTACAAGCATATGTTCCTCCCTCATAATAATTTTCAGTAGCATCATGAATGAATTCAACAATATAACCAGCACCTAAAGCATTCTTTTCATGATCTACAAGCATGGAAAAATCACTACTCTCCACATAAGAAAATTTCTTCTCATGAATAGTAGTGGGAGCAAACTCAACAAAATAATTATCATGTGAGGCATAATCCAATTGGAAACTAAAATCATGATGACAAGTTTCATGGTTATCATTATTCCTAATAGCATACAATTCATCACAATAATCATCATAAATAGCAACTTTGTTCTCATAATCAATTGGAACCTCTTCCGAAATAGTGGATTCATCACTAAATAAAGTCATGACCTCTCCAAATCCACTTTCATGTTCATAACATTAAGATTCAACATCCTCCAAAATAGTGGGATCACTACTTCCTACAGTTGACACTCTTCCAAACCCACTTTCATCAATATAATCATCATAAATAGGAGGCATGCTTTCATCATAATAAATTTGCTCATCAAAACTTGGGGGACAAAAAATATCATATTCATCAAACATAACTTCCCCAAGCTTGTGGCTTTGCATATCATTAGCATCATGGATATTCAAGGAATTCATACTAACAACATTGCAATCATGCTCATCATACAAAGATCTAGTACCAAACACTGTAATGCATTCTTCTTCTAGCACAATTTTCCTTTCCATCATTCTCACGAAAGATATTAAAAAGACGAAGCGTATGAGACAAACTCAATTCCATTTTTTGTAGTTTTCTTTTATAAACTAAACAAGTGATAAAACAAGAAACAAAAATATTCGATTGCAAGATCTAAGGATATACCTTCAAGCACTCACCTCCCTGGCAACGGCGCCAGAAAAGAGCTTAGTTGACGGGGTGTGAGCACCGCTTACCTAGCCTCCCCGGCAACGACGCCAGAAAAGAGCTTCATGTCTACTACACAACCTTCTTCTTGTAGACGTTGTTGGGCCTGCAAGTGCACAGGTTTGTAGGACAGTAGCAAATTTCCTCAAGTGGATGACCTAAGGTTTATCAATCCGTGGGAGGCGTAGGATGAAGATGGTCTCTCTCAAACAACCCTGCAACCAAATAACAAAGAGTCTCTTGTGTCCCCAACACACCCAATACAATGGCAAATTGTATAGGTGCACTAGTTCGGTGAAGAGATGGTGATACAAGTGCAATATGGATGGTAGATATCGGTTTTTGTAATCTGAAAATATAAAAACAGCAAGGTAACTAATGATAAAAGTGAGCGTGAACGGTATTGCAATGGTAGGAAACAAGGCATAGGGTTCATACTTTAATTAGTGCAAGTTCTCTCAATAGTAATAACATAGATAGATCATATAACAATCCCTCAACATGCAACAAAGAGTCACTCCAAAGCCACTAATAGCGGAGAACAAATGAAGAGATTATGGTAGGGTACGAAACCACCTCAAAGTTATTCTTTTGGATCGGTCTATTCAAGAGTTCGTACAAGAATAACACCTTAAGACACAAAATCAACCAAAACCCTAATGTAACCTAGATACTCCATTATCACCTCAAGTATCCGTGGGCATGATTATACGATATGCGTCACACAATCTCAAATTCATCCAACCAACACAAAGTACTTCAAAAAGTGCCCCAAAGTTTCTACCGGAGAGTCAAGAAAACGTGTGCCAACCCCTATGCATAGGTTCATGGGCGGAACCCGCAAGTTGGTCACCAAAACATACATCAAGTGGCACGTGATATCCCATTGTCACCACAGATAAACATGGCAAGACATACATCAAGTGTTCTTAAATCAAAGACTCAATTTGATAAGATAACTTCAAGAGGGAAACTCAATTCATCACAAGAGAGTAGAGGGGGAGAAACATCATAAGATCCAACTACAATAACAAAGCTCGCGATACATCAAGATCATGTGAAGTCGAGAACACAAGAGAGAGAGATCAAACACATAGCTACTGGTACACACCCTCAGCCCCGAGGGTGAACTACTCCCTACTCGTCATGGATAGCGCCGGGATGATGAAGATGGCCACCGGTGATGGATTCCCCCTCCGGCAGGGTGCCGAAACGGACTCCCAAGAGGATTTTTGGTGGCTACAGAGGCTTGCGGCGGCGGAACTACCGATCTACTGTGATATTAGATGTTTTTAGGGTACGTAGGCTTATATATGCGAAAGAAGTCGGTCGGGAGGTGCTCGAGGGGCCCAGAAGACAGGGTGCACGCCCAGTAGAGGGGGCGCCCCCTATCTCCTGGCCTCCTCGAGGTTTTTCTGACGTGAACTCCAAGTCTCCAAGATGATATTCTTCCAAAAAATCACGCTGCCGAAGGTTTCATTCCGTTTGGACTCCGTTTGACATTCCTTTTCCTCGAAATACTGAAACAGGCAATAAAACATCAATATGGGCTGGGCCTCCGGTTAGTAGGTTAGTCCCAAAAATGATATAAATGTGTAAAATAAAGCCATAAACTCCCAAAAGGGGTAATATAATAGCATGGAAGAATCAAAAATTATAGATACGTTGGAGACGTATCATGCACTAGTCTCATCTCTAGCCTCTATGGTAGCTAAAAGTGCTAGAACATCTACTAAATTGCGCTCTATCAATATATCGATGTACACTTCTTCCCAATACCAAAACTTGCATCCATTCTACTCCCTCCGTTCCACAATACATGCCTTCTATTTGTCAAAATATAGATGTATCTAGACATGTTTTAGTATATAGGTACATCCATTTTTGGACAAATGGAAGTCAAGTATTTTGGAACGGAGGGAGTACACAATAATTTTTTAAGTTAGCACAACTAGTCTAATCCGAGAGCACAACCGAAGATTTGGTTGGGTTCTTCCTCCTTTTGCCGACACGTGGGACATCCAGCATCCAGGTCGTGTCATGTGATGACCCACAAGTATAGGGGATCTATCGTAGTCCTTTCGATAAGTAAGAGTGTCGAACCCAACGAGGAGTAGAAGGAAATGACAAGCGGTTTTCAGTAAGGTTTTCTCTGCAAGCACTGAAATTGTAGGTAACAGATAGTTTTGTGATAAGATAAATTGTAATGACTAACAAGCAATGAAAGTAAATAAAGTGCAGCAAGGTGGCCCAATCCTTTTTGTAGCAAAGGACAAGCCTGGACAATTTCTTATAATGAGAAAAGAGCTCCAGAGGACACATGGGAATTATCGTCAAGCTAGTTTTCATCACGCTCATATGATTTGCGTTCGGTACTTTGATAATTTGATATGTGGGTGGACCGGTTCTTGGGTAGTGCCCTTACTTGGACAAGCATCCCACTTATGATTAACCCCTATTGCAAGCATCCGCAACTACAAAAGAAGTATTAAGGTAAACCTAACCACAGCATTAGACATATGGATCCAAATCAGCCCCTTACGAAGCAACGCATAAACTAGGGTTTAAGCTTCTATCACTCTAGCAACCCATAATCTACTTATTACTTCCCAATGCCTTCCTCTAGGCCCAAATAATGGTGAAGTGTCATGTAGTCGACGTTCACATAACACCACTAGAGGAAAGACAACATACATCTCATCAAAATATCGAACGAATACCAAATTCACATGACTACTAATAGCAAGATTTCACCCATGTCCTCAGGAACAAACGTAACTACTCACAAAGCATATTCATGTTCATAATCAAAGGAGTAATAATATGCATTAAGGATATTAACATATGATGTTCCACCAAATAAACCAATTAGCATCAACTACAAGGAGTAATCAACACTACTAGCAACCCACAGGTACCAATTTGTGGTTTTGATACAAGATTGGATACAAGAGATGAACTAGGGTTTTGAGAGGAGATGGTGCTAGTGAAGATGTTGATGGATATTGACCCCCTCCCGATGAGAGGATTGTTGGTGATGACGATGGTGATGATTTCCCCCTCCTGGAGGGTAGTTTTCCCGGCAGAACAGCTTTGCGCCAAGGTTCCTCCTCATGGCGGCGGAGTTTCGTCCCTTAAGCTTGCCTCTGATTTTTTCCAGGGTAAAAGCCTTCATATAGCAGAAGATGGGCACCGGAGGGCCACCAGGGGGCCCAGGAGACAGGGGGCGCGCCCAGTAGGGTTGGGCGCGCCCCCACCCTCCTGGCTAGGGTGTGGGCCCCCTCTGGTGTTTTATTCGCTCAATAATTCTTATTAATTCCAAAACTGACTTCCGTGGAGTTTCAGGATTTTTGGAGCTGTGTAGAATAAGTTTCCGATATTTGCTCCTTTTCCAGCCATAATTCCAACTACCGGCATTCCCCCTCTTCATGGTAAACCTTGTAAAATAAGAGAGAATAGCCATAAGTATTGAGACATAGTGTGTAATAACAGCCCATAATGAAATAAATATTGATATAAAAGCATGATGCAAAATGGACGTATCAACTCCCCCAAGCTTAGACCTCGCTTGTCCTCAAGCGGAAGCCGGTATCGAAAATATGTCCACATGTTTAGAGATAGAGGTGTCGATAAAAATAAAATACGGACATGAGGGCATCATGATCATTCTTATAACAGCAATATATATAGATTTTGTCATATGATTTCTTAAGCTCAAGTAACAATCAATTCACAATGTCAAGTATGGTTCAAAAACTTCATTGGGAACTAACAAACTATAATCTCAGTCATTGAAGCAATTGCAATTTATCATAACATCGGAAAGAGTCAAGAATAGAGCTTTTGAGCAAGTCCACATACTCAACTATCATATAGTCTTCTACAATTGCTAACACTCACGCAATACTTGTGGTTATGGAGTTTCAACCGGACACTAAGAATGATAGGGGCTTATTGTGTTGCCTACAAACATATTCACCTTTGGGTTATGTCAACAATAATAATTCTTGCTAACTTATATCCAATTGGATATATATATATCAAGATCTTTCAAACACGAGGAGCTTGCCAAAGGATAAAATGAAAAAGGGAATGGTGAAGATCACCTTGACTCAAGCATAAAGTAAAAACATAAAGTAAAAACATAAAGTAAAAGATAGGCCCTTCGCTGAGGGAAGTAGAGGTTGTCATGTGCTTTTAGGGTTAGATGCACAAAATCTTAATGCAAAAGAACGTTACTTTATATTGCCACTTGTATATGGACCTTTATTATGCAGTCCGTCTCTTTTATTGCTTCCATAACAAGATCGTATAAAGATTATTTTCTCCGCACTAATAAGTCATACATATTTAAAGAGCAATTTTTATTGCTTGCAACATGACAACTTACTTGAAGGATCTTACTCAATCCATAGGTAGGTATGGTGGACTCTCATGGCAAAACTAGGTTTAAGGATATTTGGAAGCACAAGTAGTATCTCTCTTGGTGCAAGGAATTTGACTAGCATGAGGGAGAAAGGCAAGCTCAACATGTTGGGAAGATCAATGACAATATAGTTTAAATGAGATGTGAGAAAACATAAACCATTACGTTGTCTTCCTTGTCCAACATCAACTCTTTTAGCATGTCATACTTAATGAGTGCTCACAATCATAAAAGATGTCCAAGATAGTATATTTGTATGTGAAAACCTCTCTTTCCCTATTACTTCCTATTAATTGGAATGATGAACAAAACTATGTCTGTCAGCTCTCAATAACTTTTATGCCTCATACTTTTCATGTGTGAAATCATTAATATCCAAAAGATCAATATGAGCTATTTTATTATTGTTATTCTTTCTACTTCCTCAAGATCATAGCAAGATAGCAAAGCCCTTGACTCAACACTAATCTTTATTATATATAGCTCATGGACTCGATTACATAAAGAGATCACAAAGCAAAACTCAAAAACTACTTGATACTAAAACTTTAATCTACTAGATCAAGATACTACTAAAAGGATAAAACTAAGTAAAACAGTAAAGATAGGAGTGTGATAGTGATACGATACCGGGGCACCTCCCCCAAGCCTGGCAGTTGCCAAGGGGAGTGCCCATACCCATGTGATTATGTCTCCTTCTTCATAGTTGGTGGTGTGATTTTCTTGGCGATGATGCCCCTCAGGATATGATTCTCCTCCTCGAGCTTATTGACTTGTTGTTTGAGGTCCATAATTTCTTTGTGGAGCTTGCCCGTAATGGCTAAAGATCCCTTTACCCAAGGATGCTGCATAGCTTCTGGAGAACAAGTGACGCTCTTTTTCATGTTTTCATAAGAAAGAAATTTAACGTTGGAAGGGATAACCGAATTTGGAATAGCAGAGCCATGTAGTTCCCCCATCATGAATCCTGCTTGGAGGCGAGAGGTAACTTCCTGGTCTTCATCCATGGCATCTATCCTTTTCAAGTCGGCCTCCATCTCATCCTCCGTTGATGGTCCAAAGTGGTAGGCATCCCTATTTGCTCCTGGACCAGGTGTCGGGTGTGACACCCGACTCTCCCCGACTGACTCTTGAGATGACATCTTGCTCTAAATCTGCGACAGAAACAACTCGAAACGAAAACAGAGGATAATTGCGTGATACGATGGTCAAAACCTTCAGGAGATTATATAATGAATTTTCACCGACAAAATACGTAACGTGTAAGAAAACGGAGTCCAGGAGGCACACGAGGTGGCTACGAGATAGGGGGCGCGCCCAGGAAGGGTGGGCGCACCCTCCACCCTCGTGGAGGCCTCTTGTCCTTTCCGGACTACTTCTTTCTTTCCAAAATTCTTAAATATTCCAAAACGGATAAAAATTGCCATTAGAATTGTTTTGGAGTCGATTTACTTACTGTACCACATACCTATTCCTTTTCGGAGTCTGAAACATTCTGGAAAGTGTCCCTTATGTATTCCTCCGGGGTTACGGTCTCAATAATATTAGTTTCAACATTGATAGTATTACCTGAGATATAATGTTTAATTCTCTGACCATTCACCACCCTCAGACTTGTGCCTCCGAAGTTGTTGATTTTCATGGCACCGGAATGATAGACCTCCTCGATAACGTAAGGACCTTCCCATTTAGAGAGAAGTTTTCCTGCAAAAAATCTTAAACGAGAGTTGAATAATAACACATAATCACCTACGTTAAACTCATGCTTTTGTATCCTTTTGTCATGCCAGCGTTTAACATTTTCTTTGAATAGCTTGGCATTCTCATAGGCTTGGGTTCTCCATTCATCAAGTGAGCTAATATCAAATAACCTCTTCTCACCGGCAAGTTTGAAGTCATAGTTGAGCTCTTTACTAGCCCAATATGCTTTATTTTCAAGTTCTAGAGGTAAGTGACATGCTTTTCCATAAACCATCTTATACGGAGACATACCCATAGGATTTTTATATGCAGTTGTATAGGCCCATAATGCATCATCAAGTTTTTTGGACCAATTCTTTCTAGATCTATTCACAGTCTTTCGCAAAATTAATTTGAGCTCTCTATTGCTCAACTCTACTGACCACTAGACTGCGGGTGATAAGGAGATGCAATTCTATGATTAACATCATACTTAGCAAGCATCTTACGGAAAGCACCATGAATAAAATGTGAACCACAATCAGTCATAAGATATCTAGGGACTCCAAACCTCGGAAAAATGACTTCTTTAAACATCTTAATAGAGGTTTTATGATCAGCACTACTAGTTGGAATAGCTTCTACCCACTTAGTATCGTAATCAACAACTACTAAAATATGTGTGTAACCATTAGAGGCAGGAAAAGGTCCCATATAATCAAAGCCCCAAACATCAAATGGTTCAATAACAAGAGAATAATTCATAGGCATTTCTTGACGTCTACAAATATTACCAATTCTTTGGCATTCATCACAAGATACGACAAACTTACGAGCATCTTTGAAGAGAGTAGGCCAATAAAAACCGGATTGCAATACCTTATGTGCAGTTCTATGTCCAGCATGGTGTCCTCCATATGATTCAGAGTGACACTTGCGTAGGATCTAGTCATGTTCATGCTCAGGTACACAACGTCTAATAACACCATCTACTCCTTCTTTATAAAGGTGTGGGTCATCCCAGAAGTAATGTCTTAAATCATAAAAGAACTTTTTCTTTTACTGTATGTGAAACTAGGTGGTATAAATTTAGCAACAATGTAATTAGCATAATCAGCATACCAAGGAGCAGTACGAGAAGCATTAACGACTGCTAATTGTTCATCAGGAAAGCTATCATCAATAGGTAGTGGGTCATCAAGAACATTCTCTAACATAGACAAGTTATCTGCAATGGGGTTCTCAACTCCCTTTCTATCAACAATATGCAAATCAAATTCTTGGAGCAAGAGAACCCATATAATAAGTCTAGGAGTAGCATCTTTCTTTTCCATAAGATATTTAATAGCAGCATGATCAGTGTGAATAGTAACTTTGGAATCAACAGTATAAGGTCTGAACTTATCACAAGCAAATACAACTGCTAAGAACTCTTTTTCAGTAGTAGCATAATTTCTCTGGGCAGTATCAAGAGTTTTACTAGCATACTGGATAACAATCAATTTCTTATCAACTCTTTGCCCTAGAACAGCACCTACAGCATAATCACTAGCATCACACATAATTTCAAAGGGTAAATTCCAATCAGGTGGCTGAACAATAGGTGCAGTGATCAAAGCTTTCTTAAGTATTTCAAATGCTTCTACACAATCATCATCAAAGACAAAAGGAATATCTTTTTGCAATAAATTAGTCAGAGGCCTAGAGATTTTAGAAAAGTCCTTAATGAACCTCCTATAGAAACCGACATGACCAAGGAAACTTCTTATACCTTTTATGTCCTTGGGACATGGCATCTTTTCAATAGCATCAACTTTAGCTTTATCAACTTCAATGCCTCTCTCGGAAATCTTATGCCCCAAGACAATGCCTTCATTAACCATAAAGTGGCACTTTTCCCAGTTCAAGATGACACTAGTGTCTTCGCATCTCTGCAAAACTTGATCAAGGTTGCTCAATCAATCATCAAAAGAGGATCCATAAATGAAGAAATCATCCATGAATACCTCACAAATCTTTTCACAAAAGTCAGAGAATATAGCCAGCATGCATCTTTGAAAGGTAGCAGGTGCATTACATAAACCAAAAGGCATACGTCTATAAGCAAAAGTACCAAAAGGGCAAGTAAAAGTAGTTTTTGATTGATCCTCCGCTAACACAGGTATTTGAGAGAAACCATAATAACCATCTAGAAAGCAGAAATGAGTATGTTTGGATAGTCTTTCTAGCATTTGATCAATAAAAGGTAAGGTGTAATGATCTTTCTTAGTAGCTTTATTTAATTTACGAAAATCAATTACCATCCTATAACCTATAATAATTCTTTGCGGGATCAATTCATCTTTATCATTAGGAACAACAGTAATACCTCCCTTTTTAGGAATGCAATGACAAGACTTACCAAATCACTATTAGCAATGGGATAAATTATACCTGCCTCAAGGAGCTTTAGTATCTCCTTTCTTACCACTTCTTTCATCTTAGGATTTAACCGTCCTTGAGGATCTCTAAGTGGTTTGGCGTCTTTCTCCACATTTATTTTGTGTTGGCATAGAGTAGGACTAATGCCCTTAAGATCATCCAGAGTATATCCAATAGCAGCATCATGCTTCTTCAGAGTTTTCAATAATCTCTCTTCCTCTTTCTCTGAAAAGTTAGCATTAATAATAACATGATATATTTTCTTTTCATCAAGATAAGCATACTTAAGATTATCAGGTAGTGGTTTGAGCTCAAACATGGGATCACCCTTGGGTGGAGGGGGATCCCTTAGGATTTCAACAGGTAAATTGTGTTTCAGAATAGGACCCTGTTGAAGGAACACTTCATCTATTTCCATTCTTTCATTCATAAACATATCATTTTCATGGTCTAGCAAATATTGTTCTCATGGATCAGTAGGAGGCACGGCAATATAAGTAAGACCAATAATCTCATCCTTACTAGGTGATTCTTTATCACGGGGTTGTCTATGAAACTTAGCAAAATTAAACTCATGAGACATATCCCCTAAGCCAATTGCAACAATATCCTTTTCACAATAAATCCTAGCATTAACAGTATTGAAGATGGGTCTACCAAAAATAATGGGACAAAAGTCATCTTGTGGGGAACAAAGAACAAGAAAATCAGCAGGATATTTAACCTTCCCACAGAAGACTTTGACATCTCTAACAATCCCAAGTGGTTTAATGGTGTCCCTATTAGCAAGCTTAATGGTAACATCAATATCTTCCATTTCAGCGGGTGCAATATCATGCATAATTTCTTTATATAAGTCATAGGGTATTGCACTAGCACTAGCACCCATATCACATAAGCCATGATAACAATGATCTCCTATTTTAACAGAAATAACAGGCATGCCTACAACAGGTCTATGTATCTTAGCATCTGGTCTAACAATATTAGCAGCTTCACCACAGAAATAAATAACAAGCCCATCTAATCCAAGAGATCTTTAACCATAGCAATACTAGGTTCAACTTTTATTTTATCAGGAGGTGTATAAGTCCTAGTATTACTCTTACGAACAACAGTCAAAATTTTAGCATGATCCTTTATCCTAACAGGAAAAGGAGGTTTCTCAACATAACTAGTAGGAACAATAGGATCATTATAAGTGACAGTCTTTTCTTCAACTGTAATAGGTGCAACTACTTTCACTTCAATGGGAGGCTTATATTTAAATCACTTCTCCTTAGGGAGATCAACGTGAGTAGCAAAAGATTCACAAAAAGCAGCTACTATCTCAGAGTCAAGTCCAAACTTAGCGCTAAATCCACGAAAAGCATCGGTATCCATCAAAGATTTAACACAATCAAACTTAGGTGTTATACCTGACTCCTTACCATCATCGGAACCCCAATCTTCAGAGTTGTGTTTAATTCCTTCTAATAAGTCCAACTTGAATTAAGTAGTCTTTAGCATATAAGAACCAGCACAGGAAGTATCAAGCATGGTGCGATCATTGGGAGAAAGCCGAGCATAAAAGTTTTGAATAATCATTTCTCTGGAGAGCTCATGATTGGGGCATGAATATAACATTGACTTAAGCCTCCCCCAAGCTTGAGCGATGCTTTCTCCTTCGCGAGGCCAGAAATTATATATGTAATTACGTTCACGATGAACAAGATGCATAGGATAGAACTTCTGGTGAAATTCCAACTTCAATCGTTTATAATTCCAAGATCTCGTATCATCACATAGCCTATACCGTGTCAATGCATCTCCGTTCAAAGATAAAGGGAAGACCTTCCTTTTGACAACATCATCGGGAATACATGCAAGCTTAAATAATCCACAAACTTCATCCACAAAGATAAGATGTAAATCAGGATGCAATGTTCCATCTCCTGCAAAGGGATCGGTTAGCAGTTTCTCTATCATACCCAAAGGAATCTCAAAGTAAATATTTTCAGTAGGTTTAGTAGGTTGAGGAGAAACTCTTTGCTCTTCTGGTCGGGGCGAAGATACCCCAAACAAGCCCCTCAAAGGATTAGTTTCCATAGTAACAAGTGACAGAAAATTTCAGCACACTATATAAATGTTTCCTTACCAAGTTCCACTCACCAAAGGCGCTTCACTCCCCGGCAACGGCGCCAGAAAAGAGTCTTGATGACCCACAAGTATATGGGATATATTGTAGTCCTTTTGATAAGTAAGTGTGTCGAACCCAACGAGGAGCGGAAGGAAATGACAAGCGGTTTTCAGTAAGGTTTTCTCTGCAAGCACTGAAATTGTAGGTAACAGATAGTTTTGTGATAAGATAAATTGTAACGAGTAACAAGCAATGAAAGTAAATAAAGTGCAGCAAGGTGGCCCAATCCTTTTTGTAGCAAAGGACAAGCCTGGACAATTTCTTATAATTAGAAAAGAGCTCCCGAGGACACATGGGAATTATCGTCAAGCTAGTTTTCATCACGCCCATATGATTCGCGTTCGGTACTTTGATAATTTGATATGTGGGTGGACCGGTGCTTGGGTACCACTTATGATTAACCCCTATTGCAAGCATCTGCAACACCAAAAGAAGTATAAAGGTAAACCTAACCACAACATTAGACATATGGATCCAAATCAGCCCCTTACGAAGCAACACATAAACTAGGGTTTAAGCTTCTATCACTCTAGCAACCCATCATCTACTTATTACTTCCCAATGCCTTCCTCTAGGCCCAAATAATGGTGAAGTGTCATGTAGTCGACGTTCACATAACACCACTAGTGGAAAGACAACATACATCTCATCAAAATATCGAACGAATACCAAATTCACATGACTACTAATAGCAAGACTTCACCCATGTCCTCAGGAACAAACGTAACTACTCACAAAGCATATTCATGTTCATAATCAGAGGAGTAATAATATGCATTAAGGATATGAACATATGATCTTCCACCAAGTAAACCAATTAGCATCAACTACAAGGAGTAATCAACACTACTAGCAACCCACAGGTACCAATTTATGGTTTTGATACAAGATTGCATACAAGAGATGAACTAGGGCTTTGAGAGGAGATGGTGCTGGTGAAGATGTTGATGGAGATTGACCCCCTCCCGATGAGAGGATCGTTGGTGATGACGATGGTGATGATTTCCCCTTCCCGGAGGGAAGTTTCCCCGGCAGAACAGCTCTGCCGGAGCCCTAGATTGGTTCCGCCAAGGTTCCGCCTCGTGGCGGCGGAGTTTCGTCCCGTAAGCTTGCCTCTGATTTTTCCAGGGTAAAAGCCTTCATATAGCAGAAGATGGGCACTGGAGGGCCACCAGGGGGCCCAGGAGACAGGGGGCGCGCCCAGTAGGGGTGGGCGCGCCCCACACCCTCCTGGCCAAGGTGTGGGCCCCCTCTGGTATTTTCTTTGCTAAATAATTCTTATTAATTCCAAAACTGACTTCCGAGGAGTTTCGGGATTTTTGGAGTTGTGCAGAATAAGTTTCCAATATTTTCTCCTTTTCCAGCCAGAATTCCAGCTACCGACATTCCCCCTCTTCATGGTAAACCTTGTAAAATAAGAGAGAATAGCCATAAGTATTGAGACATAGTGTGTAATAACATCCCATAATGCAATAAATATTGATATAAAAGCATAATGCAAAATGGACGTATCATCATGCAAGAAAATAGAGTGGTAGTTGAAGCCACATGATGGGCATCTTGGGTTAAACTGTAAATAGAATCTTACTACTCTTGAGTAACTCCAAAAGCGGCCACCAAAGATCTTTATTGGATTTTTTTCATCACCAGCACGTCGAGGTGAAAGATGTGCAGGTTCAGTGGGTCCTCTTGTGTTTTCACTCACATGTGGGACCGCATATGAGCAAATAGATGATGGTCTCTGTGTGTCCGCTGGCTGGCTGAGAAGAGAGAGAGAGGAGGGCTGAGCACGGACTCCAGGAAATTTGTTCTACGTAACCAGCACCTCGATATTCACGTGTGGTTGTTTCTAGAATAAAAAAGGAGGTACCCCTACTTATGTTACTCCCACTACGCCTAGCCTAAGGTTAGTAGGTGACCTTGCGCTTGGCTCTTCGCCTCTTCCGGAAGTCGATGGTTCTACAGTAGTACTTCTGGCAATCTGACACCAAATGAACTGCTGCACGTCCACCGCTTGTAAGCAAAAGTTTCTCCTCGTGCTGCGAGCCACCGCGCCCGCGTTGGCGAGGGAGAAGGCGTAGTCAAGCTTCTCATCATTCTGCGAGTTGATGGGACACATCAAAGTTATTTAGTACGTACTCTCTCCAAAAAAAGGGCCGACCATGTCATTGCTACCATCCCATGCTCCGTTGTTGAGTACATGCACTATTCACGTGCCATCGAGGAGAAAAAATATTGCGTAGGTGCCATTCAAGTGCACGACTCACTTACACACTACTTATCTGATTATCTCGATGTTCTTGCATGACACATGCACTTTGATGCTAGATGTCTCGCGTGTTGGGAAAAGGGTGAACAAAGCTCACGTAAAAGAAAAGAGTTGAAGAGCATAGATTCCCGATGACCGAGAAGGAGCAAGGAACCTCGCGGTGGAGCGTTTGCAAGGAACCTTGTGCGTTTTCCCCTGTTTTGTGCCGCCTGCCCACCTATAAACAAATAAAAGAACACGAACTCTTTGCTAACCACTAGAAACGGTACATCAGGATGCTAAGTTGAAGATGTTTTATACTCCCTCCGTTCCCAAATATAAGTCTTTTTAGAGATTTCAATAAGGGACTACATACGAAACAAAATGAGTGAATCTACACTCTAAAATATGTCTACATACATCCGTATGTTGTAGTCTATTTGAAATGGCTAGAAAGACTTATATTTAGGAACAGAGGGAGTAGCTTATATTGATAACCACGCAACAAGCCACGCGTGTACATGACGCATGGAGCCACGCATGTACACAAGCCAATGCACTAACTCCATCCGATCCAACTCATGCACATACGCGCACAGCATGGAGCACACAACGCACGTACACAACACGTGCATGCACACATGCTCGGCCGCAGAATGCACGTGAATAACACATGCATGCGCACACACTCGGCTGCATGGAGGCGTGCGCCATCTGCGGCGACGTCCGGTTTGTCGTGCTACAGGAAAGCTCGCACGCAACGGCGCCTACGCATCTCTTGCAGCACCTCTTTGCCATCGTTGCTCAACGACTAGTCGTAGACGAAGACGACCGCAGCCTCGGCCTTAGAGCTGGCACTGATGAAAAAACACACACGCTGCACGCACACGAGCACATACGGAGTGCCCACGACATGGTGCGTCCCCAGTCGCCTCTACTCCTTCTGCGCATGTTGTCTATCAAGGCGGCTGCATGCTAATGATAATGTGGGTGAGATCTTCTAGGACTCAGATGATGACGAGGAAAATTACGAGACACAAGGTGACGTACACCGTCAAGGTC
Organism: Triticum timopheevii; assembly: GCA_963921465.1. Lineage (NCBI taxonomy): Eukaryota > Viridiplantae > Streptophyta > Magnoliopsida > Poales > Poaceae > Triticum > Triticum timopheevii. Next base: position 273,913,875 of record OY997270.1, on the reverse strand, counting down.
CACGGTCAAGGGGGTGCTAGTAAGTGCTTAGATGTGCTTAGATGAGGTGCTAAGTGCATTAAATGGCTTAGTAACTCAAGTATTCAATGCATAGGTGCTTAGTTTATTGGTGCCACATCATATTTTATGCCTACGTGGCAGGCTTAGCAGCTATACATGGTGGAGCACTAGGAGAGGCCAAGGCTAGTCATAGTGGGGAGTAACTTATACTATAACATACTCCCTCCGTCCGAAAATACTTGTCATCAAAATGGACAAAAAAGAATGTATCTAAAACTAAAATACATCTAGATACATCCCCTTTTATTCATTTTGATGACAAGTATTTCCGGACGGAGGGAGTATTACTATGTTACTCTAAACATCTCCATAAATCGGAAAGGAGGGAGTAGTAACATAGACTAGTGTCATATGTAGAGTATGGGAGCACATGATATTTCCCCGTCCGGACCGATCCCAAGTTGGCTTCTCACCTTCTTGGCCAAACAAAAACCTCTCCCCCCTCCCGCGCGCGCTTCTCGCCCAGCGCCAGTTGAGCCCGCCGCTCCACATTGATGGCAAGTCAGGGCGACGTGACCTCTCACTTTTTCCGCCATTGAAGCGGCGCGCCGACCGATGGCACCGCCACTTGCATGCCCGACATTTCCGACTACACAGTGGAGAGTAACTTTAGAGCAAGTACTACAATTAGATGACATAAGCAGGCTATAAGGATTTAAATATAGTATTTGTGCTTGGTTGAAGGAGAGAGAAGAGGAGAGAGAATAGAAGCGGATTGTAAATGTGTAGCCGGTTGTACTCCAACATACTTAGTGAGACAAAAGGTGGCACCTTTATTAATGATATAGTACTTATACTAAAGGGACTAACGAATGCCTTAATTACTCCGTTTTTGAGACAAACCTTGGTGGGGCTATTATTGACTTGAACGTGGGGTTTGGGGGCCAAAGGCCTACTATTGTACTCCCATGACCGACCTGACATGCTCTACCCTAGCCGCCGTTGTATCATATGGTTTCGCATCGTTCTAGATCTTAGCGCCGCCACACAATTCTTCTCCAGCCCTCCTTCTAGCGTGCACCGCGAGAAGGGACAACAGTCCTTCGAACCCCGCCTTTCGTGATCCTGTACAGGAGAGGGGTGATCAGGTTTTTGGGGAGCACACTCCTATGACTGCTGCCTGCGACGACTTCCTCAACGACAACCTTCTTCCCCGACCTCGGTAACCTCTTCATCAACGACACGAGTGACAACATCAACCACAGCGGTTCTGCTCCCGCTGTAGAGTATGTGATTCTGTCCTCCTGGTTTAGTCCGCATCATTACTTTGATGTTTGCAATTGTCATCATGATCTATTTATTGCTGAGTCGGATTAAATCTCATACTAAATTGCTCATATATTCAACAATCCAATCCAGAAACCTGATTATAGGCAATTTACTCCGAGTGGTTTTGCTGCGCTTTTGAAGCTGCCTACTTTTAAGGGGGTGCAATATAAAAGGTGGAGCACAAGAGCAGTATATTGGTTTCAGCTCATGTACTGCTATGACGCCACTAAGGGTAAGCCTGAGGGCAATCTTAATCCTACACAGCAGGAAGCTTTTCAGAACATGGATACCCTCTTCAAAGCCGCCCTGCTGAGTGTTCTTGACGATTCCATTGTGGATTCATATATGTCGTTTGAAATAGGCAAAGACATGTGGGCTACGGTCGAGGCCACGTTTGGGCCCTTGGGCGCTGGCAACGAATTGTACGTCATGGAGCAATTCTGTGACTACAAGATGAGTGATGAGCGCTCTGTTGTTCAATAGACTCATGATATACGGTCACTCTCCAAGGAACTTGAGTACTTTAAGTGTGTGTTGTCAGACAAATTTGTTGCTGGGACCATCATTGCCAAGCTTCCACCTTCGTGGAACGATTTTGCTACTTCTCTGAAAAAAAGAGACATGAGTTTTCTGTTTTGGATCTCATTAGCACTCTTGATTTTGAGGAGAAGGCGAGAGAAAAAGACACATGTGCTCGGGTCGTTCAGGGAGCTTCTAGTGCCCACATGGTACACGAGAGGAACTTCCAGCCCAACCAGCCCCAAAACAACAAGAACAAATCTCAAGGGAAAGGCAAGTTTGATGCAAAGAACAAGCTATCACATTCTACCAACTTCAAGAAGAATTCTCATAACGGGAAGGGATACAAACCTCAATTTTTGTAGCATCACACAAAATTTACATGGCTGCATCTACCTGCTGCCAGCTAACCTCATGGCGCTCCAGGTATTCCTACATTCGTAACTAGGTACAATGACCACCGTAAGATGAAATTAGCTTATTTGTACGTTGACTTGCTGAATGCAGTGCAGAACGATCTTGTCATGTGTGGAGGAGCAAACAAGTAGTGCAGCCGAAGGTGGAAATCAACCAAGGACTTATGAAATTATATATAATCTTCCACAGGCAGGTCAGTATCCCCTTCGTCCAGATGATCATGTTTTGTCATGCCGAGCTATTGATATGTGCTACTGTTTTGCAACACCGTTTAAGTATAGCTACTGTTTTCCTATCTTTTCAGATTCAGGACAGTGAATATGATTTCAGGGGAACTGCACAATACGGACTCATGTTGAGTCATCTCTATTGCCTCATGTGTTTGCTGCAAATGTGTTAGCATCAATTGCAAGATGAGGCATCTAGCTAGCTGTAGAGTTGCCAACATGCTCAAAGTACTCGAAACATTGAGAAGAAACAAGCATGCCCAGGAAATTAATGCGTGCGCAAGGAGGCCCTTTGCTCAGAGAAGCATCGACTGATTTTCTTTATTTCCACACCTTCTCACAGCTTTGTATTGGTTATAGTATGGTGAATCATTGAGATGCATGGACATGATGAACTTTTGTTCTTCTGAATGTTAGTATGCATACCGTATCTTCTGAAGCTTAGTTTGATGTGAGTGTCTGCATCCAGTACCTCATCCTCTAATTTGGTGGATGCACACAGAGAAAATAAATCTCCTTAATTTACTCCATAACCAACCTATTAAATAGGCCTAGTAACAAACGAGGCGCATGCAGTGGCCAGCGGGCTCATGCATCCTGCATGCATGGCCAGTCAGCGAAGTCCATGCGCCAGCTCCAATGCAGCAACGCAAAAGAAGAGAGCGGTTCTTGGGAAAAACCGAGTAGCTAGTGCAGCGGGCCTTATAAACACGAACAACTCTGTAACACCCCAGATGTAACATTTCCCAATTTGGCAATATATCAACTTGACCTTCATCCAATTCTTGTGGGATTTTATCATGTTTGGCCTCATCTTGTTTGGTTATGTGGTTTATTTTTTTCATTGTCATGCTCACCTTACCATATTGCATTTGTGCCTCTTGTCATTTTGCATTCCATCCTCATCATGTGCATGGTGTGATCTCATACATATTATGTAGTTGCATGTTCAATGCATAAATCTTGCATCATCACCATTTTTCCTTCCTTTCCTTTCTTTCATTTTGCAAGTGCACCTTTTACCTTCTCCTTAAATGTTCATATTCTCCATATAAATCTTGCTCCATGTCCTAAACCTCTCTGCCAAATATCACCTTATTTGAAGTTGTTTTGGTTAGGTTCAAAATGCCTCAAGTTTGAATTATATTCAAACATGTTTTATTTTTCTACCTCTAAAAATGCCCAAACCAATTTTTTCAAATACTACATAATTCCAGGACCCCAGGAATATTTTTACATCTCCCCAACACCTCTTTCAGCTCTCTGTGCTTTTCTTGTTATTTTCTGGTTGAAGAAAAGAAAAGAAAATAGCAGCAGCAGAGCAGCCCAGCAGCAGCACCCCCCCCCCCCCCGCGGGGCCTCCCGCAGCCAGCAGCCCACCTAGGCACCACAGCCAGGTGCAGCCCAGCAGCCCATCCAGCCCACGCGTACCTAGGCGTCGTCACCCTCCTGTATAGCCCGCATCCAGCATGTCCACGTCGACAACCTCGTTGATTTGACGGCTGGAGAAGCTCCATAGACCCCTATAAAGTTGTCCTCGGTGCCCTAGGGTCTCCCTTCAACCGATCCCCCTCCTCTCCTTCCCTCGCCGCCGCCAGGTAAGCCGAGCCGCGCCTCGCCGTCGCCCTGCCCGCCAGGAACCGACCGAGCTTCAGCTCGAGCTCGGGATAGCCGTCGCCGGCGTGCACTTCGGCCACCTCCGCCTCGCCAACGTCGTCTGTCTTCCTCCAAGACGTCGACTACGTCCCCGTCGTCCTCTTCCTCGCCTGGGATCATGAAGTCCGGCTGCCTCCCCGTCGTCCTCTTCCTCCCCTGCTTCACGACAGCAGCCCCGCCAAGTTCAGAGCTCCCTCGCATCGTCTCTGGCTCGTCTCCGTCGACCCAACCGTGTCCTAAGGTGAGCTGGGTAACGCACCTACCTCTCCCTTTTTCTTTCTGTGGCATATAGGACCCCGTAGACTCGATCGGTCTGTGTCTTTGCTGTGCTCCCGGTGCTCCGGCGAAGGCTGTAGTTTGGTTGTGTGTACTTGCGGCAGCGCGCCCGTGCGTCCCCGCGCTCCGGTTCCCGCCTAGTTGCGTTCTCCTCGTTGTACTTGCATGCAGCCCACATGCCTCAGCCACTTTGGCAACATGGCAAGTTCGTGTTTTGCCTCTGCCTGCTCTCGTCCACGCACACGCAGCTTGCGCTCCGCGAGCTCGTCTGCTCCTGCTTGAGCGTTTGCAAGCGCGCCACTACAACCGCACTCCCTTGCACTTCCCGCAGGCCCACTGCTGCTCTGCTTCGCAAGCCGTCGCCTTCTCGCTCGTCAACACAGGCGCCAGTGATTTCTGTGTTGCCAACATCAAATGCTCGGCCTTCTGGCCCTGTTTCAAAAGGAGCCATGCGCCTCTCTCGGTACACACACCTCCCTCTAGCGCACTGGTTAGCGTGCCTCTTTCCTACCTAGGAGACCTGGGTTCGAGTCCTATGTTCCACGTTTTTTTAGTGGTGGCTTTTATTTTCACTGTGACTATGACGCCTTGGTCCCACTGTCATCCACACACCCAGCCATGTGGCCCACGGCCCTACCAGTCAGTCTAACGGCTCAGTACAGCTTGGGTGCACCTAGTTTTCCTTGCATGACTTCTATTTTATTCCAATTCGGAACATGCTAGATTTGGCATATGCAGAGGTTTTCATTTAGGGCAGGTTTTAACTTATTGCACTTGTGATGATTTTTCTATAGCAACCCCAACATATTATATATGTTTTTGGGGTAGAAAAATCCCACCAATCCAGTGGTGGCATTAGTTTCTGCATTTGAGCAAGTTTATGAATATGTCATTTTACATCATGTTGCTGTTTTGTCTTTCATGTGTATATTTATGCAATTATGCTATGAGGTAGTTTTGCACATGAACATGCTCTTCATCCTGCCTACTTGCTTCTGGAATTAAGCTCCTGCCATGATATGTTTTATTTTGAGTTAAACAAGCTTGTTAACATGCCAACATGAATCTGTTTATGCCATGCTCTGCTAAAGAAACTTGCTATGTTTACATGGGTGCCATCATATCTTCTGGTCCTTTTTGGCTCATGGTCAGTAAGGGACTTTTGTTCTATGCTTTGAGTAGAATCATGTCATGCCTTGTTTCGCTATTATAAGTTCCTGTAGCATGTTGATTTCTTGCTCTGAACATTGCTACCTGATGCTATTTATGCCATGTCCAACCTGATATCTTTTGCACTTTTGCCATGCTTGTTGAACCTGCTATGGTGTGATTTAGCCGTAGCTCAGTGTTCCTCTTTTGTCAAGCATCTCCTATAGATCACTGCCATATGCTTTGTTTTTATGTTGGGGTGCTGTAGCATAGTTTCTTGTTGCATGCTAAGTAGCATCGTGCTGTTAATCGCAGATTTGTGTCATTCTTGTTTTGCTTGCCATTTGCAAACCGTGCATCCGATTCCGGTGATCTTTATATCGATTTCAACCGAAATCATCTCATCTTTCCAGCGGCATACTTGGTTTGCCAAGTTGATGCCTTGTTCATCATTTCCCTTCCGGAGCACGCATACGCATTGCATATCACATCTCGCATATCATGTCATGTATTGCATCATGTTGCTTGTGCAGTGCACCGTGATTTATTGTGTTCCATTGCTTGTGTTCTTGCTTTGGGTAGAGCCAGGAGACGAGTACGTGCACGAGGAACCTGTTGAGTACTCTAACTAGGATCAAGCCTTCGAGAACTCTGAGAACTTTGCAGGCAAGATGACCATACCTTCGATATCACTTCTATCTTTGCTTTGCTAGTTGCTCGCTCTATCGTTATGTTAGCTCTACCTGCCTTTGTTTATCACGCCTCCCAATCTCCCATATTGCCATGTCAAGCCTCTAACCATCCTGTCCTAGCAAACCATTGTTTGGCTATGCCACTGCTTTTGCTCAGCCCCTCTTATAGCGTTGCTAGTTGCAGGTGAAGATGAAGTTCGTTCCTTGTTGGAACAGGGATATTTTGGGATATCACAATATCTCTTGTTTAATTAATGCACCTTATATACTTGGTAAAGGGTGGAAGGCTCGGCCTTATGCCTGGTGTCTTGTTCCACTCTTGTCGCCCTAGTTTCCGTCATACCGGTGTTATGTTCCTTGATTTTGTGTTCCTTACGCGGTTGGCTGATTTATGGGACCCCCTTGATAGTTCGCTTTAAATAAAACTCCTCCAGCAAGGCCCAACCTTGGTTTTACCATTTGCCACCTAAGCCTTTTTCCCTTGGGTTTTCGCGAGCCCGAGGGTCATCTTTATTTTATCCCCCCCCCCCCCCCCCCCCGGGCCAGTGCTCCTTCGAGTGTTGGTCCAAACTAGAGCCACTTGCAGCACCACCTCGGGGAAACTTGAGGATGGTTTTAGTTGTACGTAGTGTTCATCCGGTGTGCCCTGAGAACGAGATCTGTGCAGCTCCTATCGGGATTTGTCGGTGCATCGGGCGGTCTTGCTGGTCTTGTTTTACCATTGTCGAAATGTCTTGCGAACCGGGATTCCGAGACTGATCGGGTCTTCCCGGGAGAAGGTATATCCTTCGTTGACTGTGAGAGCTTATGATGGGCTAAGTTGGGACACCCCTGTAGGGTATATTATCTTTCGAAAGCCATGCCCGCGGTTATGAGGCAGTTGGGAATTTGTTAATGTCCGGTTGTAGAGAACTTGACACTTGACTTTATTAAAATGCATCAACCGCGTGTGTAGCCGTGATGGTCTCTTCTCGGTGGAGTCCCGGAAGTGAACACGCTTTGGGTTATGTATGTACGTAAGTAGTTTCAGGATCACTTCTTGATCACTTCCAGCTTCTCGACCGACGCGTTGCTTCTCTTCTCACTCTCACTTGCATATGTTAGCCACCATATATGCTTAGTGCTTGCGGTAGCTCCACCATATTACCCCTTTTCCTACCTATGAGGTTAAATAGTCTTGATCTCGCGGGTGTGAGATTGCTGAGTCCCCGTGGCTCACAAATTCTACCAAAATAGATGCAGGTGCCGAGGAAACCAGCGCAAGTGGCGCAACTGAGCTCAAGTGGGAGTTTGATGAGGACCTTGGTCGTTACTATGTTTCGTTTCCAGATGATCAGTAGCGGAGCCCAGTCGGGACGATTGGGGATCTAGCATTTGGGGTTATCTTCTGTTTATTTGAATTTGACCGTACTCGGTCTATGAGTGTATTTTGAATGATGTATGGATCTTATTTATGTATTGTGTGAAGTGGCGATTGTAAGCCAACTCTCTTTATCCCATTCTTGTTCATTACATGGGATTGTGTGAAGATGACCCTTCTTGCGACAAAACCACCATGCGGTTATGCCTCTAAGTCGTGCTTCGACACGTGGGAGATATAGCCGCATTGTGGGCGTTACAAGTTGGTAATCAGAGCCATCCCCGACTTAGGAGCCCCCTGCTTGATTGATTGCTGGCGTTGTTGAGTCTAGACCAAAAATGTTTTGAGTCTTAGGATGATATATATCGGAGAGTAGGATTCTTTTACTCCTCAGTCCCTTCGTCGCTCTGGTGAGGTCTCCTGACGTAGAAGTTTTGACTCTCCTCTCCTTAGATTTCACTAAAAAAAATTAGGATCACGCGGGTATCTTGGAATCGTTCCGATGGTTTTGTGACGAGAACATTGTTCTTGGTGCCTCCTGACATTTAGGGGTTGTGGCAGTGTCCCGGGGAGTTGAGCTCCGAGGTGTTGTCGTCACAATTTTATCGTTGCAGTTCTGGAATACCTGAGTTTTGCCGACATTGAAAATCTCTTTTATGCAGTTGTTGGTGAGATAACCTCGACGTCACCCAGTACTGGGGAGTTCGGGAGTATTGCCATAACTCGTATAACGGATGCTTTTCGAAGGTTTCTTGGTTATATGTTGACGGATGGATACAGCTGGATGTAGGGATTGTTAGTTTGGGTGAGATATATTGCTTCCCATGTATCCCCAACACCTGATTGCATAACCATAAAGTTTCGGGAGTTTATAGGTGGGTTTCAAGTAGCTCTTAGCATTTCTTCCCGCAGATATTTGGTTTGTGATTGGGTAATCCTTACCACTTATTTGTTCCAGTTGTACCTTGTTTATTTCATTCTTCAATCTCTTATCAAGTGGCTTCTCACCTTAATGGACGTGTGATGTTTACTTTGGAACTCATTCGTTCATCCCTGTTCGAATGTTTATTGTGAAAACTATATGTTGCAATTTCTATCCGTTGATTCAACTTCTCTATCTATCTATCAAGATGCTAACGGATGTCACCCTCTTCAGGATGGCTCTGCCAACGCGTCAGAATCCGGAACGCAATGATGGGAGTCAAGCGAACCCTCCACCTCCACCTCCGCCTCCGGAGGCATGGCAAGCTTTGATTGCAACCACAAACGCCAACGCTCTGTTGTTGATTCAGCTCATGAAAGAGCGCAACCAAGGCCAAGGTAACCAAGGGAATCAAGGTCAAGGGCAGTTCAATCATCAGCCTCAGTTTCCTACCCTCAACCAATTCCTTGCAAATCAGCCAAAGTCTTTCATCTACTATGCCGAGGCCACAGACGCCGACGATTGGCTCGTGGATATCAACAAGCATTTTGAATGCAGCAATGTTAGGCCTGAGGACTACGTAAAGTTCTCTTCTTTTCAGCTCAAGGATCAAGCAGTTGATTGGTTCTAGCAATACAAAGATTCCAGAGGAGGTCGAGTGATTACTTGGACTGATTTCTGTCGGGACTTTAAAGCTCACCACATTCCTACCAGTGTTGTTGAGAGCAAGCGTGAGGAGTTCCGCAATCTCAAGCAAGGCAACATGTCTGTGTACGAATACAACAAGCAGTTTTAGAAACTTGCTCGCTTCGCTAAACAAGACGTTCCTGATGAAAAGAGTATGATCTATCAATTCAGAGGTGGACTTAGAGAGGATCTGCAGTTAGCTCTTGTTCTTGTTGAGCCTACTCAGTTTGATCAATTCTACAATATGGCCCTTAAGCAAGAAGGTGCTCAGCTCAAGTGTGAGGCTTCTCAGAAGAGAATTAGGAATGCAGTTCAGTCTTCTTCTTCCTCTCAAGTGGCAGCTAAGCAGCAGAAGTTCTACCTTCCTCCTCCTCCGTTTCACCAGTCTTACCAACAGAAGAACTCAGGTGGTCGTGGATCTTCCCACCCACCCAACCCAGGCTAGCAAAACAAGTCTCAGCCTCAAGCTCCAAGGTCAAATGCTCCTTATCATCGTCTGCTCTCAGAAGTGACTTGGAACAAGTGCCAGCAGAAAGGTCACTATGCAAACAAGTGCTTCAACCAAAGGCGCCTTCCTCCTCCTCCTCCTGTGAGGTCTTAAAGCAATGCAGTGGTCAAGCATAATCCAAAGCATGCAAAGGTGAACATGATGAATGCAGCTCAGGTAGAGGATTCTTCAGATGTGATAATGGGTAATCTCTCAGTTAATGATATTGCTGCAAAAGTCTTATTTGATACTGGTGCATCGCTTTCTTTCATTTCAAGACCTTTTGTTGCCAAGCATGAGTTTGTGACAGAAAAGATTCCTATCCCGTTGAAGATTGTGTCCCCGGGTAAGCAAATGACATCTAATAATTGTGTCCCGGATGTTTCTATCAAGATGGGCGACTATAAATTTCTGTCTAAACCAATTGTCCTTGGTGACTCGGATATTGATCTAATTCTTGGGATGGACTGGCTTTCTAAGCACAAAGCTCAACTTGATTGTGCTGCCAGGGAGATTCAATTGACACATTCTTTTGAGGATGTTATCATCTATGCCGCTCGTGATGAAACCATTCGGTTGTTTTCTCTCAATGAGAAGGGCGAGTTGGATGCTATTTCTCAAATTCCAGTCGTTTGTGAGTACCAAGATGTCTTTCCAGAAGATCTTCCGGGTATGCCTCCTCATCGGCCAGTCGAGTTCGTTATTGATCTTGAGCCTGGAACTGAACGCGTTTGCAAGCGTACTTACAAGCTTGGACCCAAGGAGCTGAAGGAATTGAAGAAACAGCTTGATGAACAAGAGCGTCTGGGTTTGATCAGACCGAGTTCATCTCCATGGGTTTGTGGAGTTCTTTTTGTCCAGAAGAAGGATGGCACGGACCGACTTTGCGTCGATTACCGTCCATTGAACAAGAAGACAATCAAGAACAAGTATCCACTTCCCAACATCAATGAGCTATTCGAGCAACTCAAAGGTGCTAAAGTTTTCTCCAGGCTTGACCTTCGTATGGGTTATCATCAGATTCGCATTCGTGAACAAGATATTCCCAAGATGGCATTCAGAACAAGCTTTGGTTCTTATGAATATACTGTCATGTCTTTCGGCCTTGTCAATGCTCCTCCAACTTTTTCTCGTATGATGAACTTTATCTTCAACCCCTACACAAATGAATTCGTCTTGGTGTATCTCGATGATATCTTGGTCTTCTCCAAGAATAAGAAGGATCATGCCAAACATTTGTGATTGGTCCTCGACAAGCTCAGAGAGCATCAATTCTATGCGAAGTTTTCCAAATGTGAGTTCTGGCTTGATGAAGTTCTTTATCTTGGTCACATCATCTCCGCCAAGGGCATTGCTGTTAATCCCGCGAAAGTGTCTGCAGTTGTGAATTGGGAACCTCCTGAGAATGTCAAGCAGCTCCGCAGTTTTCTTGGTCTTGCAAGCTATTGTCGAAGATTCGTTGACAACTTCTCTAAGATTGCAAAGCCTCTTTCCAACCTCCTCCAGAAGCATGTCAAGTATGTTTGGATGCCTGAGTGTGACGTTGCTTTCAACACCCTCAAAGAGAAGCTAGTCACAGCTCCTGTCTTGACTCCTCCTGATGAATCCAAGCCATTCGAAGTTTTCTGTGATGCTTCTCTTCAAGGTCTCGGTGCTGTGTTAATGCAAGAGAAGAAAGTTGTGGCCTATACCTCTCGTCAGTTGAAGCCCAATGAAAAGAACTACCCCACTCACGATCTTGAGTTGGCGGCAGTTGTCCATGCATTGATAACATGGAGACATCTCTTATTGGGAAGGCAAGTGGACATTTTCACCGATCACAAGAGCCTCAAGTATATCTTCACTCAACCCAACCTCAACGTCAGACAAACTCGATGGGTCGAAATGATTCAAGAGTACAATCCTAGTATTGAATATACTCCTGGCAAGGCGAATGTGATTGAAGATGCTCTGAGCAGAAAGGCTTCTTGCAACAGTCTAATTCTCAAGCCATTTCAACCGGATCTTTATGAAGCTTTCCGCAAACTGAATCTTCAAGTTGTTCCTCAAGGCTTTCTTGCCAACCTCATAGTCTCTCCTACTTTGGAAGATCAAATTCGTGAGGCACAACTCCTGGATACCATGGTGAAGAAGGTGAAACGTGGTATTGACAAGGGCATTCCCAAATACAAGTGCTATCGCTTGGATGACAAAGATACTCTTTTCTTCGAGGATCGAATTGTGGTTCCAAAAGGCGATCTGAGAAAAGTCATCATGAATGAGGCACACAATTCCCTCCTATCCATTCATCCTGGAAGTACGAAGATGTACCATGACCTCAAGCAGTCGTATTTGTGGACCCGAATGAAGTAAGAAATTGCTCAATTCGTGAATGAATGTGATGTCTGCCGAAGGGTGAAAGCAGAACACCAACGACCAGCTGGTCTCCTCCAACCTCTTGCTATTCCAGAATGGAAGTTTGATCATATCGAGATGGACTTCGTGACTGGTTTTCCTAAGTCCAAGCGTGGAAATGATGCTATCTTCGTTGTCATTGACAAGCTTACCAAAGTGGCTCATTTCCTTCCTATCAAAGAATATATCACAGCAGCTCAGCTGACAGAGCTATACACCTCCAGAATTGTCTCCTTGCACGGCATTCCACAATTGATTTCTTCAGACCGTGGAAGCATTTTCACCTCTAAGTTCTGGGACTGCTTTCAGAAGGCCATGGGCACCAACATTCGTTTCAGCACAGCTTTCCATCCTCAAACAAGTGGCCAAGTCGAGCGAGTCAATCAAATCCTTGAAGACATGCTCAGGGCTTGTGTCATTTCCTTTGGCATGAAGTGGGAAGATTGTCTTCCATATGCCGAGTTCTCCTACAGTAACAACTTCCAAGCGAGTTTGGGCATGGCCCCATTCGAAATTCTGTATGGCAGAAAGTGCCGTACTCCTCTCAATTGGTCCGAGACAGGTGAACGCCAACTTCTTGGCAGCGACTTGATCACAGAAGCCGAAGAAATTTGCAAAGTCATTTGTGAGAATCTCAAAGCCGCGCAATCGCGACGAAGAGTTACTATGATAGCAAGCACCGTGACTTGGCTTTTGAAATCGGAGACCATGTCTACCTCCGCGTCTCTCCAATGAAAGGCACTCGTCGCTTCGGTATCAAAGGGAAGCTTTCCCCTAGATACGTGGGTCCTTTCAAGATCATTGGCAAAAGAGGCGACCTCGCCTATCAACTTGAACTTCCATCCAACTTTGCAAACGTGCACGATGTGTTTCACGTGTCACAGCTTCGCAAGTGCTTCAAGACTCCTGAACGCACTATCAACTTCGAAGAGATTGACCTCCAAGAAGATATGTCCTATCATGAGCACTCCGTTGCTATTCTTGAAGAAACTGAGCGCAAGACTCGCAACAAGTCAATCAAATTCCTGAAAGTGAAGTGGTCACACCATTCCGACCGAGAAGCCACCTGGGAGCGCGAGGGTCACCTCCGTTCCGAATATCCGGAGTTCTTTCAGTCCTAGATCTTGGGACGAGATCCTATTGTAGTGGTGGAGGGTTGTAACACCCCAGATGTAACATTTGCCAATTTGGCAATATATCAACTTGACCTTCATCCAATTCTTGTTGGTTTTTATCATGTTTGGCCTCATCTTGTTTGGTTATGTGGTTTATTCTTTTCATTGTCATGCTCACCTTACCATATTGCATTTGTGCCTCTTGTCATTTTGCATTCCATCCTCATAATGTGCATGGTGTGATCTCATACATATTATGTAGTTGCATGTTCAATGCATAAATCTTGCATCATCACCAATTTTCCTTCCTTTCCTTTCTTTCATTTTGCAAGTGCACCTTTTACCTTCTCCTTAAATGTTCATATTCTCCCTATAAATCTTGCTCCATGTCCTAAACCTCTCTGCCAAATATCACCTTTTTTGAAGTTGTTTTGGTTAGGTTCAAAATGCCTCAAGTTTGAATTATATTCAAACTTGTTTTATTTTTCTACCTCTAAAAATGCCCAAACCAGTTTTTTCAAATACTACATAATTCCAGGACCCCAGACATATTTTTACATCTCCCCAACACCTCTTTCAGCTCTCTGTGCTTTTCTTGTTATTTTCTGGTTGAAGAAAAGAAAAGAGAATAGCAGCAACAGAGCAGCCCAGCAGCAGCACCCCCCCCCCCGCTGGGCCTCCCGCAGCCAGCAGCCCACCTAGGCACCACAGCCAAGTGCAGCCCAGCAGCCCATCCAGCCCACGCGTACCTAGGCATCGTCAGCCTCCTGTACGGCATGCATCCAGCATGTCCACGTCGACAACCTCGTTGATTTGACGGTCGGAGAAGCTCCATAGACCCCTATAAAGTTGTCCCCGGTGCCCTAGGGTCTCCCTTCAACCGATCCCACTCCTCTCCTTCCCTCGCCACCGCCAGGTAAGCCATGGCGTGCATCGCCGTCGCCCTGCCCACCATGAACCGACCGAGATTCAGCTCGAGCTCGGGATAGCCGTCGCCGGCGTGTAATCCGGCCACCTCCGCCTCGCCAACGTCGTTCGTCTTCCTCCACGACGTCGACTACGTCCCCGTCGTCCTCTTCCTCGCCTGGGATCGTCAGGTCCGGCTGCCTCCCCGTCGTCCTCTTCCTCCCCTGCTTCACGGACAACAGCCCCGCCAAGTTCAGAGCTCCCTCGCGTCGTCTCTGGCTCGTCTCCGTCAACCCCATCGTATCCTAGGGTGAGCTGGGTAACGTGCCTACCTCTCCCTTTTTCTTTCCGTGGCATATAGGACCCCGTAGACTCGATCGGCCTGTGTCTTTGCTGTGCTCCCGGTGCTCCGGCGAAGGCTGCAGTTTGGTTTTGTGTACTTGCGGCAGCGCGCCCGTGCGTCCCCGCGCTCCAGTTCCCGCCTAGCTGCGTTCTCCTCGCTGTACTTGCATGCAGCCCACATGCCTCAGCCACTTTGGCAGCACAGCAAGTTCGTGTTTTGCCTCTGCCTGCTCTCGTCCACGCACACGCGGCTTGCGCTCCGCGAGCTCGTCTGCTCCTGCTCGAGTGTTTGCAAGCGCGCCACTACAACCGCACTCCCTTGCACTTCCCGCAGGCCCGCTGCTACTCTGCATCGCAAGCCGTCGCCTTCTCGCTCGTCAACACAGGCGCCGGTGATTTCTATGTTGCCAACACCAAAGGCTCGGCCTTCTGGCCCTGGTTCAAAAGGAACCAGGCGCCTCTCTGGGTACACACACCTCCCTCTAGCGCACTGGTTAGCGTGCTTCTTTCCTACCTAGGAGACCTGGGTTCGAGTCCTAGGTTCCACGTTTTTTTAGTGGTGGTTTTATTTTCACTGTGACTATGACGCCTTGGTCCCACTGTCATCCACACACCCAGCCACGTGGCCCACGGCCCTACCAGTCAGTCTAACGGCTTGGTACAGCTTGGGTGCACCTAGTTTTCCCTGCATGACTTCTGTTTTATTCCAATTCGGAACATGCCAGATTTGGCATATGCTGAGGTTTCCATTTAGGGCAGATTTTAACTTATTGCACTTGTGATGATTTTTCTACAGCAACCCCAACATATTATATATGTTTTTGGGGTAGAAAAATCCCACCAATCCAATGGTGGCATTAGTTTCTGCATTTGAGCAAGTTTGTGAACATGTCATTTTACATCATGTTGCTTGTCGGTGTACTAAAGTAGGGGTACCTTAGTATCCCGAACTTGTGCACGGGCAGTCGCAGCGCCCCGCGGCAAGGCTTGCCGGGTGCCCGCCAAGGTCCTCCGTGGTTCCTTTGGAGCCATTGAAGAACAAAGTGTTCAAGCCGAGAAGACAAGGCCCCGACAAGAGGAGCTTGCTGGGAAGGACAAGGCCCCGGCAAGAGGAGCTTGCCGGGAAGGCCAACCAAGGCATCTCAAGAAACTTGCCGCGACGCGCTACGCGTCCCGGCAAGACCCGGCGAGCGACAAGCTTCCGGATGCGACAAGACAACGGCCGCGGCAAGGCGCTTGCCGCGGCAGGATGCCACTCTGTACCTACGCTCCAGCGCATCCGTCAACGTGTCGCCCTGGGACCGTTCCAGGCGCGCGTGGCGAGAGGCTGTGCAGCCGAGCGGTGCGAGGTGGCAGGCGGAGATGACAAGATCGCCATCGTAGCAAGCAGTGGTGCCCCTAACGTTCACTTTTCTGCACTGTTTGGGCGACACAGACGGGCATTTAATGCTTTTGTGCCCTGCCGTCAGGGTTAGGTATGATACACTGTGCAAGTAGGTATACCTACCGCACTTCTTTTCCATTTTTACCCTTTGCATGCATTGCCACCTGTTGGTGACCCCTTGAGCATATAAAAGGAGACCCATGCGCAACGTAGAAGGGGTTCGAAACTAGAAAACACTGACGCTCGGTCTTGTAGCTCTCAACGCTCCCGAGCAAGAACACAATATAATCCGACAAGTAGCAGTAGGAGTATTATCTCTCCGGAGAGCTCCGAAGCTGGGTAAAACCGCTCGTGTGCTTCGCCTCGATCCGCTCTTCGTGCGATCTCTGCCCCCCGCCGGACCGAAAAGGGGCCCTGCCCCATAGGTGTTCGTTCCCAGGACATCTTTGGCGCGCCAGGTAGGGGGCGTCGAGGTTGTGTGAACCCGATCCGGCGTTCACGTGAGCCAGATCTTCATCATCTTCATCGACATGCCGCCGAAGAAGAAGGCTTCGGAGGTGGCTGCTCCGTCCACGGCGATCCCACCGCCACCGGAGCAAACGGGTGGTGGGGTAGACACCGGCGGAGGAACGGGCGTCGACGAGGGAGCTCACGCTGCCGCCAGGTCCAAGGACAAGGCTGCGCAAACCTCGGCGTCCGTACATGCACCGCACCCATCTCAGGAGGTGCGGGGCCAACAGCGTCATGGTACTCGCGGTACCATACGCTCATTGGACCAAAATCGAGCTGGTGGATCTCAGGGTGCTCAAGACCAGCACGCACGCCAACCTGCTGGCACGAGCAAGACACGGTCGCCTGGACGGGATCCTGCTCCTTCTAACATAGTTAGAAGTCCGAGCATATCCCGCTCCTCGCACCGTTCACCACCGCCACCGAAGACTCCAGAAGAAGCGTTGGCCCGAGCCCAACTGCTCCTGGACTACCCTCCAACGGCGGACAAGATCGACGACTGGAGGGCCACCATTCAGAGTCTCATCGGCTTCGCCAACGGCGACACTCCACGGCAGCCGAATGCGTCGCAACTCCGGCAAGATTGCCGGACGCGAGCCGATGGCGACAAGACCGGTGGGGGTGCAACCACCGTGCACTCTCCTCCCCGAAGGCCAAGATCGCCGACTCGCCGGGTCAACCTCGACACTGACTCCACAGTGTCATCAGATCCACGAGCTCGTCGCGATCAGCGCCAAGTTCTTCAAGAACGACAGCAAGAAGACGCTCGTACTCGTATCAAGCGTCGAAGAGAAGCGCGGCGTCAGTCAGACCAGCGCGCTGGGCCCACTGTCGATATGCATGCGCCAGGGGAACCGGGCGACTTGCCGTATGCGGTAGGTTGCCCTGCGTTCACTCGTGAGCTGCGGCAAGTCCAGTGGCCCAGCACAAAGAACTTCAAGCCAGACGTACCAGAGAAGTACGATGGCAGGTTGCATCCGTAGGAGTTCCTCAGCATATACACCATCGCGGTGCAAGCTGCCGGGGGGCGCGGCGACAAGATCCTTGCCAACTACTTCCCACTGGTGCTCAAGCCCAATGTCAGATCCTGGCTCATGCACTTGCCGGACAACTCCATATCCTCATGGGCAGATCTGTGCCATCAGTTTGTCGGCGCCTTTACAGGCGGCCACAAGCCTCACAGCCAGGAGAGCGACCTGCATCTGCTCGCCCAGAAGGAAGGAGAACCCCTGTGCAAGTACATTCAGAGATTCAGCCAAGTGCAGCGCAACATCCCAGATGTCCACCCTGCCGCGGTCATCAGCGCATTCCATCAGAACATGCGTAACCGCAGGATGCGGGAGGAGATGGCGATGTGCAAGATTAGAGACGTCAGTGAGCTATACGCCCTGGCCGACAAGTGCGCACGTGTTGAAGAAGGGAGGAAACTCCCCGGAGAGAACGCAGGAGCAGGAGGATCTGACAGCGATGATGCTGCCCCGGCAAAGAAAAACCGGCGGCGGAACAACAGAAGAAGTAAAGGGAAAGATGTGCTAGCTGTTGAGCAGTCCGGCAATGGAGGTGCCGCCAAGGAAGCCGAACCTGTGGCGGCCGCCGACAAGCAGGGCGGCTCTGACAAGCAGTATTGCAAGATCCACCGCACCAAGGGCCATGATCTCCAAAGCTGCAAGAAGGTCGAGCAGCTTGTCGAGCAGCAGAAAGCTAAGTACGAGCGACGCGACAAGGAGAAGGCCCAGGAAGGTACTAGAGGATCCGGCAAGAAGCGCCCCGGCCGGGGAGGACGCCGCGACAAGGCTAAGCAGCGGCAAGGAGACAGACCTCCCCGCGGCCGCGACAAGTACGAAGATGAAGACGACGATGAAGAGATGGATGAAGATGAGGCCGACGAGCTGGAGTTTCAGAAAGCCACAGAGGTTCTGTGCATTGACGGCGGTGCTTCTCTGCATACTTCGCACTGCCAGCTCAAACAGTGGGTGCGGGAAGTTAATGCAGCAGAACCACCAGTTGAGTCACGCAAGCCTCTGAAGTGGCCCGTCAAGCAGAAAGTTAGGAAACAAGCAGTGGAGCGCCAAGAATTCATTGCAGAAGAGATCAAGAAGTTGGAAGCAGCAGGCCTTGTCAGAGGAGTGCTCCATCCTACGTGGTTGGCCAATCCTATAGTCGTGCGCAAGGCAAACGGGAAATGGAGGCTTTGTATTGACTTTACCACTGTTAATAAAGCTTGTCCCGAAGACCCATTTCCCTTGCCGCGCATTGACCAGATTGTTGACTCCATGGCCGGATGTGATTTTCTTTCATTTCTTGATGAATATTCAGGATACCATCAGATCTTCATGGCAGAAGAGGATGAGGAGAAGACTGCATTCATCACTCCTTGTGGCACGTACTGTTTCATACGGATGCCTTTCGGTTTGAAGAATGCTGGTTCAACATTTGCAAGAGTAGTCAGTCATGCTTTTGAGCCATAGTTACACAGAAATGTGGAAGCCTACATGGATGACATAGTGGTCAAGAGCAAGGACAGAGCAACTCTGATTCAGGATTTGGATGAAAGTTTCATAAATCTGCGCAAGATCAATCTCAAGCTCAACCCCGAGAAGTGTGTGTTTGAAGTCCCCTCCGGCAAGCTTCTCGGGTTCTTCGTGTCTCAGCGGGGAATTGAAGCCAACCCCAACAAGATTAAGGCCATTGAGCAGATTGAAGCACCGAAGCGCGTCAAGGACGTACGAAGGCTTGCCGGCTGCGTGGCTGCTCTCAGCAGGTTTATTTCTAAGTCTGCTGAGCGCGCCCTGCCATTTTTCAAAATACTGAAAAAGGCAGGTCCAATGAAATGGACTGCGGAAGCGGAGGCTGCGCTGTAGGACTTTAAGAGATACCTGTCTTCCACTCCAATACTTGTCGCACCTAAGCCACAAGAGAAGTTGTTGATGTATCTAGCGGCAACCAATCATGTGGTTAGTGCTGCGTTAGTAGCGGAGAGGGAGGCGGATGACGAGCCAGCAACCATAGCAAGTGCATCCAACGACAAGCAGGGGGCTTCCCCGACAAGCTCTGGTCCCGACAAGGATGGATCTGCGCAGACACAGGAGGTGCAGAAGAAAATGGTACAGCGCCCAGTTTACTTTGTCAGTTCCCTTCTGCAGGGGGCTAGGTCAAGGTACTCTGGTGTGCAGAAATTG
The DNA here is from genome assembly GCA_963921465.1 of Triticum timopheevii. Taxonomy (NCBI): domain Eukaryota; kingdom Viridiplantae; phylum Streptophyta; class Magnoliopsida; order Poales; family Poaceae; genus Triticum; species Triticum timopheevii. The sequence continues at coordinate 273,894,324 of OY997270.1, read as the reverse complement.
CTTTTCGGCCTTCTCATGGCCTCGAGAAAGCTGCGCCATTACTTCCAAGCACATGAGATCATAGTTGTCACTCACTTTCCGCTGAAGAGGATACTGCAGAATCCAGAAGCAACAGGCAGGATTGTCGAGTGGGCACTGGAACTGTCAAGCTTTGGCCTCAAGTTCGAGAGCACTTCAACTATCCAAAGCAGAGCATTGGCAGAATTCATAGCAGAGTGGACGCCAACACTAGATGAAGAAATTTCAGAAACGAGCATCCCCGTCAAGGAGGCAAACAAAGAGTGGCTGATGCACTTTGACGGTGCCTTCTCGCTGCAAGGCGCCGGTGCGGGCGTGCTACTTGTCGCACCCACCAGAGAGCACCTCAAGTACGTAGTCCAGATGCACTTACCCAAGGAGCAAGCAACAAACAATACTGCAGAGTATGAAGGTTTGCTTGCCGGACTCAGGATCGCTGCAGACCTTGGGATCAAGAAGCTCATTGTCAGGGGTGACTCGCAGCTTGTCGTCCGCCAAGTGAACAAAGATTATCAGAGTTCGTTGATGGAATCTTACATTGATGAAGTGAGAAAGTTGGAAGAGCACTTTGACGGCCTACAGATGGAACATGTTCCGAGAGCTCAGAACGACATTGCAGATGGCCTGTCAAAGTGCGCCGCACTTAAGTTACCCGTGGAACCAGGGATCTTTGTGCTCAAGCTGACTCAACCATCTGTAACACCATCAACTTGACAGAGCAAGAAGAGAAAGTTGGTTTCCGGTGACTACTTTCCGGCAGAGCTCCCCGAAGCCGCCGCCAAGAAGGTCCCCAAGATCAACACCAAGGGTGCTGAGGAGCAGTCTGCTCCGACAAGCCCTAGGGTTTGTTCCATTGAAGCAAACGCTCCCGACAAGTTTTGCTCCGGCAAGCTTGCCGGGGAACATCAAGCTCCGGTTGAGCCGCAGGTTCTTGCCATAGAAGCGGATGTTCCCACAGCAGCATATGTGCCTTTAGTCCTTGTTATCGAGCCGCAAGCTCCAGCATGGGCGCAGCAGATTGTCCGTTTCCTTCAGACAGGAGAACTTCATGAAGAGCAAGAAGAAGCAGAAAGAGTAGCCCGGCAATCAAGTATGTACCAGTTTGTCGATGACACACTGTATAGAAGAAGATTTAACGGTGTGAAATTGAAGTGTATTCACCGGGAAGATGGACAAAAGCTGTTGGCAGAGATACACGGCGGCATATGTGGCCACCACATTGGCGCAAGAGCACTTGCTGGCAAAGCGCTCTGGCAAGGTTTCTTTTGGCCGACAGCCCTCCAGGATGCAACTGCGCAAGTAACCAAGTGTGAAGCGTGCCAGTTCCATTCCAAACAGAGACACCAGCCAGCTCAAGCTCTCCAGACGATCCCTTTATCCTGGCCATTTTTGGTCTGGGGGCTCGACATCCTCGGCCCCTTTCCCCGAGCTGTCGGGGGCTTTGAGTACTTGTACGTTGCAATCGACAAGTTCACAAAGTGGCTGGAAGTGGAAGCAGTGAGGAAGGTGACAGCACAGTCAGCAGTCAAGTTCTTCAGGTCGATTGTTTGCCGTTTCGGAGTCCCTAACAGGATCATCACCGACAACGGCACGCAATTCACGAGCCGCACCTTCATGCAGTACGTCCAAGATCTTGGCGCCAAGGTCTGCTTCGCTTCTGTTGCTCACCCAAGGAGCAACGGTCAAGCGGAGAGGGCAAACGCTGAAGTGCTGCGCAGGCTCAAGACCAGAACTTTCGACAGGCTGCGCAAATGCGGAAAGAACTGGATTGAGGAGCTGCCGGTGGTTCTTTGGTCGATCAGGACGACGCCAAATCGAGCCACTGGCCAGACACCTTTCGCTCTAGTCTATGGAGCAGAGGCAGTTCTCCCCACGGAACTCGTATACGGATCGCCTCGAGTACTCGCTTATGATGAGCTTGAGCAAGACCAGCTGCGACAAGATGATGCACTGCTCCTTGAGGGGGATCATCTTCAGGCTGCTGTTCGAGCTGCTCGATACCAGCAAGCTTTGCGCCGCTACCACAGCCGCAAAGTTAATGCCAGAAGTCTCAAGGAAGGCGACCTTGTTCTTCGGCGCGTTCAGTCCGCCAAGAATTACAACAAGTTGACGCCAAAGTGGGAAGGCCCTTATCAGGTGAAACGAGTCACTAGGCCTGGCGCTGTCCGCCTTGAGACCGAATATGGTTTTCCGGTGAGCAACTCCTGGAACATTGAGCATCTTCGTAAGTTTTACCCATAAGGCGCGGTTGCCGGAACCTGTTCTGGCAACCACCTTTTGTACAAGCCTTGCCGCTGTTGCATGTAACCCTTTGTACAAAGCCGGGCGCAGATCCCGTCCATAAATAAAGCTCATGTGCTCCGCAAAACTTGTCAATTTCATGCTTCCTATTTTTTGCATATGTTATCTGACACTTTGTGCAGCACCAACCCCCGGTAAGCAGTAACAAGCCTTAAGGCTCCATATCTTTATTTTCTCTTCTTTCTTTTTCTCAAGAAAGAGGAAGGTTCCCTCGCCCACAAGTTCACCGGGGGGGGGGAGGAGAAGATAATGGTGTGGACCAGGCGTCATTCAAGAAAGTATCGCCTTGCCGGGACGCAAACGACAAAAAAGCTAAGTTGCCAAAGTTTGAGCACAATCCGTTTTAAAATTTTGAAGTTATCTTCCTTGAACGACCGTGCTTTGTATGAAAAACCTGTGCGCGGAGGAACCAACTCATAGCTAGTTGCGCCCTTACTTTGTTTCGAGTCCGCTCAACAACTTAAGTGTGCTGCGACTAGTTGCGACAAGGTTTCTTGCCGGAAGCAGCACCACCAGCAGGCTGCTGATGTTCCGCACTCAGCGCTCGCGGCAAGGGTGCCTGCGCGGGGAAGTTCCTTGAAAGCGTAGGGTAAAAACATACAAGGGAAGGAATCAAGTAAAGGAAATAACATAGCAAATACTGCCCAAAATAAAAGTTATAGTACAAGATAAATTATCGCTCTCTAATAGATTATTCTCGTAACATGACTAGCAGCGGCAAGGAAAGGAGAAAACAGGCGGTCTAATCTACGCGGCCACCATCAACCCTCCTAACTTCATTCACCTTGTCCACAATGGGTGCGACAAGGGCCTTGAGCTCTTCAAGATCAGCACCCGCCGGCAGCTTCTTAAGGACGTTGGTGAGGTTGAGGCCTGGGTTGCGGAAGGCCACCTTCACCAACACCTTCTCCAGAACTCTAGCGCAAATCGTGCGCGACTCGTCGGCCAGCTGCTTTGGGATTCTTTCCCGGAGCTGCTGGAGGGCCGTCGCCACGCCCTTGAAGAACAGAGTGAGCTTGGCGCTCTGGAGGTTCTTGTCGGAGGAGTACCCGAGACCCTCCACCCCCAGCTGCACCAGCTCCTCGTCGATAACTGCAGCGATGTTCACGAGGCCCTCCGTCCAGAGCTCCACCGTCTCCCTAAAGGTGTTCTGGGTTTCGGCGGCCATCGTCAGCAGCGCTTCGTTGGCCTTGATCTCCTCTCTCAGGGTCACCTCCTGCTCCTTGGCGCTGTCCAGCGTCTGGGTCAATGTAGCCAGCTTCAACTCCAGATCAGCATTGGAGTCCTTGGCGGCGCTCAGCTCCTTGCCCTTCTCGACGAGGCGGCCCTGCAGCTCACCGTGGGCAAGGGCGTCCTTCTCCCGCTCACGCTGAAGCGCGGCGAGCTCTTCGTCCCTCGCCTTGAGTTTGGCCTCTAGCTGCGTCACCTTCATCTCCAGCTCCTTCTTGGCGGCCTCAGCAGCTGCGGCAGCATCCTTCGCCTCCTTGAGGGCCCCGCCAAGTGTTCGCTCCCGCGCAGCGAGCTCCTCCTCGTGGTTGTCGAGTGTCGGTGTCAAAACCGGCGGATCTCGGGTAGGGGGTCCCGAACTGTGCGTCTAGGCGGATGGTAACAGGAGACAAGGGACACGATGTTTTACCCAGGTTCGGGCCCTCTCGATGGAGGTAAAACCCTACGTCCTGCTTGATTAATATTGATGATATGGGTAGTGAGTAGATCTACCACGAGATCAAGGAGGCTAAACCCTAGAAGCTAGCCTATGGTATGATTGTTGTAATGTATGTTGTCCTACGGACTAAAGCCTCTCCGGTTTATATAGACACCGGAGAGGGCTAGGGTTACACAGAGTCGGTTACAATGGTAGGAGATCTACATATCCGTATTGCCAAGCTTGCCTTCCACGCCAAGGAAAGTACCATCCGGACACGAGTCGGAGTCTTCAATCTTGTATCTTCGTAGTCTTGGAGTCCGGCGGATAATGATAGTCCGGCTGTCCGGACACCCCCTAGTCCAGGACTCCCTCAGTAGCCCCCGAACCAGGCTTCAATGACGATAAGTCCAGCGCGTTCATAGTCTTCGGCGTTGCAAGGCGGGTTCTCCCTTCAAATTCCATGTACCTGCCGAATAGTGTCCGGCTTCATCTCGAATACTGTGTTCCTCGGCTTCTACGCCAAATAATGGCCCTCTTCCACGCGTCACACGAATGCGAAAAGCCAGGGTGTCTTTTGTATTTCACCCCCTAATTGTGCGAGTCGTCCGCCTATAAAAGAGGCAAGAATCTAGATCCAAACCGCTCCGTCTTCCTCCCGCGAATACTCCATCGAAGCGCCTTTGACCTAGAAATCCATTCCATCATGGACCGTCGACGCGGCTCTTCCTCACGCGCTCCCAGCCCACCGCCGGGGAATTGGAGGAGGTGCTCTATTTCGCACAACGAGCTAGTGAAGCTCCAGACGGAGGGATTTCTCCCTCCGGCCTTCATGGTTCCAGTCCGGGCCGGACTGGTTACTTATCAAGGTGGGAGGCAGGCAGAGGACACCCCAAGCCCCAATAAGGGGGAGCGGGTGTGCTTTGTCCCCTATCTGATAAGGGGGCTCGGATTTCCAATACATCCGTTCCTCCGCGGGCTTCTGAAGTTCTACGGACTCCAGCTCCACCACCTCACGCCCGCCTCTGTGCTGCATATCGTGGGCTACGTAGCTCTTTGCGAGATATTCCTGGGCATCGAGCCCCATTTTGCTTTGTGGAAGAGGCTGTTTTGCCTCGTACCCCGTTCTCATGAGGGGTCCATATATCAAGTGGGCGGCGCCGAAATATGGCGCATCGCCGGGACCGGATACCTATCCGGCACTCCCAGGAAGGCGTCCGAAGACTGGCCCTCGGAGTGGTTTTATATAGGAGATGCTCCGCTGCCAGACCCAGTCCGGATGAGCCTCCCAGAGTTTAGTGCTGCTCCCTTGAAGAAACGCCTCAGCTGGCGCCCGCGGAGCCCCCGATTGGAGGAAGACAAGAGCGTCCATTATTTGATGGGCCGGATAAGATTAATGGCTCATTCCGGTTTGACCATGATCGGAGTCATGGCGACATGCATCAAGCGAGGGGTGCAGCCACTACAATACAGAGGCCACCCCATGTGGGATTTCAACGGGGAAGACGATGCCACCCGGCACGGCCGCAAAGGGCCGGATTCAACCGAGGATCTGGTAAAGATCCTGTCCGGCTTGTACAAGGGAGAGAAGGAGGACTTCCTTCGAACAAACCCTTTGAATGGGTTTTCCATGATCAACCCTAGAGGATGGGTAAGTGAACACCTTGAAGGGCTCTACCCATGCTTTCGAAGTTTAAGCTTCTTACATTATGTCTTCGGCGCAGGATCTACGCCGGACTGTGGAGGACATGTTGAGTCCTGCTCCGCAACCCGAGGATCCGGAAGGGTCCCTGGATCCGGCCTCCGAAGAGGACCCGGACATCGAGGTGGAGCTGATCGACGGGGTGTATCACCAGCTCAGCATAGACAATGCTCTGGTCGCCATCACGGCGGACTACCCCGGACTGAGTCCGGCTTCCCAGGTGACCGCGACCGAAGTCCGGACACCGTTATCTCTTCCCTGCCCATTTCTGACCTTCGCGAACGATGGTATTTTGCAGGAAGCGCCTTTACGGCAGGAAGCCGAACCCGCGGCGGCTGACCTACAGAGGCTAGTCCGAACCAGCAGGCAGAAAAGGAGGCGCAAAGGTATAGCTCGTATTCGAATTTTCAGAGCAACGTTCCGAGGAAACGCTTGAGTGCTCATGATCTTTGTAGGAGAAAAAGTGCTCGCCGGACTGCGAGCACAGGAATTGCCGATCCGACCAACACCGGCCAGGCTCCAGCGCCCGGCCTGGAGGGGGAGGCAAGCGCAAGACGCGAGCCGGATCCTTCTCCGACGGAGGATACCGACAGACTGTCCGCCACCAAGTCTGAGGTGGAGAGCGCCATGAACCATAGGCGCCGCCGGACAGTATTTCGTGAAGCGTGCTTTTCCCCTGAGGCATTGGATGCCTTTAACCCAGGGGACGCGCATCTCCGTGCCGCTCAAGATGGTTTTACCAGAGCCACGGAGCAGTATGTGAAAGACACACGGGTAAGGGAATTTCAATGGTTATATACCAGTAGCCCCCGAGACTTAAAGTAGTTTATGCAAACTGATTTAAGGATCATTTGAAAATGCAGGCACTTACCGAGAAGAACGCCCAGCTGTCCCGGGAGCTGCAAGATTGCAAGGCCCAACTAGAGGCCGCACTTGCTGCCGCAGGAGGAGATGCAAAGACCACTCCTGGTAACACATTTTTATTAATAAACATAAGCGCTGTGCAGCGTGCGCGCAAGTCTAATAATGACATTGCAGGTACCGCCGGACAAGATCCGGACAGGCAAGCATTGCTGCGCCAGCTAAAGGCCGGCGAGAGTGTGCTGAATAGGGTTCAGCAGGAAAGGAACAAGCTCCAGGATGCCAACGCCAAGCTCGGAGAAGAGCTGAAAGGCGTTCAGGCCGAGCTGTCCGGCTCTGTTAAGGAGAATCAGCGGCTTCGTCGCGGCATTTATAGTAAGTGCTTGAGCGGACTCCTTTGAAAAGAAGAGTTCGGCGAGGAAGTATTTTGACATGATTTGTCTTGTAGGTGTACTCACGGGTCGTCCTGCAGAGGAGATGCCCATATCAACGGGTGGTCAACTTCCTGAACTGTTGCAGCTACTCGAACGAGTTCGGCAGGCAATGTGCGGCGTCGTTCAGGCTTTGTGGCCAGCCCTCACCCTACCCGAGGGCCTCGGGGAGCTTGTAGAGAAGCTGCAGGGAGTACGGCAGCGCTTCCGTTTATGGAAGATATTGGCTTGCCGTCAGGGTGCCAGGGAGGCTTGGAAGACGCGGTACAAGAAGGCGGATCCCAACCACATGGCCGAAGTTGGACCGGTGGGGCCCAACGGGAAGGAGATCCCTGTGAGTTTAGTATACAACCAAGTAGAGTTGGCTACCAAATTGTCCCAACGGGACTGTAAACTAGACCGCCTGTTAGACGGGATTGAGGAGGAATACAATCAGTAAATTTGACAATGTATGTTATCCTTTAAAGTGACATGTGAAATGCCTTCTAGCCGGATTGTAGATCGTTTGTCTTTGCCGACCTTTTCGCTTCAACCTCGGGACCCTAGAGTCCGGAGTGTGTCCAAATACCTCTTTGGTTGAGACACGACCGTGGTATGCATGGAGACCAGGCGTAGGGGTCACTAGTGCTTTATCAGACAAGTGCCCAACTAGTTATGTTATATTACATGGTTAGTAAGAAACATCTTCCAGGGAGAATAGTTCCGTTAAGGGTTCCTTTCGCTGGGAGGCATGCCCTAAAGTGCATGTCCGGACTGCAAAGAAAGCAGTAAAACATCTGGGGGCAGATAGATAGAATAGGTAAAACGTCATCTTTTAAATCACCGACCGAATATTCCCTTAAGAACGCTAGCTTTCGGCTTCACCCAGTCTGAGGTACACATCCGGCTGACCCGGCAGTAACAATCGCAGAGGTGCTCCCTTTACCTCCTAGCCGAACAATCGGGAACGTAGGGGTAAGCACAGGAGCCAGTCAACCCAGCTTGGCCAAAACTTAAGTCATATCGATGCATATAATGGCAAGTAAAAGGTACATGTGGAAGCTTGACACATGTGTTGGGTATGAAACCCGTATAATTAAGCTTCTGTAAAAGAAGCCCCCAGGAATAATGAGTGCGGATGGCACATCATGTGTATGCAAAGAATGCGGAAATAGGCCCGTAAGGGCTTTCGAATAAAAAAGGATAAAAAAGAGAAACAAAAAGACAGCCGAAGTGTAAAAGTTTGGACGGGGGAAGGGGACGAACTCTTAGTCCGGCGCTAGGCATAGAATCGTCGGAGGCGGGCTGCGTTCCATGGGTTCGGCTCGAGTTGGTTGTCCGACGCATTTCGTAGACGGTATGCTCCGCCGGTCATTACTTGATCGATAATGAAGGGGCCCTCCCATTTAGGCTTGAGCTTGTCCTTTTTCTTGTCCAGCAGGCGTAGAACTAGTTCACCAACGTTGTAAGTCTTGGCCCGTACTTCTCTGCTTTGGTATCTTCGGGCCTGCTGCTGATAAAATGCGGAACGAGCCTTCGCGACGTCTCATTCTTCCTCCAATGTGTCCAAGCTGTCCTGCCGATCGAGCTCGGCTTCTCTTTCCTCATACATGCGCACTCGAGGTGAGTCATGAATAATGTCACAGGGCAAGACTGCCTCTGAGCCGTATACCATAAAAAATGGTGTGAATCCGGTAGTACGGTTGGGCGTTGTCCGCAGCCCCCAGAGTACGGAGTCGAGCTCCTCGACCCATTGTGTGTCGGATTTAGTAAGTGACCTTACTAGTCTGGGTTTAATGCCGCTCATTATTAGACCGTTTGCTCTTTCCACTTGACCGTTGGTTTGAGGGTGATAAACTGAAGCATAGTCGAGCTTGATGCCCATATTTTTGCACCATGACTTAACCTCATCGGCTGTGAAGTTCGTGCCGTTGTCGGTGATGATGCTGTGGGGGACTCCGTAACGGTTTACCACCCCTGATATAAAGTTTATCACTGGTCCGGACTCTGCCGTTTTGACCCGTTTGGCCTCTATCCATTTGGTGAATTTATCAACCATGACCAATAGGTACCTTTGCTTGTGGGTTCCCCCTTTAAGGGGTCCAACCATGTCAAGCCCCCAGACCGCGAACGGCCAGGTAATGGGTATGGTTTTTAGGGCGGTGGGTGGCATATGGCTCTGATTAGCAAAGAGCTGACAACCAACGCATCGCTGGACCAAGTCCTGCGCGTCCGCCCGAGCCGTCGGCCAATAAAATCCTGTACGGAATGCCTTTCCTACAAGGGCCCGGGCTGCTGCGTGGTGTCCGCCTAGTCCGGCATGAATTTCAGCCAGGAGGTTTCGCCCTTCCTCTTCGGAGATACACCTCTGAAGGACTCCGGTTGTACTTTTCTTATAAAGTTCTCCCTCATGCACCTTGTAGGCTTTTGATCGCCGGACTATGCAGCGGGCCTCGTTTTGGTCTTCGGGAAGTTCCTGCCTAAGCAAGTAGGCTAGGAAAGGTTCTGTCCACGCGGCGATTACTGCCATTATAGCGTGGGCTGAAGGTGTTATGTCGTCTGCTGATTCATCGATTGATGCGGTTCTTTCCGGTTTATCGCTACCGGGCTCCTCTTCCCATAGTACGGATGGCTTGAAGAGCCGTTCCAGGAAGATATTTGGAGGGACAGCATCACCTTTCGCACCGATGCGTGCCAGAACATCGGCCGCTTGGTTATTATCTCGGGCTATGTGATGGAATTCAAGTCCTTCAAACCGAGCTGACATTTTCAGGACAGCGTTGCGATATGCTGCCATTTTCGGATCCTTGGCGTCAAAGTCTCCGTTTATTTGGGATATTGCAAGGTTTGAATCCCCGCACACCTCTAGGCGTTGTATGCCCATGGAGAACGCCATCCGGAGACTATGTAACAGGGCCTCGTATTCGGCTGCATTATTGGAGTACGTGTACATTATTTGAAGTACATACTGGACTGTATCTCCAGTTGGGGATGTTAGTACGATGCCAGCCCCCAGTCCGGCCAACATTTTGGAGCCGTCGAAATGCATAGTCCAATTAGAGTATGCGCTGTACTCTTTAGGGAGTTCGGCTTCAGTCCATTCGGCGACGAAGTCAGCCAAAACTTGTGACTTTATAGCTCGTCGAGGTTTGTAAGTTATGTCGAATGGTAAGAGCTCAATAGCCCATTTTGCAATCCTGGCCGTTGCGTCGCGGTTATTTGTTATGTCATTGAGTGGTACTTCAGAGGCCACTGTTATCGAACACTCTTGAAAGTAGTGCCGGAGCTTCTGAGACGCCATGAACACCGCATATGCTATCTTCTGATAGTGCGGGTAACGGGATTTGCAGGGAGTTAACACAGTGGATACATAATACACTGGTTTTTGAAGAGGGAATTTATGCCCTTCTGTCTCTCGTTCGACGACGAGGACTGCGCTTACAACTTGATGTGTTGCTGCGATGTATAACAACATTGGTTCGCCCAGAGTAGGCGCAGCCAGGACCGGATTTGTTGCCAGTACGGCCTTTATTTCTTTGAGTCCGGCAGTGGCAGCATCTGTCCACTCAAAGTGTTCGGTGCGCCTGAGGAGGCGATAAAGGGGCAGCGCCTTTTCTCCTAAACGGGAGATAAAGCGGCTTAAGGCTGCCACGCATCCTGTTAATTTTTGTATTTGTTTGAGGTCCTTTGGAATATCCAACTGTGACAGAGCTCGGATTTTGGCCGGATTTGCTTCAATTCCTCTACCGGATACGATGAAGCCCAGCAGCTTTCCGGCTGGTACGCCGAAAACGCATTTTTCCGGATTCAGCTTGATGTCATATGCTCTGAGGTTTTCGAATGTGAGCCTCAAATCGTCTACTAGAGTTTCGACGTGTTTTGTTTTGACGACTACGTCGTCTACGTATGCCTCGACTGTTTTGCCGATCTGGGTGGCCAGACATGTTTGAATCATGCGCTGATATGCTGCACCGGCATTTTTAAGTCCGAAGGGCATCGTGTTGAAGCAGAATGGTCCATATGGAGTGATGAATGCTGTTGCGGCTTGATCTGCTTCCGCCATCTTGATTTGATGATAGCCAGAGTATGCATCCAGGAAGCACAACAAATCATGCCCTGCTGTGGCGTCGATAATTTGATCGATGCGGGGGAGAGGGAAAGGATCCTTTGGGCAGGCCTTATTGAGGTCTTTAAAATCGACACAGAGGCGCCAGGATTTATCCTTCTTTGGTACCATCACCAGATTTGCTAGCCAGTCCGGATGTTTGATATCTCTAATGAATCCGGCTTCCAATAGTTTGGCTAGCTCTTCTCCCATTGCCTGTCTTTTGGGTTCGGAAAATCGCCGAAGAGCCTGTTTGACTAGCTTAAATCCTTTTAGGATGTTTAGGTTGTGTTCTGCCAACCTGTTTGGGATTCCGGGCATGTCTGAAGGATGCCAGGCGAAGATATCCCAATTTTCCCGAAGGAATTCGCGCAGTGCGGCGTCTACTTCGGGGTTCAATTGTGCCCCGATGGAGGCCGTCTTTGTTGGGTCCATTGGATGGACCTGGAATTTTATTATTTCATCTGCTGGTTTGAAGGAGGTGGACTTGGATCTTTTATCGAGTATCACATCGTCCCTGTTCACCGTAGAGCGCAGCGCGGTGAGTTCTTCTGCTGCTAAGGCTTCGGATAGTGCCTCGAGGGCTAGTGCGGCTGTCTTGTTTTCGGCGCGGAGTGCTATGTCCGGATCACTAGCAAGAGTGATTATTCCGCTGGGCCCAGTCATTTTGAGCTTCATGTACCCGTAATGAGGTACTGCTTGAAAAATTGTGAATGCCTCTCGCCCTAATATAGCGTGATACCCGCTGCTGAACGGGGCCACCTGGAACGTGACTTCTTCGGATCTATAATTGTCCGGAGAGCCGAACACCACATCGAGTGTGATTTTTCCAGTGCAGCATGCTTCCCGGCTAGGGATTATTCCTCTAAAGGTTGTGCTGCTTCGCTCAATACGGCTCCAATCGATTTCCATTTTTCGCAGAGTTTCCTCGTAGATGAGGTTTAGTCCGCTGCCGCCGTCCATGAGGACTTTTGTCAGTCGAGAGCCGTCCACTATGGGACTAAGTACCAGTGCGGCTGGTGCTCTGGTTGTTCGGAATTTAGGCTCGTCGCTGGCGTTGAAGGTAATAGCTGTGTCACTCCATGGATTTGCTGTTGCTACTTGGTAGACTTCGGCGAGTCTGCGGATTGTTCGCTTTCGCATATTATTTGATGCGAAGGTCTCGAAGACTGTTGATACCGTGCTGGTATTGTTGGAGTGGTTTCCCGGAGCTAGAAGCTCTTCGCCACTTTTGGCCACCTGCCGTAATATCCAACATGCTCGGAGGCTATGTGTTGGGGCGGCTCCCTCTGCACTATGAAGTTTACACGGTCCATTGAGCCATCCCTCCAGTACGATTCCGTTTCCCTTATCGGGTTTCTGTTTTCTTTTGTTTTTGCATCTGGGGCCTGAGTGTAAGGCGCCCTTTTGCTGCGGACTGGGTTTGGGGCCGGATTGTCCCAAAATTGATTTTCAGTTTTCCAAAAACTTTCCATCGCACAGTACGTTCATACTATGGACGCCAGATCGGTGAAGCGCGTAATTCTGCGACGATCAATGGCGTTCAGGATTCCCTTGTCCGTGCAGTTATTGCAGAAGATTGAGATTGCGTTTTCCTCTCGGCAGTCCTTTATCCTGTCCATAACCAGGAGGAATCTGGCCCAGTAATGATGTACTGTTTCTGAAGGCTCTTGCCGTATTAGAGATAGATCGCATATGTCTGGGCGGGTGGGTGGAATAAAATCCGGATCCCTGCCCATCTTGGGGCTCAAAGGCCGAGGGGCTTCCGAATTCGGAAGCTTGGTTTGCTGGAGACAATCCAGCGAGTCCGGGGCGATGCATGATTTTAAGTTCAATGCTAGATCGAAGTCCGTCCCTCCGCAGGAATCCGGCATGGAGGGTTCGGGAATCCGGACATGAATTGTTTACAACACTGGCAAAGAATTGCCGTATTGCTCCTCTACCACTGCGACGTGGTGGGTGGCCTGGGGAGAGTTAATCTCTCTCAGATCGGTTTTAAGCCCAATCTGGTTGTAGTCCGTAGCGACTCCCAGGGCGGCGATGCGATCCAAGAGCTCGTTAACAGACGAGAGCTCTATTGGATCTCACTGTTCGGCAGCTTTAGGGCTGACGCGAAGATTACTTCCGATGACTTGAGAAGTCATTGCCAAAGCGGCGGCCGGACAGGCGGTCATGAGAAAACCACCAAGCCGGATAGTTTGGCCGGCGGCCAAGGCCCCTCCGGCGAACACTCCGTCTTTGAAGACGGGTGGAGACATCCGCCCTATTGGTGACGACACAGAGGAACTCTCAATGAAAGCACCAATGTCGGTGTCAAAACCGGCGGATCTCGGGTAGGGGGTCCCGAACTGTGCGTCTAGACGGATGGTAACAGGAGACAAGGGACACGATGTTTTACCCAGGTTCGGGCCCTCTCGATGGAGGTAAAACCCTACGTCCTGCTTGATTAATATTGATGATATGGGTAGTACAAGAGTAGATCTACCACGAGATCAAGGAGGCTAAACCCTAGAAGCTAGCCTATGGTATGATTGTTGTAATGTATGTTGTCCTACGGACTAAAGCCTCTCCGGTTTATATAGACACCGGAGAGGGCTAGCGTTACACAGAGTCGGTTACAATGGTAGGAGATCTACATATCCGTATTGCCAAGCTTGCCTTCCACGCCAAGGAAAGTACCATCCGGACACGAGCCGGAGTCTTCAATCTTGTATCTTCGTAGTCTTGGAGTCCGGCGGATAATGATAGTCCGGCTGTCCGGACACCCCCTAGTCCAGGACTCCCTCATCGAGGTTGACTTTCCGCTGTGTCAACTCACCTTCCCGGACGGACAGCTCCTCGGCGGCAAGTCGCTGTTTCTCTTCGGCTTCAGCCTTCTCGAGGAGGAAGGCCTTCCGCGCCTCAACGAGCTGTGCCCTCTCCTCTGCAATAGACCGGAGAGCTTCCTGATTGCGCTCCCGGAGCTCCTCCACGCGCTTCTCAATGTCTGCTCCCGCCTGCGCGACAAGCGATTCCCAGGATTCCACCTTGGCTTGTCGGGCGCGGTAGAGCGACACCAGCTTCCGGAGCAGCTGCTCCTCCTCAGACTCGCCACTGCTGCTGCTCGGCGCGTCAACCAGTGTCATCCCAGCAGAGGCGAGCACTTCCCCATCAAAGGTCTCTCCTTCAACCGGCGCCCTCGAGCTTGAAGCCCAGGGGAGCTTGATGAAGACACCCTCGCCGGCCTTCAAGTAGGCGCCGGGCTGGGGCTCCTCGGAGCCTGGCGCTGCGTCAGCGGCGGAGGGATCGGCGGTCGGCGTAGCGCCTTGCGCTCCTGTGGCCTCAGGGTCGTCACTGCGATCGCCGGACCCCTCGCCAGCTCCTGCGCCAGCGGCCTTGGCGGCCTCTTCGCCGGCGGGATCATCAGCGCCGGCCTCTTCTTCGGTGGCGGCGGCGTCGTCAGTGTTGCCGCGCGCGTTCTCCTCGCCGATGGCCTCGGTCTCCATCGGCTCCGTGGAAGGAGGATCTGAAGACCAAAAGAGGGAGAAAAGTCAAGCAAATATCCAAAAAGAAAATCAAAAAAAGAAGAACCCAAGGGAAGCTTCAAGCAAAGGGAATTACCAGTACTGGGATCCACGGTCATGGGCTCCGCCAACGGAGGATCGCTGGTGCTGCCCCTTGCCGGAGACTCCTCCTTTGCCGGGGACTTCTCCCTTGCCGGAGAATGCTCCCTTGCCGGGGAACCCTCCCTTGGCGGCGTAGTCGAAGCAGATAGTATCTCAGGGGCGGCTTCAGGAGGCTCTTGGTGAGGCTGTTCTGCTCCTACACAGGCAAACCGACAGTCAGATGTCAACAAAGTAGAAAAACACCCATGCGCGCCCAGCAGCGGGAAGTAAAACTATATACTTACGCTGGGGGCTGCGCTGGGGGCTGCTTCGAGGAGTAGTTGCCGGGTCCGACAAGGTCGTCTCGAACGCGCCCTCTGTTGTAACAGCGGGATCGTCCTCGATGACAACCACGGGGACCTTGGCTCTCTTCGCCGCTCTCTGGGCCAGAGTCCTGAAAAAGAAATAGTTCAGAATAAAGCAGATCAGATACAGGACAAAAACAGCAGAAATTGAAGAACTACAAATACAACAAGGAGCTTACTCTTCTTCTTCCTCGTCGGAGCTGAGTGCGGAGAGGTCGAAGTCCGGCCCACCTTCGGCGCGGCGAGGCGGAGGAGTGGGGTCCCTTGGCCGCTTGGCGGGGGCAGTGGCGGTGGTCCGGGAAGACCCCGCTCCAGTTGCCGCTGCGGTCCGAGGCGCTCCCGCGGCAACATGACTTGTCGTGGTGGAGCGCGTCGCGCGGTGCCTCGGCTGCTGGCTCGTTTGCCACCCTACTACATCCTCGGCCTTGCGGAGACGCCTTCTTGGTGGAGATGGGGGCTGCGCTGATGGCTCCACTTGCGACAAGCTGCCTGGAGATGGCAGGCCGCTCGCACCTTCGGCAGGTTCGCCCGACTCGGCTTCAGATTCAGCAAGCGCTTCCTCGCCGTCAAGCCACTCTCGCTCGGCAAGGCTTGCCGCCTCTGCTGCCTCTGCCTCCTCCACGGTGAACCCAAATTCCCCCGCAGCGGCAGCTGCCGCCACCTCTTCCGCTCTGGTGGCGATGCGCTGCATCTCCTCGTCGGTGGTGTCGCGGGTGAGGCTCTTCTGCTCGTCGGCGCGGATCACTACCTCCACCAGGCCGTCGAAGAACTACTGCACGACATCGTCTGCAGGCTCCTGCCAGGTGGGGACGAATCCATGCGAGTCGCACTACGGCATCATTGCGCGGATGCGGTCAAGTGAAGAGTTGTTGCACAACGGAACAACACCCGCCGGCAATCTGAACCACTCGGGATGGTTGGGGTCATGCTTGAACAGCTCCTTGAGCATCGCATCCAGCTCCAAGACAGTGAAATTGAAGTTGAGGCCCGGACGCAGCCTCATGATGTCCGCCGGACCCCCGAACAGCCAGGCGGGTCTCCCCCTCTCCTCCAGAGGGACGATGCAGCGGCGAAGAAAGTCCGCGCCAACAGCGCCTACAGTGAGCCCGACAAGCCTGAGTCTCAAGATCCGGGTGTTGGCGATCTTCGGCTTAGCATCGTCCGCGGCCAGGGCGCTCCAATCATTGCCGCGCACTACTGGGGTTTGGTGCAGGGCAGTAAATGGCTGCGGGTTCTCCTCGACGATCTAGCACCATTCTGCCCTCCACTCATCCCATTTGATGCGGAGCTCCCCCTCCAGATAAGCCTCCTTCTTACCGATTCTTGAGATCCAGGCGATCCCTCTAGATAAGGGCTCTCCTCTCTCGACCCGGGGCATGAAGTAGTGGCGGAAAAGGGCTACGTTTGGGTGGACTCCGACAAAGTTTTCACAGAGATGTGCGAAAACCGCCATGGTCAGGACAGCATTGGGGGTGAAATCAAGGAGGTGGAACCCATAGGTGTTCATGATGTCACATAAGAACTCGGAGAAAGGCGGGCAGAGCCTGCAGTAGAAGAACAGTACGAAGAAGGGGTATCCATTTGGAACCCGTTTCGAAGCAGCGGTGGAGAGTACCTTCGTGCGTGGATTCGCTCGCGTCTCTGTCGACCAGAAGAGGTAGTACCACTCCCTCAGCTCCGCCGCAGCGAGCTCGGGGGGGAAAGTTGCCCGCTCCTTCCGCAGCGCCTCAAGCCGCAGCGCCTCGGCCGACTTCGCGCCCTTCCCGGTTTTCGGAGCCATGGCGGAGGTGGTGTGGTAGATCAAGGGCGTTGGCGGCGACAGCGGCGATGGGGGGCAGAGCACTGCTCTCTTTCGGCTTTGGAAGCGGAGGGGAGCGGCGGAGATTTCGGAGATAGGAACAGCAAATGGCAAAGGTGGGGAAACTGCCCATGTTTTCCCTGCTTATAAAGAGGGACAAGGTGAACGTTACGCCTTTTCCAAATAAAGAACCACCCACGACCTCTCCCACGACGCCCCATTCGACGCGTGCCGTTAGGGGAGAGCGCGGTGGATACGGAGTGAGATAAGGTGTGGACTCAGCCCGCGCGTGCCCGTGCACTGTTTTGGGCCTGGCCCAATAGCGCTCGGCACCGCGTGTGGCCCAGGCCCGGGGGCTCCTATCGGTGTACTAAAGTAGGGGTACCTTAGTATCCCGAACTTGTGCACGGGCAGTCGCAGCGCCCCGCGGCAAGGCTTGTCGGGTGCCCGCCAAGGTCCTCCGTGGTTCCTTTTGGAGCCATTCAAGAACAAAGTGTTCAAGCCGAGAAGACAAGGCCCTGGCAAGAGGAGCTTGCCTGGAAGGACAAGGCCCCGGCAAGAGGAGCTTGCCGGGAAGGCCAACCAAGGCATCTCAAGAAACTTGCCGCGACGCGCTACGCGTCCCGGCAAGACCCGGCAAGCGACAAGCTTCCGGACGCGACAAGACAACGGCCGCGGCAAGGCACTTGCCGCGGCAGGATGCCACTCTGTACCTATGCTCCAGCGCATCCGTCAACGTGTCGCCCTGGGACCGTTCCAGGCGCGCGTGGCGAGAGGTTGTGCAGCCGAGCGGTGCGAGGTGGCAGGCGGAGATGACAAGATCGCCATCGTGGAAAGCAGTGGCGCCCCTAACGGTCACTTTTCTGCACTGTTTCGTCGACACAGACGGGCATTTAATGCTTTTGTCCCCTGCCGTCAGGGTTAGGTATGATACACTATGCAAGTAGGTATACCTACCGCACCTCTTTTCCATTTTTACCCTTTGCATGCGTTGCCACCTATTGGTGACCCCTTGACCATATAAAAGGAGGCCCATGCGCAGCGTAGAAGGGGTTCGAAACTAGAAAACACTGACGCTCGGTCTTGTAGCTCTAAACGCTCCCGAGCAAGAACACAATATAATCCGACAAGCGGCAGTAGGAGTATTATCTCTCCGGAGAGCTCCGAAGCTGGGTAAAACCGCTCGTGTGCTTTGCCTCGATCCGCTCTTTGTGTGATCTCCGCCCCCCGCCGGACCGAACAGGGGCCCTGCCCCATAGGTGTTCATTCCCACGACATTGATGTTTTGTCTTTCATGTGTATATTTATGCAATTATGCTATGAGGTAGTTTTGCACATGAACATGCTCTTCATCATGCCTACTTGCTTCTGGAATTAAGCTCCTGCCATGATATGTTTTATTTTGAGTTAAACAAGCTTGTTAACATGCCAACATGAATCTGTTTATGCCATGCTCTGCTAACGAAACTTGCTGTGTTTACATGGGTGCCATCATATCTTCTGGTCCTTTTTGGCTCATGGTCAGTAAGGGACTTTTGTTCTATGCTTTGAGTAGAATCATGTCATGCCTTGTTTCGCTATTATAAGTTCCTGTAGTATGTTGATTGCTTGCTCTGAATATTGCTACCTGATGCTGTTTATGCCATGTCCAACCTGATATCTTTTGCACTTTTGCCATACTTGTTTGAACCTGCTATGGTGTGATTTAGCCGTAGCTCAGTGTTCCTCTTTTGTCAAGCATCTCCTGTAGATCACTACCATATGCTTTGTTTTTATGTTGGGGTGCTGTATCATAGTTTCTTGCTGCATGCTAAGTAGCATCGTGCTGTTAATCGCAGATTTGTGTCATTCTTGTTTTGCTTGCCATTTGCAAACCGTGCGTCTGATTCCGGTGATCTTTATATCGATTTCAACCGAAATCATCTCATCTTTCCAGCGGCATACTTGGTTTGCCAAGTTGATGCCTTGTTCATCATTTCCCTTCCAGAGCACGCATATGCATTGCATATCACATCTCGCAATCATGTCATGTATTGCATCATGTTGCTTGTGCAGTGCACCGTGATTTATTGTGTTCCATTGCTTGAATTCTTGATTTGGGTAGAGCCAGGGGACGAGTACGTGCACGAGGAACCTGTTGAGTATGCTAACGAGGATCAAGCCTTCGACAACTCTGAGAACTTTGCAGGCAAGATGACCATACCTTCGATATCACTTCTATCTTTGCTTTGCTAGTTGCTCGCTCTATCGTTATGTTAGCTCTACCTGCCTTTGTTTATCATGCCTCCCATATTGCCATGTCAAGCCTCTAACCATCCTGTCCTAGCAAACCGTTGTTTGGCTATGCCACCGCTTTTGCTCAGCCCCTCTTATAGCGTTGCTAGTTGTAGGTGAAGATGATGTTCGTTCCTTGTTGGAACATGGATATTTTGGGATATCACAATATCTCTTGTTTAATTAATGCACCTTATATACTTGGTAAAGGGTGGAAGGCTCGACCTTATGCCTGGTGTCTTGTTCCACTCTTGCCGCCCTAGTTTCCATCATACCGGTTCTATGTTCCTTGATTTTGCATTCCTTACGCGGTTGGGTGATTTATGGGACCCCCTTGACAGTTCGCTTTGAATAAAACTCCTCCAGCAAGGCCCAACCTTGGTTTTACCATTTGCCACCTAAGCCTTCTTCCCTTGGGTTTTCGCGAGCCCGAGGGTCATCTTTATTTTAACCCCCCCGGGCCAGTGCTCGTTCGAGTGTTGGTCCAAACTAGAGCCACTTGCAGCGCCACCTCGGGGAAACTTGAGGGATGGTTTTAGTTGTACGTTGTGTTCATCCGGTGTGCCCTGAGAACGAGATATGTGCAGATCCTATCGGGATTTGTCGGCGCATCGGGCGGTCTTGCTGGTCTTGTTTTACCATTGTCGAAATGTCTTGCGAACCGGGATTCCGAGACTGATCGGGTCTTCCCGGGAGAAGGTATATCCTTCGTTGGCCGTGAGAGCTTATGATGGGCTAAGTTGGGACACCCCTGTAGGGTATATTATCTTTCGAAAGTCGTGCCCGCGGTTATGAGGCATATGCGAATTTGTTAATGTCCGATTGTAGAGAAGTTGACACTTGACTTCATTAAAATGCATAAACCGCGTGTGTAGCCGTGATGGTCTCTTCTCGGCAGAGTCCGGGAAGTGAACTCGGTTTGGGTTATATATGTACGTAAGTAGTTTCAGGATCACTTCTTGATCACTTCCAGCTTCTCGACCGGTGCGTTGCTTCTCTTATCGCTCTCACTTGCGTATGTTAGCCACCATATATGCTTAGTGCTTGCGGCAGCTCCACCATATTACCCCTTTTCCTACCTATGAGCTTAAATAGTCTTGATCTCGCGGGTGTGAGATTGCTGAGTCCCCGTGGCTCACAGATTCTACCAAAACAGATGCAGGTGCCGAGGAAACCAGCGCAAATGGCGCAACCGAGCTCAAGTGGGAGTTTGATGAGGACCTTGGTCGTTACTATGTTTCGTTTCCAGATGATCAGTAGCGGAGCCCAGTCGGGACGATCGGGGATCTAGCATTTGGGGTTATCTTCTGTTTATTTGGATTTGACCGTAGTCGGTCTATGAGTGTATTTTGAATTATGTATGGATCTTATTTATGTATTGTGTGAAGTGGCGATTGTAAACCAACTCTCTTTATCCCATTCTTGTTCATTACATGGGATTGTGTGAAGATGACCCTTCTTGCGACAAAACCACCATGCGGTTATGCCTCTAAGTCGTGCTTCGACACGTGGGAGATATAGCCGCATCGTGGGCGTTACAAACTCGCTCTCCCGCTTTCGTATCCCCCCCAATCCCCCCCGCTCCCCGGTCTTCCTCACTCATCCAGAAAACCCCCGCTCACCTTCTTCCTCACTCGTACAGAAAACGCCTGCTCCTCTTCTTCCACTCCTACAGAAATCCCCATCCCTCTTTCTTCCCTACTCGCACTGCCACTAGGCTCGTCTCTAGATACTCTGCTCAAACCCGTGAGCTTGGCGCGTCGCCCACAAGGAAAATGGAGTTGGCTAGCCCCAGCGCCAAGAAGATGAGGCTCCCGCCAGCGGTGACGCCGGTTGTAGATCCCGCACCCGGTAGCGCGGGAAGAAGCGTCGGGCCCTCCCACCCGGATCTGAGGAAGCGGTAGAATCTCTGGTGGACCGCATCAACGATCTCCCGGACGTCATCCTTGAGGAGATCATCTCGTTTCTCCCCACCAAGGATTGCTGCCGCACACAAGTCCTCTCAACTCGGTGGCGCCCTCTATGGCGCACCGCGCCCCTCAATCTCGACCGTCATCAGATAACTGTCCTTCCTGAATTTGATATCCTCAGAGTCATCATCTCTTCTCACCAGCAGGGCCCCGTTCAATGCCTTTGCATCCCGACACGCTACCTGCTGTCCATACCCGGCAAGGTGGACGCTTGGCTGACATTCCCTGAATTCGGAAAACTCTAGCAGTTTGAGTTGTACCATTACCACAAAAGTTTCATACCACGAACAGACCAAGAATTCGTGCCCACACCACCGTTGTCCATCTCGCAGTTTTCCTCCTCTCTCCACACCACCACCTTCGCCCGGTCCCATCTACCAGACGATCTGGTACAAATGCTTCGACTCCCACTGCTAAAAAAACTTTCGCTTGTGCCTCACCGCACACCATCATCCACTCCAGTTGCCCTGTCCTGGAGCGCTTTCTGATTGTTTTGGGAATAGAAATCCGTATCAGTTGTCTCCAAATAAAGTCGCCTCACCTTAAAGGCATTGGAATTTGTTTTGAAGGACATCAGTTCATCATCAAAGATGCCCCTTCACTTGAAAGGTTGCTCCTTGATAATTGTTATACACCTTCACAAATAATTGTCGTCTCTGTGCCCAAACTGGAGACCTCGGGTGTAATTCGTGACCCGTTTAATAATCACAAGGAGTTGGTGTTTGGCTCCTCACTTTTTCAGGTACCGTATATTATCATCTACACATTTGTAATCATATGCTGCATTTTTCATTTGTGCGCATAAGTTTTATATCATCTTGGAGTACACTTTGGGTACTAATATTATGTTATATGCTCAATGAAGAGTTCATGCATTGATAGCCTATCAATGTTGTTGGATTCTGTCGAGATCATATATATCAGAATGTATAGTTTTGATCTGGACATAATTATTGGCAAGCTGTGATGCTTTCGATCTCTGGAGAATTTATACATAGAGGTGATGATTTCATGGACATTGAAAGCCCGTATATATTGTATTAGAATTAACTGTTCAGTTGTCGTTCTTTCGACATACTCTTTTTTCAGACCTTAACTATTTTCAATCTTCATGTCTACTTAGGTAGAACCACATGGAGAAAACATATAACCAATCGGTGGCGTAATAAGCACAAGAATTTTCTCAGTTCTCATGACATTCGTTTGAGGACAATAACGCTGGAACGATATGGATCCAACCAGGTAAACGGAAGCTTTGTCACATTCTTCCTGTTGAATGCGAGGTTACTATTGTCCATGAGGCTTAATTTTTACCACAAGAGATTTCTCACGGACGGACATGTTGAACAGCAATAAAAGAAGTTTCAGGTGGACACATGGGCTTCTAAACGTGCTCGGCTTCTATTTACAGCAAGTTGTAGTCATCCTGAAATAATTTTTTTTGCACAGGATGTTGATTTTATGGATCAGACCGATCCATTTGTTTGTGACTGCGAACAAGAGTGGTTGGGTTAGATGTTACTGTCATGTTCAATTTGGGTTTTGTCTAAAAATTTGATGAACAATTAATCCTTGGGCTTTTTGTACCATTTGTATGCTTGAGTTACATGTTGTTGCCCTCGTACTCCCCTCCACCTGCCACTACACTGCCGCATCTTCCACGGCTGCTGTTCGTTCCTGTCCGAGGCCTCGCCGTTGTTCTCCGCCTTGGTTCGCTTGTTGTGCTCACCGCCGTCTGGCATTGTCAACATGGTCAACAACCAAGAGCAATCAGGAGATGACTGTACGTGGAGAGGATGACAGAAGGGACCCACTAGGGTCATTGCATTTGGCAAGCAGGTGCCTCGTTATTACAAGCCAAAAAAAATACTTCCTCCTAATTGTTTGACAACTAGGTACCACGCCATTGTCAATGTAGTCAATAAACGAGAAAATTACACAACGAGCGGATAACACCAGGGACCCAGTAGCTCGCCTAGTTGTTTTTTGTTTTAGAGATGGAGCTCAACTGCGCGCTGGGCGGGGGCTGTGGCCCATCTAGCCCACGCTTACGCTTTTATTAAGCACATGACGAGCCCAGTTGATATATTTTTTCTTTATGAAATTGGCTAGCCCAGTTCTTTTTTTTGGAGAATACCAAAACCGAGGCCTACTTGCCTTTCTTAGCCCTGCTGGGCTGCAAATCTTTTAAGACAAGGAGGGATGTAAGTATTAAGAAATGGGCTTCCCCAGAAAATGGGCTATAAGTTGTAAGAAATGGGCTGTAAATTTTTAAACCAAAGCTAACCGGCAATTGCATTAAAATATCATTTTTCAGGATTTGTCTACTCTCTACTCTTATAAAAACCAAAGCCAACTCACAATTACATTAAAAATATCATCTTTTCTCCCACAAGATAAACTACTCAGACAAATGCATCTTCATGTTCCGTGCAACGAACAAGCATCTTGCTAGTTAAGATTCTAAATTTCATTCTTTTTTGCGGAGAATTGTTTTTTGAATTTTATTTTGATATAATTTTTTGAAAATCATTTTTAACCTGACTCGAAATTTCATGATTAAAAGAGTTCGGACCCCACCGAAATATGCAAAATTTCATTGAATTTTTTAACAGTGCCCAGAATATAAGGTCTGTAATGCTAATAAAAAGAATATGGGCTTCAAATATCCTTAAGAATTAGAAAATGTGCTGTAAATTATTGAAAATAATGGCTAATGGGCTGTATGCTGTTTTCCACAGATTTGGATGCTGGCTTCTGGGCCTACTAGGTTGACGATGACGCTGTCCTAATTTTTTTTGACGGGTACACAAGGCTTTGTCAACTTAGTCAACACACAACACTGACTATTGGATGTCCATCCAACGGCCGCCGTGCTTCTTCAATCTCTGATCTTCCTGCTCCAGCCGCCCAAACCAGCGCCGGCGGGACTGCCTGCTCCCTCCTCACATGGCTGGCTGTGCTGTCGCCAGGCCATCCCTCTAACCACCCGCACATCCTGTTATTTTCCGGCGACGTCAGCCTCACCCCGTAGCCGACCAGTCAGCGCTCGTACTCCCCTCAGCATGGGCATCTGCTGCGGTGGCTTTGCCGGCTTCGAGTGGTTCTCTTCCTAGGCCTCGCCCTCATCCATCGCGTTTGTGCTCTCGGCGCGGCGAGGTCAACATGGTCAACAAACAACAACCATCGGAAGAGGCTGATAGTAGGCGCCCACACAGGGAAATGCTTCCTTATTACGCGCAAAATAATGATTCCTCCACCTTATAGCTGGGACCCACCGGAAGGGCCTCTGTATTTCGTGAAAAAACGGTCCCCCCACTGTTAGCTCGGACCCACCGGAAGTGCCTCCTTATTACGCACAAAAAAATGAATACTCCCCGTGCTAGATGGGACTCACGTTGGTGGGAGGCTGACTTGTGGGCCTACTAAGTTGACGGGGACGGAGGGCTTTGTCAACTTAGTTAATATGAACGGTTCTAGCTCTAGTGATCGTATGATGTCCATCCAATGTCCGTAGGGCTTCTTCAACCTTTGGTCTTCGTGCTCCAGCCGCCCAAAGCAGCGCCGGTCGTGCCGCATGCTCCTGCCTCCCGTGGCCGGCTGTGATGCCGTGGAGGCCTCACCGCCCCCTACTACTCCCACCGCTGGCCAGGCCATCCCCCTACTCACCCACACCCCCTGTTATTCTGCACCGACGGCAGCCTCACACCGCACCTGAACCAGTGAACCCTCATACTCCTCTTCGCATGGGCATCCACTGCTGCGTCTTCCCCGGCTCCGCGTCGTCCCCTTCCTAGGCCTCGCCGTCGTCCACCACCGTGGTGCTCTCAGCACAGCATGGTCAATGTGGTCAATGACCGACTTCCATCGGAAGAGTACTGTACGTGGAGAGGCTGACAGCTGGGTCCACAACAGCCTCAAGGAAGTGCCTCCTTATTACGTGCAAAATAATTATTCCTCCACTAGACAGCGGGGACCCACTGGACGGGCCACCGTATTTCACAAAAAAATGATTCGTCCCCTGACTGCTGGGACCCAGCAGCTACATCTTCACACGCAAGGAAGTGCACCCGGGCAATAGAAAAAAAACGATTCGCCCCCCTAACTGCCGGGACCCACCAGCTACATCGTCGCACGCAAGGAAGTGCCTGACAGTCGGGACCCACCTGGTCGAAACATACGTAGCGTTGTCATTTTGGTCGCGAATGTGTACGTACATACTGGTGGATGTAGAGGCGCGCACGTGGCATGTAGAAATATGTACAACGGCCAATGTGCAAGAAAGAAAATACGGCCATGTATGTACAAACGAGCAGGGTCTCGAATGCCTACTCGCGCATATATACGTACGGCCAGGGCTCGTGTACATAGCTGGGTCGGAACGGAGAAACAGCGTCGTCGTCGTGTTCATGGGGAGCCAACCGGCTAGGTCGGAACGGAATGCGTCGTCGTGTTCATCGGGAAGGCTTGGATGGAACAGGCGATGGAAACGAGGCCGGGCGTACTGCAGAACGGAGGATACGGCCTTGTGTTCGACCGGCCACGTTCGAAACAGGATCCTGTTCATCGGGAGGGGTCTGGCGTACCACAAAACGGAGGAAACGAACTAGTGTTGGACCTCCTACGGTCGAAATAGGGTCCTGTTCATCGGGAGGGGTGTGGCGTACCGTAAAATGGACGAAACAGACTTGTGTTGAAGCGCTACGGTCGAAACGGGGGTCCTGTTCATCGGGAAGGGTGTGGCGTACCGCAAAACGAGAATCCACGGGATACTGTTCATCTCCACCGTCGACCTCCTCCAGCCTCCACGGGCTACTATTCATCCACTGTTGACCTCCTCCAGCCTCCACCTACGACTGTTCATCCACGGGCTCATGTTCATCCAGCCTTCACAGCGTGCTACTCCACCAGCTACTGTTCAACCACCCCTCTCCACGGGCTCCTGTTCAACCACCCCTCTCCACGGGCTCCTGTTCAACCACCCCTCCACGGACTACTGTTAATCCACCCCTCCACCATCTACTATTCATCCAGCCCTCCACGGGGTCGTCCTGTTCATCCAACCCTCCACGGGGGTCCTGTTCATCCAGCCCCAATCGACTCAATTGATCGGGGTCCTGTTCATCCAGAGGCAACACCACGGGGTCCTGTTCATCCACCCCCACCGCTCACTGTTCATCCACCCCCCCCAACGCTCACTGTTCATCCAAACCCCCCTGTAACACTCACTATTCATCCAGAGGTAGCATCGATCGGCTTCAGTAAGCAGCAGTAGCGAAGGAATCGCTCGATCGCTCGGGTTGAGTAATGCGTAGCCTGCAGTGCAATCGCTCAGGTTCAGTTAGGCGACGCCTCGCTCGGGTTCAGGTAGAGCCGAACACCTCGCACACACGCGCGTACGTGTATGAGAGAAACGCGCATCACTCGGCCCCCGACCACCCACCGTAACCGGGAACTCCCCGAAATTTTCCTCGCCCTCGCTTCTACCACGTTTTTTTCCGTCATGGATAGCCCAAAGAATGTCATGCAGCTGCCTCTCCCGCCCGCCCATGACGAAAAGCCCATTTTCTATCATGATTATTTGTCATAGAAGTAGGAGCCCACAACATCTATGATGATACCGGGTTTTGTCAAAATTAGCGTCATAGAAGTGTCATAAGTATGACAGCAAAATTTTCCGTTCGTCCCAAAATGTCACGGTGTGTCTTTTTTTGTAGTTCTTGTGGTCTAGGTGCAACTAGTATTGGTGTAGAGGAGAGGTATTTTTTCAAATCCTGCAGCGCTACTTCGGCCTCTGGGGACCACTTAATTGGGCTTGCCTTTTTCAAGATTTTGAAAAAGGGAAGGGCACGCTCAGCAGACTGGGAGATGAATCTGCTCATGGCGGCAACGCAGCCAGTGAGCCGACGCACATCCTTGATCCGCTTGGGTGCCTCAATCTGCTCGATAGCCTTGACATTGTTTGGGTTCGCCTAGATCCCACGCTATGATGCAAAGAACCCGAGAAGTTTGCCGGACGGAACACCGAAGACACACTTCTCAGGGTTCAACTTGAGGTTGATCTTGCTCAGATTTGCAAATGTCTCTTCTAAATCTTGTAAAAGTGTCACCCTGTCCTTGGTTTTGGCCACTATGTCATCCATATAAGATTCCATATTTCTATGTAGCTAGGGATCAAAACCAATTTGGACTGCTCTTGCAAATGTTGAGCCAGCACTCTTCAACCCGAAAGGCATCCATAAAAAGCAATACGTACCACATGGGGTGATGAATGCTGTCTTGTCTTCGTCTTCTCTTGTCATGAAGATCTGGTGGTATCCTGAGTAGGCCTCAAGGAACAATAATAGATCACACCCAGCCATGGAGTCAACAATCTAGTCAATGCGCGGCAATGGGAAGGGGTCCTTAGGACAAGCCTTATTGATATCTATGTAGTCAATACACAGAATCCACTTAGCGTTTGCCTTGCGCACGACCACCGGATTGGCCAACCACGTCGGATGGAGCACTCCTCTCACCAAACCCGCCGCTTCTAACTTCCTGATCTCCTCTGTGATGAACTCCTGTTTTCCAAAGCTTTCTTCCTGACCTTATGGTTGACGGGTCGCGCATGAGGACAAACAGCAAGATGGTGCTCAATCACCTCCCTAGGAACACCGGGGATGTTGGATGCTTGCCATGCAAACACATCGACATTCGCCCACAGGAAGGCGACAAGCGCGCTTTCCTATTTGCTATCAAGGGAGGAGCTTATGGTGAAAGCCCCTTCCGTGCCGTCCTCCTTGACAGACACCTTCTCGGTCTCTGGTGGTGCAGCTCTAGATTTCTTGCTCTTGCCGATGGAGCTCTCTGGCACGTCCTCGATGGGAGCACAACACTCCGAAGAGGTGCACTTGCCGGAGTGGGTATGAGAGGTCTTGTCGGTCTTCTTCTCCCCCCCCCCCCACGGAGCTTCAGCGGCAGGAGAAAGTGCCTTGCCGGCAGTCGCTGCAACTGCTTCTAGGTAGAGTTTGTCAGCACAGATTAGTGCATCCTTCTTGTCGCAGGAGACGGCGATGATGGTCATTGGCCCAGGCATCTTCAGCGTGTTGTAGGTGTAATGCGACGCTGCCATAAACTTGGCAAGTGCCAGGCGGACGAGGATCCCGTTGTAGGGAAAGGGGATCTCGGCTACATCAAAGACAATCCTCTCCGTCCTGTAGTTCAACTCACCTTCGAACGTCACAGGCAGCGTGACTTTACCCTTTGGCTAACTCCTTCCCGGGTTGACCCCTTGAAACGTGCCCGTCTCCTCGAGGTCTCCATCAGGAATCTACATCCTTTCGATCACAACGGGTGAGATCAAGTTCAGACCGGCCCTGCCATCAACTAGCATCTTTTCACCTTGATGTTGAGTATCGTTGGTGAAACCAACAATGGCAAACACCCGACCACAGTCGTGCGATCAGGGTGGTCCTCGGCATAAAAAATGATAGGCGTGCTGGACCACTTCAGCGGCTTTTGAGCATCGAGCGATGGTTCCGCTGCCGTGATCTCACGCACCCACTTCTTGAGCTGGCAGTGAGAAGTATGCAGCGAGGTGCCACCGTCGACACACATGGCCTCCGTAGCTTTCTAAAACTCTTGCTCGCCGAACTCGTCGTCCTCGTCACGACCGTCGTCTTCCTGCTTTTTATCGTGGCCCCGAGCGGGCCTCTCTTACTGGTTATCCTTGCCGCGGCAGCCTCCTTGGCCGTCACGCTTCTTGCCGGATCCTTCCGCACCATCCCGACCCTTCTCCTTGTCCCGCCTCTCATACTCCCCTTTTTGCTTTTCAGCAAGCAGCTCGACTTGTTGGCAGTTCTGGAGGTCATGGCCCTTGGTGCAGTGGATCTTGAAATACTGCTTGTCGGAGCCCCCTAGCTTGTCGGCAGCCGCCAAGGCCCGACAAGCGGTGCACCTGGCAATCTCCTTGCCAGGGTCATCTGCCTTGGTCTTCTTGGCCGCACCGGCGTCGTCGGATCCCTCGACGCTTCCTGTTATGGTACCAGCCCTTTTTTGTCGGGGCGGCGGTGTCTTCGTCCGTAGAGTCGGTTTTCGCACCGGCGTCCTTGCCGGGGTATTTCCTTCCCTCTTCAGCTCGGGTGCATCTATCGGCCAGAACATAAAGTTCGGCCACATCTTTAACCTTGTTCATCGCCAGCTCTTCACGCATCTTGCAGTTGCGCACATTCTGATGGAATGCGCTGAATACGGCGGCGGGATGAACCTCTGTATGTACTTGCGCAGGTTTTCACCTTCCTTCTGGGGAATGATATGCAAATCGCTGGCCTGGCAATGAGCTTGGTGGCCTCCAGTGAAGGCACCAACGAACTCATGACATAGATCCGACCAAGAAGAAATGGAATCCACCGGCAAGTGCATCAACCAAGACATGACATTGGGTTTCAGTGCCAATGGGAAGTAACTGGCAAGCACCTTGTCGTCGCGAGCTCCAGCGGCTTGCATCGCGATGGTGTAGATGTTGAGGAACTCCGACGAGTGGGTCTTGCCGTTGTACTTCTCACCGACGTCGGGCTTGAACATGCGGTGGAACAACCATTAGAACTGCCGCAGCTCACGGGTAAAGGCCGGGCAACCCACCTCGTAGGGTAGGCCATCGGAGCCTCCCGGCACAGGGTGGTCCATAGTGGGCCCTGCCCACCTATCTGACTGGTTGTGTGCATCGCGCCGACGCTTGATGGTGGTTCGAGCGTCTTCATGGGCTTGCTCCCGAAGAACATGGCGCTGATTGCAGTGGGTCCGTGGGTCGGACGATGCTATGGAAATGTTCTCACAAGCGTCATCACGATGGACCGGCACCCGCGGCAACTGGCTTGGGGGAGGAGAGTGCACCGTAGCTGCAACACATCCGGTCCTTCTACCGCTAGCGTGTGGTGGCTCGACAGAGCATTGGCCCGAGGTCCCCGCTGGTCGCGGTTCATCTTTGTTGGCGACACCGACAAGGCTCCGGATGGTGGCTCTCCACTCGTCGAGCTTATCCGCGGCAGGAGGAAGTCGAGGAGCAGCTGCGCATGCGCCAAAGCTTCTGCTGGCGTGGGTGGCGGCGAAAGCTACGTGGACTGTGATGCGCTCCGACTCCTAACCATGTTAGAAGGAGCTCCATCACGGCCCTGCGGACGTGCGCCATTTCCGCCAAGACTTCGGCTGGCATGCTGGCCTCCTTCATACCGCGAATGATGCACATGACTCTTCCCATGGCGGCGTCCGGGGTCACCAGCATGGTGACGCTGCTCGTCGCGCACACCCTAGGAAGAGTGTGTCGTGGGCGCCGGTGTAGGCGTCTTGGAGGTCGCTACGCCACCCGTGGGTGGCACGGCACCACCCTTGGAGGTCCCGGCGCCGCCTATGGGGGCCCAGCTCCGTCTTTGGATTTGGCGGCGTGCGTCCCGTCGTCTCGCGCATGAACGACGCCGCTCGCCAGACTTTGACTACGAGAGCGATGTTCGTGTTCGCGGGCCACGCCTCGGGTTCTGTCCCCAACCGCCCCGCTGCTCGCCCGCACCGGTATGGGCCGTCCGGCTCCGGATGAACCGATCACCGTGGTTGTCTTCTTTTTGTGAGCCATGGCGATGAAGAACTGCTAGGCTAACTGTTAGACCGGATTTTCACAACTACGCCCCCTACCTGGCGCACCAAAGATGTCTGGGGAAATCGACACCTATGGGGTCACTGGGATCCCTTCTACAGTTGGCGGGCGCAGGGTTGTGCAAAGAGTGGGTCTGTCAGGAAGCACAAAGATCGTTTACCTAGGTTCGGGCCGCGAGGATGTGTAAAACCCTAGTCTTTCTTTGGTGTATGTATTTGAGTGTTCTTGAATTCTTGAGCTAGCTACGGTGGATGATTAGCCCAAAAGATCCGAATCCTCCCCCTGGTCGCCTCGGGCCTCCTTTTATAGACGAAAGCGGTTGCCACAATGGCACACAGGAGGTGGAAAGGTATACAGTTGATGAGTCTATCCCCTGGCACCGTCAGACAAATGCAATTAAGGTGCTGCCGACGTGCCCCTCTCTCTTTATCAGGGACGGTAAGGAAGCTCGTCCCGGCTATCGCCGCGTCGCCTGGCTTCGACACGCATCCGAGCTGACGCGGCACTATAGTGCCACGTTGGCTGGCTGCTTGGCTGGCGCGGTGGTGGAGTCTTCCCGAAGATCTGCATGCCACTACGCAAGTGCTTGGTGAGTCGGTCGTGGAGGCCGCTCATCGCCACAAAGGTGCCTGCCATGCTGGTTGAGCTGGTAGCTGCATGGGGACGGCGGTGGAGCCTTGGCAGACGCAGGCCTGGCTATAGTCCGGTAGGTGTTTTCGGCAAGGGCCTTGCCGGGGCCCCGGCAAGGGTCTTGCCGTGGCATCGTGGTCTTCCCCAGCAAGCGTCTTGCCGGGGGTCTCATGGATTTCCACGGCTAGGATCCCACTGAGGATCGTCGTCTTCTGGTCCTCATCTGATCTCGTGTGTTTATGATCTTGACAAAGATCTGCATGCCACCATGGAGGTGCCTCCCGAGCCTTGGTTCCAATGTGGTTGTTGGCAGTGTTGGAACCCTTGGGCTCAAAGGTGGCTCGCTCTGCTGGTGTTGGGCAAGCTGCCCTAGCAGGGCTCTTGCCGGGGCCGCGGAGGCCGCTGAGGGAGTCCTGGATTAGGGGGTCCTCGGACAGCCGGACTATATGCTTTGGTCGGACTGTTGGACTATGAAGATACAAGATTGAAGAATTCTTCCTGTGTCCGGGTGGGACTCTCCTTTGCGTGGAAGGCTGTTAGGACCCCGACTCAATGCAACACCGATCTAGCACGTAACACCTCATATCACTTTGCGGCCTCACGCACGGTATTTCCACGGGTGTCGTCTTACCAGGCCCGGGACCGTTTGCGCCTTTTGGAACACATATATGATAGTGTCGCTAGCATCCATATGACAAGGAGCCTGGGCTCACATGACTAGTCGTGAACCCAAAGTGGCACTAACTTACAGGGACAGGCATACATGACCCTGCAACGAACGTGTCGGTCATCAGCGAGTGATTCCGGGCTGTAGCAACTGGGCTAGCAGGACTCCGGTAAACCGGGCTGTAGCAACTGGGCTAGCAGGACTCCGGTAAACCGGGCTGTAGCAGGCTAACAGGACTCCGGTAGACACCGCGTGACATTTCCCCGAAGGGACAGACACAGGAACGAAGAAGGACACATGCCGGCCAGCCTAAGTGTACCGGAGCAGTAGCAAGCTACCAGGGCTTAGTGGAAGCACTAGGAGACATTTCCCGGTAAGAGAGGCTACCAAGGATAAACAACTAGATAGTCAGAACCCACACATACCAAGCATTTCAATAACATACACACAATATGCTCGATATGTGCAAATACAACATGGCATCACAGCATGACTCTACAACTGAAGTATTTTATTCAATAGGCTCCGAGGAGCGAGATATTACAAACATGGGTCTCATGACCCAACACTCAGAGCATACAAGTCAAAGCACAAGCGGAAGATTAACATGTCTGAGTACAGACATCTACAAATGAAAAAGGCTGAGAAGCCTGTCTATCTACTAGATCCTGCCGAGGGCACAAGATCGTAGCTGAGGTAACAAGCTAAACGTCGAAGTCCACATGGAACTACTAGTGAGACTGAAGTCTCTCTGCAAAACATAAAATAGGCAAACGTGAGTACAAATGTACCCAGGAAGACTTACATCAGAACTATCTATGTATGCATCATTATCAA
This sequence comes from Triticum timopheevii, assembly GCA_963921465.1. Classification (NCBI taxonomy): domain Eukaryota; kingdom Viridiplantae; phylum Streptophyta; class Magnoliopsida; order Poales; family Poaceae; genus Triticum; species Triticum timopheevii. The sequence goes on along the minus strand of OY997270.1, from coordinate 273,861,529 downwards.
CAAAGGGGGATGGTGGAGTTTAACTGCAGCAAGCCAGCTTTGACTCAGTGGCTGTCCTGAACTACGACTGCAAGTAACTCTTTTGAGTTGGCGCACATGAGTCCACATATTCACTATATCAATACACCACTATGGATCCGCTCCCGTGTCCCTACGAGAACGCCATCCATAGCACTCACGCTTATCTTGCGCATTTTAGGGTATCCACTTTCACTTGTCTATGAACTGTACATGCAACCCAGAAGTCCTTTACCACGGATGTGGCTATTCGAATAGATGATGTTAACCCTGCAGGGGTGTACTTCTTCACACACGCTCTCGCCACTTACCGCCATGTACACGTTATGTATCTCGGCAACCTTCAAGCGGAAGCCTGGCGAGGGTGTCGGCCATGACCTGACTAACCACACAAGTCTCTCGTCCAGGTTTATCGCCTATTCGGGTTCCATCCGCAAGGAGATCCGGCCGGGGTGTCGCTCACGACCCCAAACAATGTGAGCAGGGTTCCCAAGCCCACCATCCGGGTGCCACTTGGTACACCGTGCCACTGTGCCTAGTCTGTCCCAAGCCCACCTGTACCGGGTGCCACTAGGTAGACTACTAACACTACCTACAAACACCAGAAACTAGTTGTGACTCCTGGACAGAGATCAAGTCGGTTAATAAGTCGAGAGAGTCAATTAAGGATCCCAACGTGTGGTAGTAGCTGTTCATGGATCACAAACACAGAACTCAGTTCCTGAGGACGGTTTCAATGAGACAACCCACCATGTACTCCTACATGGCCTCTCACCGCTACCTTTACCAAATCGTGTTCACACACTTAGCTCACAAATAGTAGGACATGTTCATCACCATTCCAATTCATCCCTGATGAATCAGACTTGACACAACTGTAAGCATAGCAGGCATGACAAACAAGCATGAATGAGTAGGCACATCAGGGCTCAAACAACTCCTACTCATGCTAGTGGGTTTCATCTATTTACTATGGCAATGACAGGTCATGCAGAGGATAAAGGGGTTCAACTACCGCAGCAAGTAGCAGATGTATCGCTGTTGTCCTAATGTAGTAAAAGAGAGCAGGAGTGAGAGAGTGGGATTGTATCAGAATGAACAAGGGGGTTTTGGTTGCCTAGCACTTCTGAAGATAATATAGTTTCTTCATCGGTGTCATCGAACTCATCATCGAAACCACGTCTATCGAGAGGGAACAAATACCGGCAACACAGAAGGAAACACAATCAATGCAATGCAACAATTATGATGCATGATCATGACAATATGTTGTGATTTGAGCTCATGCAACTAGCAATGATTTGAATGGAGTTGGTTTGAACACTAGGTTCAAATTCAAACTCCACATGGGACATTTAAAAAGCCATTTATTCAAATTGTCATAAACAATGGCTGTAAGTTGTTCAAACATGAATGAAAATGCCATAAACAGATTCTTTGGATATTTTTGATAATTTTTCATATATAAATCTTTTAAATCTGAGTTATAGATTTGTTTCTATGATTTTTAGAAGTTTTAACTATTTTCTGGAATTTCCTGGTTATTTTAAATTAGACTAAAACCAGAAAATAGTTTACTGCATCAGCATGAGATCATGTTGACGTCAGCATGTCAACGGGCGGCCCAGGTCAAACTGACCAGTGGGCATGCGTGTCAGTTACTAACCTAACTAACTGGGTTAATTAGCGTTTTAACTTAAGCTAACCTAGATTAATTAGGCGGGCTGGTCCCGCATGTCAGTGACTCAGGGGAGGTCAAACCCCATGGTTAGTGGGTCAAACCCGCCGGCGGCTCGACGCCGGCGACTACAGACGCGGCGGAGGGGCTCGGGAAATGCCCTCCGGTGACCAAAACAGTGGCGGCAATCATCTACGTGGAGCTGGGACGCGCCTGCATCCATCTGTGCAAACGACCGGGGCTGAGGTGGCCCGAGCTCGCCGGAGGCAAGCTCTCGGTGGTGGCCGGAGTTCGTCTTCGTCGGCGGGGCTAGCTAGCAGGCACAAAAGACGGCGGGGTTAGGGGTAGAGTGCGGCGGAGCTCACAGCGGGCCGGTAGAGTAGCTCAGACGGCTCGGGAAGGTGTCGGGGGCGGCGTATGGTCGCCGGCGATCTCGGTGCAGAGGCGGCATGGTCGAGCTCGATGGCGAGGCTCCACTGCTTCCGGCGATGCATGGCTCGTCGAGGAGGAAGAGGGGGACGAGGCGGAGCTTCTTGGCGCGTCGGCGAGGCGTGGGGTGGCCGGTGGCCGCGGTGGCAGCGAGCATGGCGGCGATGGTGTTCGGTGGTTGCGTGCGAGAGAGACAGAGGAGGGGAGAGGAGGAGTGGACAGGCCATAGGGGTCGGAGGGGTTGCGTGGCGTCTCCAGCCAGCCCCCAGCATCGGCAGAAGCAGGAGGTGGCTCGGGCGCGTGCCAGCGCGCGGCGGCCACGCGCCTCTCGTCCTGCTGGCGAGAGGTTGGTGGTGACTGGCACGGCCAGTGGGCCGGGCCAGCTTTGCCTAGTTGGGCTGCAGGTAAGGCCAGGTAAGCCTTTTCCTTTTCCTGTTTTTCTTTTTCTATTTTGTTTTCTTTGTTCTGATTTAGTTTAGGAACTAAATCACTTTAGATAATTCTGAAAATTATTTTGGAGGTTAGCTGAATTATTTCAGGGCTCCACAAATAACTTCAGAATATTTGGACCATTTAAAATGTATATAGCATTTAAACGGCTCCAATTCAAATACTTTTGTGTTAATTCAAAAATCCAAAGATGACCTAGAAATATGTTCATCATTTTTGGGAGAGGTTTTCACCTTAACCAGAAAACATGAAATTTTCTTAGGGAGATTTTGGGTTTATTGAAAAAGATTTTAATCAAGCCTAGATGGATTGATTTAGTGCTTGGGTTTGAACAATCCCCATTTCAAGTTTAAAAGAAATTTAGACATGATGCAACAACCAAGCTAGTCCAAGTGCATAGGAAGGCTATGGATGTTACAACTCACCGCCACTAAACAAGAATCTCGTCCCGAGATTCAAGCGTAGGGTAAGATGAAGGGGGAAACGCGAGCTAACACAATCTTCACGATCCAAGTAGCACTTCGTAAAACATTGATTCGGTCACCAACTTTGTCTCGAGGTGTTGCTCTGAGAACTCCAACCAACATGGCAGCGGGAGGAAATGAAAAACTCTAGAAGAATCGATCTTCTCGAAGATCAAACAATTCAGGATCAACTCACGGAATGAGACATACCAACATCTCTTGAGCTGAGACACGGAACAACAACTGGAGGGATGGAGTAAGACAGACTACGAAGGTTCACTAGGTAGGCAAAAATTCCACACTTAAGAAGGTGGTGAACGGTTGTCAACGTAGCGAGGAGTTGAGTTGCCATGATGCCATAACGAGACATCTTAGATGAGGTGAATCATAGAATCAACCCTTAAGTGGCAATAAGAATTACCTTTGATTCAAGGATCATTGAAGATCTTTATTTCAGCTTAAGGCTAATCATAATCGATCATTTGAACGAGTCCGGATGAATGGCATACCCGGTTGATGATGTGGATTACCTTGTTGAAGACAACGCAATGGATGATTTTTCTTATCATCGGAAATGGATGGGACCCACGGTAGAACGGCACATTGGCGGTGCAAGCTAGGAAAAAAATACAAATGCTGGAAATGATTCTGGTAACTAGGGAGAAACTCAACAGTAGAGATTGATTCCACTGTGGGAATGGTTATAGCATAACCAAGGAAGCTGGGAGCAATCCCAGTTAGTGTCGATGATAACACCTGGTGCTTGTACGTGATTTCAAGAACATGAGCATTTCCATATTCATCAAGATTTTACCAATAACCGTGACAAGGACACTGGCAACACAACATACTACCATGATGAATAATGGTGGAGAATGCAGATGCAAAGGAAGACAACACCTTCTCAGATTTCACCTTAGCGAGGCCAAGGAAACAAAATCTGGATGATCAACCGAGAGACATTTAGCACTCTGCTTCTAATGTTCTCCTTGATGCACTAGCATATCCAATTCATAGATATGGTTTGATATCTAGACCATCAAGTAAAGGTTGGACTTCGGAAATACAAAAATTCATAATGGTCAACTAGGGAGTAAATCCTACAAAATCCTTATGGGTAGGTGGCCAACTTCCTCAATCAAGATACTACAATATTCGGTCTTCCGGCTGGGTGTGCTGCGGCATCCACTTTACCGGTTATGGAGAGAGCAATATTATAAATTTGGGAAACGTTCCAACCATCATGTCTGCCTGAGATTCAGATCTGGTTAGTGACAGGATACTCCTGACTCAACATGTCTGAAAAGAAAAGTTTGCAACACAACCCAACAAGACGACGTTGCGAGATTCTCAGGAAATGAACTACGATAGCAACCTCCAAAACATGAGCTGGTTCTGCTACATACATGTGAACACAATGTCCCAGACAAGCATGGCCACGTAGCAGTCTTATAATAAAACACTACCGAGTTCAGTTGGGAACAATCATCAAGGATATCAAAGTCTTTACACAAGTCCAAGGATTAGATCCCAAGCATAGACTTTTCTTCCATGAACAAATCAATTAGTGGCTTGGTGTGCTAGGGACACATATGGAGTGGAGGTAGCGAGCCTGTCAAACCATAGCATACTTCGCACGTGCATGACTGACTTGGGATGGTGATACGTCCATTTTGCATCATGCTTTTATATCAATATTTATTGTATTATGGGCTATTATTACACTTTATATCTCAATACTTATGGCTATTCTCTCTTATTTTACAAGGTTTACCATGAAGAGGGGGAATGCCGGCAGCTGGAATTCTGGCTGGAAAAGGAGCAAACGTTGGAAACCTATTCTACACAGCTCCAAAAGTCCTGAAACTCCACGAAACAACTTTTTGGAATTAATAAGAATTTTTGAGAGAAAGGAATACGCCAGGGGGGCCACACCCTGTCCAGGAGACAGGGGGGCGCGCCCCCCTATAGGGCGCGCCCCCTATCTCCTGGCCCCCCTGGTGGGCCTTCGGTGTCCATCTTCTGCTATATCATCGCTTTTACCCTGGAAAAAACCGTGGGCAAGCTTACGAGATGAAACTTCGCCACCACGAGGCGGAACCTTGGCGGAACCAATCTAGGGCTCTGGCGGAGCTGCTCTGCCGGGGACACTTCCCTCCGGGAGGGGGAAATCATCACCAACGATCCTCTCATCAGGAGGGTCAATCTCCATCAACATCTTCACCAGCACCATCTCCTCTCAAAACCCTAGTTCATCTCTTGTATCCAATCTTGTATCAAAACCACAAATTGGTACCTGTGGGATGCTAGTAGTGTTGATTACTCCTTGTAGTTGATGCTAATTGGTTTACTTGGTGGAAGATCATATGTTTAGATCCTTTATGCATATTATTACTCCTCTGATTATGAACATGAATATGCTTTGTGAGTGGTTATGTTTGTTCCTGAGGACATGGGTGAAGTCTTGCTATTAGTAGTCATGTGAATTTGGTATTCGTTCGATATTTTGATGAGATGTATGTTGTCTTTTCCTCTAGTGGTGTTATGTGAACATCGACTACATGACACTTCACCATTATTTGGGCCTGAAGGAAGGCATGGGGAAGTAATAAGTAGATGATGGGTTGCTAGAGTGACATAAGCTTAAACCCTAGTTTATGTGTTGTTTCGTTAGGGGCTGATATGGATCCATATGTTTAATGTTGTGGTTAGGTTTACCTTAATACTTCTTTTGTAGTTGCGGCGCTTGCAATAGGGGTTAATCATAAGTGGGATGCTTGTCTAAGTTAGGGCAGTACACAAGTACCAGTCCACCCACATATCAAATTATGAAAGTACCAAACGCGAATCATATGAACGTGATGAAAACTAGCTTGACGATAATTCGCATGTGTCCTCGGGAGCTCCTTTCTCATATTAGAAATTGTCCAGGTTTATCCTTTGCTTCATAAAGGATTGGGCTAGCTTGCTGCACTTTATTTACTTTATTTACTTGTTACTCGTTACCATTTATCTTATCACAAAACTATCTATCACCTACAATTTCAGTGCTTGCAGAGAAAACCTTACTGAAAACCGCTTATCATTTCCTTCTGCTCCTCGTTGGGTTCGACACTCTTACTTATCGAAAGGACTACAATTGATCCCCTACACTTGTCGGTCATCAAGACTCTTTTCTGGCGCCGTTGCCGGGGAGTGTAGCGCTTTTGGTGAGTGGAACATGGTAAGGAAACATTTATATAGTGTGCTGAAATTTTCTGTTACTTGTCACTATGGAAACTAATCCTTTGAGGGGCTTGTTTGGGGTATCTTCACCCCAACCAGAAGAGCAAAGAGTTTCTCCTCACCCTACTGAACTTTATGAAATTATTCACTTTGAGATTCCTTCGGGTATGATAGAGAAACTTTTAGCTAATCCATTTGCAGGAGACGGAACATTGCATCCCGATTTACACCTTATCTTTGTGGATGAAGTTTGTGGATTATTTAAGCTTGCAGGTATTCCCGATGATGTTGTCAAAAGGAAGGTCTTCCCTTTATCTTTGAAGGGAGATGCATTGACATGGTATAGGCTATGTGATGATACGAGATCTTGGAATTATAAGGGATTGAAGTTGGAATTTCACCAGAAGTTCTATCCTATGCATCTTGTTCATCGTGATCGTAATTACATATATAATTTCTGGCCACGCGAAGGAGAAAGCATCGCTCAAGCTTGGGGGAGGCTTAAGTCAATGTTATATTCATGCCCCAATCATTAGTTGGGAAAGAGAGGATGCTTTGAAGGGCAAGATTCTGGTCAAGGCTCGAGTCACAGAGCTTGGTGACATCCCCAAGAGTATCAGATGGTATGAAGGAGAGCAATTTGAGGAGGAATCTTAGACCTGCTCTGTTGAGGTTCTTCTTGAGGAAATGTCAGGTGGTGGACCTGCTGATGAAGACCCATTTCCACCTGATGGTGTGGACCCACACCCTGTCCCTCAGCATGCTAATGATTTCCCTGGTTTCCAACCTCTGCCTGATCACAAATTGAATGCCCCTAATGAAGATTGGGATGATTGGGAAGAGCAAGCAGAGCAAGGGGATCACTGGGCTTTCCCACAGCAAGCTCCTGTTTTACCTCAGCAGCCTCAACTAGATATTCCAGCTATGCCAGAAGATGGGGCACCCAACAGTAGCATTATCACCACTGTTTCTCTTTCTGATGGCTTACTGTCATTGACCCACTCAACCAGTGAAGAGGTCAACCAAGGTGTGCATGCTCCTCAACTTGGTCAAGGGCTTCTTAACATTGCTTTGGCCTATAATGCTATGGGAGAGGATGAGGATTTACAGGTGCTGCAGCACAATGATGGTTTACAACAGAATATGGACTTACAGCTTGCAGATGTTTCTCTGAATGCGGTGGCTGAAGCACAGCAAAGCCTGCAGCCAGTTCCCGCTGCTGATTTGCTCACTGATGTCAGATTCACTGAAGTTACTAGTAACTCTGAGCCAATCTTACCCATTGACAAGCAGCTTGAAAATAGGATGGATATTCCTCCTTCTGAAAAAAAGTGCAGTACCTTGTGGTGGTATTGAAAGTGTTAATGATGAGGTTGCTATCCCTACTCTCACAGATATCAAGGGCAAGGCAGATGTGCCGGTCCCTCACATTGGCTCCTCTTCAGAAGCACACACTAAAGGTAACTATGGGTCCTTCTCTTTGCCAGGTTCCCCTTCTAAGTTTGACTTGCATACTTTGGCCCAAGATCATGCTTTACAAGTTATTGATGGCTCTCATTTAATCTCTGAAGAAGGGCTAGGATTATAGATACAGCACTTTGCTCCTGCAACTCAAGGAGATGCAACCACTTTTAAAATTGAAATTCCAGTAAGTTAGTTCAATTTCCTAATCCACTTACTCTTGACACCTGATAAGTTTGGATGGACTATGCATTTGCTTAAATCTGATATATGGAAACTGTTGACTACTAATTGTGAGCAAGAAGAAACTTTGCTTTTTCACATACCTAATGGATGTACCACTTCTTAGGCACCCACCTGCAAAGATTTTATCCTGGGGCTGGGCAAGGAAAATGAAGGTATTAGTCCTGCTGCTCATTCCTCCACTGCGGCAAGTAGTCCTCTGCAGCAACTGTCTCCAAATAAAGTCCTGCCACTTGGAGAGGCCATCTCAAGAAAAAGGAGAGATAAAGAACCTATGGTGGAAACTGAGGTAAGAGGGAGTGACAGGATTAAAAAAGATAATATGGGTTTTAGAAGGAAATCATGTGATGCTAAATCTTGTTTGCCATGTAATGCTATACCCCCACTTATTCAGAATGCAGTGGTTAAAAATCTATCAAAATCTTTTTTAAGGTTGCTGAGGATGAGCTTCAAGAAAAACTGTCCAAGAAACTGAAGAAGGGGCATGAGGATGTGGCCAAGGTGTCCAAGGCCACAGGAGATGTAGTTCAATCAAGGCCTGTGTGATGATGAGTCTACACCATCAACATATGTTAGATAGCAGAGTAGTCTGCTGTTCTATTTTGGATACTTGTTGTCATATGTTTGCACTCAACTGTAGCCCTTGCACCCGCTGCACAATGGATGTTAGCACTAGGTGGCACCTTTTATCTGGTTTCGGTTTTATGCCTAACTGTCAGTTATGGTACCCTACTGTGAGAGAAACTATTGCTTTTGATCATCATGTGAAATCTTTTGGATATCAGTTCTGGCTGCTTTGGTTTTTCTGGTCTTATACTGTTGTCAACTATTGGAATGTACACCCTTGCTACAGGTGTATTGTACTTTCTGTTGATCACAATAACATTGCTGTTTGGGATATTCATCAGGGGGTGGGCCCTGATGAGAAAAGAAACATAAAGTTGGTTCTTAATGAATAACAATTGGACTTGGAACATCCTAAACTGGAATGTGAGGGGTATCAATTCTTCTGATAAATGGTTGGCTATTAGGCAAAAAGTGGAAGAAAGTGCAGCAGGGATTGTGTGTTTGCAGGAAACTAAAAGAGAACACTTTGATCTAGCTTATATCCATAAAGTTTGTCCTCAGAGGTTTAGTAAATTTGAATACTTGCCTTCCATTGGGGCATCAGGTGGTATTCTCACTGCTTGGAATGGAGCATTATTTACTTGAGAGCTTATGTTTCGAAACAGGTTTTCTTTATATATCCAATTCACTTGTAGAACATCCTCCAAAAGTTGGGTCCTCACAAACATTTATGGTCCTTGCAACCATGAGGATAAAATTGAATTCATTGACTGGTTTGGTAATATACAAATGCCTAATGATGTGGATTGGATTATCATGGGAGATTTTAACTTTATTAGAACTCCTGAATATAGAAACAGACCTGGAGGGGGTGTTAATGAAAAGCTTATGTTTAATGAGGCTATAAGTGAACTTGGTTTGATTGAACTCCCCCTAAAAGGCAGGCAGTTTAGTTGGAGTAACATGCAAGACAACCCTCTTCTGGAAAAGTTAGACTGTTTTTTCACATCTGCTGCCTGGATGACTAGCTATCCAGATTCTTTGGCTCTTCCTATGGCTAAACCAATTTCAGATCACCTACCTTGCATGATTAAAATTGGCACAAATATCCCAAAATCAAAAGTGTTCAGATTTGAAAACTATTAGCTTAATCATAGCTCTTTCAAACAAGTGGTTGAGAATGCTTGGAATATTCCTGTGGGTCATGCAGATTGTGCAAAGAAGATCAATGCTAAATTAAAAAATGTCAGAAGAGCACTTAAGATGTGGGCTAAAACTCTAGCTTCTCATAAGAAGCTAATTACTGATCTAAAAGATTGTATCTTTCTTTGGGATATGATTGAGGAATACAAGGATCTTTCAGTGTTTGAGAATAACTGTAGGACAATGCCTAAGGACTTTTTAATAACTGTGCCAAATGATCAAAAGATTTACTGGAAGGAGAGAGGTAAAATCAAAGGGGTGAAATTTGGAGATGAGAACACAAAATTTTTCCACACTAAAGCCTTTATTAATCACAGACACAATAAGATTGCAATGCTGCTGAATAAGGATCAAGTGGAAGTAACAGATCATGATGGAAAGGCTGCAATTCTTTAGGAGGCTTTTAAAGAAAGATTGGGGCAATCTAATGGACATTCCATGCACTTTGACCTTCATGATCTCTATGAAAACTCAGTGTATTCCCAAATCTTCCTTGATCTGGAAAAACCTTTTTCTATTGAAGAAGTTGAGGAAGTGGTTAAAAACCTGCCTGCAGATAAATCTCTAGGGCCAGATGGATTCAATAATGAGTTTATCAAAAGTTGTTGGGATATTATAAAAAATGATGTCTTTGAGCTTATACTGGCATTCCATGCTGGGAATGTAAATCTTGAGAGCATCAACTCCTCTTTCATAACTTTAGTGCCAAAAAAAAGGTGCCTCTTTCCCCAAATGACTTCAGGCCTATTTCCTTGCTAAATGGAGTACTGCAGATAATTACAAAATTGCTGGCCAATAGATTACAAAGAGTTATCCTGCAGATGGTACATATTAATCAGTATGACTTCCTCAAAGATAGAGTGATCCAAGATTGCCTAGGATGGGCATATGAGTACATTCACCAGTGTCATAATTCTAAAGAGGAAATCTTAGTTATTAAATTGGATTTTGAGAAGGCCTTTGATGCAATTGAACATGCTGCTATCATTGATATTTTTAGAGCTAAAGGTTTTGGAGAGAAATGTATTTCCTGGATGGGAGCTCTGTTTACAACTGCTTCTTCTTCTGTATTATTGAATGGTGTGCCTGGAAAAAGAATTTACATCAAAAGAGGAGTAAGACAAGGGGATCCTTATTCTCGTTTAATCTTTGTGCTGGCTGCTTATCCACTTCAATCCATTCTTAACAAAGACATGAGATTACAATTGATCAATGCTCCACTCCAAGTCAACACTTGCCCACACTTCCCAATTGTGCAATATGCTGATGATACCCTGGTGATTATGCAAGCCGATTCTAGGCAGCTATTCTGTTTAAAGGCACTTCTTAATACTTTTGCTGCAGCAACAGGGCTCAAAGTGAATTATGGGAAGTCCATCATGGTTCCTCTGAATATTGCTGAAGACAGGGTTGAGATTTTTACAAATACATTGCAGTGTGCTAGAGCACAATTCCCCTTTACCTACCTTGGTCTACCATTGGGAATATACAAACCAACAGTTGAGCAATGCCTACCCCTAGTGAATAGGATTGCAAAAAGATTGGTAGGTATCTCTATCTTCATGACTCAAGCTGGTAAATTACTTTTGGTCAAGTCAGTGATGACATCATTATCAGTTTTCTTCATGTGCTGCCTGGACATTCCTATTACAATAAAAAAACAGATCATCAAATATTTGAGGCACTATCTTTGGAGAGGACCTGATATGGAGGACAAAAGACCTGCTTTGGTTGCATGGCACACAGTGTGTAGACCAAAGGACCAGGGGGATTAGGAGTTTTGGACATCTTCACACACAACAGAAATTTGCTCATGAAGAACACAATATTCCTTGGGTCAACCTGATTTGGGAGACATACTATAGTGATGGCAAGTTAGGGGATAACATGATTGGATCATTCTGGTGGAAATCTAACCTAGCTCTCATTTATTAGTACAAAGCTATTGCTAGATGTAATGTGGGAGATGGTGTCACTGCATTCTTTTGGGAAGATCTCTGGAACCAAGCAAAACTGAAACACCAATTCCCACACTTATTCTCTTTTGTCAGAAACCCTCATTTGAATGTCCAACAAGTCTTGCAGACAGAGTACCTGCAGGATCTCTTCTTTCTCCCCTTGACAACTGAGTCATATGAGGAATTCTTACAAATGGAAGACATTTGTATTTCCATGAGACAATCTGAATATTTGGACACATTGGACACATGGAGTTACATTTGGGGGACTGAACACTATTCATCTATTAAAGCATACAAAGTCCTGATTGAACATAAGCAAACCCCTCCACATTTCAATTGGACCTGGCAGAGTTCCTGCCAGCCTAATCATAAAGTCTTCTTCTGGCAACTTCTACATGATCGAGTCAACACAAGAAATTTGCTTAGAAGAATTTTTTTTGTGTTGGAAGCTTATAACTGTGCTGTTGGAGGTTGTTAGCAAGAAGAAACACTACATCACCTATTATGGGGTTGTCAATTTGTTCAGCAATGCTGGGATTTCATTTGTCCAACAAGAACACCAAACCTGTCTGTACTGGAAGCTTTCCAAGATCTTAAAGACAAGATCAGGTATCCATTCTACATGGAGATCATCATACTTGGAGCATGGGCCATTTGGATAAATCGAAACAATAAGATTTTTGAAAACATTGCACCTTCATTTCAAGGCTGGAAGTCCATTTTTCTGGAGGAACTAAAACTTCTAAAGTTTAGAATGAGGAAAAAACATGACAGACAATTTTCTGTTTGGCTTGAAGGCCTTCTGTAACTTCTTTGTTCTTAGGTTCTAGGTTGTTTTTTTCTCTTTCTCGTAGTTTTTTTAGCTCTGTTCCTGTTTTAGGGCTTATCTCAAGCCCCTAAAGACTACTTGGTACTTTGTTCCTTTAATTTATAAAAATTGCAGTGGGGTCTTGCCCTACTGTTTATAGTCAAAAAAAGCCCCAATCATGAGCTCTCTCGGGAAATGATTATTCAGAACTTTTATGCACGGCTTTCTCTTGATAATCGCAACCTGCTCGATACTTCCTGTGCTGGTTCTTATATGCTGAATACTATTGATTTCAAATGGGACTTATTGGAAAGAATTAAATGCAACTCTGAAGATTGGGGTTCCAATGATGGTAAGGAGTCAGGTATGACACCTAAGTTCGATTGTGTCAAATCTTTTATGGATACCGATGCTTTCCGTGGATTTAGCGCTAAGTATGGACTTGACTCTAAGATAGTAGCTACTTTCTGTGAATCTTTTGCTACTCACGTTGATCTCCCTCAAGAGAAGTGGTTTAAATATAATCCTCCTGTAGAAGTGAAAGTAGTTGCATCTATTACAGTCGAAGAAAAGACTCTTACCTATAGTGATCCTATTGTTCCTACTACTTATGTTGAAAAACCTCCTCTTCCTGTTAGAATAAAGGATCATGCTAAAGCTTTGACTGTTACTCGTAAGAGTAATACTAGGACTTATACACCTCCTGAGCAAATTAATGTTGAACCTAGTATTGCTATGGTTAAAGATCTCTTGGATGAGGATTTAGATGGGCATGTTATTTCTTTCTGTGGTGAGACTGCCAATATTGCTAGACCTGATACTAAGACACGTAGACCTGTCATAGGCATGCCTGTTATTTCTGTTAAAATAGGAGATCATTGTTATCATGGCTTATGTGATATGTGTGCTAGTGCTAGTGCAATACCTTATACTTTATATCAAGAAATTATGCATGACATTGCACCCATTGAATTAGAAGACATTGATGTTACTATCAAGCTTGCTAATAGGGATATGATTAAACCATTTGGGATTGTTAGAGATGTTGAAGTTTTCTGTGGGAAGGTTAAATACCCTGCTGATTTTCTTGTTCTTGGTTCCACACAAGATGATTTTTGTCCCATTATTTTTGGTAGACCCTTCTTGAATACAGCTAGTGCTAAGATTAATTGTGAAAAGAATATTGTCACTGTTGGCATAGATGGTATGTCTCATGAGTTGAATTTTGCTAAGTTTAGTAGACAACCTCATGATAGGGAACCACCTAGCAAAGATGAAATTATTGGTCTTGCTTCCATTGTTGTTCCTCCAACTAATCCGTTAGAACAATATTTGCTAGACCATGAAAACGATATGTTTATGAAGGAAAGGGAGGAAATAGATGAAGTGTTCCTTAAATAGGAACATGTGCTGAAACATAACCTTCCCGTTGAAATTCTTGGGGGTCCCCCTCCACCCAAGGGTGATCCCGTGTTTGAACTCAGACCATTACCTGATAATCTTAAGTATGCTTATCTTGATGAAAAAGAAATATATCCTGTTATTATTAGTGCTAACCTTTCAGAGAATGAAGAAGAAAGATTATTGAAAACTCAGAAGAAGCACCGAGCAGCTATTGGATATACTCTGGATGATCTTAAGGGCATTAGTCCCACATTATGCCAACACAAAATTTCAGTGGAGAAAGATGCCAAACCACTTAGAGATCCTCAAAGACGATTAAATCCCAAGATGAAGGAAATGATAAGAAAGGAGATACTAAAGCTCCTTGAGGCAGGTATTATTTATCCCGTTGCTGATAGTGAATGGGTAAGCCATGTCCATTGTGTCCCTAAAAAGGGAGGTATTACCGTCGTCCCTAATGATAAAGATGAATTGATCCTGCAAAGAATTATTACAGGTTATAGGATGGTAATTGATTTTCGTAAGTTAAATAAAGCTACTAAGAAAGATCATTACCCCTTACCTTTTATTGATCAAATGCTAGAAAGACTATCCAAACACACTCATTTCTGCTTTCTAGATGGTTACTCTGGTTTCTCTCAGATAACTGTGTCAGCGAAGGATCAATCTAAAACTACTTTTACTTGCCCTTTTGGTACTTTCGCTTATAGATGTATGCCTTTTGGTTTATGCAATGCACCTGCTACCTTTCAAAGATGCATGATGGATATATTCTCTGATTTTTGTGAAAAGATTTGTGAGGTATTCATGGATGACTTTTCCGTTTATGGATCCTCTTTTGATGATTGTTTGAGCAACCTTGATCGAGTTTTGCAGAGATGCGAAGACACTAGTCTCGTCCTGAATTGGGAAAAGTGTCACTTTATGGTAAATGAAGGCATTGTCTTGGGGCACAAGATCTCCGAGAGAGGTATTGAAGTTGATAAAGCCAAAGTTGATGCTATTGATAAGATGCCATGTCCCAAGGACATAAAAGGTATAAGAAGTTTCCTTGGTCATGCCGGTTTTTATAGGAGGTTCAGTAAGGACTTTTCTAAGATCTCTAGGCCTCTGACTAATCTATTGCAAAAATATATTCCTTTTGTCTTTGATGATGATTGTGTAGAAGCATTTGAAGTACTTAAGAAATCTTTGATCACTTCACCTATTGTTTAGCCGCCTGATTGGAATTTACCTTTTGAAATTATGTGCGATGCTAGTGATTATGATGTAGGTGTTGTTCTAGGGCAAAGAGTCGATAAGAAATTGAATGTTATCCGGTATGCTAGTAAGACTCTTGATACTGCCCAGAGATATTATGCTACTACTGAAAAAGAGTTCTTAGTAGTTGTGTTTGCATGTGATAAGTTTAGACCTTATATTGTTGAGTCCAAAGTTACTATTCACACTGATCATGCTGCTATTAAATATCTTATGGAAAAGAAAGACGCTAAGCCTAGAATCATTAGATGGGTTCTCTTGCTCCAAGAATTTGACTTGCATATTATTGATAGAAAGGGAGCTGAGAACCCCGTTGCAGATAACTTGTCTAGGTTAGAGAATGTTCTTGATGACCCACTGCCTATTAATGATAGCTTTCCTGATGAGCAATTAGCGGTCGTCAATGCTTCTCGTACTGCTCATTGGTATGCTGATTATGCTAATTACATTGTTGCTAAATATATACCGCCTAGTTTCACATACCAGCAAAAGAAAAAGTTCTTTCATGATTTAAGACATTACTTCTGGGATGATCCACACCTTTATAAAGAAGGAGTAGATGGTGTTATTATACATTGTGTGCCTGAGCATGAACAGGAACAGATCCTATGCAAGTGTGACTGTGAATCCTACGGAGGACACCACGCTGGAGATAGAACTGCACACAAGGTACTACAATCTGGTTTTTATTGGCCTACTCTTTTCAAAGATGCTCATAAGTTTGTCTTATCTTGTTATGAATGTCAAAGAATAGGTAACATTAGTAGACGACAAAAAATGCCTATGAATTATTCTCTTGTTATTGAACCATTTGATGTTTGGGGCTTTGATTATATGGGACCTTTTCCTGCCTCTAATGGTTATACACATATTTTAGTTGTTGTTGATTACGTTACTAAGTGGGTAGAAGCTATTCCAACTAGCAGTGTTGATCATAACACTTCTATTAAAATGCTTAAAGAAGTTATTTTTCAGAGGTTTGGAGTCCCTAGATATCTTATGACTGATGGTGGTTCACATTTTATTCATGGTGCTTTCAGTAAGATGCTTGCTAAGTATGATGTCAATCATAGAATCACATCTCCTTATCATCCGCGGTCTAGTGGTCAAGTAGAGTTGAGCAATAGAGAGCTCAAATTAATATTGCAAAAGACTGTGAATAGATCTAGAAAGAATTGGTCCAAAAAACTTGATGATGCATTATGGGCCTATAGAACTGCATACAAAAATCCTATGGGTATGTCTCCATATAAGATGGTTTATGGAAAAGCGTGTCATTTACCTCTTGAACTTGAACATAAGGCATATTGGGCTACTAAAGAGCTCAATTATGACTTCAAAATTGCCGGTGAGAAGAGGTTGTTTGATATTAGCTCACTTCACTACTAGGAAAAGGCCTACTAATGGCGCACCGGTTTTGCCTACTAATGGCGCACTACCGGTGCGCCATTAGTAGCACGCCATTAGAATTTTTTACTAATGGAGCACCACTGGTGCGCCATTAGTATCTGGTATACTAATGGCGCACCTGGCAGTGCGCCATTAGTATGTAACTCCATGCGCCATTAGTATGCCTCCCGGGGGGCCATATGTAACCATGTGCTTTGTCACACTAATGGCGCACTCTGCCTTGATGCGCCATTAGTATCCTTTGGCATACTAATGGCGCACTCTGCCTTGATGCACCATTAGTATGAATATTTGTTTTTTTTGCTTTTCTGATTTTTGCACTGGTTACAAAATATATTATTGGACAGAATATAGACAGCAGCACACATCAACATCAGATTCATCGAATACAATAGAAGATTAGTCTCCGAATACAATTCATCATATTAGTCTCCGAATTCAAAAGACTGAACAAAGATAAAACATTACAAGTCTCAAGACCGCGAGTATCGAGTTTGTCTTCCATTACAAGTCGATATCGATCATCTAAACTACCATCACATAAAAGAGAGTTGTGGTCATCACGATGAGCATCATCGCGATCAAACTGGTCCTCATCCGGTTCCTCCAACGCTCCCTCCTCTCTCCCGCTAGATAGCGGGCATATCTAGATTCAGCCTCCGCCCTAGTGGTGTACCCTTTGTAACTGTTACCGCTGAAACCTTACCCGTGTACTTGAGTGAATTCCTCCTTGACGGTGCGGAGCGCATTCGGACGCCGGTCCTTCCTTTGCTTCTTCGATTGGCTGCCATCTGTGTGTCCACCGCCATCATCAGTGGTGGCATCCTCGGCGGCACCATCAGTGGTATCATCCCCGACGCCACTAGGGGTTGTGTAATCAGGATCGGTGTCTTCCGCGGCGTCCTCATAGCGGTGAGGTTGTTCCTCCATCTCCTGGGACAGCTCCCAGAATTGCTTGCCGCCCGAACCACCGGCCTCATTGTTGTGGGCCATGTTTCGCTCTAAATAGGAAAAAAGTTTGGTCAAAAAGTTGGTTATTGTCAAGGAACAAGATCATGGTCTCATCATTTAGGGTTTGTCGACACCGAGGCACCCTAAAAGCCTAAGCTTTCATCATTTAGGGTTTGTCAACGCCGAGGCACCCTAAAAGCCTAAGCGTACATCATTTAGGTTCTCATCGACACCGAGGCATTCGGGGCAGCCAAGTTAAGTTTTCATCATTTAGGGTTTATCGATGCCGAGGCACCCTAGGTTGGGCCTAATCACTTGGCACTAATCACTTGGCTCTATTGCCACCTATGTTGGGTTTATCATCTAGGGTTTATCGATGCTAAGGAGAATTCTAAGTTGGGCCTAATCACTTGGCTCTATTGCCACCTATGGTTTAATGCAGCAAGAATGGCGGGGCAGTTGATCCTACTTAACTAAGTACTAAGATACCCCGGCCCATGCATTAGTCGCAAGTACCCCATATGTCCTATTTTTAGCAAAGTCATGCTAAAATTCACGGAAAATTTCAGCATGACCTTTGCTGAAAATAGGACATATGGAGTACCCGAATTTGCCGGAACGGAAGTTAATCAACATTCCGACAAACTCAAGGGCCTCTCGGGGTACCTGCAAATTCATCACGACACAATGGTCAGAGACATGACCTTTGCAAAATGGTCGGAGACACGATGGTCTTTCTCAATGTGATCAATTGATGGATCAACACATAAAACATGTCCAATAAGTATGATTTATAGAGTCAACATCAGTATGAATATATATATAAAGTTTTTCTTCATCAGCCAGGCCCATGCAAGTAACTGCATCCAGCAACTATTTCTGCTACTCTATAACTAACTACACTCTGTATTTATAGATTCATTTCAGATGAGATCAGATTGACCTCCAACTGTAGCTGCAGCTGAGGGATCCATGAGCCATCATGCCAGCCAGCCAGGAAATAAACTTTACTTTCGAAAGGAATTAAAAATACGCATACATACATACTTAAGCAGGTAGATAGATAGATAGATAGATAGATAGATGAGCATGTTCAGTTTACAAGAATGAATATAAACAAGAAGAGAATGCATGCAAGTTTAAAGTAAAATGTTTTAGTTAATGCAAGTACTCCTCTTGCTCTCTACTTTCTCTCTTCTCTTCTTCAGTTAATTAACTGAATTTTACTGATGTTGTTGTTAACTGAATCGGTTGTAGTTTGTTAGGTTTCTCCACGGCCCTGACCCGACCATGGGATGGCACGAACTAGACGGTCATGGCTGCATCGCGGGTGACGCGCGGGGAGCGCTGGGATGGCAGTGCTCATGACCCGGAAGTGGCCTAGTTTCTTGTTTTCTGTTAGCTGTGTAATCGCTGAATAAGAAGAGAAATAGAGAGCAGAAAAGCTGCAAAGTTGAACGCGGGACAAACACATTATAACTGAATTTTACCACGTCTCCCCTCCTGGATGTTTCAGAAACAGGAGGGCCCACATCTCCCCTCCAGAGTTTTTGAGGGCCCACGTCTCCCCTCCAAAGGGCAGGACGTTTGAGTTTTTGAGGCAACTCCCACGTCTCCCCTCCACTAGCAACTCCCCACGACGCAGAGGGGTTTTTCTTCCCACGTCCAGGTAACTCCCCTCCTATTCCATTGCCGCTCCATCTTCCTCCCTATTCCTCCCTCCTCATTCCATTGCCGCTCCATCTTCCTCCCTCTACCTCCCTCTGCCTCCAGCATCAAGCAACTCCCCTCTGCCTCCACCATCGCTGGCCAGGAGGGCAATGGCGGAGGAATCGTGGAGTAACTCCCCTCCGTCTGCCAAGAGAATGGCGGAGGCATCGTGGAGCAACTCCCCTCTGTCTGCCAAGCATCACCGTGGTGAGGCATCTGGCAAGGAGCTGCTGGTGGTCGACGACGACGTTCCGGTCCCCGGGCTGAAGCGGGACTACACCGTGCCGCTCAAGGTTGATATCCACCTGAAGGAGCCGCTGGATGTCGTAAGCACCAGCAATCCAGACGAAGCCGACAAGATGATCCGCAAGATGAGGAGGAGGCTCGGTGGCATGCTTCCTCGGAATATCGGCGTTGATGTCGAGTATACCAGGGAAGAAAAACCTCCACAAATTGCTGCAGTTCTGCAGGTATGCGTGGAGGATCTTGTCCTGGTATACCACATCACCGCGGCAACCAAATGGTAAAAACATCCAGCTCTGAAGTTTCTGTCTAATTAGTAGTTTCTGAAGTAGATGCAATAGTTATGAAGTTCTGAAGTAGATGCAATACTAGTTCTGAAGTTCTGAAGTTTCGTTTTAATTAGTAGTTTCTGAAGTTTCTAAAGTAGATGCAATAGTTCTGAAGTTCTGAAGTAGACGCAATACTAGTTCTGAAGTTATGAAGTTTCTGTCTAATTAGTAGTTTTTTGGTGATCATACAGAATGTTGCTAGAAGTTTTTGTGATCATTTAGTAGCTGTTATGAATGTTGTCTTGTAATGCAAAAGATTGCAAAAAAATACATCATTGAGATGTTATGCTTGCTGTTTTGATCATACAGAATGTTGTCTTGTAGTTATTGTGATCATTTAGTAGTTGTTGTGATCATACTGTTTTAACTGAATTTTGGTCAGAACTGAAGATGCTATTTTAACTGAATTTTGCTTCAACTGAACCAATTTTAATTCTGTAGTTTCTGAAGTTTTTGAAGTAGATAAATTTGATGCACCAGATTAATTTGATGCAGGCCCAAGGAACTCCGACCGCTCCTGCAAGAGAAGAAGCTGTACACCTTTGTTGGCTTCTGCATTGGAGGCGACAAGGAGAAGCTGAAGTTGTCTGGTTTAGAGATCAACCCCGACAAGTACGTCGACTTGCAGCGCAAATGGAGAGTTCCAAACAATGGAAAGAAGTGGCAGTCTTTGGCTGAGTTTGCAGGCAGCCTCATCCACCCATCCTACAAGGTAATGAAGCAGAAGATCGACAGGAAATCGGACCACCTACTATGGGGGGACAGCCCACTGCCAAACAAGCTCATCGAGTACACCGCAAAAGATGCGTACGTCACCTACGAGGCTGGAAGAAAATCGAAATCACCAAAGAAGGTTTGGAGCTCTGGCAAGAGGCGAAGGATCATTGGGATGACCCCTACTATTGGGGATATTGAGTTGTTTGTGGTATTGGGATGACCCCTACTACTGTGTCTCAGTTTGTAGTTATGTGGTTGAACAAGTTTGCTTTTGTTATCTTGAACAAGTTTGCTTTTGTAATGATGAACAAGTTTGCTTTGGTTGTCAGTTGACATCACTCATCGCTGAGCATGGTTTAGTTTTACCTTTATCTATTTATTATTTAGGCAGAGCTATTCAGGCATGGAAGATATAATCATCCTTATGGTGAGGATCGCAATGTTTTTAGCTTCCAAGTTTCTAATGACACATGATCTTTCCAACCACATAACTTAACTGCAAACATTTCCCCTGTAAATTGTAGTTACACATTCCAACCAATACCTGCAGGTTGTAATTTCATACTGAATGACCATCAATGACTAAGTGAAGCAAATAATTGCTATGCATTTCTTGGCACGCGAGAAGGAAGAGGGGAGAGGAGGCGCAGCTCACCGCGGAGGCACAAGGAGGCCCTGTGACAGCTTAGTAGCAACAGAGGTGGCCGAAGTTGAGGAAGACAGCGGCGACCCGAGGAAGAAGAGGTGGAGGGGGGGTGGAGGGGTCGAGCGCCATCGCGCCCTGGTTCCGCGGCTCGCCGGCCCGGTGTTGAAGCAGATTCTGCCCACCGCCTTGCCTGTTGCCTCGCACGGTGGAGCTCGAGGGCTGGGAAGGCGAGGGAGGGGGTGGGTGGGTGCGGTGAAGGCGAGGGAGGGGTGGATTGGGAGCGTACGGCGATGGGGGGCAGGGCAGGGGCTGACTGGGGGCGGCGACGGAGACGGAGGCGCGGGGGCGGAGGCGGCGTGGGTTGGGGCAGCGCGCGGGTGGATCTGGTGGCGAGGGAGAGAGGGTCGAAGGGGATCTGGCGAGAGGGAGAGAGGATAGCTAGGGGGAGGGTCTAGTCGTGCGCCATAAGTATGACTATTCTAATAGCGCACCACCCCTCGGTGCGCCATTACAATTTTGTTTTAATCTAGCCCACTAACCATATCTACAACCTAACCCACCGACTAGCCCGACTGGTCAGCACGCAGCACACACACCAGGAGGTCCTGGGTTCGATTCCCAGGCTCCCCAATATTTTTTTATGCATTTAAAATGCTGTTTTTCATATTTATTTGTGTTTAAATATGTTCAAACTTGTTTAAATCATAACAGTAATATTTTTTTACAAAAACAGTAATAATTTTTTTAAAAATATGTTCAAATTTCTTACTTGAAAATATCATCGGCAGCGGCGGTGGAGCGGGGGAGGGTGCGGGGATCGAGATTGAGATGGAGGGGGAATCAAGATCGAGATGGAGGGGGATTGAGATCAGGTGTCTTCATGAATCCAAAAAGTGCCCATGAAATTTGAAAATATTCATGATATCAAAAAGTGCCCATGAAATACAATCGAGAAATGAAGACTACGATTTAAATACAATCGATCTTAGCTAGCTATCTGTTCACAATCTTCTTGCCCTTCTTTTTCGCAAATGGAGTTCTTCTGTGGGACGGACGTCCTTTAGGTAGGGTGGTCCTGCTTCTTCTTGTGGTGTGTGCTGCTACTTCATCGTCGTCGTCATGTTCGATCTTCGGGTCGCTGTACTTGTCGAAGTCTTGCTCATTGGCTACTCCATCCATTCCGATGATCTTCCTTTTGCCTCTCCTCACGACAACACGACTGGGCTTTGGCGGGTCGGTAATGAAGAAGCATTGGTCCACTTGGGAAGCCAGTACCCATGGCTCATTTTTCGCGGTGACGTTTGCGCCCGCGGTCTTGGATTTGGCTTCGGGTATAAACACGACTGGGCTTTGGCATAGTGCGCCATTAGTAGGTTTGCAAAAAAGTAAAAAAAAAATTATATACTAATGGCGCACTGTCTTGGTCGTGCGCCATTACTAGTTCTAACTAGTAATGGCGCACTTTGCCATCCCTACGCCATTAGTTTGTATGGAAAAATGGGAAAAAAAATCAATAGTAGTGGCGCACCGTGAGCACGGTGCGCCATTAGTGTCTTCCACACTAATGGCGCACGAGCAACCGGTGCGCCATTAGTATATAGTAGTGGCACACTACTTACCTGGTGCGCCATTAGAATCAGTCCTATCTATAGCCCTTTTCCTAGTAGTGCTTGATGAATGGAGAACCCAAGCGTATGAGAATGCCAAGCTTTTCAAAGAAAAAGTCAAACGCTTGCATGATAAGAGGATACAAAAGCATTAGTTTAATGTAGGAGATTATGTGTTATTATTCAACTCTCGTTTAAGATTTTTTGCAGCAAAACTTCTCTCAAAATGGGAAGGTCCCTACATTATAGAGGAGGTCTATCGTTCTGGTGCTATAAAAATCAACAACTTCGAAGGCACAAGTCCAAGGGTGGTAAACGGTCAAAGAATTAAACATTATATTTCAGGTAATCCTATCAATGTTGAAACTAATATTATTGAAACCGTAACCCCTGAGGAATACATAAGGGACACTTTCCAGAACGTTCCAGACTCCGAAAAGGTATAGGTATGTGGTACGGTAAGTAAACCGACTCCAAAACAACTCCAATGGCAATTTTTATAAGTTAAATATTTAAGAATTTTAGGAAGAAAGAAGTAGTCCGAAAGGGACACGAGGCCCCCACGAGAGAGGAGGGTGCGCCCCCCCTATAGGGCGTGCCCCCCTATATCGTGGGCACCTTGTGTGCCTCCCGGACTCCATTTTCTTGCACATTACATATTTTGGTCGGTAAAAATTCATTATATATACTCCTGAAGGTTTTGACCACCGTATCACACAAATATCCTCTATTTTCATTTCGAGCAGTTTTTGTTTCAGATCTAAGAGCATCATGTCATCTCCAAGCGCTCCCAAGGACAAGTTTTTCGAGAGGGTTATCAACCCCTATCTTGCGGAGGTGCTGCAACACCCTCAAACCATTGAGATGCGTGGGGGGTGCTGCACATCCGCGATGTGGAGGGACCAAGGCGTACCGGGAGCGTGGAGACAAAGCTCGAAGCCGTGGATCAGCAAGTTTTCAAGTGTCAAGGGATGGTGGAGCGTGGACTCAACGCCAACCAAATGATGATCACGGAGTTCACCAACAACCACAAGCTGGATGCCAAAGTCATTGGGAGACCATCTTCAAGCTTCAAGAGAAAATCGAGCACCTCCAAGCCCAGATCTATGACCTGCAAAACCAGAACTATGAGTATGAATATAGATTCGAGAGAATGAGTTTGGCTGCAGATTTAAGGATCCCGGAGACTCGATCATCCTTCTATGATGGAGAGCCTATGCCTTGGAAGACGGATGACAAGCCTACATCATCAACAACTCTTACTTCACCACCTCTGAGGACCTAATCACATGGGTATGGGCACTCCCCTTGGCAACTGCCAAGCTTGGGGGAGGTGCCCCGGTATCGTATCACCATCACACTCCTGTCTTTACCGTTTTATTTAGCTCGATCCCTTTAGTAGTATCTTGATCTAGTAGATTGAAGTTTTGATATCAAGTAGTTTGATTTTTGCTTTGTGATCTCTTTTTGTAATCAAGTCCGTGAGCTATCTATAATAAAGATTAGTGTTGAGTCAAGGGCTTTGCTATGTTGCTATGATCTTGATAAAGTAGAAAGAATAAAATAGTTCACATTGATCTTATGGATAGTGATAACTTCACATATAGAAAGTATGAGGCAAAAAAATTGTTGAGAGTTGATGAACGTAGCCTTGGTCATCGTTGCAATTAATAGGAAGTGATAAGGAAAGAGGGGTTCACATATAAATATATTATCTTGGACACCTTTTATAATTGGGAGCACTCATTAAGTATGACATGCTAAAAGAGTTGACATTGGACAAGGAAGACAACGTAATGGTTTATGCTTTCCGACATCTCAGTTAAAGTATATTGTCATTGACCTTCCAAACATGTAGAGCTTGCCTTTCCCCCTCATGCTAGCCAAATTCCTTGCACCAAGTAGAGATACTACTTGTGCTTCCAAATATCCTTAAACCCAGTTTTGCCATGAGAGTCCACCATACCTACCTATGGATTGAGTAAGATCCCTCAAGTAAGTTGTCATCGGTGCAAGCAATAAAAATTGCTCTCTAAATAGTTATGACTTATTAGTGCAGAGAAAATAAGCTTTGTACGAACTTGTTGTGGAAGTAATAAAAGCGACGGACTGCATAATAAAGGTCCACATACAAGGGGCAATATAAAGTGACGTTCTTTTGCATTAAGATTTTGTGCATCAACCCTAAACACACATGACAACCTCTGCTTCCCTCTGCGAAGGGCCTATCTTTTACTTTATGTTTGTAATTTATGCTTGAGTCAAGGTGATCCTCACTTTTCCCTTTTTCATTTTATCCTTTGGCAAGCTCCTCGTGTTTGAAAGATCATGATATATATATCCAACTGGATGTTTGTTAGCATGGGCTATTATTGTTGACATCACCTAAAGGTGAATACGTTGGGAGGCAACACAATAAGCCCCTATCTTTTTCAGTGTCCGGCTGAAACTCCATAACCACAAGTACTGCGTGAGTGTTAGCAATTATAAAAGACTACAAGATAGTTGAGTATGTGAGCTTGCCGAAAAGCTCTATTGTTGACTCTTTCTGATGTTACGATAAATTGCAATTGCTTCAATGACTGAGATTATAGTTTATTAGTTCCAACTGAAGTTTTTGAACCATACTTGACATTTTGAATTGATTGTTACTTGAGCATAAGAAATCATATGATAAAATCTATATATGTTGCTGTTATAAGAATGATCATGATGCTCTCATGTCCGTATTTTATTTTTGTCGACACCTCTATCTCTAAACATGTGGACATATTTTTTGATTTTGGCTTCCGCTTGAGGACAAGCAAGGTCTAAGCTTGGGGGAGTTGATACGTCCATTTTGCATCATGCTTTTATATCAGTATTTATTGTATTATGGGTTGTTATTACACTTTATATCTCAATACTTATGGCTATTCTCTCTTATTTTACAAGGTTTACCATGAAGAGGGGGAGTGCCAACAGGTGGAATTCTGGCTGGAAAAGGAGCAAACTTTGGAAACCTATTCTGCACAGCTCCAAAAGTCCTGAAACTCCACGAAACAACTTTTTGGAATTAATAAGAATTTCTGAGTGAAAGAAATACGCCAGGGGGCCCACACCCTGTCCAGGAGACAGGGGGCGCGCCTCCCTATCTCCCAGGCCCCCTGGTGGGCGTCTGGTGTCCATCTTCTGCTATATCATCGCTTTTACCCTGGAAAAAATCGTGGGCAAGCTTACGGGACGAAAATCCGCCGCCACGAGGTGGAACCTTGGCGGAACCAATCTAGGGCTCTGGCGGAGCTATTCTGCTGGGGACACTTCCCTCCGGGAGGGGGAAATCATCACCAACGTCATCACCAAAGATCCTCTCATCAGGAGGGGGTCAATCTCCATCAACATCTTCACCAGCACCATCTCCTCTCAAAACCCTAGTTCATCTCTTGTATCCAATCTTGTATCAAAACCACAAATTGGTACCCGTGGGTTGCTAGTAGTGTTGATTACTCCTTGTAGTTGATGCTAATTGGTTTACTTGGTGGAAGATCATATGTCCAGATCCTTTATGCATATTATTACTCCTCTGATTATGAACATGAATATGCTTTATGAGTAGTTACGTTTGTTCCTGAGGACATGGGTGAAGTCTTGCTATTAGTAGTCATGTGAATTTGGTATTTGTTCGATATTTTGATGAGATGTATGTTGTCTTTTTCTCTAGTGGTGTTATGTGAACGTCGACTACATGACACTTCACCATTATTTGGGCCTAGAGGAAGGCATGGGGAAGTAATAAGTAGATGATGGGTTGCTAGAGTGATAGAAGCTTAAACCCTAGTTTATGCGTTGCTTCGTTAGGGGTTGATATGGATCCATATGTTTAATGTTGTGGTTAGGTTTACCTTAATACTTCTTTTGTAGTTGCAGACGCTTGCAATAGGGGTTAATCATAAGTGGGATGCTTGTCTAAGTTAGGGAAGTACCCAAGTACCGGTCCACCCACATATTACATTATCAAAGTACCGAACGCGAATCATATGAACGTGATGAAAACTAGCTTGACGATAATTCCCATGTGTCCTCGGGAGCTCCTTTCTCATTATTAGAAATTCTCCAGGCTTATCCTTTGCTTCATAAAGGATTGGGCCACCTTGCTGCACTTTATTTACTTTATTTACTTGTTACTCGTTACCATTTATCTTATCACAAAACTATCTATCACCTACAATTTCAGTGCTTGCAGAGAAAACCTTACTGAAAACCGATTATCATTTCCTTCTGCTCCTCGTTGGGTTCGACACTCTTACATATCGAAAGGACTACTATTGATCCCCTACACTTGTGGGTCATCAGATGGTACCAGAGGAAACAAAAACTATCTTTCTCAAGCTGACGGTGGCAACTTGCACCAGATGCACATGAATCAAGAAGTCACTTCTTTCATCCAACATATACTTCATGACGGGACATGAAGATAATGCCTTCTACAAGTTTCCAACACTAGCCGGATGTTCAACACGAATCATGGACAAGATGAAAATGTTGTCAGTGGGCTCAAGAATAATCCATCAAGGCTTCCCTAAAGATGGAATTCCACAATTATGTGAACAAGGAGATAGCATTAGTCAGGACAAAAGATGTAATGGTGTATGCTCGACGGAACAACCACGAGTAAGACAAGATTACAAACATCATTGGTTCTGATTTCATTTGAGTATAGCCCATACTCAAATCAAAGATTTGTTATGATGATAGGTCCATTAAATGATCACGAGGGTCAATCGATGAAGATACCATCTTTCTTCAACACGCATACAAGATATCCCATAAAATGAACTAAGTCAGAGAAGCTCTTATCTTTCAACTCTCCAAGCTGTTGTTTGGCTTAACCAACTAGCTCAGGGGTATCCCACACAGATTCTTGGAGAATGGGTGGTTTCGAGGAAAACCAACATGATCACGAACTCAACATAGCGGTCAGGTGACAACCTGGTAATACTTCCGCGAAGATATTCAGAACATCACGAACCACTGATATGTTACTAAGCTCGAGAACAATCTTGCTTTTCAGAGCAAGATGATATGATCAAATAAGCAAGGGATTGAATAATCCTAACTCATTGATCGAAGAGTGCACCAGACATAAGGACTAGGTAGCACAATCTATCTTAGAATGATGATTCAATACCAACACGCTAAGAATGAGATTATTGTCCATTAACTACCAAGCAACACAGTTGCTAGGAGTATTGATTTCACACATCACGATTCACTTGTCGACATTCCGGTTGCGACAACACGACACCGAGGAATGAATAATGATGGCGAGAAGTATCACTAAATCGAGAATTCATAAGAGTTTGTGCAATTCTCATGACATTCCTGATATAAAGATGGTAATACTCCAAGGTGGAATAGAACAAAAGCTGGATTGGCATTTTGATCTGCAAAGTGCAACTACTTTGACCAAATCCTAGAAATGGATAAGGTACTGGAGTTTGTTTCTCCTAGTCATTCTGAAATAGAATGGCTTGACGGACCACAAGAATAATAGGCGTCGATGAACACGAGTGCACGACTACTCTTGACTATCAATTGATAGATGAGGGCCAGAAAACAACTAAATAAGGACAACCCAAAAGAACATATGATTTTTTGAGTTGTGGATGCATGGACTAGCATGTCGAATGAGTTCAACATATTTCCTCCAGATAACCCTTGCAGAAAGGTTGAACTGGCAGAGTCACAATATAGAATGGAGAACTCATCGAGAGCACTCCTGTTGTGATCTTTTGATCCAACAAACTTCTGCCATAAGTGATTCATAGTATTTGGAAGAAGGAAATACCATGGACCTCGAGGACTAATGCAAGGGTTACTAATAACCTAAAGGAACGAGCAAACACTATCAACACGAGGTAAGTAAGGTGAATCTCGGGTTCAGGAATCCAGGAGTAGAATACCTACTACTAAGTGGCATCACGGGATGCTTTCAAGAATGATGGCCAGAATCATCACACTAGAAACACAAAACATGGCTAGATCAACGGATGATCCCCTAAGACACCTAGGGTCATAATAATAACTCCAACATATATGTCAAGGCAACAGAGCACCTCAACTCACTGATTAGTGTGGTTAATCTGGCCGAAAGGGACGGCGGGAACGGGAAGAAGGGATTTGCAAATGCATCAGACCATTTAGAAACCTGGGATGACTCGGACAACATAACAGCTGTAAATGCTCAAAAGAATTTGAGACATGCTATAAAAATGGTGGCATAACCACTCGATCGTCACAATAACAAGGTTCCGAGATCAACTATGAACACACAGAGGTAGTAGAAACTGAACTGAGGCTTAAATCCAACAATCTTACAAGTCTACAGATTAGTAACACGTGATCCTGATAGAAAGAGGAGATAGCCTAGTTCCTAAACCCCGCAGGAAAGATAAGATGACTCGGATCAGAAGGCATAAAGTATAAGGAGTAAAAAGAGCCTTACGTTCCATCCCACAATCAATTCCCTTATATAACTAGAGAATTTCTAGACTCAACTTCGACCAGTTTGGCTTGGTAACCCTACAGGCAGTCAGGCTCTGATACTAAAAGCTATCAGGACCCCGACTCAATGCCACACCGATCTAGCACGTAACACCTCATATCACTTTGCGGCCTCACGCACGGTATTTCCACGGGTGTCGCCTTACCAGGCGCAGGACCGTTTGCGCCTTTTGGCACACGTATATGATATTGTCACTAGCATCCATATGACAAGGAGCCCGGGCTGACATGACTAGTAATGAACCCAAAGGGGAACTAACTTACAGGGACATGCATACATGACCAAGCAACGAATGTGTCGGTCATTAGCGAGTGATTCCGGGCTGTAGCAACTAGGCTAGCAGGACTCTGGTAAACCAGGCAGCAGCAGGCTAACAGGACTCCGGTAGACACCGCGTGACATTTCCCCGAAGGGACAGACACAGGAACGAAGGACACATGTCGGCCAGCCTAAGTGTTCCGGAGCAGTAGCAAACTACTAGGGCTCAGTGGAAGCACTAGGAGACATTTTCCGGTAAGAGAGGCTACCAAGGATAAACAACTAGATAGTCAGATCCCACACATACCAAGCATTTCAATAACATACACACAATATGCTCGATATGTGCAAATACAACATGGCATCACAACATGACTCTACAACTCAAGTATTTTATTCAATAGGCTCCGAGGAGCAAGATATTACAAACATGGGTCTCATGACCCAACACTTAGAGCATACAAGTCAAAGCACAAGCGGAAGCTTAACATGTCTGAGTACAGACATCTACAAATGAAAAAGGCAGAGAAGCCTGTCTATCTACCAGATCCTGCCGAGGGCACAAGACCATAGCTGAGGTAACAAGTTAAACGTCGAAGTCCACGTGGAACTACTAGTGATACTGAAGTCTCTCTCCAAATCATAAAATAGGCAAACATGAGTACAAATGTACCCAGCAAGACTTACATCAGAACTATCTATCTATGCATCATTATCAACAAAGGGGGGTGGTGGAGTTTAACTACAGCAAGCCAGCTTTGACTCGGTGGCTATCCTGAACTACGACTGCAAGTAACTCTTTGGAGGTGGTGCACACGAGTCCACATATTCACCATATCAATACATCACTATGGATCCGCTCTCGTCTCCCTACGAGAACGCCATCCATAGCACTCACGCTTATCTTGCGCATTTTAGGGTATCCACTTTCACTTGTCTATGAACTGTACAAGCAACCCAGAAGTCCTTTACCGCGGATGCGGATATTCGAATAGATGATGTTAACCCTGCAGCGGTGTACTTCTTCACACACGCTCTCGCCACTTACCGCCATGTACACATCATGTATCTCGGTAACCTTCAAGCGGAAGCCTGGTGAGGGTGTCGGCCACGACCTGACTAACCACACAAGTCTCTCGTCCAGGTTTCTCGCCTATTCAGGTTCCATCCTGTAACGCCCCGGATTCGATGCGCCAGGTGTCTGCTAGTTATTCGCCGTCGTTGCCATGTCATTTGCTTGCGTATTGCACTTTGCCATGTCATCATATGCATTTCATGTCATGTCATCATGTGCATTTCATTTTGCATACGTGTTCATCTCATGCATCCGAGCATTTTCCCCGTTGTCCGTTTTGCAATCCGGCACTCCTATGTCCTCCGGCGTCCCCTTCTTCTCTCCTGTTGTGAGCAGGTACTAAACTTTCTCGGAACGGCCCGAGGTTTGCCAAGCGGCCTTGGTATAGCACCGGTAGACCGCCTGTCAAGTTTCGTGCCATTTGGAGGTCGTTTGATACTCCAACGGTTAACCGGGTAACCGCAAAGCCCTCTTTGAGTTGCAGCCCAACACCCCCTCCAAAGTGGCCCAAAACCCAGCAAACTCCCCTCCATGCTCCCGGTCATTCGATCATGATTGCGTGGCCGAAAACCGCTCCTCATTTGGACTCTCCTAGCTCCCTCTACCTATAAAAACGTCCCCCCCCCCCTCCATTTTCGGGCAAAAACCCTAGCCCCGCTCCTCTCCGCGCCGCCGGACAGGTCCGATCTGGACCGGACGCGTCCGCCCGCCGCCGCAGCCTCTCCCGTGCCCCCACGTGGCGCTCCGCCGCGTCCGCCGCCGCCGGCCCGCGGGGCCCAGGGCAGGCACGCCCCGGCCCGCGCGCGCCCGCGCCGTCCCCGCGCCTCGCCCCGTCGCCCGTCCAGCGCCGCCGCGCCGGACCCCGCCGCCGGGCCGCCTACTCCGCCGCCCTGGCGTCGCCGCGCTACCGCCGTGGCACGCCTCCCGCCTCCCGAAGCCCGTCCGCCTCCGCCTCCGTCGCCCCGCGGCTTGCCCGCGCGCCGCCGCGGATCTCTGCGCCGCCGACCGCCGGGCTCCGCCGCCGCCGGCAGCGAGCCCTGCCGCCGGTTGCCGCCCTTCGCGGGCGCCGCCGCGCCTCCGCCGCCGGCTGCCGCGCCCGGCTCCGGTGCCGCCCGCCACCCTCCGCGTCCGGATCCGGCGGTCCCGCTCCTCGCCGGCGCCGCTCCTCGCTGGACGGCCGCCGCCGCCAACTGGTGCCCAGATCTGCCTCGACCCCGGCCTGGTCTGGACCCGCTCTTCGACCCGACCCGTTTCGCGCCCGATCCTCGTTGACCCCGAGGTGGTTTTTTTTCACTAAGTCCCTGGAATCTTGCATAAACATGCCATGTTCATTGCATCACATCTCTGCATCCGTAGCTCCGTTTCGTGCGTGTAATATGTCAGATTGTTCGTCTCGACGAGTACTTCATTTCATTCCATTGCGTCATTTTCATTTGAGCTCATCTTGATGCCTGAAATGCTGTTGGAAGAGTGCATGTTGATGTTAATCTCCTGAAACTGTTATAACTTGCTGTTCTATCATTTTTGCCATGATTGATGTGTGCATCCTATGAGGTTGAGCTCTACATGTATGTTGATCTATGCCGTGCCATCTTTCCAGGGTTGCCAACCATGTATTTTTGTGAGTTGTGTGCTGAGTGCATCAAGCTTGTTAAGTAGGGTAGTTGCTGTTGCTGTTTTCCTGACAGATTCTGTTATATTTTGTTGCTATGTAAACATGCTTCTACTAGTCATTTCGTGCATAATCTGGAGATTTCCTATAAACATGTTTTAATCTACATGTCTTGCTCTATCCATTCATGCCCTTGGTGGCAATTATAGCCTGCTGGAACATGTTGTAATCTTGCTCCGAAGTTGCTTGAAAATGTTGCTGTCAATCTGTTAACATGAAGTTCACTTGTTCCCATGTGTTTTCCTAGTGATCCATGCACCCTATGAACTTGTTCTTTCCATGCTTAGCTTCACAAACATGCCTTATTACTGTTGGTTGCCTTGCCATGCCATGTATTGCTCTGTAGTGAGTGGTTCAAGCTCACGAACATGCCTACTTATTGTTGTTTCTGCCATGTTTGAATCTATAATATAACTTGCCATGTTTACATGGGTGCCATCATATCTTCTAATCCTTTTTGGCTTATGGTCAGTAAGGGACTTTTGATCTATGCAATTAGTAGATTCATGCCATGCCTTTGTTTGCCATGATAGCTTCCTGTAACATGTTGTTTGCTTGCTCTAAACATTGCAACCTGATGTTATTTCTGCAAAGTCTGAAACTGTTATTATTTGCAATATCTCCATGTCTTTTGAGCATGTTCTAGTCTTTTCTGGAGATAGCTCAGTGTTCATGTTTTGTTATGCTTTACCTGTACATCATGCTCATGCCTTTTGTTATTATGTTGGGGTGCTGTAGCATATTGTTTTGATGCTTGCAATACGCCTAGTTGCTGTTTTAGACAGATTGTTGTTATGACTTGTATAGAGTGTATGTGTTGCACCGTTGCTCCGTTTTGAGTGTGATCTATATGAAACTTGCTTGTTTTTGCATGTAGTTTCATATTATCATGTTGCATCCTTGTTTTGGTGTGTTTGCTTGATGTTTGGGTGCATTTTGCATCAATGCCATGCTTAACTTGTTTTGCTCATATCTTCTAGGCCGTAGCTCCGAATCTAATGAACTTTATATGTAACTTGACTATAATTTCGTGTAGATTCTCTTGGTGCATCTTAACTTGCTGTTTAACAACTTGAACATAAGGTTTATTCAGTTCTGGACCAATTTCGAAATATGCATATGAGGACTTACCGGAATTGTTATATGTTGTTCATCATGTATTGGTGCTTACCGGAATTCTCTTGGTGCTTCTTGTAGCTTTGTCATGCATCATGCTTGTTGTGCATCATTTATTGCCCATGTGTGGTGTGTTTACCTTGTTGTGTGCTTCTTCTTGTTAGTTCCTATTTCGTTGCAATCGTGAGGATTCGTTCGTCTACGGTTGGTTCGGCTTCATCCGTTCATCTTCTTCATGGACTCGTTCTTCTTCCTTGCGGGATTTCAGGCAAGATGACCGCTACCCTGGATCTCACTACTATCATTGCTATGCTAGTTTCCTCGTTCTTTCGCTATGCTGCGCTTCCTATAAATTGTTCTTCAAGACTCCCCAAATTGCCATGAACCTCTAACCTTTGACACCATTCCTAGCAAACCGTTGTTTGGCTATGTTACCGCTTTGCTCAGCCCCTCTTATAGCGTTGCTAGTTGCAGTTGAAGTTGAAGATTGCTCCATGGTGGACATGGTTTATGTTGGGATATCACAATATCTCTTATATTATTAATGCATCTATATATTTGGTAAAGGGTGGAAGGCTCGGCCTTATGCCTGGTGTTTTGTTCCACTCTTGCCGCCCTAGTTTCCGTCATACCGGTGTTATGTTCCCGGATTTTGCGTTCCTTACGCGGTCGGGTGATTTATGGGACCCCCCTGACAGTTCGCTTTGAATAAAACTTGTCCAGCAAGGCCCAACCTTGGTTTTACCATTTGCCTCACTACCACCTATACTTTTCCCTTGGGAGTCGCTCTCTCGAGGGTCATCTTTATTTAGCCCCCCCCGGGCCAATGCTTGTCTAAGTGTTGGTCTGAACCGAGTAGACTGCGGGGCCCCCTCGGGGCAACTCAAGGTCTGGTTTTACTCGTAGGATGTCTCATCCGGTGTTGCCCTGAGAACGAGATATGTGCAGCTCCTATCGGGATTGTCGGCGCATCGGGCGGCTTTGCTGGTCTTGTTTTACCATTGTCGAAATGTCTTGTAAACCGGGATTCCGAGACTGATCGGGTCTTCCTGGGAGAAGGTCTATTCCTTCGTTGATCGCGAGAGCTTGTCATGGGCTAAGTTGGGACACCCCTGCAGGGTATAAACTTTCGAGAGCCATGCCCGCGGTTATGTGGCAGATGGGAATTTGTTAATGTCCGGTTGTAGATAACTTGACACCAGATCCGAATTAAGACGCATCAACCGTGTGTGTAGCCGTGATGGTCTCTTCTCGGCGGAGTCCGGGAAGTAACACGGTTTCTGTGTTATGTTTGACGTAAGTAGGTGTTCAGGATCACCTCTTGATCATTGCTAGCTTCACGACCGTTCCTTTGTTTCTCTTCTCGCTCTCATTTGCGTATGTTAGCCACCATATATGCTTAGTCGCTGCTGCGACCTCACCACTTTACCCCTTCCTTTCCCATTAAGCTTTGCTAGTCTTGATACCCATGGTAATAGGATTGCTGAGTCCTCGTGGCTCACAGATTACTACAACAACAGTTGCAGGTACAGGTTATGCGATGATCATGACGCGAGAGCGATGTTTGCTTGTTTTGGAGTTCTTCTTCTGCTTCTTCTTTGATCAGGGGATAGGTTCCAGGTCGGCAGCCTGGGCTAGCAGGGTGGATATTGTTTGAGTTTCTGTTTATGTATCATCCGTAGTCGGATGTTGATCTCTTGTATGATGATATTGTATTCGTGTGGCATTGTATGCCTCTTGTATGTATCCCCATCTATTATGTAATGTTGATGTAATGGTATCCACCTTGCAAAAGCATTTCAATATGCGGGTCTATCCTTAGTGGGACCTTCGAGTTCCTTTTGGATAGGGTCGCATATTGGGCGTGACACATCCGCAAGGAGATCCGGCTGGGGTGTCGCTCACGACCCCAAACGATGTGAGCAGGGTTCCCAAGCCCACCATCCGGGTGCCACTTGGTACATCATGCCACTGTGCC
This sequence comes from Triticum timopheevii, assembly GCA_963921465.1. NCBI lineage: Eukaryota > Viridiplantae > Streptophyta > Magnoliopsida > Poales > Poaceae > Triticum > Triticum timopheevii. The sequence goes on along the minus strand of OY997270.1, from coordinate 273,826,102 downwards.
TAGTCTATCCCAAGCCCACCTGTGCCGGGTGCCACTTGGTAGACTACTAACACTACCTACAAACACCAGAAACTAGTTGCGACTCCTGGACTGAGATCAAGTCGGTTAATAAGTCGAGAGAGTCAATTAAGGATCCCAATGTGTGGTAGTCGCTGTTCATGGATCATAAACATAGAACTCAGTTCCTGAGGACGGTTTCAATGATACAACCCACCATGTACTCCTACATGGCCTCTCACCGCTACCTTTACCAAATCGTGTTCACACACTTAGCTCACACATCGTAGGACATGTTCATGACCATTCCAATTCATCCCCGATGAATCAGACTTGACACAACTCTAAACATAGCAGGCATGACAAACAAGCATGAATGGGTAAGCACATCAGGGCTCAAACAACTCCTACTCATGCTAGTGGGTTTCATCTATTTACTGTGGCAATGACAGGTCATGCAGAGGATAAAGGGGTTCAACTACCGCAGCAAGTAGCAGATGTATCACTGTTGTCCTAATGCAGTAAAAGAGAGCAGGAGCAAGAGAGTGGGATTGTATCAGAATGAACAAGGGGGTTTTTCTTGCCTGGCACTTGTGAAGATAATATAGTTTCTTCATCGGTGTCATCGAACTCATCGTCGAAACCACGTCTATCGAGAGGGAACAAATACCGGCAACATAGAAGGAAACACATTCAATGCAATGCAACAATTATGATGCATCATCATGACATGGAAATATGATGTGATTTGAGCTCATGCAACTAGCAATCATTTGAATGGAGTTGGTTTGAACACTAGGTTCAAATTCCAACTCCACATGGGACATTTAAAAAAGCCATTTATTCAAATTGTCATAAACAGTGGCTGTAAGTTGTTCAAACATGCATGAAAATGCCATAAACAGATTATTTGGATTTTTCTGATAATTTTTCATATATAAATCTTTTAAATCGGAGTTATAGATTATTTTCTATGATTTTTAGAAGTTTTAACTATTTTCTGGAATTTCCTGGTTATTTTAAATTAGAATAAAACCAAAAAATAGTTTACTACATCAGCATGACATCGTGCTGACGTCAGCACATCAACTGGCGGCCCAGGTCAAACTGACCAGTGGGCCCGCGTGTCAGTTACTAACCTAACTAACTGGGTTAATTAGTGTTTTAACTTAAGCTAACCTATATTAATTAGGCAAGATGGTCCCACATGTCAGTGACTCAGGGGGAGGTCAAACCCCGTGGTTAGTGGGTCAAACCCGCCGGCGTGTCACGACCGGTTTTCCAATAAAAAGATTATTGAGAAACCGACCTTTATATAAACCAGTATAGGAAAAATCTCCTTACTGGCAGACAAATCCTTGATACAGAAATCCAGAAGTACTAATTATTATACAAGGTTGAGCTGAGGCTTCTCAACAATTTATTACAAGCACGCCAGTATTATACATAAGGGCGGATATGACACAAGGGTGTGGTGGCATACTACTGACTTGTAATAAAAGTGGTGGTGGATATGTCACAGTGAAGTGGGTGACATGACTCCTAATCTTACAGCTCATCGAGCGTCAGAGTGAAGCTCGATGACTTTATTCGGGTAGCGGAAGCGTATATGATACAAGTGACCAATTCCAGGATCGCACGGGACTGACTGGGACCCCTCTAGGTGTCATACTCGCTATCGTACTCTTCATCCATAAGATCGCCTTCGTCAACATCTGGCCAAATCAACAGGCCAGGTTAGTACTTTGAATGTACTCGCAAGACAGTTCGGACATAAGATATAACAAATGCAAACATGATGCACATGAGCAGTTAGCAATGCACACTCAAATAATAAATCTGCACGGCATGTTAAATAAAAAGGAAGTCAGGCGGTAGTCCTCCCGAAGTCCCAATAAAATGACTGAAAAACCGATCGGGTGTCTGAAGCGACGCCTCGAAAGGAAAAATAAACTAACATGCCGTAGTCGGGGCGTCTAAGCGACACCACATAAAGGGCTTATATTGAAATGTAAATGACAGTACGTGCCACAGTCGGACGTCTATGCGACATCTCGGAAAGGGCTTATAATGAAAGTAAATAACATGGATGCCACAGTCGGATGTCTGAGCGACATCACATAAAGGGCTTATAACAAAAGATAAACAACTAGAATGCCACAGTCGGACATCTGCGCGACGTCACAAAAGGGCTTATAACAAAAGTAAACAACAAGGATGCCACAGTCGGGCGTCTGCGCGACGTCACATAAAGGGCTTATATCAAAAGTAAATAACAAGAGTGCCATAGTCGGACGTCTGAGTGACATCACAGAAAGGGCTTATATTTCATCTTTCGTATTGAATGAATTCATGAAGTTAAATCACTCCAAGGAAATACTCAGTACATAAAAATAAACGGGTTAGTCCATCCACAGGAGTAATCATTCAGCCGGATTCAACACTCATGTTTGTTCATCGGAGATTGTCACTGAGACTGACACTGAGAGTGACAAAGACAAGTTGAACACAGTCCTTTACCATAGATACGGTTACTTGAATGATTTTTGACTCTGCAGAGTTTGTACTATTTAACCACAGCTAATGGATTTCAGTAGTCACGAAGGACTAATTTCGTTCACGGTATTTCGAAAGAAACCCATCTAACCAATACACACCCATTCCACATCCCGATACCAGGAATCACCCTAGGCAATGTTAAAGAAAAACTTTGAGACGGGGAGGCCACAACCTTGAGTAGCATGGGATCAAATTTATATCACATGCTCTAAGGGGTGCCCCCCTCTCGGTCCCAACCGGAAACACGCATGCCCCCTGACCGGATGACTGGCTTTAATCCAGGGCCATGGAACCCTCATCATGGCCCCTCTATTTGGTGTGTACGAGGAAAGAGGTTTGCAAGTAACTAAACCATATTCTTTGCAGAAAACATGTGGTAGCACAAAAGGGAAACGGATGGTAACGTGACATGATCCACGTTATCACTGGAGTTGAATGGTTTGGCATAAGACTGGCATGCTTCAACAATACCATCTTACCACCCTTCATGTCACCATATGATCATGTAAACTCACATCAAATAACACATCGAGTTTTGGAGCTCACTTGTATTAGCTTTGCATGCAATATAACACTCACTGATATGCATATAAACATGCCATGAAATAACCACTCAAGCAAACATGCAAAACACTCATCATATCAAAGGTTCAAACATGTTTGCCTGGTTCGGAGTAGTCGGAGTCTAGCTCGGTGAAGTTTGCGGTTCCATCACCTCCTCCGGTATCTACGGTATAAAGAAAACACGTACTAACGTAAATGCCGTGTGTGCACAAAAAAATGTTCCGAATATTTTTCAAATAAATATGAAAAAAACTAGACAGAAAAATAAAGATGGCAGAAAAAGAATCAATTAAAAATCATTTCGTGTTTAAAAGTTATTAAGGTTTTAGTCCAGGGACTAATCTGTAATGAAACAGAAAACTTCCAGGGGCTAGCTTAGAAAAACAGAAAACGCTTCGGTTGTAAATACGCCAACCTAGAGGGAACACGTACTTTGCCTAAAGGTGTTTTCATAAAACGGTTCAAAAAAAAAAGAAAAGGCTGACGAGGGGGTCCCAGCCGTCAGGTTTAAAAACTGAAACAGAGGTCGCCGACACCCGAGGCTCGCAATGGTCGCCGACGACGATCGACAGTGATCCAGGGGAGGGTACGGGTACGGGTGTACTCACAGGGCAATTCCGCGTCGATGGGTGGTGGACTTGGTCGTCGGCGAGCACCACGTCGACGGCGGCCTTCACTCCGGCGGACGGCTGTTCGGGCGAGGATGGTTCTCTCCGAAGGGAGCTGCAAGCGCCAAATTGAGGCTAGGGTCAGACGTGCGGGTGCACTAGAGGGTTGCTAACGCGGTTTGGGAGGCGGAGGTGTCCTCACCGGAGTGGACCGTGCCGGAGCCCGAAGCGGATCAGGGTGGCCGGAGTCGGGGAAGGAGACCTTCTCGAGGTCCTCCTGGTGGCTAGGCGGAGCTCTGGTGAGGTGGAGGAGTGGTGCGAGGTTGAGAACGAGCTCAAGGGATCCTTTTATAGCTGGTCCAAGGCGGTGGCCGAGAACGGGATAACTCCGACGATGATTACGGTGAGGCAGTGGTTGGGCAGGAGGTTTAGGTGGCTAGGCGACTGCGGATTGTCCCACTCGTTCCCTCCCGGGGCTAAGTTTGGCAAACCATGGGTGATACTCCACGTTCTCGACGGAACGGCTCACGGGCACGACGGTGGCAAAGAGCGCGCTCTGCACCCCTAAGGCTACGGTGATGGTGCCGCAGCGTGCACAGGGGAGAGGATGGCCACGCGGAGGCTTCGGGTGGCTTGGGCGGTGCTGGACAGCGCCAAAAAGTGGTGCTGGTTCCTGCTGGCCGCCACGGGTGGCTTTGCCACTGCAAAAGCTGCCGGCGTCGGCGAGACACGTCACCACAGATGCTGGTGCCCGTCCAAATGGCCGTGCGGCGCTCTGAATAAGAAGAAGGAGCAGTGAGCATCGTGCCATAGCGGGAACTAGTGAGATTGACACCGCGCTCTGAAGAAAACAACACTGACGGCAGAACTGAAACACTGAACTCTGAATTTTACTGAATTTTACCAGGAACAGTGCATTCCAGGTGTTCGATGAAATGATTTTGGCATGTGGAAAATATTTCTGGATCTGATCTTTGGTGAGGTGGTCTCTTGATGCATCTAGGGGTTGCCTGAATTATCCCAGAATTTTTGGAGAAGAAAAATATTGAATTTCACCAAAAATGACAGATCCGGTCCAAACTTGCAGTGAGCAAAACTTGAAAATTTTGAATTGTGGAAGAGTGGATCTTGATGGATCTAGGTTGGGGGTACTAAGGACTAGTCAGAGGAGTTTGTTTTGGATCAAAATTCAAAAGAAATATGGTACTTCCTTTGTAAAGCACCTAGGTCCAAAATAAATGACAGAAATAGTTTTGGGGATAAAATAATTAGAATAAAAATCAAAAATGGGTTGGACTTGCTAGGATTGGATATTTGACTTGACCCAAAGTGGAGGGAGGGTTTTGGAATAAAGTTTTAACATGAGGCATGGCAAAAGAGAGTGGTTTGAATAAAATAATAAATTCAAAAACCCAAAGGATTTCTTTTTAATTGAAAAACTCTTCAAAATTAATTGTGATGAGTCAACACCAATGAAAAGCCTTCAATACCAAACATCAAGGTTGAGGATGACCCAAAAATAAAATATTTGTCATAAGAGAAAATTTTGAGAAGAAGAGTCTTTTTAGATAGATTTTAAATAGCCTCCCTTCAAATCAAACAAAGAATTTGCTAAAAACCAAATCAAATTTTTTGGAGTGTCACAACACCTACCCCCTTAGGAAAAATCTCGTCCCCGAGATTTTAGCCGATCCTCAAATAGGTGTGGGTGTTCTGTCCGAAGAAAATCCTCTCTTTCCCTTGTTGCTTCATCCTCGGTGTGATTGCTCCACTGAACTTTGAAAAACTTAATTGTTTTCTGACGGGTCCTCCTTTCAGACTCCTCCAATATTTTTATTGGACGTTCCCTATAGGTGAGGTCTGGTTGCATATCAATGTCTTCATGAGACACATGCTTCTCTGGGTTGCTAATGCATTTCCTCAATTGTGAGACGTGGAACACGTCGTGGACGTCTGACAGTTCTTCGGGTAGGTCTAGCTGGTAGGCTACTGTGCCTCTTTGCGCAACTACATAGAAGGGTCCAATGAATCTTGGTGCTAGCTTTCCTTTTACTTTGAATTGTTGCAGGCCCCTCATAGGAGATACTCGTAGGTACACATACTCACCGGGTTCAAAGCTGACTCCCCGATGTTTTCGATCGTAATAACTCTTCTGTCGGCTTTGAGCCGTCTTGAGTCGGTCCCTGATTATCTTAACCTTCTCCTCAGCTTCCTTGAGCATGTCTGGGCCGAAGATACGACTGTCTCCGGTCTCTAACCAATTTAGTGGGGTACGACATCTCCGCCCGTACAAGGCTTCAAAAGGTGCCATTTGTAGGCTGGCTTGGTAACTGTTGTTGTATGCGAACTCGGCATATGGCAAGCTTTCTTCCCAATTGGTTCCATAGGTGAGGACACACACTCTCAGCATGTCCTCTAGAATTTTGTTCACACATTCAGTTTGTCCATCAGTCTATGGGTGGTATGCTGTACTGAATGCTAGTTGAGTTCCCAGAGCTTGTTGTAATTGATCCCAAAATCTAGAGACAAATTGGGTGCCTCTGTCAGATATTATAATCTTTGGAACTCCATGCAGACAGACGATACGGGAGAGATAAAGCTTGGCAAGCTTCTGAGTGGTGTGGGTTGTCTTTACTGGGATGAAGTGTGCTACCTTAGTCAATCTATCTGTGATGACCCATATGGCATCATTTCCGTATCTTGACCGAGGTAGTCCGACAATAAAATCCATTCCAATTTCGTCCCATTTCCACTCGGGCATCTTGTTTGGCTGTAATAGTCCTGCTGGTTTCTGGTGCTCGGCTTTAATGCGTTGACATGAATCACAACATGCAATGAATGTGGCTATATCCTTTTTCATACCGTGCCACCAAATTTTTTCCTGAATGTCCTTGTACATTTTGGTCCCTCCCGGATGGATTGAATATGGAGCGGTGTGGCCTTCGGCTAGAATTTGTTGTTTAAGGTCTTCTATATTTGGTACGCAAAGCCTATCTTCGTACCATAATATTCCCTTATCGTCTATGCCGAATTCTGAGGCCTTGCCCAAACTCAGTTTTCATTTTATGCCTTCGATGCTGGGGTGCCCATGTTGAGCCCCCTTAATCTGTTACATTAGGGTAGGCTGTATTTCTAAATTTGACACATTTCCCTCCGTGACCATCACCAAGTTAAGTTTGGCGAACTCCTGCTGAAATTCAGGTCTTAATTTTTGTAGACCATTGTTGCCCAAACTGGGGTTTCGACTAAGAGCGTCTGCCACTACATTTGCTTTTCCTGGATGGTAGTGAATGCCAACATCATAATATTTCACTAATTCTAACCAGCGTCGTTGTCGCAAATTGAGTTCTGGTTGTGTGAAAATATATTTGAGGCTTCTATGGTCAGTATATATTTCACAACGATTCCCAAGCAAAAAGTGCCTCCACTCCTTGAGTGCATGAATGACTGCTGCCAACTCCAAGTCATGAGTGGGATAATTCTCTTCATGTTTTCGTAATTGCCTGGAAGCGTATGTGACTACTTTGCCTTCTTGCATTAATATGCATCTGAGGCCCTTCCAGGATGCGTCACAATACACTTCAAAATTTTTGTGTATGTCTGGTACAACCAATACTGGTGTTGTCGTTAATTTCCTCTTAAGTTCTTGGAAACTTTTCTCGCAAGCTTCAGTCCATACAAATTTCTTATCCTTCTTGAGTAACTGTGTCATTGGTTTTGCTATGGTGGAGAATCCTTCAATAAATCTTCGGTAATATCCTGCCATTCCCAAGAAACTTCGTACATCCGTTATGCTGGCTGGTGGTTTCCAGCCAAGTACGGCCTTGACCTTTTCCGGGTCTACGGCTACACCTTCTTGGGTTAGTACATGGCCTAGAAAACCAACCTATCTTAACCAAAATTCACATTTGTTGAACTTGGCATATAATTGATGTTTCCTTAATTCTCCCAGTACAATCCTGAGAAGTTCAGCATGCTCTTCTGGTGTCTTGGAGTATACTAGAATATCATCAATGAACACCACAATAAATTTGTCCATAAATTTCATAAATACTTCGTTCACGAGGTGGACAAAATATGCCGGGGCGTCTGTCAGTCCAAACGGCATTACTGTAAACTCATATAGTCCGTATCTGGAGGTGAATGTTGCCTTGCAAATATCTTCTGTCCGTACTTTTAATTGATGATACCCCGACCTTAAATCAATTTTTGAGAAAACCTTGGCCTGTGCGAACTGGTCAAATAAGTCATTTATCAGTGGAATTGGATATTTGTTTTTGATGGTGACCATGTTGAGTGCTCGATAGTCTATACATAATCTTAGTGTCCCATCCTTTTTCTTGGCAAATAATACTAGTGAACCCCAATGAGAGGAGATGGCTCGAATAAATCCTTTGTCCATTAATTCTTTTATTTCCTTCTTTAATCCTACCAACTCGGAGGGTGCCATTCTATAGGGCTTCTTGTAAATGGGGGGTGGTTCCAGGTGCTAGCTCAACGATGAACTCTATTTCCTGATCTGGCGGCATGCCAGGTAGCTCTTCGGGAAATACGTCGGGAAACTCACACACCACTGGAACTTTGCTTAACTCCGAAATGTCCACCTTGTTCAACCTTGGTTGCCGTGATATTTGTCTTTCTTGAGCTGCAATTTTTATTGTCTTCCCGTGATGATGGGTAAGAATTACAGTCCGATTGATGCAGTCAATAACTCCTTTGTTCGTGGTTAACTAGTCCATTCCTAGGATAACATCCAGTCCCTTATTTTCCAATACAATGAGGTTTGCATGAAACTTTAGTCCTTCAAACTCAATAACCACACCTTGGTAGTAACTCTGAGTAACTTGCTTAATCCCAGGGGACTTGATGATCATGGATTTTTCCAAGGAAAGCATCGAAAAATCATTTTGCAAAGCAAATTTCTTTGAAATGAACGAGTGAGAAGCTCCAGAATCAAACAAAACCATGGCAGGTATTGTGTTGACAGGGAACGTACCGAGTATGATATCCGGGGCATTCTGTGCTTCCTCCTTGGTCACATGGTTCAAGTGACCCTTCTTGTGATTGTTATTGGGGTTGAAGTTGTTTCGCTTGGGCGTGGAATTATTGCCACCGTTCTTCGGTTTGGGGGTTGAGTTTCTTGGCTTTGGACACTGCTTGGCATAGTGTCCTTCTCCACAAGCGTAGCAAGTAACACCTGGGCAAGTAACACCTGGGTGATATGTAAAGTCCTTGTCCCTCGCATGGAAATTTTTGTTTGGGCGTGAAACATTGGTCGTGGGTTTGTGTGCCCCACCTTTCTGAAAATCAGTCTTGCTCCGGTGGTTGCGAGCAGGAGTAGTCTGGTCCCTTTTGCGCTTGCAAAAATCCTCCAAGCTGCGGCGCTCATTTTCCAATGTAATAGCTTTGTCCACAAGTGTTTTGAAATCCGGGAAGGTGTGTACAACCAGCTGGCATTTAAGTGCTGGTGCCAGACCGTCCAGGAATTTTTCCATCCTTTTGTTTTCAGTCATATGCTCTTCATTGGCGTAACGAGACAATAGAGTAAACTGACTATAGTACTCAGTCACTATCATGGTTCTCTAATTGAGGTCATCAAACTCCCTCTTCTTGATCTTCATAATAGTTTTGGGTATGTGCGCCCCACGAAAACCTTCTTTAAATTCTTCCCAGGTGATGTCATTTTCATTGGGGTGCTTGTGTAGGAAATTCTCCCACCATGATGCAGCTGCTCCAGTGAGATAGTGAGGTGCATATAGTACCTTCTCACGGTCTAAACATTGTGCAATAATTAATTTCCTTTCAATGTCTCGAAGCCAATCATCGGCCTCAAGAGGTTTGTCAGTATGAGCTAACGTTGGGGGACGCTTCTATTGTAGTTCAAACAATTTGGATTGCCGCTGATACGGTCCACGGTCATTTCCCATATTGATGACATGGTTCATCATTTCTTGATGCTGTTGCTGGCTTTGCTCATAAAGGCGGCATACTTGAGAAAATGCTGCTTCACTACCTTGCTGACTTGACTGCCCCTGTGTGAAATTGTTACTTGTCTGTGTACCATAATTTTCTTCCGGTGGACTTGGCATAGAACGAGTCCAAGGACGAGGCATTTTCCGCTCTGGAGTATTTTTTTGAAAAACTTATGAGAAGAGCTGAGTGGCAGAGTAAATAATTTTGCAAGGCGAAAAAATTAAGAACTCCAACATTTTTCATGAAAATACTTGATTGCGCATGGAGAAGGACTGCTTAGTACGTATCTTACAAGCAAGCAGTAATTATACAATACATCACTCAGCATGTGCGTACACATTCCTGACATGTTATTTAGGCTAGTGCACTTCTCCCAGTTTCTACAAGATGCGCACACAAACTACTTCTCACAACCTATATACAAATAAACATATCATACAAGCTGACACATTGCATGGCTGCTAGGCACACTCAGTCGGAGACGGTGAGAATTTCCCTCGGCCTGCCAAGGGTAAGTGTCGGTGTCAAAACCGGCGGATCTCGGTTAGGGGGTCCCGAGCTGTGCGTCTAGGCGGATGGTAACAGGAGACAAGGGACACGATGTTTTTACCCAGGTTCGGGCCCTCTCGATGGAGGTAAAACCCTACTCCTGCTTGATTGATATTGATGATATGGGTAGTACAAGAGTGGATCTACCACAAGATCAAGGAGGCTAAACCCTAGAAGCTAGCCTATGGTATGATTGTTGTAATGGTTGTTCGTCCTACGGACTAAAACCCTCCAGTTTATATAGACACCGGAGAGGGCTAGGGTTACACAGAGTCGGTTACAATGGTAGGAGATCTACATATCCGTATCGCCAAGCTTGCCTTCCATGCCAAGGAAAGTCCCATCCGGACACGGGACGAAGTCTTCAATCTTGTATCTTCATAGTCTTGGAGTCCGTCCGACGATGATAGTCCGGCTGTCCGGACACCCCCCAGTCCAGGACTCCCTCAGTAGCCCCCGAACCAGGCTTCAATGACGATAAGTCCAGCACGTATGTAGTCTTCAGCGTTGCAAGGCGGGTTCTCCTTCAAGTTCCATGTACCTGTCGAATAGTGTCCGGCTTCCTTATTAATGTCGCGCTTCTTGGCTTCCACGCCCAATAATGGCCTTCTTCCACGCGTCGCACGAATGCGAAAAGCCAGGGTATCTTTTATGTTTTACCCCCTAGCTGTGCAGATAATCTGCCTATAAGAGAGGCAAGAATCCAGATCCAAATCACACTATCTTCCTTCCACGAGCACTCATCGGAGCGCTTCTGACCAAGAATCCATTCCAACATGGACCGTCGACGCGGCTCCTCTTCTCGCGCTCCCAGCTGTAACATCCCAAATTTCCAATTTGGAATGTTATACATAGATCATCATGCATATCATATTTTTATTGCATTGTTTGCTCGATCCTAGAAATTCTACGCAACTCAAGGACCCTCGGAGAGAGTTGGGGATTTTGTTATTTTCATATTTGGAGTTTTTCTCAAATTTTGAAAATAGGATCATTGATTTTATTTATTTTATCTTCAATTATTTCTACTACGAAAAAATTCAGAGAGGGAATAAAATGACTTTCCCAAAATAAAGAAATAATGAAGATTCAATAAAAAAATCAAATAAGATTTATTTTGGAGTTTTTCACTTTTTATTTGAATTTAGGAAAAATGCGCATTTTTCAAAATTGTATTTAGATCCCAAATAAATGTTCATCTAGTCCGGCTTGATTTTAGAAGTCGGGGAAAATTTATTTCGGGAGTTTTGGAGTCCGTTTGGTATTACTTTTTATTTTTCTACCGGGCGTAATGATTTTTTTTAAAAAGAAAAAAAAAACGCTAACCGACTCCGGGCCGTACCCGAGCGGGACTCCGCTCGGGGGCGCTTTATAAAGCGCGGGATGCCGCCGCCCCAGCTCGCCAGATCGCCCCGCCACCCCAGCCCACTCGCGCCGCCGGCCCACCCGAAACCCTAACCCTAACTCGCCAGATCCGCCGCCGCCAGTCGTCGTCGCCGCCGCCGCCGCCGCCCGCCGCCGGAGCTGCCGCCCCACCACCCCCGCATCCCGAGGTTCGCCGCCACCTCGAATCGTGTGCCGCCGGTTTTCTTAAAAACCGGGTGGTTTTTCTTTTCGGTTTTTTTTGGTTTTTTTAGATTCGTTTTATTTAAGTTTTCGGTTTTTTTCGGTTTAGGTTAATTAGCGGACGTTCGTCCGTTAGTTCGTCTTAGCGAACGCTTTTCGTCAGATTCATTAGATTAACGAACGTTCGTTTGTTAATCTGTTCGTCGTTTTTCTTTTCTCGGATTTTCCGCGGTTATTTTCTAATCACGATTTCTGATCCGATTTTCGATTTAGTATAACTTTTCGCTCGTTTATCGGAATCAGGCGATTCAAGCGCCTGGAGTTTCGTCTCGAAACCCTCTTTCCGAATAATCTACTTCAACAAGTTTTTGCATCTGTAAAATTTGTCTTAGATCCAGATTAGTAAAACGAAGCTGTTTTCTTTCGCCGTTTGACTTTCGTTGCTTTATTTGAGTTGATGCTTTTTGCAAACCGGAGTTCTTAAGTTGAACATTCTGGTTGGATCTTTTGTTCGAGTTTTACCTATGCATTAGATGAGTACTTATTGTATGCTTGCTTGTTTGTCTGCGATAGAATACCCGGAGTGCGCCGCCTGTTACTGCGAGTCCCTAAGTCTCGCGGATCATCAGCAAGGCAAGTAACACTTGATCATACCTTTTCTACTACCCAGTTTTTATGCATTAGATCTAGCCTCAAACATTGCATGATTAGAATCTAATTAAATTGTGGGGTGTGAAGTAGATGAGGTAGTACCTATTACTTGTTTTATTATCAAACCCTTGGGAGTTACTTCTACGTTTGCTTATTATGCCATGCTATGCTAGTAGATGTGGATTGGGTGAGTGTATATCCATGACAGATGTGAGATTGTTAAACAATGGTTTATTTAAGGTGGCAACTTGAATACACATCTGGGTGGATTGAGGCACCTGTTTTCTAGCAGGACTTGCCTGTATTTCTTTGGACCGCCACCCAGGCTCAAAGGGATCATGAGATTATTCAAACTAGAAACTTACGTGTGCAGCCACAAGCCATTATGGGCTCTGGCATAGTTGACTAAGTTGTGCGAACTCTTACGGGTAGACTAGCAGATGTAGGGGAAAGTAGGTGTACCGGTCTACCCACATGTAAGGTGCTAGTGCTTCCGAAAGACTATGTCTCGGTCATCCGTTTCTCAAACATCATGTAGTGTGAGGAACCAACGGAGGCGATCGAGTCTTGTGGGGAAAGTGCGCAAACCTCTGCAGAGTGTATAAACTAATCATGGTTAGCCGTGTCCCCGGTTATGGACGTCTTGAGTATCTAGCACTTGATTATCATGTGAATCTCATCATGTTACTATAATCAATATGGCTGGGTTTTAATGAGTACTTTTAATTGGGATTGAGAATGCTGTCAACCATTCTCAATGTTTAACAACCACCATGATAGTTAAATAAATTTATTCCTTTGCAGTAGGAAAAAAATTTGGCTTTATGCAAAAACTGTAACCATAGAGCTTACCACCAGCCAAATATGCATGTAGTATAGCCTATCTCCATTGTTATTCTCTATGTGTTAGATTGCCAGCATATTCCATGTGCTGACCCGTTTTCGGGCTGCAATGTTTCATGTTGCAGACTTTTTCAGACGACGAGTAAGGTGCTTTTAGGTGGTGGTTCTATACTCAGTGATGCCGTTGGAGTTGATGGACTCGCTTATCTTCCAAGCCTTCCGCTGTTATCATTTTAGATGGCCTTAAGCCATATTTATTTCAATAAGTTCTCTTTTGAGACATTCGATTTAATAAGTGTGTGATTGCTACTCTGTTATAAATCCTCCGAGTACTGTGTGGTGTCAGCATTACTGATCCAGGGATGACACTGAGCACAGAGATCAGACTGTTTGAGGTCTGGTCGCTACAAGGTGGTATCAGAGCACACGCTGACTGTAGGACACGACCACTAAGCTTAAGCCCTAGATCACTACTCTCCTTCTCATTTCTGACTCCTCATCTTTTCTATTCTTTAGGATGGCGGATGCAAGGATCAAGTTCGCGCAACCAGATGAGAATTCACCTTTTGGATGTCACTTGAAGGAAGCCACTAGATACTTGAACATAGGAGTACCAAGCTTCACTGGAACCTTCAACGCCACTTTACCCGAAGAGGAGCGCTGGAGGATTCAAGTCTACATTCCAGGAAGGACATTTGCACCAATCACGGAACCAATAGAGTTTACCTTTGATGCACCAACATGGAGCCTAGGAAAAAGCATGGCAGCTCACATCGCCATGGGACGAATTGGAGAAGTTTATCGCAATGATCTCAAGAATACTATCTACCAGATTTGTGGGCACCGAGATGAGCATTGGGAGATGATCGCCACCAGGAGGGACAGATCAATCGCAGCTTATATCCAGGAGTTAAATCAACACATCCGACGCCAGGAGAACCAGATGTGCGCAGATATGGAGGAGCTACAGAAGGCTATGACCAGGATCAAGGAGCTAGAAGGAGAACTCAAGGCTACACGTAAAGACTATATGGAAGAAATCGTCGCTCTAGTAAGACAGAACGGTGACCTTAAGGAGAAGATTGGAGTATTCATGGGAGGTTCAGCACCCAAAAGAGAAGAGGATGAACCTACATGTCCAGATAATTATATCATCATCGACGACACCGACTCGGACCCCAATGACAGCGATGATGACTATGTTGATGAAGCTGGAGCAGATATCATGGAATCTGCATCGGAGCAGTTTTTCTAGTTGACCACCATAACAGTAGTAGAATTTTCCACCATTTAACTAGTTTTAGTCCAAGCACTATTGTAACGATAGTTAGACCGTTGTATGCCCTTGTTTGAATTGATTGGAATGATATTGTGTGTTTGTCTCATGTGCATATGGGTAGTGTTTTCTCACTAGACCTCATTCTATTCTTAACTCTTCCCTTAAAGCCCTCAGATGCCTCCGAGACGCGACCCAGAGTTTGTTTTCCCGCCAGAGATCTCTCAGTTGATTCAGCAGCAGAATACCTTGATTCAAACATTGGTACAGAACCAAGGCAACAACAACAACAACCCACCACCACCACCACCTGTTGACCATCTGGCACGTTTCTTAAGGTTGAATCCGCCGGTGTTTTCCAGTAGCACCGAGCCGATAGTAGCAGATGATTGGCTCCATAAGATAGGGAGGGAGTTGACCACTGCAGGATGCACAGATGGAGAGAAGGTGAAGTTTGTCGCGCATCAGCTTAAGCCCCATGAGTTGAACTATGCTACTCATGACTTGGAGTTAGCAGCCTAGTGCATGCACTGAAAACATGGAGACATTTTCTCATTGGAAATCATTGTGAGGTGTACACGGATCACAAGAGTTTGAAGTACATCTTCATGCAGAAGGAGTTAAATCTCAGGTAGAGGAGATGGTTGGAGCTTGTTAAGGATTATGAATGAGATTGCATTATCACCCCGGGAATGCTAACGTTGTAGCATACGCGTTGAGCCGCAAGAGCCATGTCAATACTCTAATGACGGGAGAAATACCCAAGGAGTTAGCCGAGGAACTTCGAGAGCTATGTTTGGAGATAGTTCCGAGAGGCTATGTAGCAGCATTGGAGATTCAGTCTACGTTGATGGATAAAATCAGAGAAGCTCAAAAGTCAGATACGGAGGTTGCCACTATTAAGGAACGGATGAGCAAAGGAAAGGCTAAGGGATTTCGTGAGGATGAGTACGATACCCTATGATTTGAGGACCGTGTTTATGTGCCCAATAACCCGGAGATCAGGAAGTTGATTCTGCAAGAGGCACATGATTCACCATATTCGATCCTCCCCGGAAATACAAAGATGTATTTGGATTTGAAGGAAACATTCTGGTGGACCGGAATGAAGAAGGATATCGCAGAGTATGTAGCAGTTTGTGATGTATGTCAGAGGGTGAAAGCAGAACATCAGAAGCCAGCTGGATTGTTGCAACCATTGCCTATACCTGAATGGAAGTGGGACAAACTAGGCATGGATTTCATCACTGGATTGCCCAGGACTCGTTCAGGCTATGACTCGATTTCGGTTGTAGTTGATCGTTTGACGAAGGTATCTCATTTCATCCCAGTAAAGACTACCTACAGCAGTGCCAAATTGGCTAAGATATACATGACGAGGATTGTATGTTTGCATGGAGTTCCAAGGAGTATCGTATCAGATAGAGGAACCCAATTCACCTTGAAGTTCTGGAAGCAGTTGCACGAAACATTGGGAACCAGGCTGGAGTTTAGCACAGCTTTCCACCCACAGACAGATGTACAGACCGAGAGAGTCAATCAGATTTTGGAGGATATGCTTAGAGCTTGTGTTTTGGATTATGGATCAAGTTGGGATGACAACCTGCCATACGCGGAGTTTTCTTACAACAACAGTTATCAGTCCAGTTTGAGGATGGCCCCTTTCGAAGCCTTGTACGGAAGGAGGTGCAGAACCCCGTTGTTGTGGGATGAGGTTGGAGACCGCCAGTTGTTTGGACCAGATTTGATTAATGAGTCTGAACAGAAAGTAAAATTGATTCGCGACAGGCTCAAGGTAGCTCAGTAAAGGCAGAAGAGCTATGTAGATTCGAAACGCAAGGAGACAGAATACGCAGTCGGAGACAGAGTTTATCTTCGAGTATCTCCACTTCGTGGAGTTAAGCGTTTTGGAGTTAAAGGAAAGTTAGCGCCACGTTTTGTGGGGCCATACAAAGTTTTAGAACGCATGGGAGAGGTAGCATACAAGTTGGAATTACCTGAGGGATTGTCAGGAGTTCACGATGTGTTCCATGTTTCACAGTTGAAGAAGTGTCACGCAGAGACGGTTGATATACCACTGAGAGATACGGTGCCATTGGAAACAATTCAGTTGAAAGAAGATCTGACCTATGAAGAGAAACCTGTTAAAATTCTGGATTATGCCAGCAGAGTTACCCGCAGTAAGGTTATCAAGTTTTGCAAGGTTCAGTGGAGCCACCACACAGAGGAAGAAGCCACCTAGGAACGAGAGGAGGATCTGCTCAAGGACCACCCTCACCTATTTACTAGCCAACCCGAATCTCGAGGGCGAGATTCATCTTAAGGGGGGTAGGTTTGTAACATCCCAAATTTCCAATTTGGAATGTTATACATAGATCATCATGCATATCATATTTTTATTGCATTGTTGGCTCGATCCTAGAAATTCTACGCAACTCAAGGACCCTCGGAGAGAGTTGGGGATTTCGTTATTTTCATATTTGGGGATTTTCTCAAATTTTGAAAATAGGATCATTGATTTTATTTATTTTATCTTCAATTATTTCTACTACCAAAAAATTAAGAGAGGGAATAAAATGACTTTCCCAAAATAAAGAAATAATGAAGATTCACTAAAAAAAATCAAATAAGATTTATTTTGGAGTTTTTCGCTTTTTATTTGAATTTAGGAAAAATGCGCGTTTTTCAAAATTGCATTTAGATCCCAAATAAATGTTCATCTAGTCCGGCTTGATTTTAGAAGTCGGGGAAAATTTATTTCGGGAGTTTTGGAGTCCGTTTGGTATTTCTTTTTATTTTCTACCGGGCGTAATGATTTTTTAAAAAAAACGCTAACCGATTCCGGGCCGTACCCGAGCGGGACTCCGCTCGGGGGCGCTTTATAAAGCGCGGGACGCCGCCGCCCCAGCCCGCCAGATCACCCCGCCGCCCCAGCCCACTCGCGCCGCCGGCCCGCCCGAAACCCTAACCCTAACTCGCCAGATCCGCCGCCGCCAGTCACCGCCGCCGCCGCCGCTGCCGCCCGCCGCCGCCGCCGACGCCGCCGCCCCGCCGCCCCCACATCCCGAGGTTCGCCGCCACCTCAAATCGCATGCCGCGGTTTTTCTTTTCGTTTTTTTAGATTCGTTTTACTTTAGTTTTCGGTTTTTTTGGTTTAGGTTAATTAGCGGGCGTTCGTCCGTTAGTTCGTCTTAGCGAACTCTTTTCGTCAGATTCGTTAGATTAACGAACGTTCGTTCGTTAATCTGTTCGTCGTTTTTCTTTTCTCAGATTTTCCGCGGTTATTTTCTGATCGCGATTTCTGATCCGATTTTCGATTTAGTATAACTTTTCGCTCGTTTATCAGAATCAGGCGATTCAAGCGCCTGGACTTTCGTATCGAAACCCTCTTTCCGAATAATCTACTTAAACAAGTTTTTGCTTCTGTAAAATTTGACATAGATCCAGATTAGTAAAACGCAGTTGTTTTCTTTCGCCGTTTGACTTTTGTTGCTTTATTTGAGTTGATTCTTTTTGCAAACCGGAGTTCTTAAGTTGAACATTCTGGTTGGATCTTTTGTTCAAGTTTTACCTATGCATTAGATGAGTACTTATTGTATGCTTGTTTGTTTGTCTGCGATTGAATACCCGGAGTGCGCCGCCTGTTACTTCGAGTCCCTAGGTCTCGCGGATCATCAGCAAGGCAAGTAACACTTGATCATACCTTTTCTACTACCCAGTTTTTATGCATTAGATCTAGCCTCAAACATTGCATGATTAGGATCTAATTAAATTGTGGGATGGGAAGGAGATGAGGTAGTACCTATTACCTGTTTTATTATCAAACCCTTGGGAGTTACTTCTACGTTTGCTTATTATGCCATGCTATGCTAGTAGACGTGGATTGAGTGAGTGTATATCCATGACAGATGTGAGATTGTTAAACAATGGTTTATTTAAGGTGGCAACTTGAATACACATCTGCGTGGATTGAGGCACCTGTTTTCTAGCAGGACTTGCCTGTATTTCTTCGGACCGCCACCCAGGCTCAAAGGGATCATGAGATTATTCAAACTAGAAACTTACGTGTGCAGCCACAAGCCATTATGGGCTCTGGCATAGTAGACTAAGTTGTGCGAACTCTTACGGGTAGACTAGCGGATGTAGGGGAAAGTAGGTGTACTGTCTACCCACATGTAAGGTGCTAGTGCTTCCGAAAGACTATGTCTCGGTCATCCGTTTCTCAAACATCATGTAGTGCGAGGAACCAACAGAGGCGATCGAGTCTTGTGGGGAAAGTGCGCAAACCTTTGCAGAGTGTATAAACTAATCATGGTTAGCCGTGTCCCCGGTTATGGACGTCTTGAGTATCTAGTACTTGATTATCATGTGAATCTCATCATGTTACTATAATCAATATTGCTGGGTTTTAATGAGTACTTTTAATTGGTATTGAGAATGCTGTCAACCATTCTCAATGTTTAACAACTACCATGATAGTTAAATAAATTTATTCCTTTGCAGTAGGAAAACAAATTGGCTTTATGCAAAAATTGTAACCATAGAGCTTTACCACCAGCCAAATATGCATGTATAGCCTATCTCCATTGTTATTCTCTATGTGTTACATTGCCAGCATATTCCATGTGCTGACTCGTTTTCGGGCTGCAATGTTTCATGTTGCAGACTTTTTCAGACGATGAGTAAGGTGCTTTTAGGTCGTGGTTCTATACTCAGTGATGCCGTTGGAGTTGATGGACTCGCTTATCTTCCAAGCCTTCCACTGTTATCGTTTTAGATGGCCTTAAGCCATATTTATTTCAATAAGTTCTCTTTTGAGACATTCGATGTAATAAGTGTGTGATTGCTACTCTGTTATAAATCCTCCGAGTACTGTGTGGTGTCAGCATTACTGATCCAGGGATGACACTGAGCACAGAGATCAGACTGTTTGAGGTCTGGTCGCTACACCAGCCCTCTGCCAGGAGATTGGAGGAGATGTTCTGTCCCGCACAACGAGCTGGTGAAGCTCCAAGCGGAGGGATATCTCCCTCCGGCCTTCATGGTTCCGGTTCGAGCCGGGCTGGCCACCTACAAAGGTGGGAAGCAAGCGGAGGCTACCCCAAGTCCCAACAAAGGGGAGCTGGTATGCTTCGTCCCCTATCTGATAAGGGGGCTTGGATTTCCTGTACATCCATTCCCCCGAGGGCTCCTGGAGTTCTACGGACTCCAGCTCCATCACCTCACGCCCGCCTCTATCCTGCATATTGCGGGTTACGTAGATCTTTGCTACCTATTTCTAGGCGTCGAGCCCCATTTCGCGCTGTGGAAGAGGTTGTTCTCCCTTGTACCCAACTCTCACGAGGGGTCCATATATCAAGTAGGCGGTGCCGAAATATGGCGCATCGCCGGGACCGGATACCCATCCGGAACCCCTAAGAAGGCTTCCGAAGACTGGCCTTCAGAATGGTTTTACGTAGAAGACGCTCCGCTGCCGGACCCTGTTCGGATCGGCCTCCCGGAGTTCAGTAATGCTCCTCTAATGAAACGCCTTAGCTGGCGCCCACGGAGCCCCCAGGTGGAGGAAGACAAGAGCGTCGATTATTTGATGGGCCGGATAAGGTTACTAGCCCATTCCGGGTTGACCATGATTGGAGTCATGGCAACGTGCATTATGCGAGGGGTGCAGCTGCTCCAATACAGGGGCCACCCTATGTGGGATTTCAACAGGGAGGACGATGCCACCCGTCATGGCCGCAAAGGGCCGGGATCGGCCGAATACCTGGCGAAGATCCTGTCCGGCCTGTACAAGGGGGAGAAGGAGGATTTCCTCCACACGACCCCGTTGAATAGGTTCTCCATGAATAACCCTCAGCATTGGGTAAGCGAACACTTTGTATGCCCGACCCATGCTTTCAAAGTTGAAGTTTCTTACATTATGCTTTTGACGCAGGAGCTGCGTCGGGTTGTGGAGGGCATGCTTAGTCTAGCTCTGCAACCCGAGGATCCAGGGAGATCCCAGGATCCGGCCTCCGAAGAGGACCCGGACATTAAGGTGGAGCTAATCGACGGGGTGTTCCACCAGCTCAGCATGGATAACACTTTAGTCACCATTACGGCTGACTACCCCGGACTATATCCGGCTTCCCAGGTGATTGCGACCGAAGTCCTGACACCATTATTTCTTCCTCGCTCATTTCTGACCACCGTATACGATGGCGCTTTGCAGGAGGCGCCTTCAAGGCGGGAAGCCGAGCCCACGGCGGCTGACTAACAAGGGTCAGTCCGGCCCTGTAGGCGGAAGAGGAGCGTGGCGCGGATTGAAACGTCGCCGCAAAGGTATAGCTCATGGTCCGTTATTTAGAGAAACGTTCCTAGGAAGCGTTTGAATGCTCATGACTTTTGTAGGAGAAAAAGCGCCCGCCGGACTGCGGGCGTAGAGGTTGCCAACCCAACCTCTACCAGCCAGGCTCCAGCACCAGGTCTGGAGGGGGAGGCGAGCGCAAGGCGCGAGCCGGATACTCCTCCAACGGAGGATGCCGACAGACTGTCCGCCACCAAGTCTGAGGTGGAGAGCGCCATGCACCACAGGCGCCGGAGGACAGTTTTTCGTGACGCGTGCTTCTCCCCTGAGGCGTTGAATGCCTTTAACGCGGGGGACACGCACCTCCGTGCTGCTCAAGATGCTTTGACCAGAGCCACGGAGCAGTATGTCAAAGACATACGGGTAAGAGAATTTAATAGTTGTATATGCCAGTAGCCCCCGAGACTTAAAGTAGTTATATTAACTGATTTAAGGATCATTTGAAACGCAGGATCTTACAGAGAAGAATACCCAACTGTCTCAGGAGCTACAAGAGTGTAAGGCCCAACTCGAGGCCGCAATTGCTACCGCATGAGGAAACACAGAGACCCCTCCTTTTAACACATTATTTTAAAAAGATAAGTGGTGTGCTGCGTGCCCGCAAGTCTGATAATGACATTGCAGGTGCTGCCGGACAAGATCCGGACAGGCAAGAACTACTGCGCCAGCTGAAGGCCGGCGAGAGGGTGCTGAATATGGTGCAGCAGGAAAGGAACAAGCTCCAGGATGCCCACGCCCAGCTTGGAGAAGAGCTGAAAGGTGTTCGGGCCGAGCTGTCTGGCTCCGTTAAGGAGAATCAGCGGCTTCATCGCGGCATCTATAGTAAGTGCTTGAGCGAACTCCTTTGAAAATAAGAGATCAGCGAGGAAGTCAATTGACAAAATATGTCTGTAGGTATACTCACAGGTCGCCCTGCGGAGGAGATGCCCGTGTCAATGGGTGATCAACTTCCCGAGCTGTTGCAACTGCTCAAACAAGTTCGGCAGGCGATGAGCGGCGTCGTCCAGGCTTTATGGCCAGCCCTCTCCCTACCCGAGTACCTTGGGGAGCTTGCGGAGAAGCTTCAGGGAGTGCGGCAGCGCTTCCGTTTATGGAAGATTTCGGCCTGCCGCCAAGGTGCCAGGGAGGCCTGGGCCATGGTGAAGACACGGTACAAGAAGGCGGATCCAAACCACATGGCCGAAGTCGGACCTGTGGGGCCTGATGGGAAGGAGATCCCTGTGAGTTTAGTATACGGCCAAGTAGAGTTGGCCGCTAAATTTTCCCAACGGGACTGTAAGTTAGACAGCCTGTTAGACGGGATTGAGGAGGAATACAATCAGTCGATTTGACAATGTATTTTAAAATGACATGTTAAATGCCTTCTAGCCGGATTGTAGATCGTTTGTCTTTGCCGACCTTTTCGCTTCGACCTCGGGACCCTAGATTCCGGAGTGTGTCTGAATACCTTCTCGGTTAAGAAAGAACTGGGGCATGCATTGAGACCAGGCATAGGGGTCATTAGTGCTTTATCAGACAAGTGCCCAACTAGTTATGTTATATTACATGGTTAGTAAGAAACATCTTCCAGGGAGAATAGTTCCGTTAAGGGTTCCTTTCCCTGGGAGGCATGCCCTAAAGTGCATGTCCGGACTGCGAAAAGAGCAGAAAAACATCTGGGGGCAGATAAATAAGTAGGTAAAAAATCATCTTTCAAGTCACCGACCGAATATTCCCTTAAGAACGCTAGGTTTCGGCTTCACCCGGTCTGAGGTACACATCCGGCTGACCCGGCAGTAACAATCGCAGAGGTGCTCCCTTTACCTCCTAGCCAAACAATCGGGAACGTAGGGGTAAGCACAAGAGCCAGGCAACCCAGCTTGGCCAAAACTTAAGTCATATTGATGCAAATAATGGTGAATAAAAGGTACATGTGGAAGTTAGACACATGTGCTGGGCATGAAGCCCTTATAATTAAGCTTCTGGTAAAGAAGCCCCCAGGTATAATGAGTGCGGATGGCACGTCAAGTGTGTGCGAACAATGCGCAAGTAGGCCTTTAAGGGATTTTTAGGAAAAGGGGTGAGAGAAGAAAGAGAAACAAAAGGCAGCTGAAGTGTAAAAATTTGGACGGGGGAAGGGGACAAACTCTTAGTCCGGCGCTAGGCATAGAATCTTCGGAGGCGGGCTGCATTCCATGGGTTCGGCTCGAGTCGGTTGTCCGACGCATTTCATAGACGGTACGCTCCGCCGGTCAAGACTTGATCGATAATGAAGGGGCCTTCCCATTTGGGCTTGAGCTTGTCCTTTTTCTTGTCCGGCAAGCGTAGAACTAGTTCGCCAACATTGTAAGTCTTGGCCCGTACTTCTCTGCTTTGATATCTTCGAGCCTGCTGCTGATAGAATGTGGAATGAGCCTTGGCGACATCGCGTTCTTCCTCCAATGCGTCCAAGCTGTCTTGCCGATCTAGCTCGGCTTCTCTTTCTTCGTACAAGCGCACTCGAGGTGAGTCATGAATGATGTCGCAGGGTAGAACTGCTTCTGCGCCGTATACCATAAAAAATGGTGTGAATCCAGTAGTTCGGTTGGGCGTTGTCCGCAGCCCCCAGAGTACAGAGTCAAGCTCCTCTACCCAATGCGTGTCAGATTTCATATGTGACCGCACTAGTCTGGGTTTGATGCCGCTCATTATTAGACCATTTGCTCGTTCCACTTGACCGTTGGTTTGAGGATGATAGACTGAAGCATAATCGAGCTTAATGCCCATATTTTTGCACCATGATTTAACCTCGTCGGCTGTAAAGTTCGTGCCATTATCGGTGATGATGCTGTGGGGGACACCATAATGGTGTACTACCCCGGATATGAAGTCTATCACTGGTCTGGACTCTGCCGTTTTAACTGGCTTGGCCTCTATCCATTTGGTGAATTTATCCACCATGACCAATAGGTACCTTTGCTTGTGGGTTCCCCCTTTAAGGGGTCCAACCATGTCAAGCCCCCAGACCGCGAACGGCCAGGTAATGGGTATAGTTTTGAGGGCGGTGGGTGGCATATGGCTCTGATTAGCAAAGAGCTGACAACCGATGCATCTTTGGACTAAGTCCTGAGCATCTGCCCGGGCCGTCGGCCAATAAAATCCTATACGGAATAACTTTCCTACAAGGGCCCGAGCTGCGGCGTGGTGTCCGCCTAGTCCGGCATGAATTTCAGCCAGAAGGTTTCGCCCTTCTTCTTCGGAGATACACCTTTGAAGGACTCCAGTTGTGCTTTTCTTATAGAGTTCTCCCTCATGGACCTTGTAGGCTTTGGATCGCCGAACTATGCAGCGGGCCTCATTTTGGTCTTCGGGAAGTTCCTGCCTAAGCAAGTAGGCTAGGAATGGCTCTGTCCACGGGGTGATTACTGCCATTATGTCGTGGGTTGAAGGTGTGATTTCATCGGCTGAATCGCCTATTATGTCAGATTGCTCTGTGTCGGTTCGTGCGGCTGCTTCCGGTTTGTTATTTCCGGACTCCTCTTCCCATAGTACGGATGGCTTAAACAGCCGTTCCAGGAAGATGTTTGGAGGGACAGCGTCACGTTTTGCGCTGATGCGTGCCAATACGTCGGCCGCTTGGTTATTATCCCTGGCTATGTGGTGGAATTCAAGTCCTTCGAACCGAGCTGACATTTTAAGGACAGCGTTATGATAGGCTGCCATTTTTGGATCCTTGGCGTCAAAGTCTCCATTTACTTGGGATATTGCGAGGTTTGAGTCCCCGCGCACCTCTAGGCATTGAATGCCCATGGAGATTGCCATCCGGAGGCCATGTAAGAGGGCCTCGTACTCGGCTGCGTTGTTGGAGTCCGTGTACATTATCTGAAGTATGTATTGGACTGTGTCCCCGGTTGGGGACGTCAATACGACACCAGCCCCCAATCCGGCCAACATTTTGGAGCCGTCGAAGTGCATAATCCAATTGGAGTATGCGCTGTACTCTTTAGGGAGTTCGGCTTCAGTCCACTCAGCGACAAAGTCAGCCAAAACTTGCGACTTTATAGCTTGCCGAGGTTTGTAAGTTATGTTGAATGGTAAGAGCTCAATGGCCCATTTTGCAATCCTGCCCGTCGCGTCGCGGTTGTTTATAATGTCATTTAGGGGTACTTCGGAGGCCACTATTATCGTACACTCTTGAAAGTAGTGTCGGAGCTTCCGGGATGCCATGAACACCGCATACGCTATCTTTTGATAGTGCGGGTAACGGGACTTGCAGGGAGTTAAAACAGTGGATACGTAGTACACTGGTTTTTGAAGAGGGAATTTATGCCCTTCTGTCTCTCGTTCTATGACAAGTACCGCGCTTACAACTTGATGTGTTGCCGCGATGTATAACAACATTGGTTCGCCCAGGCTAGGCGCAGCCAGGACCGGATTTGTTGCTAATATGGCCTTTATTTCTTCTTGTCCGGCAGTGGCAGCATCCATCCACTCGAAGTGTTCGGTGCGTCTGAGGAGGCGATAGAGGGGCAATGCCTTTTCTCCCAAACGGGAGATAAAGCGGCTTAGAGCCGCCATGCATCCAGTCAATTTTTGTATCTGTTTGAGGTCTTTTGGAATATCCAGCTGTGACAGAGCTCGGATATTGGCCGGGTTCGCTTCGATTCCTCTACCGGATACAATGAAGCCCAGGAGCTTTCCGGCTGGTACGCAAAAAATGCATTTTTTTCTCCGGATTCAGCTTGATGTCATATGCTCGGAGGTTGTCGAATATGAGCCTCAAATCGTCTACTAGAGTTTCGACGTGTTTGGTTTTGACGACTACGTCGTCTACGTATGCCTCTACTGTTTTGCCGATCTGGGTGGCTAGACATGTCTGAATCATGCGCTGATATGTTGCGCCAGCGTTTTTAAGTCCGAAGGGCATCGTGTTGAAGCAGAATGGTCCATATGGAGTACTGAATGCCGTTGCGGCTTGGTCCGCTTCCGCCATCTTGATTTGATGGAGTATGCGTCCAGGAAGCACAATGAATCGTGCCCTGCGGTAGCATCGATTATTTGGTCGATGCGGGGGAGGGGGAAGGGATCCTTTGGGCAGGCCTTGTTGAGGTCTTTAAAATCGACACATAGGCGCCAGTATTTGTCCTTCTTTGGTACCATAACCAGGTTTGCTAGCCAATCCGGATGTTTGATGTCTCTGATGAATCCGACTTCCAATAGTTTGGCTAGTTCTTCTCCCATTGCCTGTCTTTTGGGTTCGGAAAATCGTCGAAGAGCCTGTTTGACCGGCTTAAACCCTTTTAGGATATTTAGGGTATGCTCTGCCAATCTGCGTGGGATTCCCGACATATCTGAAGGGTGCCAGGCGAAAATGTCCCAATTTTCTCGAAGGAATTCTCGCACTGCGGCGTCTACATCAGGGTTCAACTGTGCCCCGATGGAGGCCGTCTTTGTCGGGTCCGTTGGATGGACCTGGAATTTTACTATTTCGTCCACTGGTTTAAAGGAGGTGGACTTGGATCTCTTATCGAGTATCACATCATCCCTATTCACCGTAGAGCGCAGCGCGGTGAGTTCTTCTGCCGCTAGGGCTTCGGATAGTGCCTCCAGGGCTAATGCGGCTGTCTTGTTTTCGGCACGGAGTGCTATGTCCAGATCACTAACGAGCGTGATTATTTCGCCGGGCCCAGGCATTTTGAGCTTCATGTACCCGTAATGGGGTACGACTTGAAAAATTGTGAATGCCTCTCGTCCTAATATAGCGTGATATCCGCTGTTGAACGGGGCCACTTGGAACGTGACTTCTTCGGACCTGTAATTGTCCGGCATGCCGAATACCACATCGAGTGTGATTTTTCCGGTGCAGCGCGCTTCCCGGCTAGGGATTATTCCTCTGAAGGTTGTGCTACTTCGCTCAATGCGGCTCCAGTCTATTTCCATTTTTTGAAGAGTTTCCTCGTAGATGAGGTTTAATCCGCTGCCACCATCCATGAGTACCTTGGTAAGTCGAAAGCCGTCCACTATTGGACTAAGCACTAGTGCGGCTGGTGCTCGGGCTGTTCGGAATTTAGGTTCGTCGCTGGCGTTGAAGGTGATGGCTGTGTCGCTCCATGGATTTGTTGTTGCTACTTGGTAGACTTCGGCGAGGCTGCAGATTGTTCGTTTCCGCATGTTATTTGATGCTAAAGTCTCAAAGACTGTTGATACCGTACCGGTATTATTGGAGTGGTATTCCGGGGCTAGAAGCTCCTCGCCACTTTTGGCCACCTGCCATAATATCCAACATGCTCGAAGGCTATGTGTTGGGGTGGCGCCCTCTGTACTGTGAATTTTACAAGGTCCGCTAAGCCATCCCTCCAGTACGGTTCCATGCCCTTTATGGCATTTTTGCTTTTCGGTTTTTGTACCGGGTGCCTGCGTGTAATGCACCCTTTTGTTGTGGACTAGGGTTGTATTCGGGCCGGATTGTCCCAAAACTTATTTTCGGTTTTCCGGAAACTCTCCATCGCATAGTACTTTCATACTATGGACGCCAGGTCGGCGAAGCGTGTAACTTCACGACGGCTGATGGCTTTCAAGATTCCCTTGTCCGTGCAATTATTGCAAAAGATTGAGATTGCGTTCTCCTCTCGGCGGTCCTTTATCATGTTCATAACCAGGAGGAATCTGGCCCAGTAATGATGTACTATTTCAGCGGGCTCTTGCAGGATCAGAGATAGATCGCATATGTCTGGGCCGGTGGGTGGAATTAAGTCCGGAACCCTACCCATCTCGAGGCTCAAGGGCCGAGGAGTTTCCAAATTCGGAAGCTTGGATTGCTGGATGTTGTCCAACGAGTCCGGTCTGATGCCTGACTTTAGGTTCAGTGCTTGATCAAAGTCCGCCCCTCCGCGGGAATCCGGCATGGAGGGTTCGGGAACCCGGACATGACTAGTTTTCAATACAGGAGAAGAGTCGCCGCGTTGTTCCTCTACCACTGCAACGTGGTGGGTGACCTGGGGAGAGTTAATCTCTCTCAGATCGGTTTTAAGCCCAATCTGATTGTAGTCTGTAGCGACTCCCAGGGCGGCGATGCGATCCAAGAGCTCGTTTACGGACAAGAGCTCTATTGGATCCAGCCGCTCGACGAATTCCGAGCTGACGTGAAGATTTCCTTTGACGACCTGAGAGGTCACTGTCAAAGCGGTGGCCGGACAGGCGGTCATGAGAAAACCACCTAGCCGGATAGTTTGGCCGGCAGACAAGGCTCCTTTGGCGAAGATACCATCCTTGAAGACGGGAATAGGCATCCTTCCTATCGGTGACGGCACAGAGGAACTCTCAATGAAAGCACCAATGTCGGTGTCAAAATCGGCGGATCTCGGGTAGGGGGTCCCGAACTGTGCGTCTAGGCGGATGGTAACAGGAGACAAGGGACACGATGTTTTTACCCAGGTTCGGGCCCTCTCAATGGAGGTAAAACCCTACTCCTACTTGATTGATATTGATGATATGGGTAGTACAAGAGTGGATCTACCACGAGATCAAGGAGGCTAAACCCTAGAAGCTAGCCTATGGTATGATTGTTGTAATGGTTGTTCGTCGTACGGACTAAAACCCTCCGGTTTATATAGACACCGGACAGGGCTAGAGTTACACAGAGTCGGTTACAATGGTAGGAGATCTACATATCCGTATCGCCAAGCTTGCCTTCCACGCCAAGGAAAGTCCCATCTGGACACGGGACAAAGTCTTCAATCTTGTATCTTCATAGTCTTGGAGTCCGGCCGACGATGATAGTCCGGCTGTCCGGACACCCCCCAGTCCAGGACTCCCTCAGTAAGACCCAGTGATGTTGGAGACTCAACCTCCTCCTCACTAATAGGCTCCAGATGTGAAGCATTGAGCTATGGAGCTGGTGCGGGTGCGGTAGGTGGTGCAGCTCTGACTGGAGTAGGAGCGATGACTCGGTCAAATTCTTCAGGAGTAGGCAGGCGGTGAGCAGTGGCGAAGGTGGCAGGTGTATGGGATGCTGAGGACGAGACAAAAGTCAGTGGTGGTTCCGTATGGAGGAGCTCCCTCCTGTTGGCGGAACAGCTATGCACGAAGTCCATACGAGCAGCCACAAGGTCGTCCACGAGGTTATCAAAAGCTGCTTCGAGGGCCTTGAGGTACTCAACTAACATCTCAATAGCCTCATCTCTCTCTCCCCTAGGGCAAGCGAATGCATAGTGACATGTGTATGGCACGTGGCATGGAAGGTAGCGGTAGCGACGAGCCTTCATTGAAGGAAGAACATCCTGAAGGCAAGCAATCGCCTCACGGGCAGCCATCTGCATAGCATGCCTCTCCATAGGCATGGCCCTTCCCATAAACCGGAAGCAGCATGACTCAACACGTCCTCCCTTGAATTACACCACGGCCTGGTGCATGGACAGACTGTCGCTGATCTTGTGGTGGTAGAGTGTGAACTCCGGACGAGTCGATGGCCCGATCGCGATTTTGACGATGGAGACGAGAAGCTTGACGAACCCCTCAGGTACATTGGCGAACACCTGTGACTCACAGTCGTTGCCAGCCATCTACAAAAGTAGGAAAAAATTCTGAATAGTCAGGTCATAAATTTACGCTGACTGTCAGAAAATGACTACATTTGAAAAATATTGAAATAGCACTTCTTACGCAAATAACCGATAAGCGATCGCACTTAGTGGCTTCCTACAATCAGCCTGGCTCTGGTACCAAGTTTGTCACGACCGGTTTTCCAATAAAAAGCATATTGACAAACCGACCTTTATATAAACCAGTATAGGAAAAATCTCCTTACTGGCAGACAAATCCTTGATACAGAAATCCAGAAGTACTAACTATTATACAAGGTTGAGCTGAGGCTTCTCAACAATTTATTACAAGCACGCCAGTATTATACATAAGGGCGGATATGACACAAGGGTGTGGTGGCATACTACTGACTTGTAATAAAAGTGGTGGTGGATATGTCACAGTGAAGTGGTTGACATGACTCCTAATCTTACAGCTCATCGAGCGTCAGAGTGAAGCTCGATGACTTTATTCGGGTAGCGGAAGCATATATGATACAAGTGACCAATTCCAGGATCGCACGGGACTGACTGGGACACCTCTAGGCATCGGACTCGCTATCGTACTCTTCATCCATAAGATCGCCTTCGTCAAAATATGGCGAAATCAACAAGCCAGGTGAGTACTTTGAATGTACTCGCAAGACAGTTCGGACATAAGATATAACAAATGCACATGAGCAGTTACCAATGCACACTCAAATAATAAATCTACACGGCATGTTAAATAAAAAGGAAGTCAGGCGGTAGTCCTCCCGAAGTCCTAATAAAATGACTGAAAAACCGATCGGGTGTCTGAAGCGAGGCCTCGAAAGGAAAAATAAATTAACATGCCGCAGTCGGGCGTCTGAGTGACACCACATAAAGGGCTTATATTGAAATGTAAATGACAGTGCGTGCCACAGTCGGACGTCTACGCGACATCTCGGAAAGGGCTTATAATCAAAGTAAATAACATGGATGCCACAGTCGGATGTCTGAGCGACATCACATAAAGGGCTTATAACAAAAGATAAACAACCAGAATGCCACAGTCGGACGTCTGCGCGATGTCACATAAAGGGCTTATAACAAAAGTAAACAACAAGGATGGCACAGTCGGACGTCTGCGCGACATCACATAAAGGGCTTATATCAAAAGTGAATAACAAGAGTGCCACAGTCGGACGTCTAAGCGACATCACGGAAAGGGCTTATATTTCATCTTTCATATTCAAGTAATTCATGAAGTTAAATCACTCCAAGGAAATACTCAGTACATAAAAATAAACGGGTTAGTCCATCCACAGGAGTAATCATTCAGCCAGATTCAACACTCATGTTTGTTCATCGGAGATTGTCACTGAGGCTGACACTGAGACTGACAAAGACAAGTTGAACACAGTCCTTGACCATAGATACGGTTACTTGAATGATTTTTGACTCTGCAGAGTTTGTACTATTTAACCACAGCTAACGGATTTCAGTAGTCATGAAGGACTAGTTCCGTTCACGGTATTTCAGAAGAAACCCATCTAACCAGTACACACCCATTCCACATCCCGATGCCAGGAATCACCCTAGGCAACATTCAAGAAAAACTTTGAGAAGGGGAGGCCACAACCTCGAGTAGCATGGGATCGAATTTATATCACGCGTTCTAAGGGGTGCCCCCCTCTCGGTCCCAACCGGAAACACCATGCCCCCTGACCGGATGACTGGCTTTAATCCAGGGCCATGGAACCCTCATCTCGGCCCCTCTATTTGGTGTGTACGAGGAAACAGGTTTGCAACTTACTAAACCATATTCTTTGCAGAAAACATGTGGTAGCACAAAAGGGAAATGGATGGTAACGTGACTTGATCCACGTTATCACTGGAGTTGAATGGTTTGGCATAAGACTGGCATGCTTCAACAATACCATCTTACCACCCTTCATGTCACCACATGATCATGTAAACTCACATCAAATAACACATCGAGTTTCGGAGCTCACTTGTATTAGCTTTGCATGCAATATAACACTCACTGATATGCATATAAACATGCCATGAAATAACCACTCAAGCAAACATGCAAAACACTCATCATATCAAAGGTTCGAACATGCTTGCCTGGTTCAGAGTAGTCGGAGTCTAGCTCGGTGAAGTTTGCGGTTCCGTCACCTCCTCCGGTATCTACGGTATAAAGAAAACGCGTACTAACGTAAATACCGTGTGTGCACAAAAAAATGTTCCAAATATTTTTCAAATACATATGAAAAAAACATGACAGAAAAATAAAGATGACAGAAAAAGAATCAATGAAAAATCATTTTCTGTTTAAAAGTTATTAAGGTTTTAGTCCAGGGACTAATCTGTAATGAAACAGAAAACTTCCAGGGGCTAGCTTAGAAAAATAGAAAACACTTCGGTTGTAAATACGCCGACCTAGAGGGAACACGTACTTTGCCCGAAGGCATTTTCATAAAACGGTTCACAAAAAAGAAAAGGCTGACGAGGAGGTCCCACCCGTCAGGTTTAAAAACTGAAACAGAGTACGCCGGCGCCCGAGGCTCGCGGTGGTTGCTGACGATGATCGACAGCGATCCAGGGGAGGGTACGGGTACGGGTGTACTCACGGGGCAATTCCGCATTGGTGGGTGGTGGACTTGGTCGTCGGCGAGCACCACGTCGACGGCGGCCTTCACTCCAGCGGACGGCGGTTCGGGCGAGGATGGTTTTCTCCGAAGGGAGCTGCAAGCGCCAAACTGAGGCTAGGGTCAGACGTGCGGGTGCACTAGAGGGATGCTGACGCGGTTTGGGAGGCGGAGGTGTCCTCACCGGAGTGGATCGTGCCGGAGCCCGAAGCGGATCGGGGTGGCCAGAGTCGGGGAAGGAGAGCTTCTCGAGGTCCTCCTGGTGGCTAGGCGGGGCTCTGGTGAGGTGGAGGAGTGGTGCGGGGTTGAGAACAAGCTCGAGGGATCGTTTTGTAGCTGGTCCGAGGCGGTGGCCGAGAACGGGATAACTCCAACGATGATTACGGCGAGGCAGTGGTTGGGCAGGTGGTTTAGGTGGCTAGGCGACTGCGGATTGGTCCATTGGTCCCCTCTCGGGGGTAAGTTTGGCAAACCTTGGGGGATACTCCACGTTCTCGACGGAACGGCTCACGGGCATGACGGTGGCAAAGAGCGCGCTCTGCACCCCTCAGGCCACGGCGATGGTGCCGCAGCATACACAGGGGAGAGGATGGCCATGCGGAGGCTTCGGGTGGCTTGGGCGGTGCTGGACGGCGCCGAAACGTGGTGCTGGTGTTCCTGTGGGCCGCCACGGGTGGCTCTGCCAGCGCAGAAGCTGCTGGCGTCGGTGAGACACATCACCACCGATGCTGGTAACCATCCAAATGGCCGTGCGGCACTGTGGATAAGAAGAAGGAGCAGTGAGCATCACGCCAGAGCGGTCACTGGTGAGAGTGACGCTGCGCTCTGAAGAAAATGACACTAACGGCAGAACTGAAACACTGAACTCTGAATTTTACTGAATTTTGCCAGTAACAGTGCATGCCAAGTGTTTGATAAAATGATTTTGTCATGTGGAAAACTTTTCTGGAGCTGATCTTTGGTGAGGTGGTCTCTTGATGCATCTAGGGGTTGCCTGAATTATCCCAGAATTTTTGGAGAAGAAAAATATTGAATTTCACCAAAAATGACAGATCTGGTCCAAACTTGCAGTGAGCAAAACTTGAAAATTTTGAATTGTGGAAGAGTGGATCTTGATATCTAGGTTGGGGGTACTAAGGACTAGTCAGAGGAGTTTGTTTGGGATCAAAATTCAAAAGAAATCTCGTACTTCCTTTGTAAATCACCTAGGTCCAAAATAAATGACAGAAATAGTTTTGGGGATAAAATAATTAGAATAAAAATCAAAAATGGGTTGGACTTGCTAGGATTGGATATTTGACTTCACCCAAAGTGGGGGGAGGGGTTTTGGAATAAAGTTTTAACATGAGGCATGGCAAAAGAGAGTGGTTTGAATAAAAGAATAAATACAAAAACCCAAAGGATTTCTTTTTAATTGAAAAACTTTTCAAAATTAATTATGATGAGTCAACACCAATGAAAAGCCTTCAATACCAAACATCAAGGTTGAGGATGACCCAAAAATAAAATATTTGTCATAAGAGAAAATTTTGAGAAGAAGAGTCTTTTTAGAAAGATTTTAAATAGCCTCCCTTCAAATCAAACAAAGAATTTGCTAAAAACCAAATACAAATTTTTGGAGTGTCACACGGTGGCTCGACCCCAGCGACTACAGACGCGGCGGAGGGGCTCGGGGAACGCCCTCCGGCGACCAAAACAACAGCGGCGATCATCTACGTGGAGCTGGGACTCGCCCGCATCCATCTGTGCAAATGGCAGGGGCTGAGGTGGCCCGAGCTCGCCGGAGGCAAGCTCGCGGCAGTGGCCGGAGTTTGGCTTCGACGGCAAGGCTAGCTAGCGGGCGCAAAAGACAACAGAGTTAGGGGGAGAGTGCGGTGGAAGTCACAGCGGGCCGGTAGAGGAGCTCAGACGGCTCGGGAAGGCGTCGGGGATGGCGTACGGTCGCCGGCGATCTCGGTGCAAAGGCGGCGGGGTCAAGCTCGATGGCGAGGCTCCACTGCTTCCGGCGTTGTGTGGCTCGTCGAGGAGGAAGAGGGGGACGAGGTGGAGCTTCTTGGCGCGTCGGCGAGGCGTGGGGTGGCCGGTGGCCGCGGTGGCAGCAAGCGCGGCGGCGATGGCGTTCGGTGGTTGCGTGCGAGAGAGACAGAGGAGGGGAGAGGAGGAGTGGACAGGCCAGAGGGGTCGGGGGGTTGCGTGGCGTCTCCAACCAGCCCCCAGCGTCGGCGGAAGCAGGAGGTGGCTCGGGCGCGTGCCAGCGTGCGGCGGCCACGCGCCTCTCGTCCTTCTGGCGAGAGGTTGGTGGTGACTTGCACGGCCAGTGGGCCGGGCAAGCTTTGCCTAGTTGGGCTGCAGGTAAGGCCAGGTAAGCCTTTTCCTTTTCCTGTTTTTCTTTTTCTATTTTGTTTTCTTTGTTCTGATTTAGTTTAGGAACTAAATCATTTTAGATAATTCTGAAAATTATTTTGGAGGTTAGCTGAGTTATTTCAAGGCTCCACAAAAAACTTTAGAATATTTGGACCATTTAAAATATATATAGCATTTAAACGGCTCCAATTCAAATACTTTTGTGTTAATTCAAAAATCCAATGATGACCTAGAAATATGTTCATCATTTTTGGGAGAGGCTTTCACCTTAACCAGAAATCATGAACTTTTCTTAGGGACATTTTTGGTTTATTGAAAAAGAGTTTAATCAAGCCTAGATGGATTAATTTAGTGCTAGGGTTTGAACAATCCCCATTTCAAGTTTAAAAGAAATTTAGACATGATGCAACAACCAAGCTAGTCCATGTGCATAGCAAGGCTAGGGATGTTACAAAGGCAAGCTTGGCAATCCGGATATGTAGATATCCTTCTCTGTAACCGACTCTGTGTAACCCTAGCCCCCTCTAGTGTCTATATAAACCGGAGGGTTTGTCCGTAGGACAGGAGGAACAATCAGAATCATAGGCTAGCTTCTAGAGTTTAGCCTCTACGATCTTGTGGTAGATCAACTCTTGTAATACTCATATCATTAAGATCAATCAAGCAGTAACTAGGGTATTACCTCCATCGAGAGGGCCTGAACCTGGGTAAACATTGTGTCCCCCGCCTCCTGTTACCATTAGCCTTAGACGCACAGTTCGGGATCCCCTACCCGAGATCCGCCGGTTTTGACACCGACATTGGTGCTTTCATTGAGAGTTCCACTGTGTCGTCACGATAAGGCTTGATGGCTTCTTCAATCATCTACAACAATACGATCCAGGGTGAGGTTTTCATCCCCGGATAGATCTTCATATTCGGCAGCTTCGCACTGCGGGCCAACTCGCTTGGCCATCTGGAGCAGATCGATAGCTACGCCCCTGGCGATCAGGTCAGGTTTGGAAGCTTGAACTACACTGCCGACATCCGCGGAGACTTGATCTTCAAAGGATTCGAGCCCATGACAAGTGCACCGTACAGTCACGACGAGCACGACTTAGATCTACCATCAGATGGTGTTCAGGAGAACGCACCTGCAGCTGCCCCGGCCTTAGATCCGGAGCAGATCGCGCCATCCGAGGACGGGTGGATAGACCCCGCCACGGAGACCACACACTCATCGGCGCTAGAGCCAAACACAGACTTCACCTCCAAAGAAAGCTGTGTCATCGGACCCTCAGACTCGTCTCCGGTCATAGGTTCCAAACCACGCGTATCCGTGCCTATCAACTTTGATTGGGCACCTATGATGGAGTTTACCTCCGCTGATATCTTTCAGCACTCACCCTTGGGCGACGTGCTAAATTCACTGAAATCTCTCTCTCTCTGTCAGGAGACTCTTGGCCGAACTATGTCTGGCTTGAGCGGGAAGTGGACGACGAAGAAATTCGTTCCCCACCCACCACCCACTTAATAGCCATTGTCGATGACTTAACCGACATGCTTGATTTCGACTCCGAAGACATCGACGGTATGAACGACGATGCCGGAGAGGAATAGGAACCACCGCCCTCAGGGCGGTGGACAGCCACCTCATCATATGATATATATATATATATATATATATATGGTGGACACCCCTAAAGAAAGCGATGGCAATGAGGCAACGGAGGATAATCCCCTTTAAAAGCAATCTAAGCACTGGCGACATCGGCGCCGCTCTAAGCCTCGTCATAGTAAAAATAGCGATACCGGCACAAGAGACAATAACGCTCCAGATAACGCCGAGGACGAAAACAATCCCGCCCAGCCAGGCTTCAAGCAGGCCGAACGGGAGGATGGACAAGCTAGCCCTAAGGAGCAGGCAATGGATGGAGAATCAGAGGATGAAAATTACATGACCCACTCTGACGACGAGGTGAGCCTCGGCGACGAAGAATTCATCGTGCCTGAGGATCCCGTCGAGTAGGAGCGCTTCAAGCGCCGGCTTATAGCCACTGCAAAAAGCCTGAAGAAACAGTAGCAGCAGCTTCAAGATGATCAAGATCTGCTAACTGATAGATGGACCGAGGTCCTGGCTGCCGAGGAATACGGACTCGAGAACACAACCAAAAGTTACCCAAAGCGTAGGTTGCTACCTCAACTTGAGGAGGAGGCATTAAAGCCCACACTACCAGCGCATGATGCGGCTGACCGGCCACCTCATGGCCGAGACAAAGCGGCGTATCAGCCCGAAGTCCATCCCGCACCCCGTCGCCAAATAAGCAAAAACACGAAGGCCCGGGGCTACATGCATGACCTGCGAGACAAATTAAAAAACAAAGTAGGACAGTCAAGATCGATCTACGGAGCACGAGGGCGCGCCCCAACAAGGGACGATGGCTGTCATGCCGGATATACTAAATACAAATCCGGCCGGGCCGATTACAGCAGACCAGACTCGTTGGAGCTACATCGTGATGTAGCCCGGCATAGAGGCGCCGCACACCCCCTATGCTTCACTGATGAAGTAATGGATCATGAATTCCCAGAAGGGTTTAAGCCCATGAACATTGAATCATATGATGGGATGATAACCCACAAGTGTAGTGGATCACAACAGCTTTCGAGGGTAGAGTATTCAACCTAAATTTATTGATTCGACACAAGGGGAGCCAAAGAATATTCTTAAGTATTAGCAGCTGAGTTGTCAATTCAACCACACCTGGATAACTTAGTATCTGCAGCAAAGTATTTAGTAGCAAAGTAGTATGGAAGTAACGGT
This sequence comes from Triticum timopheevii, assembly GCA_963921465.1. Lineage (NCBI taxonomy): Eukaryota > Viridiplantae > Streptophyta > Magnoliopsida > Poales > Poaceae > Triticum > Triticum timopheevii. The sequence continues at coordinate 273,788,851 of OY997270.1, read as the reverse complement.
AACAGTGGCAAAAGTAAAGATAGCAGTTTTGTGGTGATTGTAATAGTAGCAATGGAAAAGTAAATAAGCAAAGCACAATATGTGAAAAGCTCGTAGGCATTGGATCAGTGATGGATAATTGTGTCGGATGCGATTCCTCATGTAATAGCTATAACATAGGGTGACACAGAACCAGCTCCAGTTCATCAATGTAATGTAGGCATGTATTCCGAATATAGTCATACGTGCTTATGGAAAAGAACTTGCATGGCATCTTTTGTCCTACCCTCCTGTGGCAGCGGGGTCCTAGTGGAAACTAAGGGATATTAAGGCCTTCTTTTAATAGAGTACAGGACCAAAAGCATTAACACATAGTGAATACATGAACTCCTCAAACTACGGTCATCACCGAGATGTATCCCGATTATTGTCACTTCGGGGTTGTCGGATCATAACACATAATAGGTGACTATACACTTGCAAGATAGGATCAAGAACTCACATATATTCATGAAAACATAATAGGTTCAGATCTGAAATCATGGCACTCGGGCCCTAGTGACAAGCATTAAGCATAGCAAAGTCATAGCAACATCAATCTCAGAACATAGTGGATACTAGGGAACAAACCCTAACAAAACTAACTTGATTACATGGTAAATCTCATCCAACCCATCACCGTCCAGCAAGCCTATGATGCAATTACTCACGCACGGCGGTGAGCATCATGAAATTGGTGATGGAGGATGGTTGATGATGACGACGGCGACGAATCCCCCTCTCCGGAGCCCCGAACGGACTCCAGATCAGCCCTCTCGAGAGAGATTAGGGCTTGGCGGCGGCTCCGTATCGTAAAATGCAATGAAACTTTTTCTCTGATTTTTTTTCTCCGCGAAACGGAATATATAGAGTTGGAGTTGAGGTCGATGGAGCATCAAGGGGCCCACAAGACAGGGGGGCGCACCCAGGGGGGAGGGCGCGCCCCCCACCCTCGTGGACGGGGTGTGGGCCCCCTGGCCTTGATTCTTTCGCCAGTATTTTTTATATTTTCCAAAAGTTATCTCCATGGATTTTCAGGTCATTCCGTGAACTTTTGTTTTCTGCATAATAAACAACACCATGGCAGTTCTGCTGAAAACAATGTCAGGCCGGGTTAGTTTCATTCAAATCATGCAAGTTAGAGTCCAAAACAAGGGCAAAAGTGTTTGGAAAAGTAGATACGTTGGAGATGTGTCAACTCCCCCAAGCTTAAACCTTTGCTTGTCTTCAAGCAATTCAGTTGATAAACTGAAAGTGATAAAGAAAAACTTTTACAAACTCTATTTTCTCTTGTCGTTGTAAATATGTAAAGCCGGCATTCAAGTTTTCAGCAAAGATTATGAACTAACTATATTCACAATAACACTTAGGTCTCACATTTACTCATATCAATGGCATAATCAGCTAACGAGCAATAATAAAAAAACTCGGCTCACAACACTTTCTCAAAATAATCATAATATGATATAACAAGATGGTATCTCGCTAGCTGTTTCTGAGACCCCAAAACATAAATGCAGAGCACCTTTAGAGACCAAGGACTGACTAAACATTGTAATTCATGGTAAAAGAGATCCAGTCAAGTCATACCCAATATAAACTAATGGTAATGAATGCAAATGACAGTGTGCTCTCCAGCGGGTGCTTTTTAATAAGAAGGTGATGACTCAACATAAAAGTAAATAGATAGGCCCTTCGCAGAGGGAAGCAGGGATTTGTAGAGGTGCCAGAGCTTGATTTTAAAATAGAGATGAATAACATTTTGAGCGGCATACTTTCACTGTCAACGCAACAACTATGAGACGGCGATATCTTCCATGCTACATACATTAAGGCGGTTCCCAAACAGAATGGTGAAAGTTTATACTCCCCCACCACCAACAAGCATCAATCCATGGCTTGCTCGAAACAACGAGTGCCTCCAACTAGCAACAGCCCTGGGGGAGTTTTGTTTAATTATTTTGATTTGCTTTGATCTTTTTGATCATGGGACTGGGCATCCCGGTTACCAGCCATTTTCTCGTGAATGAGGAGCGGAGTCCACTCCTGTTGAGAATAATCCATCTAGCATGGAAGATACAGACAGCCCTAGTTGAAACATGAGCTGCTCGAGCATACAAAACAGAATTTCATTTGAAGGTTTGGAGTTTGGCACATACAAATTTACTTGGAACGGCAGGTAGATACCGCATATAGGAAGGTATAGTGGACTCATATGGAATAACTTTGGGGTTTATGCAGTTTGGATGCACAAGCAGTATTCCCGCTTAGTACACGTGAAGGCTAGCAAAAGACTAGGAAGTGACCAACTGAGAGAGCGACAACAGTCATTAACATGCATTAAAATTAATTTACACCAAGTACAAGCATGAGTAGGATATAATCCACCATGAACATAAATATCGTGAAGGCTATGTTGATTTGTTTTAACTACATGCGTGAACATGTGACAAGTCGAGTCACTCAATTCATTCAAAGGAGGATACCATCCCATCATAGCACATAATAATCATTTTAATAGCATGTCGGCACGCAAGGTAAACCATTATAACTCATAGCTAATTAAGCATGGCACAAGTAACTATAATCTCTAGATGTCATTGCAAATATGTTTACTTCATAATAGGCTGAATCAGGAATGATGAACTCATCATATTTACAAAAACAAAAGAGGTCGAATTCATACCAGCTTTTCTCATCTCAATCAATCCATCATATGTCGTCATTATTGCCTTTCACTTGCATGATCGAACGGTGTGTAAAATAATAATAGTGCACGTGCATTAGACTAAGCTGGAATCTGCAAGCATTCAATTCAAGAGAGAAGACAAAGTAATATGGGCTCTAAGTTAAATCAAAAATTATACATATGAGAGCCACTAAACATTTTCAATATGGTCTTCTACTCTTGACCCCCAAAGAAAAGAAAAGAAAAGAAAACTATTTACACGGGAAAGCTCCCAACAAGTAAAAGAAGAACGAGAAATCTTTTGGGGCTTTCATTTTAATTACTTATACAAGCATGGAAATTAAACTAACTAATTTTTTTGGTTTTCTTAAGGTTTATCAAACACACAAGAAGAAAGCTAGAAAAAGAAAATTAAACTAGCATGGATAATACAATGAAAGAGTATGAGCACCGACAACTAGAATAGTGTGTGAACATGAATGTAAAGTCGGTGAGAAATACGTACTCCCCCAAGCTTAGGATTTTGGCCTAAGTTGGTCTAATGCCAAGGATATCCTATCCGAAGTTATAACTGGGGTCGTACTGATATGCAGCAGCCAATGCATCCTGAGCTGCGGCATGTTGGCCAGCTATCTCTGATCTCCCCTCATGTTCGGCTGCCTCCTCCCTGGTAACAACGTATCTTCGTTTTGCCTGGTAATCAAAAAGGGAAGGAGCAGGGAGAGTAACATGGACAGCGCGACGTCTGTCAAAGATTAGTTGATACTGAAGGAATTGTTCATTCCTCACAAGAAAGGGGTGCCTGACCATAGCGTCAAAAGCTAAATAAGCGGCAGGAAACTCTATATCACCATCACGTGGAGCTATACCAAGATAATTAGCAACACGGGTCGCATAAATTCCTCCAAACAAATCTCTAGATATACCATTATTATGAAACCTACGTGCAACTATTGCCCCCAAGTTGTAATCCTTATTACATAACACAGCACTCTTGAGGACACAAAAATCAGGCACACACATGTGACATGCTTCATCTTTACCGTTAATGCATCTAGCAATGAAGAGAGCAAAATAATGTGTAGCAGGAAAATGAATGCCCCCTATGCTAGCTTGTTCTATATCCCTAGATTCTCCCACAATAATACTAGCAAGAAAGTCTTTATATTCAGTTCTGTGAGGTTCATGAACATTGCCCCACTGCGGGAGTTTGCAAGCAGTTGTAAAATCTTCTAATTCCATGGTATAGGATTGATCATAAATATCAAACAAGACACTCTGAGAATTACGCGAAGATGTATATTTAAACCTTCTCATGAATGAATCAGTCAATTGGTAGTATTGAGGACACTTATCTTGTAAGAAGTCCTCAAGATCGGCATTACGCACATATCCGTCAAATTCATCCTTAATGCATGCATTGACCATAAAATCTTCTGATGGCCACTCACAAGCTCGCACTTCGGCATCCCTTGGTGGTTCATCATCTTACTCACGCATAGCACACCTAGGTCCTCTCTTTGTTGAGGAACCACCTTGGTACATTCTCCTGGACATATTTCTTTTTCTGAAAAATTTCTGAAATTTTAGTAACTTCAAATGAAAGTGAATAAAACTAAACAAGATTGGTAGCAACTACTCCTACAAGTGCCTAGAGCCTATCTCATGCATTAGAATTACTTGGGACCTCATAAATTTGACATGCAAGCTCAAGAACAGGGTCACCTATGCAGCAAAAATTTGCAATGAATTAAGCACTAGAACAAAAACTAATTGGACCAATGGAGGAGTCACATACCAAGCAACAATCTCCCAAAGCAGTTTTCTGAATGGAGCTTTGAGCAAGGAGATCGAAAATCGCAGCAAAATGAGCTAGAACTCGTGCTTGAGCTGGATGGGGATTTTTTTGGGAGGAAGATGGAGTGTGTGGGTGCAGGAATAAGTGGAGGGGGGCCACCGTGGGCCCACGAGACAGGGGGGTGCGCCCAGGGGGTGTGGGCGCGCCCTCCACCCTTGTGGCCAAGTGCTTGCCCCCTTGTAGTGTTCTCAGTGCCTAAAATCCTCAAATATTCCATCAAATATCATACTAAACTTTCAGGGCATTTGGAGCACTTTCATTTTCGGGATATTTTTTAGTGCACGGATAATTCGGAAAAGAGACAGGTAATACTATTTTTGCTTTATTTATTCTAAGTAATAGAAAGTAAAAAGAGGGTACAAAAGGTTGTGCCTTCTAGTTTCATCCATCTCATGATCATCAAAATGAATCCACCAACAAGGTTGATCAAGTCTTGTTAACAAACTAACTCCGAATAACATAGACCAGAGAAATTTGGAATAACACTAAGTTACCTCAACGGGGATATGAAAATCCCCAACAATAAGAATATCATACTTTTTCTTCATAGTGGGAAGAGGAAATTCAAAACCTCCAATAATAATAGTTGGAATTTTTCCAATAGAAGTGATGCTATGGACTTGAGGTTGTTTTCTCGAAAAGTGTACCGTATGGTCATTACCATTAACATGAAAAGTGACATTGCCTTTGTTGCAATCAATAACAGCCCCTGCAGTATTCAAAAAGGGTCTACCAAGGATAATCGACATACTACCATCCTCGGGAATATCAAGAATAACAAAGTCTGTTAAGATAGTGACATTTGCAACCACAACAGTCACATCCTCACTAATACCGACAGGTATAGCAGTTGATTTATCAGCCATTTGCAAAGATATTTCAGTAGGTGTCAACTTATTTAATTCAAGTCTATGATATAAAGAGAGAGGAATAACACTAACACCGGCTCCTAGATCACATAAAGCAGTTTTAACATAATTTCTTTTAATGGAGCATGGTATAGTTGGCACTCCCGAATCTCCAAGTTTCTTTGGTATTCCACCCTTAAAAGTATAATTAGCAAGCATGGTGGAAATTTCAGCTTCCGGTATCTTTCTTTTATTTGTAATGATATCCTTCATATATTTAGCATAAGGATTTAATTTAAGCATATCAGTTAAGCGCATACGTAAGAAGATAGGTCTAATCATTTCAGCAAAGCGCTCAAAATCCTCATCATCCTTTGTCTTGGATGGTTTAGGAGGAAATGGCATGGCTTTCTGAACCCATGGTTCTCTCTCTATACCGTTATTCCTAGCAACAAAGTCTCTTTTATCATAACGTTGATTCTTTGATTGTGGGTTATCAAGATCAACAGCAGGTTCAATCTCTACATCATTATTATTGCTAGGTTGAGCATCAACATGAACATTATCATTAACATTATCACTAGGTTCATTTTTATCACCTGATTGTGTTTCAGCATCAGAAATAGAAATATTATTGGAATTCTCAGGTGTGTCTACAACAGGTTCACTAGAAGCATGCAAAGTCCTATCTCTTTTCTTTTTCTTCTTTTTAGAAGAATTAGGTGCCTCTAAACTATTTCTCTGAGAATCTTGCTCGATTCCCTTAGGGTGGCCTTCAGGATACAAAGGTTCCTGAGTCATTCTACTAGTTCTAGTAGCCATCTAACAACAAAGTCATCTTTATTATTTAATTCATCAAGCAAATCATTTTGAGATTTAAGTACTTGCTCAGCTTGAGTGGTAACCATAAAAGCATATTTGCTAATGAGCTTAAGTTCACCTTTGACTCTAGCCATATAATCACTCAAGCATCCTATCTCGAAAGCATTATTCTTTAATTCCCTACCAACATAATTATTAAAACCTTCTTGCCTAGCCATAAAGTCATCAAATTCATCTAAGCATGGGCTATGAAATTTAGTAGAGGGAATTTCAACTTTATCATATCTATGAGAGAATTTATCTTTACTACCTGTGTCGGGTTATCAAGACAATGTGTTTCTTCGACAGGCGGTAAATTAAAACAATGTATTTCTTCAATAGGAGGTAAATTCTTAACATCTTTAGCTTTAATACCCTTTTCTTTCATTGATTTCTTTGCCTCTTGCATATCTTCAGGACTGAGAAATAGAACACCCCTCTTCTTTGGAGTAGGTTTATAAATAGGCTCAGGAGTTGGATCAATTGGTTCAGGAATTGCCTCAGGAATTGGCTCAGGAAGAGTCCAATTATTTTCATTAGTCAACGTATTATTCAATAGTAATTCAGCTTGGTCGACTGTTCTTTCCCTGAAAACACAGCCAACACAACTATCCAAGTAGTCCTTGGAAGCATCGGTTTGTCCATTATAAAAGATATCAAGTATTTCATTTTTCTTAAGAGGATGATCAGGCAAAGCATTAAGGAATTGGAGAAGCCTCCCCCAAGCTTGTGGGACACTCTCTTCTTCGATTTGCACAAAATTATATATTTCCCGCAAGGAAGCTTGTTTCTTATGAGCAGGGAAATATTTAGTAGAAAAGTAATAAATCATATCCTAAGGACTACGCACACAACCAGGATCAAGAGAATTAAACCAAGTTTTAGCATCACCCTTTAATGAGAACGGAAGTATCTTAAGGATATAATAATAGCAAGACTTCTCATCATTAGTAAACAGGGTGGCTATATCATTTAACTTGGTAAGATGTGCCACAACAGTTTCAGTTTCATAGCCATAAAAAGGATAAGATTCAACCAAGGTAATGATCTCAGGATCAACAGAGAATTCATAATCCTTATCAGTAACACAGATAGGTGAAGTAGCAAAAGCGGGGTCATGTTTCATTCTAGCATTAAGAGATTGATGCTTCCATTTAGCTAATAACTTCTTAAGATCGTTTCTATATTTGCAAGGAAAAATAGCTCTAGCAGCTTCTTCATCCATAACATAACCCTCAGGAACAACAGGCAATTCATAATTAGGGGGAGAACCTTCATCATCACTATCTTCGATAATATCATCATTAATAATTTCATTCTCTCTAACCCTAGCAAGTTGTTCATCAAGAAATTCACCTAATGGCATAGTATCACGCACAGAAGTAGTTTCATCATAAGTATCATGCATAGCAGAAGTGGCATAATCAATAACATGCGACATATCAGAATTCATAGTTGTAGCAGCTTTAGGTGTCGCAAGCTTACTCAAAACTGATGGAGAATCTAGTGCAGAGATAGATGGCAGTTCCTTACGTCCCCTCGTAGTTGAGGAAAAAATCTTTGTTCTTTCGTCTTTCAAGTTCCTCATAGTGATCAGCAGATATAAATCCCAAGTGACTCAAAGAATAGAGCTATGCTCCTCGGCAAAGGCGCCCGAAATTAGTCTTGATAACCCACAAGTGTAGGGGATCGCAACAGCTTTCAAGGGTAGAGTATTCAACCCAAATTTATTGATTCGACACAAGGGGAGCCAAAGAATATTCTTAAGTATTAGCAGTTGAGTTATCAATTCAACCACACCTAGATAACTTAGTATCTGCAACAAAGTATTTAGTAGCAAAGTAGTATGGAAGTAACGGTAACAGTGGCAAAAGTAAAGATAGCAGCTTTGTAGTGATTGTAATAGTAGCAACGGAAAAGTACATAAGCAAAGCACAATATGTGAAAAGCTCGTACGCATTGGATCAGTGAAGGATAATTATGTCGGATGCGATTCCTCATGTAATAGCTATAATATAGGGTGACACAGAACTAGCTCCAGTTCATCAATGTAATGTAGGCATGTATTCCGAATATAGTCATACATGCTTATGGAAAAGAACTTGCATGCCATCTTTTGTCCTACCCTCCCGTGGCAGCAGGGTCCTAGTGGAAACTAAGGGATATTAAGGCCTCCTTTTAATAGAGTACCGGACCAATGCATTAACACATAGTGAATACATGAACTCCTCAAACTACGGTCATCACCGAGAAGTATCCCGATTATTGTCACTTCGGGGTTGGATCATAACACATAATAGGTGACTATAGACTTGCAAGATAGGATCAAGAACTCACATATATTCATGAAAACATAATAGGTTCAGATCTGAAATCATGGCACTCGGGCCCTAGTGACAAGCATTAAGCATAGCAAAGTCATAGCAACATCAATCTCAGAACATAGTGGATACTAGGGATCAAACCCTAACAAAACTAACTTGATTACATGGTAAATCTCATCCAACCCGTCACCGCCCAACAAGCCTACGATGGAATTACTCACGCACGGCGGTGAGCATCATGAAATTGGTGATGGAGGATGGTTGATGATGATGACCGCGACGTATCCCCCTCTCTGAAGCCCTGAACGGACTCCAGATCAGCCCTCCTGAGAGAGATTAGGGCTTTGCGGCGGCTCCGTATCGTAAAACGCGATGAAACTTTCTCTCTGATTTTTTGCTCTGCGAAATGGAATATATAGAGTTGGAGGTTAGGTCGATGGAGCATCAGGGGGCCCACAGACAAGGGGGCGCGCCCAGGGGAGAGGGCGCGCCCCCCACCCTCGTGGACAGGGTGTGGGCCCCCTGGCCTTGATTCTTTCGCTAGTATTTTTTATATTTTCCAAAATTATCTCCGTGGATTTTCAGGTCTCTGAGAACTTTTGCTTTCTGCACAATAAACAACACCATGGCAGTTCTGCTGAAAACAGCGTCAGTCCGGGTTAGTTTCATTCAAATCATGCAAGTTAGAGTCCAAAACAAGGGCAAAAGTGTTTGTAAAAGTAGATATGTTGGAGACGTATCATGGGACTACAGACCCCGCGGTATGGATAGATGATTTCTTTCTCCACATTCACATGGCCCGCGGGGACGACCTACACGCCATCAAATATCTCCCATTATAACTCAAGGGACCGGCTCTGCATTGGCTGAATAGCTTGCTGGCAAACTCCATCGGAAGTTGGGATAACCTAGCAGACGCATTCCTGGATAACTTCCAGGGCACATATGTGCGACCACCGGATGCTGACGATTTAAGTCACATAACCCAACAGCCCGGAGTGTCAGCCAGGAAATTCTGGACTCAGTTCCTAACTAAAAAGAACCAATTTTTCGATTGTCCGGATGCCGAAGCCCTAGCGGCCTTCAAGCATAATATCCGTGACGAGTGGCTTGCCCGACATATCGGCCAAGAAAAGCCAAAGTCTATGGCAGCCCTCACGACACTCATGACCCGCTTTTGTGCGGGCGAGGATAGCTGGTTGGCTCGTAGAAACAACACAGCAAGCAATCCTGGCACATCAGAGGCTAGAGATAGCAACGGCAAGCCACGACGCAACAAACACAAGCGTCACCAAAATGGTGATAACACCGAAGACACGACAGTCAATGCCAGATTCAGTGGCTCTAAGTCCGGTCAGCGGAAAAAGCTATTCCAAAAGAACAATTCGGGCCCGTCCAGTCTGGACCACATACTCGATCGTCCATGCCAAATTCATGGCACCCCAGGAACACCAGCCAATCATACCAACAGAGAATGTTGGGTCTTCAAACAAGCCGGCAGGTGAGGTGCCGAAAACAAGGAGAAAGGGTCTCAAAGAGATGGCGACGACGAGGAGCCCCGATCACCAAACAAAGGAGGGCAAAAGAAATTTCCCCCGCAAATCAAAATGGTGAATATGATAAACGCCATCCACATTCCCAAACTGGAACGAACGTGCACTCTTAGGGATGTCGACTTAACGGAGCCAGTCGCCCCACAATATAAACTATGGCCGATCACTTTCGATCGTACGGAATTAACACGTCAGATGTCCTAGCAGAAGGACTTAGTCGTGGAGCCATCGCAACGTGGTTAGCTTAAAGGGGTTAAACCGGAACAAGGGACACAGGAGTTTTATACTAGTTTGGGCCCTTACGATGAAGGTAAAAGCCTATGTCTAGTTGTGATGGAATTATTGGGGTTTCGATGACCAGGGAGCGAATACGCTTTGCCTGAGTCTCAAGTTGTTGTTGTTTGTCCCTGAACCACCGCTGGGTCATCCCTTTATATCCACAGGTTGACACCCGGCCGGTTTATGGAGTCCCGAGGCCGGCTCATACAAGTGTCCGGCTCGGTCTCTTCCTTTCCCTAACTTACAATATAAGTTATACGACTATGGCGGTTAACAACTATGGGCCCTAAATCGCCTTTGGGCTATGGGCCTCTAAGCTTTACTAGTAGAACGCCATCTTCTTTTATCTTCTTGGGCTTCAATATGGATGAGCGTGAACCGGCCCCTCCTAGGTGGTTTATACTTAGTAGTTATATCCTCAACATTAGGCCCCAGATGGATTTGAACCTGTTCATGTCAATCTTCAATACTTAGAAAATTCCCTGAACATCTTCTTACGATCCTCGTAAACCGCCATGATATCCTTTCCCTGTAAACTTTGGTAACCGCCATGACATCATCTTCTGAAATTGTAGTTAATCGTCATGATGTCATCTCTGTATAAAAAGGTTATAAAGATTCCCTTCATTAATTAACTTCCGAAGATCGAGGAGATAGCTGCGCCCTATTTTGCTTCTTCGGGCTCCTCGATTCTCGCGCCTGTCACTTATCCCATTGCCTTTACAAATAAGACCGGGGGTCCTTTCCATTTCCCCCCTTGCCTCTTTGCATCTTCTTCCTCCTCGTGACCCCGAAGAGCTCAAGCATCGCCGCCGCCGTCGACCCTTGAATCTGCACCGACTGGGCTGCTGCATCAACCTGTTCGCACCAGAGACCTTGGAACACTCCTCCGCCACTACACAGCCCTGGTAAGTACTCCCTTCCTCAACTATCAAATCTGCATTAGGGTTCCAAGGTTCTTCGGTGTTCATCAGCGTTCATCGGTGCTCATCTGTTTTCCCTTAGCATCTCATTAAATCTAGCTAGGCCTGACAGCTGCTTCTCGTGGCCGAAGCTGTAGTTTTAATCTGTCCCGCCATAGCATCTCGTTGTTCCTGGATAGATCCCATCTGGACTGTTAATGTTCTACCGTCGCCATTCTTAGGGCTCAAAAAATTTTCTTTACTAGGCCATGGTAGATCCAAAATTATAATACCATCTTGCGAAACCTGTTTCTTCAGTACTTAGTAACTTTCAGATGTGCTTCTTCCATTTGTAGGCGGTTTAACCTTTAGAAAATGATAATATTCCAGGTACCATTAGCCCTCACGTAAACTGCCATCTTAACTTGAGCATCAAAATCCGATTTATCGTACATGTATGCTCTCATTAAATCCCCCGGTTTAACACCGGTTTGTGCACATCAATCTTGAACCGCGAACCGGCTTTTGCACTTCCTTTACAGTTTGTCCTCCAAAATGGCCAAGCAATTCTCCTCTTGCAACTGGGTTCCTTCCCGGATCACAGAGACACAACTCAATGGATATGTTCTCACTGGCACTTTGGCCAAGAAGGAGGTCATTCATTGGCGAGTCCCTGGCTCTGAGTGCCCTCCTGAACATCAAGATGGAGAAGTGGTTGTATTTATGCAGCATCTAGACCGGAGATTTAGTCCTCCTGGATCAAAGTTTTTCCGGGATGTACTTGCAAATTTCCAACTCCATCCTCAAGACATTGGACCGAACTCTGTGTCCAACATATGCAATTTCCAAGTGTTCTGTGAAGTTTACCTTCAAGAAGAACCGACTGTTGATCTCTTTAGGGACTTCTTCCACTTAAACCGCCGAACTAAATTCTCTGGCGGCCCCAATACTGAACTTGGCGGAGTGTCGATTCAGAAAAGGAAAGAAGTCAATTTTCCTCATGCCAAACATCATGGCCACCCCAAAGATTGGAATCAAACATGGTTCTATTGTCAGAACATTGCTCCTACTGATGAAAACCCTCTTCCAGGTTACCGTGCTCACCGGCTCAGCAATGGACATCCATTGCCTCAATGGCTCACAGCTAAAGAATGACAAACATATGCACCTCAACTCGCTAAGGTCCGGGCTCTCCTAGCAAACGGCTTAACCGGCATTGACCTCGTCCGTTGCTGGGTTTCGTGGGGTATCTTGCCCTTAAGCCACCGCACCAGGTTGATGCATGAGTATACCGGGGACGTCAAGGACCCTCAACGGCACCATGAAATATAGATGACCGATGATGAAGTTACTGAGTCTGTGAAGAAGATGCTAGATGAACTGATTGCTGAGTGCAGCAAGACTGGGCTGCGTCCCTTTTATGCTTCCAACAAACCGCCAGCTGTAAGACCTTACCTTTCTGTCTTTTAATCTGTCTCCACTTTAACATTTTTCTGATAAGCCTTTGTTTATTCTTACAGGCCAAAGATCCTTTCTGGAAGAGGAAAACTCAAGACAAACCTGCAAAGCCTCAAGATAAACCGGCGAGGGCTGCTCGTGCTACGAGCAAGGCCATCAAGAAGCCAGCAAAGAAGAAAACCGCCGAATCCTCTGATCCGCCTGAAGATGTTAATGATTCGGAACAAGAGGTAGAACTTGACTCCCTCGGTTCATTTTTCATACATCTTATTGACAATGACCATTACCAGGATGATGCGGAAGCCAGCCGTGCTGACCATGTAGAGGTAATCTCCCTTTCCTCCAATTCCGATCTTGTGCCAGTAAGAAAAATCCGTCGTGCAGTCTGGAAAGTGAAGTGTTCACATCCTTTCACTCATTTGGATCCATAGCATCCTGAAGCTCGTCGCACAACCCGGCATAGTGGCCAGCAAGTCACTTCTTCCGGTTTACCAGACACTCCAATCCGGAAGCGCCGTGCAGAGGTCTCTTGTAATTCTATCAAGTCTTATCCCTTGGCGGATCCGTCCGACTCAAATTATCAGGTAACTTCCAATTCATCCTCTAGCGATTCATCAACCACGCAAATGCCTCCGCTCAAGACCATTCCTGGGTAAGTACCATAAGTTTAGCTTTGCAATCTTGAGACGGCTTACCAACTTAACCTCTGTTCGCCATTTTGTAGTGCCAAAGCCCGACTCAGCAAGAAAGCAAAGACCGATGCCCCCACTGATGAGATTGAACCTGAGAGAACCTCCAAAGGGGCTGGTGGAGATGCTGACATCGCTATGGATGATCCTGTGCTACAAGGTCAGGACACAGACGCTAATCCGCCAGAAGCTAACCCGGCAAGCCCTCATATCGATCCACCAAGCCCGCAAGCCAATCCTCCAAGTCCAACTGCTGATCCGTCGAGCCCGGCCAAAGCCTCAGATAAACCGGCGAGTCCAAATACAACAACTAATGATGTTGTGATTACTGGAGTTTGCCATACTTCTCCTGGTAATCCTGTCACATTGGCAAAGCACAGTGCCAAAGTGGAATCTGCTGCTGAAGAGAGAGGCAAATGGAAGACTGACGTGTCAAGTTATGCTCATCTCCCTGCGCAAGAACTTCACTCTGGATACCTAAACCGCTTGTACACAAGTCGTGACAATGAGGCCGGTTTGGTCAACTTGATGAAGGAGCATTATGAGGTAACTTCCAAACACCTTATAAATTTCCTTTGCACTGTATATTAGTTCCATTGTAGCCCCCAAAGGCCGGTTTATCTCTTCAAGATGAACCGGGACTTAAAGAAAAAGACTTTCAACTATGTAGCCCCCAAGGGCCGGTTTATATTTTTAAGATGAATCGGGACTTTCTGTTTCAAACTTGTCCTTGTTGAATTCCTTCACCATTGAGTTTTCTGATCAATTATGCATTAGCCCCCAAGTGCCAAGATTAATACTTGTATTGAGCCTTGGGACTTTGAATGATAATCAAAATAAAAAGCAATCCGCATTAGCTCCCAAGTGCCAAGTGCATAACTTGTTATGTGCTTGGGACTTTGAGAAAAAAAATCTTAACATCTTCCTCATCTGTCTTGTGCAGGCTGACTTGAACACTAAAGATTCCCAGATTGCTGATCTTCAAGAAAACATTAAATCCCAGCAAGCAGAAACCTCCAAGGCCAAAGATGAACTGAAGGGCGCTTTGACTGCCATGGAACAATTGAAAGATGGTTTCAAAAGTGAGTGGGCGGATTGGGAAACAGAGAAGGCTGCTCTTTTAAAGCTGGCTGAAGATGCCGAAGCAGCACTTAAACCATTGGTAGAGGAGCTAACTGGGCTGAAGCATCAAGTCAATGCTATGACTTCAACAATATTTGGTAAGTACCCTTTGTCATCACCTTCCTTAAACATTTTTGAAGTTGCCGGTTTAACAGTAACTTCTTAAACCGTTTGCAAGTAGTCGTGTGGCTCATCTGGGCTCAGATATGCGGATGAAGTTGAAAGCAGCCTACACATTGATAGAACAATTGTATAGTAGAGCTCAACGAGTCATCAGTGCGGCCTGTTTCAACAAACCAGCACCAACTTTGATCAAGGATACATTGGCCAAATTATCTATGACCCCGGCCCAGATTGAAGAGGTAAAGCGATCTGCCGCAAGAGCTGGTGCTTTATCAGCACTGACTCGGGCCAAAGCTTGGATTGCTGATCTTGATCCGTTAGACATCGCAAAGGGCTATCCCGGTCAACAAGAAGATGGATCAGACTTTGATAATTAAGCCCTGAAAGTCTTGACAAAAGAGATGCGCCCACTAGCGAGCCAATTGGCTGAAGAGGCGGACTTGTCTGTCTATCGATCCAGCTATGACGCAGACAACAAACGGGTTGATGCAGCTGTGAAAGAAGCGCAGAATCTTATCCCTCCAATACGTAAGCACACCTATGCCCCTTACATTGAACCGTCCAATCTTATAAACAATGAAGCTGTCTTCCAAGCCTTAACCAGGATTGACTGAACCACCCTTGACTTCCAGCCACTGGGTGAGGAGGAGGAGGTTGAACCGACGCGAGATGATCCTTCAACTTCACGTCAGCCTGGTGACGAATCATAATCCACCAAGCCGGTTTGATTTTCACATATAGCATTGTGGGCAACAAACAATTATTCTTTTGGGCATCAAAGTGCCTTGTAATAGGCTAGTTGAAATACTTTGACCTTGTGCCATCATGCACTGCTACCTGATATTGTAATCCGACATGATTGTTGCTATGCTTGCTTTATTTGCCTTGGTATTTTGTATAAAATCCTTCCTTCTGCATTTGAAACACTTAAACATGTCCTGGCTGTTTACCGCCGGACGGGTTATGACACCCAATACAGAACCAGAATTCTCATAACCAAGGTTATAAAGGAATGAAATATGAAATATATCATACCTGTGATATTAAATCACTTCTGTTGGTTTACCAACTTGTGTAGTAAGGGTGATAACCCAAACCCTGAGTGTTTGAAAACGCCCGCCGTAATGTGTTGGTGCGTAATAAGCCATGACGGGTTATGATAAGCACCGGATGATCATCGTGGCGACTTATAGTCAATGCTAGACCGGATTAAGAGATGCTGGTTCATAATTGATTTGTGCTAACAGCTGATAACTGTAAGCCATGCCGGGTTAAGAAACACCGGGTTGATGTGAAGACATATAGTCTGGCCGGGTCAAGAGACACCGGTTTACCTTAGAATTTTATCAACAGAGATATAACTTGCGAAAAACAAAATCAAATAAAACTTGTAGTCGAGGCTTTTCGAGGGCTGCCAGGCCCAAATTCGAGGCTTTTCGTGGGCTGCCAGGCCGCTGAGTTAAACCATTTGACAAAGCCTTTTAAGATGTGCCTCCAACTAACCAATCATTGTTTTAACTTTGACAAGTTCAGGGTCTGTATAAGAGTGACTTGTCAAACGTTTGGCGGGTCATGCCAGGATTACCTGGATAGGAGTGGCTTACTTGATGAAGGCAGGTTAACCCGAGGTTTTATGTGAACACACCAGGCTTCCAAGCCGTGGGTCGATACCCAATTAAAAGGGTCCTTTCAAACTCTTTGTTACTTTACACAAAGATCCCCCAAGTAACTTTGTGAGCTGTGCTCAATGGGTGCCTATGTTTGAGTTGTGCTTTTAGCAACAATACTCTCTTTGGCCCCTTGGGTGTGAAGGTCCCGAGCTTTATTGTGGCATAATAGCCGGCTTAATGGACAAACAAGACGTCGCTTTGTAGGCAGAAGCCCCCTTGTAACCAAGAAATATTGGAAGAACGGCAGAGGCCCTGCTTGTATCAAGGATGCCGGTTTATTATATTGATCGTAATATATACATTGTCAAAATATGTACATAATGAGAGCCTATGGCTCAGGTGTAGTAAGGCCGTAGAACAGCGATATTCCACGGCCGACGGGTCTCCTCCTTCGATTTGCTTGAGTCTTTGTGCTCGCGAACGTCGATGAGGTAGTATGATCCGTTGTGTAGATTCTTGCTGACCACAAAGGGCCCTTCCCAAGGCGGGGATAACTTGTGCATATCGTTCTGATCCTGGATGAGCCAGAGCACTAAGTCACCTTCTTGAAAGGTTCTTGTTATAACCCGGCGGCTGTGATAACACCGCTGGTCTTGCTGATAAACCGCCGAACGAGCCAACGCCATGTCCTGATTTTCATCTAACAGGTCCAGTGCTTCTTGACATGCTTGCTCATTGTCCGCTTCAACATAATTGGCAACCCGGGGCGAGTCATGACGAATATCACTTGGGAGTACCGCCTCTACCCCGTAAACCATGAAGAAAGGTGTATAACCTGTACATCGGTTTGGGGTGCTATTTATGCTCCATAACACAGATGGTAGCTCCTCTACCCAACAACCCGGAGTCCTCTTCAAAGGGACCATAAGCTAGGGCTTGATACCCTTCGAGATTTCCTGATTGGCTCTCACAGCTTGACCATTAGATTGGGGGTGAGCCACTGATGCTACATCAAGCTGGATGTGCTCTTGTTGACAAAAGTCCTCCATCTCGCCTTTGGAAAGGTTCATGCCATTATCTGTGATGATGCTGTGTGGAAATACGAAATGGAAGATCACCTTTTTGATGAATTGAACCGTCGTGGCTGCGTCACACTTGCTTACTGGCTCCGCTTCAACCCATTTAGTAAACTTGTCAACTGCCGCCAACAGGTGGGTCTTCTTATCTTTGGATCGCTTGAAAGGCCCTACCATGTCAAGCCCCCATGTAGCAAACGGCCAGGTGATGGGAATCATCCGTAGCTCCTGAGCCGGAACATGAGCTCATCGTGAGAATTTCTGACAACCATCGCACCACCTTACCAAGTCCTCAGCATCAGCATGAGCCGTCAGCCAATAGAAACCATGACGAAATGCTTTAGCAACCAAGCATTTTGAACTGGCGTGATGACCACAATCTCCTTCGTGGATCTCTCGTAAAATCTCACGACCTTCTTCAGGAGAAACACAGCGTTGGAATGCACCAGAAACACTGCAACGGTGTAACTCGCCGTTGTGAACAACCATGGACTTGGATTGCCTAACTATCTGTTTGGCCAAAACTGCATCTTCTGGCAACTCGCCCCTGTTCATATACGCCAAGTATGGAACCGTCCAATCCGGAATAATGTGTAAAGCAGCCACCAAATGTGCCTCCGGATCAGGAATAGCAAGGTCCTCCTTTGTAGGCAACTGAACTGACGGGTTGTGCAAGACATCCAGAAAGGTATTAGGTGGCACCGGTTTACGCTGAGATCCCAGCCGGCTTAAAGCATTAGCTGCCTCATTTTCGCGCCGATCAATGTGCTCCACTTGATAACCCTTGAAGTGACCAGCCACAATATCCACCTCTCGTTGGTAAGCCGCCATGAGTGGATCCTTGGAATCCCAAGTACCTGAAACTTGCTGGGTTACCAGATCCGAGTCTCCAAAGCATCGTACTTGGCTTAAGTTCATTTCCTTGGCCACTCGAAGACCATGGAGTAAGGCTTCATACTCAGCTGCATTGTTAGTACAAGGGAACATTAAGTGAAGAACATAATGAATTTTATCACCTCGAGGGGAAGTAAGGACAACTCCAGCCCCCGAGCCCTCCAATTGTCTGGACCCATCAAAGTGAATAGTCTAGTATGTACTATCCGGCTTATCCTCCGGTATCTGCAACTCTGTCCAATCATTGATGAAATCCACAAGGGCCTGGGATTTGATAGCTGTTCGAGGCATATACTTCAAACCGTCTGGTCCAAGCTCAATAGCCCACTTAGCAACCCAGCCAGTTGCCTCCCTGTTCTGGATTATATCCCCCAAAGGAGCAGAACTGACCATTGTGATGGGATGACCTTGAAAGTACTGCTTAAGCTTCCGACTTGCCATAAAAACCCCATATACCAGCTTCTGCCATTGCGGATATCTTTGCTTTGACTCAATGAGCACCTCGTTGATATAATAAACCGGCCTTTGAACCGGGTACTCCTTCCCAGCCTTCTTGGGATCCACCACAATAGCTACACTGACAGCCCGGGCATTAGCAGCCACATACAACAGAAGTGGCTCCTTATCAACTGGAGCAGCAAGAACCGGCGGTTCAGCCAACTGCTTCTTCAAGTCCTCAAACGCCGCATCAGCAGCATCGCTCCAAACAAAATTGTCTGTCTTCTTCAACATCTGATACAGAGGGATCACCTTTTCTCCCAACCTGCTGATGAACCCGCTCAACGCCGCGATATGACCCGCCAAACGTTGAACATCATTGATACATGCCGGTTTAGCCAGGGATGTAATTGCCTTGATCTTTTCTGGATTAGCCTCAGTGCCCCGGTTGGACACCAAAAAGCCCAAGAGCTTGCCAGCCGGTACACCAAAGACACATTTAGCCGGATTGAGCATCATTTTATAAACTCTCAGATTATCAAAAGTTTCTTGCAAATTAGTTATAAGTGTCTCTGCTTTCCTGGACTTCACCACAATATCATCCACATAAGCATGAACAATGCGCCCAATCTGACTATGAAGACAATTCTGCACACATCGCTGATAAGTTGCCTGGGCACTCTTGAGCCAAAGGGCATAGACACATAACAGAAGGCTCCAAAGGGAGTGATGGAAGCCATCTTCTCCTGGTCCTTAACTGCCATCTTGATCTGATGATAACCAGAATAAGCATCCAAGAAACTTAAACACTCACAACCCGCTGTAGCATCAATGATTTGACCAATACGAGGGAGGGCAAAGGGATCAGCTGGGCATGCTTTTTTCAAATCTGTGTAATCCACACACATACGCCAAGTGCTGTTTTTCTTAGGTACCAGCACCGGATTAGCCAACCACTCTGGGTGAAACACTTCCACGATAAACCCTGCTGCCAATAGCCGGGCTACCTCTTCACCAATGGCCTTGTGCCGCTCCTCATTAAACGACGAAGAAACTGTTTGACCGGTTTGAACTCCGGATCAATATTAAGAGTGTGCTCAGCGAGTTCCCTCGGTACACCTGGCATGTCAGAAGGTTTCCATGCAAAGATGTCCTGGTTCTCACGGATGAACTCGATGAGCGCGCTTTCCTATTTCGAATCCAATTTGACGCTGATGCTGAACTGCTTGGATGAATCGCCAGGAACAAAATCAACCAACTTAGTCTCATCAGCCGATTTAAATTTCAAAGCCGGATCATGCTCTATCGTAGGCTTCTTTAGAGAAGTCATGTCTGCCGGATCAACATTGTCCATATAAAACTTCAACTCCTCTGTTGCACAAACCGAATTAGCGTAAGCCGCATCACCTTCCTCGCACTCTAGTGCAATCTTCTGGCTACAATGAACCGTGATGGTCCCCTTATGACCCGGCATCTTGAGCTGCAGATAAACATAACATGGCCTTGCCGTGAATTTACCATAAACCGGCCGTCCAAACAAGGCATGGTACGGACTTCTGATCTTGACCACTACAAAGGTCACCGTCTCGGATCTTGAATCATGATCATCTCCAAAAACCACCTCCAGTTCTATCTGTCAACGTGAAAAATGGTGTTTGACGGTCTAAGGTTCTTATCTGTCAACCCCATACGCCAGAAGGTTTCATAATACAAGATATTGATACTGCTCCCTCCGCCCATGAGCACCTTCGTGAACTTACAACCTCCAACCTGCGGTGCAACCACCAAAGCTAGGTGGCCCGGATTGTCAACCCGGGGCGGATGATCCTCCCGACTCCAGATAATAGGCTGCTCAAACCATCATAGATAACGGGGCACTGCTGGTTCAACAGAGTTTACTGCCCTTTTATAGAGCTTCTGATCACGCTTGCACAAACTAGTTGCGAAGACATGATACTGTCCACCGTTTAACTGCTTCGGGTTGCTCTGATAACCTGACTGCTACTGATTCCCCTGATTACTCTGTTGATTGTTACCACCTTGGTTGTTCTGATTGCCCTGATTATTCTGAAATCCTGAGTTTGAACCGCCACCCCCATAACCCGGCCCATGAAATCCTGGACCGGAACCGCTGGATGGACCCCGATCATACCGGAAAAGATCAGAGTTTTTGAATTCCCTCATGATGTGGCAATCCTTCCAGAGGTGCATGGCCGGAACCTCCTTTGTACCGTGCTTTGGGCAGGGCTGGTTTAACAAGCGTTCCGGATTCATTCCTCCACCGCGCTGGGGCGGTTTACCCTTACGGCGCTGCATTTTGCCCTGCATACTGGTGTTAGCCACAAAATCTAAATTGTCCACTTTACGCTT
Organism: Triticum timopheevii; assembly: GCA_963921465.1. Lineage (NCBI taxonomy): Eukaryota > Viridiplantae > Streptophyta > Magnoliopsida > Poales > Poaceae > Triticum > Triticum timopheevii. The sequence continues at coordinate 273,767,739 of OY997270.1, read as the reverse complement.
AACATTGTTCCCGTGGCTCGCCTGGTTATGCTGTCCCTTTGAACTGACATTCTTCTTTCCTTTCTCCTGCTTTTCTTCATTAGAATCAGGGTCCTTGGTATTATCAGAACCAGCATACTTAACCAGAGCCGCCATGAGGGTTCCCATATCATTGCAGTGACGCTTGAGCCGTCCCAACTTCATCTTCAGTGACTTAAACCGGAAATTACCTTCCAGGGTCACAATTGCTATGTCAGGATTGATGCGGCCTGATGAATGCAAAATTTCTGAAACCCGGCGCACCCAATGGGTTGTCGATGCATTCTCTCCTTGGACACAAGCTGCCAAATCCACAATGTACATGGGTTGATTGCACGTATCCTTGATGTTTGCTATAAACTTGGCCTTCAACTCATCCCATGAACTAATTGAGTTAACAGTTAGGCTCTTTAGCCAGGTACGAGCCGTTCCTCCTAACATCATGGTGAAGTATTTTGCACACGCCGCTTCATCCACGTCCAGCATCTCCATTGCCATCTCATAACTTTCAACCCACGCCTCGGGGGGTTGATCAGCGATATAATTAGGCACCTTACGTGGACCCTTGAAATCCTTGGGCAGCCGCACGTTACGCAGAGCCGGGGTGAGGCACGGTACTCCCCAAGAGATAAAAGCCAAACCACACTCGAATGATGCCGCTGGCTAAACCGAAGCGTGTTGATTCTGGTACTGCGGTGCTAACTGTGCTGCTAACTCTGCTTCATGCCGTGCTCTGCCGTTGTTCACCACGTCCTGAGAATTCAAACTGCCGTGCACTGGATTAGGCCCTCGAGGGGCATCACGATGCCGCGCACTGCTTTACACGGCCGGTTCGTCCATGTGCCTGCTATAGCTCTTGCTCAGACAGGGGGTTGAATGTATTCTGTCTCGGCTGTAGGAATAAGCCTGCTGCTGCACAACAGCGGTTTGAAGAAGATCCCTGGCCCATCGTGTCTCGATCGCCGCTAGTGAGTCACCCTCTATCCAAATAGCTGCCAAACGCGACGCTGTAGCAATCATGTTATCCAAAGGGCTAGAGAAGTGACCTGGTGGCGTCGTTACGTATTGAGGCGGGTTGTCCGTCCGTTGAGGCAGGTCCATCACTCGTGGCTGATCCGGCGCCGCCCCAGGTGCCTCGATTCGGTTTACCGCTGCCGGATTACTGGGCCCGGCTCCTGGCGTACTGAAGAGATTCATACCCTCATAAATCTGCGACAGACGAGACCGGTACTTCCTTCTCATTACTTCATTTGACGCATTCTGATCCAACATAAGCCAGTAATTCTGCGCCTGGATCTGTTGCGATTGGGCATCTAAAGCGACCCGCTCTTCAGCCATCCTGGCCTCCTCAGCCGCCAAGTCCTCCTTGGCCTGAGTTATCTGATCCTTTAGCTTTGTAACATCCGCGTTATGCTGAACTTGCGTCTCCAGGGTGACTGCTGTGGTCAACAATGCCGTCAGCGCGTCCAGCAAACCGACAAGAACTTGAGCCGGCCGGCGCGCCGGGCCTCCTGCCGCGGCTACCGATCCAGAGAACATTGCTGCTGTAGATGAAGATTGCACAGTGGGCTGTGTACCGGCCATGAAGATTGCAACCCGGTTTGGCGGCTCAAGGGGGCCCGAAATACTGTTGCCAACGGAGTATCCCCCAATCCGGCCATCTTGCAACTGGTACAGTGACTCGGTCTCGCCAGTAGATGATTCACCATCTGAGTAGACGTCTGTCTCACCGTCGGACACCGGTTCAGATTCCGCACCATGGATGAACCCTACGAACGCACGCTTCATGGCAGGCTGAACCCGGGCTGGACTTGCACGCTGAGCCGTCTCGACGAGGTTAGTGGAGATGTCCGGCTCAGGGCCCGGTTCACCGATCTTGCCAATGAAAACGTGAATTCCGCCAAAGGGGACCCGGTACCCGTACTCGATTGAGCCGGCCTCGGGGCCCCAGCCTACGTCGTCAATGTAGAGCTTGGTACGATGACTCTTGGTCATTCAGCCAACCGTGTGCCCCTTGAGTCCTTCAAAGTTTCCCTTTAAGAACTCAAAACCATCATGCGATAGCCCCACGGTGGGCCCCAACTGTTGTGGAATTAACACGTCTGATGTCCTAGCAGAAGGACTTAGTCGTAGAGCCATCACACCGTGGTTATCTTAATGGGGTTAAACCGGAACAAGGGACATGATAGTTTTATACTAGTTCGGCCCCTTACGATGAAGGTAAAAGCCTACGTCTAGTTGTGATGGAATTATTGGGGTTTCGATGACCAGGGAGCGAATACGCTTTGCCTGAGTCTCGATTTGTTATGTTCTGTCCGTGAACCGCCGTCGGGACATCCCTTTATATCCACAGGTTGACGCCCGGCCGGATTACGGAGTCCCAAGGCCTGCTAATACAAGTGTCCTGCTCGGTCTCTTCCTTTCCCTAACTTACAATACCAGTTATACGACTATGGCGGTTTACAACTATGGGCCCTAAATCGCCTTTGGGCTCTGGGCCTCCAAGCATTACTAGTAGAACGCCATCTTCTTTTATCTTCATGGGCTTCAATATGGATGAGCGTGAACCGGCCCCTCCTGGGCGGTTTATACTCAGTAGTTATATCCTCAACACCAGGTGTGGAGGCCCATTGCACAGGCTCCATCACTCTGGAGGTAGTCTTCGGATCACCGAACAATTACTGTACCGAAAAGTTAGTCTTCAACATCGTCCCTTTCCGCAGTAATTATCATGGACTGCTTGGACGAACCGCGTTTCTCGATTCAACGTGGTGCCACACTATGCCTACCGTAAGCTCAAGATGCCTGGTCCGCGTGGCGTCATAACGGTTAATGGCAAGGCCGAACTCCACCTCTGCGCCGAAGAGTGTATCGCCACCTTGACAGTAGAAGCAACGAAAGGCATCTTTCAATCGAACCTCGAGTCGACGGCCAAGCTCCCAGACACCATCAAAGGAGTCTGAACTACTCTGCAGCAGGATAGCCCGGCTCGTCCAGAGCTCAATTAATACACTCCGGCAGTAAACGGAGGCACAACTAGGATAAGCCACACAATGCGGCTTAACCGCTCCGTGGCACATAAATATCTTTTTTGCACTATCTTTGCAGGTCCACTTTCGAGTAGGCCAGGACTAGCGGCATGGAAACAACTCGAATGCGTAAGGGAATACTTGGAGATGCCCCTTGACGACCATCCGGTTACACTTCGGACCCGCACACAGCCTCCTCCTGCTTGATCTCAGCAGGTTCCGAAGTCGTATTTGTTTTTCTATCACATTACTTGTATTCGTGTGCATTGGCATGTTAGTCAATTACAACATGTGGCTTTATATGATGCGTATCTGCTGTTGTTTCTTACTGACACTCTTCGTCAAAATGGCATCCGTACCTCATGATATGCCTTAATATCTCAGGGGCTTCATTGTACCCATAATAATGGCAATAAAGTCCGAACACCTTCGCGGACGTTCGGCACCCCGAACTTATAGCATTATATGCATCAGCTCCGAATCATGTCTTGGGTCAATAGTTGGGTTTGCCCAGCTCCCATGTTTTGCTGCCTTACGTTCCACTATATCGGCGAAGGCGGCGCAGGGAGAACTACTGCGATTGTGTCCCGGTTCTTCCGGACGAGTGCCTCAGTAGAGAAAGCCAAAAACTGACTATCATGATACGGCGAGAGCTGGTTAGCTGTTCGAGAAGTTATAAAATATTTAAGGATTTCTTTCGCATAATGCCATAACTAATGCAGCGTGCGATGGACCGGCTTTTCTTCCGATCAGGTGCTTATAGAGACCCTCGTGCGGTCTTCCGAATACCAGGGGCTGCGCCTACCTTCCTTTTTTCAAACTCCTATGGCTAAGTGAGAGTGATAAAGCCCTATAGTCCGATTGCCTAGTTCGTTGTGCTGAACACCTCTTTCAAGGACCCAAAACTGGGATAAAGAGTGCTCAGGTTTATCCTAAACCCCCCCGTACTTCCTACATGGGGGCAGAAGCCGACGACTGGCCAACTCTCAGGATTAATATATAAAATGGCCGCGCAGGAGGAAAAACTTTGAAATAACAGGCAATAAATAATAGAAATGACCTTGTTCAACATTACAAAGGACAACATGACTGTATTCATGGAAATATAATGTCCTTGGTGCATTGCTCCACCGCAAAGCGGGATCCTTGTAGGACACTATCATAATATAATTCGGGCTTGCGGTGCTCCTTCCCCTCTGGCGGTCCCTCGGTCATCAGCTTTTCAGCATCCATCTTCCCCTAGTGCACCTTTGGGCGGGCGAAGGCCATTCGCGCACCCTGAATACAGACCGACCACTTGATGACATCAAGTCGAGGGCAGGCACTCACAAGCCTCTTCACGAGCCCGAAGTAGCTGCTTGGAATCGGCTCGGCGGGCCATAACCGGATAATCAAATCCTTCATGGCTAGTTCAGCCGCCTTATGCAGATCGATCAACTGGTTCAGCTGATCGGCAAATGGCACCGGATACACCGACGCCAGATAGAATTGTGCGGCATCAGATATGCTATCTGGCAGCTCCGCAAATACCCCTGGAGAAATCAGAATTCAAATTACCAACTTGATTTTCTCCTTTCAAATACCCGCTTTGTATAGAAAAGGCCTTACCAGCCGCAATCTTCCTCGCCTCCTGGATTTCCTTCAGGGCACCTTGGGCTTCCCCCCGAGCATCACTTGCGGCTTGGCGAGCTTGGGAGAGTTCGGATTCTTTCCCTGATAAACTCTGCACCAAGGTCTCGCATTTCTTCACGGCCTCTTGAAGCTCTCACTCACCTTCAATAACCCTGGCCTCATGCTTTTCACGAAGAGCCTGCTCTGCGGCTGCCTTCTTCTCAGCTTCGGCCATAGCCTTCTTAAGATCCTCAATTTCGGCCGTCGCCCTAGAGCACATCATAAAACTATTTTCATCATGCTAACTTATTCATTTGTGCTGAATGCGAATAAGGTTTCTGCACATCTTGGTTATCCTCCAACTGCTTCTTCACTCGGCTGAGTTCTGCTTCCGCCCGCTCCAGACTCTAGCTCAGTCCAGAGACTTCCGCAGTTTAAGAGGCGGTAGTTGCTACAGACGCCTGCTTTTGGACATAAGAGAGATGTCGTAAAGTGAATCTCCTGCAAACACATATTCGATCCTCTGTTCGGCTCTTTCTTTCAACAAACACTGTATTAGGGGCTACTACTAATACTATGACACTCTTCGAAACCCCACAAAACATACCTCAAAGCCCGTTATAAGGCTGATGCAGGCTTCATTCAGTCCACTCTCAATGGACTGAACCTTCTCAATCACCGCACCCATAAGGGCACGGCGTTCATCGACGATGGAGGCGCTTTTCAGCGCCGCCGATAAAGTATCCGGCACCTCTGGTTGGCCAGAGGTTGCCGGTGGAACAGGCACACCACCACCAGCCGAGGGAGGCCGCCTGCCTGATTTTGGAGACGTGTTGGTCTCCGGAATTGCGTCCGGCTGGGGGCCGAATTCAAGATAGCCCCCGCCATCGACGTCCATGGGAGCCTTCTCTCCCATGTGTCCGGCCCTTCAAGTTTGACCTCCTGGAGCCTCCCCCCTTGAAAGTGCAACTATCCCTAGGTGGTTTTCGTAATTCATAACAACATATAGCTCATTGAGCTAATGCTATTCCAAGATTATTATTTCAGGAAATCTCAATGAATGGCATGGCATGGATGATGAAAGTGGATCCCTCAAAATACTAAGGACAAAGGATTGGCTCAAGCTCAAAAGCTCAAGACTCTTCATTTTACATTTTAGTGATCCAAGATCACATTGAGTCTATAGGAAAAGCCTATACTATCAAGGAGGGATGAGGTGTTGCTTAATGAGCCTCTTGCTTCATGTGCTTAGTGATATGCTCCAAAACCCTCAACTACTTTCCCACATCCACAAATGACCTAAACCGTAAGCCAAAATCGGTCACACCGATTCTTCCTATCCGGCGCCACCGATTCCAAAAGTCATAGCCACTGCCACAAACCCTAAGCAAATCGGTCTAACCGATAGGGATCTCGGTCTCACCGAGATGGGGTTGCCATCTCTCTGTTTCCCTTCGTAACGTTTCGGTCTAACCGAAGTGAGCGATCGGTCCCACCGAGATTGCAATGTAAAATCTTTGTTTCCTTTTTGTAACATTTCGGTCTCACCGAAAAGAGCAAATCGGTCCCACCGAGTTTACCTGACCAACTCTCTGGAAAGCTTATTACCAAATCGGTCTCACCTAGTTTGTGTAATCGGTCTTACCGAGAATACGTTATGCCCTAACCCTAACCGAATCGGTCTCACCGAGATGCATGCCAGTCCCACCAAAAATCACTAACGGTCACTAGGTTTACTTCGGTCCGACCGAGTTTAGCAATTCGGTCCCACCGAGTTTTGTAAATTGTGTGTAACAGTTAGATTTTGTGTGGAGGCTATATATACCCCTCCACCTCCTCTTCATTCGTGGAGAGAGCCATCAGAACGAACCTACACTTCCAACTTACCATTTATGAGAGAGAACCACCTACTCATGTGTTGAGGCCAAGATATTCCATTCCTACCATATGAATCTTGATCTCTAGCCTTCCCCAAGTTTCTTTCCACTCAAATCCTCTTTCCACCAGATCCAAAACCTATGAGAGAGAGTTGAGTGTTGGGAAGACTATCATTTGAAGCACAAGAGCAAGGAGTTCATCATCAACGCACCATTTGTTACTTCTTGGAGAGTGGTGTCTCCTAGATTGGCTAGGTGTCACTTGGGAGCCTCCGACAAGATTGTGGAGTTGAACCAAGGAGTTTGTAAGGGCAAGGAGATCGCCTACTTCGTGAAGATCTACCGCTAGTGAGGCAAGTCCTTCGTGGGCGATGGCCATGGTGGGATAGACAAGGTTGCTTCTTCGTGGACCCTTCGTGGGTGGAGCCCTCCGTGGACTCGCGCAGCCGTTACCCTTTGTGGGTTGAAGTCTCCATCAACGTGGATGTACGATAGCACCACCTATCAGAACCACGCCAAAAACATCCGTGTCTCCAATTGCGTTTAAATCCTCCAAACCCTTCCCTTTACTTTCTTGCAAGTTGCATGCTTTAATTTCCGCTGCCTATATACTCTTTGCATGCTTGCTTGAATTGTGTGATGATTGCTTGGCTTATCCTAGAATAGCTAAAATCTGCCAAACTCTAAAATTGGGAAAAGGTTAAGTTTTTATTGGTTAAGTAGTCTAATCACCCCCCGTCTAGACATACTTCAAGGTCCTACACCCCTCCTTGGCCAGGGTCCTTCTGGGATGAAACCTCGGTGTCATTCACATGTTTGGGGGAAGGGGCCTTCGGGGGTGTGCCGCTCTCCATAGCATTCAAGCCCAGTAAATCCTCTGACGAGGATTGTTCGGTGCGGGACGTCGCCGGACTACAAAAAGTATGGCTTGGATTAAAATATTGTGCCATGATGAGTCTGGACGCATAAATGTGTTTGGATTTTATATACTCACGAGTTAACCAGGGGCTGGGCCCTGGGATCCCACTCCAGGCTGCTGTCGGCAGTGGCGATGGACTCATCTGGAAGGGGAGCTTTTCCCTTCTTAGGCGACTCGGCCTCCATAGACGTGGATGCCATCATTTTCTTTCCTCACCTTGTTGGGGACGGGTCTTCCTCCTCTTCCTCGTCCTCTCCGGAGGAAGATCGGGCATCAGAGTCTTCAGATATTGTGTCCGAAGTGCCACGGCGAAGAAGGCCGCTTCTGGTCCTTTTGGCCTCCTTCTCGGCCTTCTTGTTCGGCGCCTTGTAAGGTGCCGGGACCAGCATCTTCGTCAGAAGTGGGCTGGCCGGTCCTTCCGGCAGAGGGGCCGGACAGTAGATCCGCCCTGCCTTCTTCGTCCAGCCCTAGGAGAGTTGCGGAAAACACATTAAGCATTTTCCTCAGGATATGTGAATAAAACATATGAATTGCCAACATACAGTGACTTACCGAACTTGCAGGGCGGGATAGTTGGTACCCACGGTCCTCGGCGGAGTCCGGCCACGATTTGTCGGACTTAAAAAGTACCTTCCAGATTTCCTTGTGCGAGGAGCCAAAGAGCTCCAGTACGGTCTGGTGCTTGGCTGGATCGAATTCCCATAAATTGCAAGGCCTGTGTTGACAAGGAAGAATCTGGTGAACTAATATCACCTGGACTGCATTGACGAGTTTGATATTCTTGTCTTCCATATCCTTGACGCGCGTCTGGAGCACCGATAGTTCGTCGGACGAAGACTAGTTCAGGCCCTTCTAGGGCCAGGACGTAAGCCGCAGGGGGGCTCCAGATCAGAATTCGGGAGCAGCGGCCCATTCCGTGCCGCGCGGCTCAGTGATGTAAAACTACTGCTACTGCCACTCTTTGACGGAATCATTGAAAGTACCTGTTGGCCATGTGACGTTGGGCATCTTTCTCACCATGGCGCGTCTGCACTCGGCGTGCTTGCCGCTCACTACCTTGGGCTTCACATTCAAGATCTTCATCCATAAGCCGAAGTGTGGCGAGATGCGGAGAAAGTCCTCGCACACGACGATGAATGTTGAGATGTTGAGGAAGGAATTGGGGGATAGATCATGAAAATCGATCCCGTAATAATACATGATGCCGCGAACGAATGGGTGGAGGCGAAACTCTAGCCTGCGGAAAAAATGAGGGAGGAATACAACCCTCTCGTGGGGTTCCGGAGTAGGGACGATCTATCCCGCCGTCGGAAGATGGTGGCTGATTTCTTGCCCACATACCCAGCCTCCCAAAGCTTTCTCATATCCTTCTGCCGGACGGTAGAGGCCATCTACTTGCCTCCTGCTCCGGATCTGGACATTTTCTAAAGACCTTTGTGGGCGGAGAATACGAACGCTTGGGCACTAGAGCTCGAGCGAGGGGGAATGGATGAGTAGAGGAAGAAGAAGGCGTGGGTGGAAAAGGGAGTCCTTATCCCCTTATAAAGGCAGCAGGGATCCTGCGCCTCCCCACTTGCCTGGTAAACTCGCTTATTCCCCAAGCGCCGCGTTGATGGCACGGTTGGGTTACCCACACCCGTATTGATGAGAATCCCGTGATAAGGGGACACGATCTCTGCTTCGACAAGGCGTGCCAATAAAACCGCCTCGCGATGTGTGTGGTAGCAGGTTGGGAAACGGTTCGAATAATGACCGGGCCGCGGCGTGATGTCACGCTATGAAAAGTTGTTGGCAGATTAGATTTGTAGGACATTGTGCTCTCTACGGTGGTATGTGGAAATTATTTTGCAGAGCTGGACACGATCCTTGTGTTCAAAATCTTCTATGGAGTATTCGGAGAAGCAACCCGCCTTGCAATGCCGAAGACAATCTGCGCGCCGGGCTCATCATCATTGAAGCCTGGTTCAGGGGCTACTGAGGGAATCCTGGATTAGGGGGTCCTCGGACAGCCGAACTATATACTTTGGCTAGACTATTGGACTATGAAGATACAAGAGTGAAGACTTTGTCCCGTGTCTGGGTGGGACTCTCCTTTGCGTGGAAGGCAAGCTTGGCAATCCGGATATGTAGATCTTCTTCTCTGTAACTGACTCTATGTAACCCTAGCCCCCTCCGGTGTCTATATAAACCGGAGGGTTTAGTCCATAGGACAGGAACAACAATCAGAATCATAGGCTAGCTTCTAGGGTTTAGCCTCTACGATCTCGTGGTAGATCAACTCTTGTAACACTCATATCATTAAGATCAATCAAGAAGGAAGTAGGGTATAACCTCCATCGAGAGGGCCCGAACCTGGGTAAACATTGTGTCCCCCCGCCTCCTGTTACCATTAGCCTTAGACGCATAGTTCGGGACCCCCTACCCGAGATCCGCCGGTTTTGACACCGACAGCCGCCCCGACAAGGGTCTTGCCGGGGGAGTCCACCTAGCCCCGTTGCTCTTTTGTGTTTCTTTGTCTTGGCACTGCTTTAGTTGTCTTGTGCTCCGGCTTCCCTCCTCTGCCTCGCTAAGTGTGGCTGTGTGCGTGACTCTGACTGCCCGTGCACAAGTAAAGGGGTAAAAAGGAGTGCCCATACTATTATACACCGATAATGCAGGGCTGAAGGAATTGTATGTGACAGGCATGTACAAAAGCCTCAAAGGGCATCAGGCTCTTTGTGACGTGCTTAAAAAGTAGATCCTCAGCAGGAACCCTAGGAAAGAGGTTATTGCCTTTGAGAGGAAACTCAATGTTGATGGGCCCTACTAGAAACCTAACCAGTACCCCAAAACCTCATGGGTTGCTGCAAAGGGACCTCCCGTAGATCCATCTACTTTATTTGGCTTTACATGTGAATCTTCATATTCTCCTGATGAGTCATTTGACTCCAACTATAAACTGTTCAAAATCAGAATGGTGAAATATTTGCTAGATATGTTGGCACTAACTGCAGGAATAGTCCCCCTATGAAGAAAATCTGGGTTGCCAAAAGGTGCATTGATAGTTTTCATGTGAATGTCATCATGACACCACCTGTGAAGAATAGGAACCCCAGATCAAATTCTTCATATGGACCGAAGTCTTCATATGGATCCCAGTCCTCATATGGACCACATTCCTCACGTGGACCAAAGTCCTCATATGGATCAAAGTCCTCATATGAGCATCATCGTGCTAACACCTCTGTTTCACACGAAAGATCTAAGGGCTATGAATATGTGCATTATTCTTCAAACCATTATGTTCATAAGTCCTCGAAGAAATTTCTCTACTTATCCATATGCTTACTCTAACCCCTCTTATGTGAAACAAAGTGGATTGGCATCTATGCCACCTTTCTCTTATGGAGCTCGTAGAATGATGAACTCTTTGCCACCCCTCCAGATGTGGGTGCTGAAGAAAAATAACTAATCTCTTATGCAGGGTCAGGTCTCTGGACGAACTTAAGCGTCTAAAGAATTTGTTGCGGGCCTGAATAATGCTTGAAAGGACGCAGGCTAATCATGAAGAAATGATTTTCATTTCTCACGTCCTCATATTGCTATATCTGTTCTATTACTTTATGAAATTGATTTGATGAATTTGATGTCATATTCTTCACTGATGAAGTATATGAGTTCGTAAGATGCACTAATTCATCTGCAGGATGATCAACCCAAAGCCACTGAGTGGGTCCTCGATAGTGGATGTACAAATCACATGACTGGTGACAGGAACTTATTGATGGACACTACTTTATCTCCATCACATCTGAAGCATATCACCTACGCTGACAAAGGCGAAACCAAGGTATTGGGTCTAGGTAAAGTTGCGATCTCGAAGGATCGACACATGGACAAAGTCATGCTTGTCGAGTCCTTAGGATTCAACCTCATGTCTGTCTCAATGCTTTGTGATATTATTATGGTTGTTTTCTTTGGCAAGTATCGTTGTGTTGTGATCTGGAAGCTGACCATTCCAAAGTCTTCAAAGGCTTTAGGAGAGGAGACTTGTATATTGTTGATTTCTCTACAGGACCACAACCCGCTACATGTCTACTTGCAAAAGCTTCAAAAGGCTGGCTATGGCATCGACGACTTGGTCATGCTGGCATGAGCAACTTGCACACGCTCGCGAAGAATAAGCATGTCATTGGCATCGAGGATGTCAAATTCCTCAAGGATGACATGTGTGGAGATTGTGAAGCTGGAAAGATGACCAAGGCCAAGTATCCCTCAAATACTATCATGACTACCACTTGTCCATTTGAATTACTTCACATGGATATCTTTGGCCCTACTCATTATGCCACATTCACCAATGCTGCATCATTATATGGCTTTGTTATTGTTGATGATTATTCTCATTACACATGGGTTCATATCCTCACTTACAAATATGAAGTGCAGGAAGTCTTCAAATGATTTTCCTCGAGGGCTTCAACCAACTTTGGTGTGAAGATCAAGCACATCAGAAGTGACAATGGGACCGAGTTCAAGAATACTGGTGTCGATGATTATCTTGATGAACTTGGTATTACTTTATCTGCTCCTTACACTCCTACGCAGAATGGCGTCGTGGAGCACAAGAACAGGACCCTTGTTGAGATGGCTTGCACTATGCTTGACGAATACAAGACGCCTCGTCATTTATGGACTGAGGCAATTGATACTGCATGCCACATCATCAACAGGGCATATCTTCACAAATTCTTCAAAAAGATCTCATATGAACTCCTCACTGACAAGAAACACAATGTGAGTTATTTCATAGTCTTCAGTGCTAAATGTTGGATTAGAGATCCTCATAACAATTCTAAATTTTCACCGAAAGCACATGGAGGTTTTGTGCTTGGTGACGGAAAGGACTCGCACACCTACAGAGTCTTCAACACCGTTCATCACAAGGTTGTTGAAACTGTAGATGTGAGGTTTGATGAAACTAACGGCTCGCAAAGAGAGCACCTACCTCCTGTGCTAGATGAAAAGTTACCTGAGGAATCCATCAAGTTCAAGGCTACTGAGGATGTCATTGCTACCGAAGAATCTGCTGAAGAAGTCATTCTAGAAAATGAAGAACATCTTGCTGGTGCACCTAAGGAAAATGGCTCTGAAGAAAATGCTGAGCCGACTCAACATCGTCAACCTGCTCATCCTCGCGTAGCAAATAAAGTGCAGATCGAGAAAATCATCAGCGACGTCAACACGCCAGGTCCTCTCACATGCTCAAAAGCTTCATATTTGTCTAACTTTTGTGGGCACTTTGCTTTCGTCTCTATCACATAGCCCACCAAAGTAGATGAGGCATTTCTGGAGCCTGAGTGGATTCAAGCGATGCAAGAGGAATTACATCAGTTCGAGCTCAACAATATCCGGGAACTTGTCAAGCGACCAGACCCACGCAAGCACAATATCGTCAGCACCAAATGGATCTACCGCAACAAGCAAGATGAAAATGGCCTTGTGGTGAGGAATAAGACACGGCTTGTAGCTCAAGGCTACACACAGGTTGAAGGAATTGATTTCCATGAAACTTTTGCACCTGTTGCTAGACTTGAGGCTATTTGCATATTGCTTGCTTATGCTAACCATCGTAATATCATCTTATATCAAATGGACGTGAAAAGTGCATTCCTCAATGGTAATTCCACAATGGACCTATTTCCAAGTGATGCTCATCTCAAAATCCTACACCTACCCAATCCTTTCGAGTGAAGCCATTGGAAATCTCATACAGTTCAGTCAATTTCTTCAGTGACAGAGACGAAGATCTTCTGGTCTCTGATGAATTTGTTCTGACTAAGGAGTTAGGAATTTGCCAGTGCGGATTGCCTACAAGTGTGGAACATGATATCCCTGAGGAATTTGATACTCAAATATCCGACCATTGCTGTGCTACGCGCCAGCTATCCCAAAATATCTACCGACCTAACAGTCGTATCATTGAAGGGCATTTATGTCTTATCATGTCGGGTTGCTCCCTAGGCTATAGATAGCCACCCCCTACAACCACTAGCTGGTTGGCTGCTCTGAGAGAAACTGACACTTGTCATTGAGAGCATCCCATCCTTCGAGGACTTTGAGAGAAAATCATCAAGTGAGGAAAACCCAAACCCAAACACCTACAAACCCAAAGTGATTGAGCATCACTGAAGATATCGTTCCTGTGTGGAATCGACGCTTGTTACCTTTGAGGACTGTGCATCCTCCAGACGGTTAGGCGTCATGGTCTAGAGCATCCAAGAGGAAATTGTGGATCACCGAGTGACCGAGTCTATGAAGGTTTGGAAGTTAGCTGAAGACTTACCACAAGTGATTGGGCGAGGTCTGTGTCACCTTAGCTCAAGGAGAATACGGTGAGGACTGTGTGTCCGAGACTTTGTGTCCTCAGGTTTAAATACCTGGCCAATCCAAACAGACGTACGACTGTCACGACAGTTGGAACTGGTCTACCAAATCACTGTCTTCACCGAGCTAACTGGTTCTATTTCCTCAACCCTTTCATATCCTCATTACTGTGTTGTTGTACTTGATCATTATTGTTTGAACACTTTGACTGAAGACTTTCTCATTTTCCTCAATCCTATTTCTTCAGTCAGTTTGTCCTCAGCCTGCTTATCCTGTGTTTATGCTTTCTATACTCAGTGCTTGTTTTCATTTCATCATGATGACTGTGCTACTGCTTTGTTATGCTTACATTTGAGTACTTATTCCGCCACTAAGTAGTTCATTGCTTAGGAATTTCCTCACCTTGAAATTCAGTGACGAATTTGTAAAAATCGCCTATTCACCCCCCTCTAGTCGATATAACGCACTTTCACCTACCAATGGTTTCAGGGGTGGTGTGTGTCTGTGTGAGCGGAGGTTTGGGGAGTGTCTAATGTGTGTGGAGGGGGGGGGCAAGGTGGTGTTTGAGGAAAGACCATGGCAACTGAAATTTTACTAGGCGGGAGTAACAAGGCGTGGCTACTGAAAATTTGGATCAAGGGCGAGCAGATAATTTTGGGATTGCGAGGGATGCAGAGGAGGGAGTAAAATGTCGGGGCTACTGAAAATTTGAATCAAGGGACTAAAGTAGAGCGGGAGTAACAGACATCGCACACAGTCCGCACATACTAATCGTGTGCAATCAAACATTAAAACCTTTCAGGTGGTAGATATTTTTGAGATTACGAGGCAGTAGATATTTTCGAGACCGGGAGGCAAGCCTCATGGAGCCCAATCTATTGTGCTGATGTGAGGGACTGCAGGGCACGGTCAAGGCACACGGGTAGTCTGACCGAATCGTGTCTGTTGCTGATACGTCTCCAACGTATCTATAACTTTTGATTGTTCCATGCTATTATATTATCCGTTTTGGATGTTTTATAAGCATTAATAGCTATTTTATATGATTTTTGGGACTAACCAATTAACCTAGAGCCCAATGCCAGTTTTTTTCCTTGTTTTAGAGTTTCGCAAAAAAGGAATACCGAATGGAGTCCAAACGGAATAAAACTTCGCGATGATTTCTCTTGGACCAGAGGACACCCAAGATACTTGGAGTGCAAGTCAGAAAAGCCGTGAGGCGGCCACAAGGGTGGAGGGTGCGCGAGGGGAGTGGGGTGCGCCCCCTGACCTTGTGGGCCCCTCGTAGCTCTCCTGGCCTAATTCTTCCTCCTAGATATACTCTTATACCCAAAAAAACATCCAGAGGAGCCACAAAACCACTTTTCCACCGCCGCAACCTTCTGTACCCGTGAGATCCCATCTTTGGGACTTTCCCGGCATCCTGGCAGAGGGGGAATCGATCATGGAGGGCTTCTACATCAACACCATTGCCTCTCCAATGAAGCATGAGTAGTTTACTTCAGACCTATGGGTTCATAGCTAGTAGCTAGAAGGCTTTTTCTCTCTCTTTGATTCTTAATACAAAGTTCTCCTCGATGTTCTTGGAGATATATTAGATGTAATACTCTTTTGCGGTGTGTTTGCCGAGATCCAATGAATTGTGGATTTATGATCGGCTTATCTATGAATATTATTTGAACCTCCTCTGAATTCTTATATGCATGATTTGATATCTTTGCAGGTCTCTACGAACTATCGATTTGGTTTGGCCAACTAGATTGGTTTTTCTTGCAATGGGAGAAGTGCTTAGATTTGGGTTCAATCTTGCGGTGTCCTTTCCTAGTGATGGTAGGGGCAGCAAGGCATGTATTTGTCGGATATCGGGTTCCGGCAAAACCCCTGAGGTTTGAACTCTGGGGTGCGCACAAAGATCTTCTCCGTATCGATCTACGCCCCAAAACCTCGCCGCGATTCTATGTTAGAACAATGAACAATGCAAGAGACACGCGGTTTATATAGGTTCGGGCCACCGTTGTGGTGTAATACCCTACTCCTGTGTGTGGTGTGGTGGATTGCCTCTTGGGCTGATGATGAACAGTACAGAGGAAGAACAGCCTCGCAAGAGGTGTTCTTGTGGTGGTGGGGAGTTCTACATGGGAAGGATTCGATCCCCTCCTACTGTGGTGGCTATCTCTATTTATAGAGGCCCTGGTCCTCTTCCCAAATATTGAGCGGGAAGGGAGCCAACAATGGACATTTTGAAAGGGGACATCTAGTACAAGCTATCCTGACTAAAGGTGGTCTTCGACTGCCAAAGGCACTGACAATGACGCCGTCTTGGGCTCCACGGTGACCTCCGTCCTGCTGCTCTGCTGGTCTTGGTCTCATTGCACCAATATGGAAACCTTTGCTTGATGCCTCGGTACTCCACGCCTGCGCTTGCCCCCTTTGCACAAAAGAGGAAACGAGGACACTGTGTAGGCTAGTGCCCGCCTGGTGTTGATCATCATGGCTTGCGTCACAAGCACCTCGCGAGGTACTCCCTGCCTTGATCTCTCCGCCTCCTTGCGAGCCTGCATGGTGAGGCCGCCCCTGAGAAGGCCTTACATTGTCCGCCCCATGAGGTTTGGCCCCTTGCGAGGGTCTTGAACTTGGGTTGATGAAGATGGACCATACTATGCCACTGCTTGAGCCGTGCCGTGAGCTGCAGGCAGGCAAGTCTGGGGACCCTCGTTCCCAGAACGCTGACAGTAGCCCCGGGCCCAAGGCGCGCTCGGACTTGGCTTAGCAGCGAAGCCAAAGGGCAAGTGTAGAGCGCCGCGGGCCCGAACAGCCTGCGTCCTTGGTCGCCGCGTGGCGGTTTATTGGACGTGGGCGTCTCCACTTCCCCATGCTGCCTCGGCAACTGCCCGATTTGACGAGTCCCTGCTGCGTGCAAAATGAGTCATCATTACCTGTGATCATGGAGGCAAACGATTGGCCTCCACTGGTCTATAAGTATGGAGGGGCGAGGGCCCCCGTTGTCCATCTCTTCTTGCTCTGCCTGCTTATTATCCCTTGATTCTCCTCTGCTCTCGATGCTAATGGCACCGATCCACCAGTTCTCAGCCGAAGAGAAAGGAAAGGCTCCCCGGGAGGGACCTGACCCGCTCCCGCCGAAGAAACGGTCGGTCCCTGGCCACCGCGATGAGGCTGCGAGGCCGGAGATGTCGAGGCCTTGGTACGAGCGGCCACCTCCTGGGTTTCCGCTACCCCTGTACGCCCGGGCCGAGGGCCCTGGAGAAGGAGATGATGAGCGGCAATGCCCGCGCTGCCGGCGAGGTCTGTCGGCGTTCTGGGAACGGGGGTCCCCAGACTTGCCTGCCTGCGGCCTGCATCGTGGCTCAAAGGAGGCCCAGCACAACCCATCTTCATCAACGCAGGCTCAAGACCCTCGCGAGGGGCCAAGCCTCGTGGGGCGGACGACAAGGAGATTCCTCAGGCACGGCCTCGTCAGGCTGGCTCATGAGGAGGCGGAGAGTTCAAGGCAGGGTACCTCGCGAGGTGCCCATGACGCAAGCCATGATGACCAAGGGCGCCAGTCGGGCGCCAGCCCGCGCAGTGTCCTCCTTTCCTCTTTGGTGTAAAGGGAGCAAGCGCAGGCGAGAGCATCAAGCAAAGGCGTCCATTTCGGTGCAACAAGACCAAGACCAGCCCAACGGCCGGAAGGAAGTCATTGTGGAGCCCAAGCCGGCATCACCACCAGAGCCTTTGACAGGCGAGGACCAACTTTAGTCAGGATAAGTGTACCCGTTGTTCCCCTTCAAAATGGCCACTTGTTGGCGCCCTTCCCGCTCAATTTTTGGGGAGAGGCCCAGGGCCTTTGCCTACAAATAGGACTAGCCACCCCCAGGGTAGAGGCATCTGGACCTGACCTAGCAATTGGGATCCTCACCAAGAAACCAGTAGATAGAGCGATTGAACTCATCCCAACAGTTCGTCGCACCAGCCAAGAACAGACCCTCGCGAGGCTGTCCTGCCTTGTATTGTTCATCATCAAGCCCAAGAGGCAATCCAACACACCACACACTGGAGTAGCGTATTACAGCACCATGGTGACCTGAACCAGTATAAATCTTGTGTCTCTTGTGCTGTCCAGTTTGGTAGCTTAGGTCCTAGCGATTCGGCGAGGAACGAGCCGGTAGAGGGTTGAATCTCCGTGTGCTACCCAGTGTTCGAACCTCAAGGGTCTGCCGGAACCCGAAATCCGACAAGGTCGATGAGCCATGGCGGTGCGCGTCGCCGCTCCTGGAGTCCACGCCGCGGACTCCTGTCGCGAGCTCGTGCTCCACGCCATGATGCCTCCGAGCACCTGGATTCGCTTCCCTCCGTTCTTCACCTTCGAGATGCCGTCGAGGGGGCCTCTCGAGCTTTGGCTGCAGCACGCCGACTGCGGTGCCCCGGTGACCGGAGCAGAGGTTGAAGTCGTCGCTCCGGGCAAGGTCATCATGACCCCGGCCTAGGGCGAGATCGCCCAGGTATGCCGAACAGGGGGTGCCCTCGTGATTCATTTCGAATACGATGGCACCTCCTTGATGCTCTTCAAGGTCTAGGACGTAGAAGGCCATCGGCTGGAGTGCTGCCCTAGAGGAGGCAGCCAGGACATCGACGTGGCAAGGGCTAGGCCTGCCACCCGCTTCCCCAACGACTCCTATGGCAGCAGCGGCGATGCTTGGGAGTCCAGCGACTCTCCCAAGCTCTTCGCGACTCCGGAGACGAGCGACGACAGCTACGTGCCCTTGAGCTTGCGTCGTGCTCGAAGCAAGGCGGCTGCGTCAGTCCGCTGGCGCGGCTGATCTGGATGGGGTTGGCGCCGGCCTCCCGTGGCCCACTGTTGATGATGGCGTCGGACATGGAGGAGCGTGTAGTTAGGGCTCCTTAGGGTTCTCGTCTGTTGTTCCCTGCGAGGAATCGAGAAAACACCCCGTGGGGGCATGTAAAGGGTCCGCGATGTCTTTTGTTGATATTATCCTTATTATGAAGCGGTACAGATGCTCGTCCTGTCCCGGCTTGGTTCCCCCTTTCTAGCCTCGCGACGACTTGGTGCTCTACACTGACAGGTCTCGGTCCCCAGGCAGGCTTCAGCCGTCGCTGGTATGCCAGGTCGCGATGCCATGGTCAACGCCTGGAGGTGAGCCGCCCAAGGTCCAGTAAGAGCCCCTGAGGCGCGATGCTCAGGAGGTCCCCTTTAGCGCTCAAGTAGCCGCCGAAAGGTGAGAAAGGAAGGCAACATCACCGTCACAGAGCCGCATTAAGTGGAGATTTAGGGCCGCGTCGATAAGCTGTTTCGAGCGCGAAACTTATCTTGGAAGCATGGAGTCGTTCCTCCGCGAGGCGCCGAACTTGCGCGTTGGCAGCTAGGATGTATCCGGGTTAGGCCTTCGCGAGCTTCCCCTCTCTTCCCCTCACTCTCCTTCGTGCTCTATGTCCTTAGGCCCCGGCCCTCGAGTGAGCTCAGCCACTGCTGGTATGCCAGGTCACGATGCCATGGACGAGGCCAGGCGATGAGGGCTTGAGAGCTAGTAAGAGCTCCTGAGTCGCGATGCTCAGGAGCCCCCCTTTTAACGCACGAGCGGATCATGCGGGAAAGAAAGAGAGAGCTCGTGGTGTCACCCGCTGTAGACCTCAGGAGGTTCCTGCAAACCACATGAGAAAAGGAGGGGTTGCCATTATGATTGCCGACCGGCCATTGGCTGCTCCGAGAGAGTGCTGAGGGCACTAAGGGCCTGGTGAGGTGACGCTCGTGGGGCTGCCACGGGCCAGAGCTCGACCACTCAGATTTGTCGATATTTCAGGGACAGACCCATGAACAAGGTAGGTGTCGATCGAGTAGGTGATTATCACAGGCAGGTTAAGCATGAGAGGCGAATCAGCTTAGATAAATGCAGGAAGGATACATGCCACTAGGTCAGGCCCGAGCGGCTTGGGGATGATGTAGCCCGAGGGGCGCCCCCAGCAAGGTAAACTAAAGACATGAGAAAAAGGGATACATGCCGTAGGGACAGACCCACGCGACCTGGGAATGATGAAGCCCTAAGGGCGCTCCCAGCTGAAATGAACTCGAAAGATGTGACCTGGTACTGTTGTAGAGGAGGTGCTGAAGATGCATAGCGAAGAAGTCGATCCTCACGAGCCACTGGAGCCCTGAGCCTCGGGAGGCTCTAGGAGTCCAGGTGGTTTGTCGAGGACCATCTCCATATCCACCAGGACCGCGCGATGCCTGGCCTTCTGAGCTGCCAGAATGCTCTGCAGGTCACGCTAATGAGTGGCAGCCGTGTTCGGCAGGACGAAAGGCATGCGAACATAGCTGTGCGGCGGACCCTCGCAACGTCCCACACGCAAAGGCCAGAAGCGCTCCTGAGATGCTGCTCTGTTGAGCCCTGGCTAGTCGATGAAGACGCGCAGCCCGCCATCCTCGCCTGGATGGGGAGCTACGCCAGGCAGGTGGCGATTGTCGCGTATAACTCTTGATTCCTGAAGCTCCTGAGTGGTCTTGGTGATGAACTCCTGAGGCTTGGGCCTTCCTTGACCCATGCCTTCCTAAGGGAAACGTGCTGTGAAGCACGCCTCCAAGTGGTGCCCGAGTCCCTCCCTCATGATCTTGGCAAAGCCTGAGGCCCTCCAGAACAGAGCCCCCGAGCCCTGCCTGAGGAGGGCGCCGGGCGCGCCATCCTATGTGATGGAGGGAGGCGCCCCTTGCATAGGCGCAGATCCTGACGCGGCACCTCCGGAGGTACCAACCTCCTGAGGTCTTGAGCTGGGCAATGTCTTCTTCTTCTTGGGAACTGCCTCCGGGGGGGTTCTCGCTCTTGTGGTGTGGGTCCTCGATTGATGCAGCTTGGAAGGCGCGCTCGAGGGAGCACACCGCATCCTTCTGTTCGCAGGGGACTGTGATGATTCCGCCGCTTCCTGGTATCTTGAGGACGTTGTAGCCATGATGGGTCACCCACATGAATTTGGCCAGGGCTGGATACCCGAGGATGGCATTGTATGGCAGGCGAATGTGGGCAACATCAAAGTCGATGAGCTCGGTACGGTAGTTGTTGTGCTGTCTGAAAGTGACAGGGCGGCGGACCTGCACTATCGGGGTGGTGGAGCCATTAGTGACTCCTGAGAAAGGATTGGTAGGCTGAAGTTGATCATATGGCACTTGAAGGTTGTTGAACGTCTCGAAGGATAGAACGTCGAGTCCTGCGCCGCCGTCGATGAGAGTCCTGGTAACTTGCACGTTGCTGATGACTAGGGAACAAAGCATTGGGAGGACACCAGTTGTGGCCACACACTTGACTTGATCTACTGAGCTGAAAGTGATGGCGCACGTGGACCATCAGAGCGGGCGCGTGGCCTCGAGTTTGGGGAGGACTGCATTCACCTCACGAGCAAATTGGTTGAAGATGCGCTGAGAGGCTGGGGCTTGTGCACCGCCCAAGATGCAAGCGATAGCACGTGGCTCCTAGAAGCCCCCAGCCCCCTCGTCCTGGTGGTGTTCATCATTCCTTCTTGGCGGTGGTGGCTGATACGTCTCCAACGTATCTATAATTTTTTATTGTTCCATTATATTATATTACCCCTTTTGGATATTTATGGGCTTTATTTTATATATTTATATCATTTTTGGGACTAACCTACTAACCGGAGGCCCAGCCCAAATTGTTGTTTTTTTTGCCTATTTCAGTATTTCGAAGAAAAGGAATATCAAACAGAGTCCAAACAGAATGAAACCTTCGGGAGCGTGATTTTTGGAACGAACATGATCCAGAGGACTTGGAGTGCATGTCAAGGAGCAATCGAGGCGACCAGGAGATAGGAGGGCGCGTCCATCCCTCCTGGGCGCGCCCCCTATCTCCTGGGCCCCACGAGCGGCCACAGACGTACTTCTTCCTCCTATATATACCTACGTACCCCGAAAACATACTGGGAGCCAACGAAAAACAATTTCCACCAACGTAACCTTCTGTATCCGCGAGATCCCATCTTGGAGCCTTCGCCGGTGCTCCGCCGGAGGGGGAAACAACCATGGAGGGCTTCTACATCAACAACATAGCCCCTCCGATGAGTTGTGAGTAGTTTACCACAGACCTTTGGGTCCATAATTATTAGCTAGATGGCTTCTTCTCTCTTTTTTGATCTCAATACAATGTTCTCCCCCTCTCTTGTGGAGATCTATTTGATGTAACTCTTTTTGCGGTGTGTTTGTCGAGATCCGATGGATTGTGGGTTTATGATCAAGTTTATCTATAAGAAATATTTGAATCTTCCCTGAATTCTTTTATGTATGATTGAGTTATTTTTGCAAGTCTGTTCGAATTATCAGTTTTGTTTGGCCTACTAGATTGATCTTTCTTGCCATGGGAGAAGTGCTTAGCTTTGGGTTCACTCTTGCAGTGTCCTTACCCAGTGACAGAAAGGGTTGCAAGGCACGTATTGTACTGTTGCCATCGAGGATAAAAAGATGGGGTTTATATCATATTGCTTGAGTTTATCCCTCTACATCATGTCATCTTTCTTAATGTGTTACTCCGTACTTATGAACTTAATACTCTAGTTGCATGCTGGATAGCGGTCGATGTGTGGAGTAATAGTAGTAGATGCAGGCAGGAGTCGGTCTACTTGTCACGGACGTGATGCCTATATACATGATCACGCCTAGATAATCTCATAATTATTCGCTTAATTTTCTATCAATTGCTCGACGGTAATTTGTTCACCCACCGTAATACTTATGCTATCTTGAGAGAAGCCACTAGTGAAACCTATGGCCCCCGGGTCTATCTTTTATCATATAAGCTTTCAATCTAATTTTATTTGCATCTTTACTTTTTGCATCTATATTATAAAATACCAAAAATACATTTATCTTATCATACTATCTCTATCAGATCTCACTTTCGCAAGTGGTTGTGAAGGGATTGACAACCCCTTTATTGCGTTGGTTGTGAGTTCTTTCTTTGTTTGTGTAGGTGCGTGGGACTTTTGAGGAGCCTCCTACTGGATTGATACCTTGGTTCTCAAAAACTGAGGGAAATACTTATGCTACTATTGCTGCATCACCCTTTCCTCTTCAAAGAAAACCAACGCAAGCTCAGGACATAGCCAGAAGGATTTCTGGCGCCGTTGCCAGGGAGGTATTCGCTCAAGTCAAGACATACCAAGTACCCACCACAAACTCATCTCCCTCGCATTTACATTATTTGCCATTTGCCTCTCATTTTCCTCTCCCCCACTTCGCCCTTGCCGTTTTATTCGCCCTCTCTTTCCCAATCTTCCCCTCTCTTTTTTCGCTTGCCTTTTTTCGTTTGCTCGTGTGTTAGATCATTTACCTTGTCGTTATGGCTAGTCCTCCTATCCTTGTTATTACTCCCGAACATGAAATTCTCAATTTTAAGCAAAGGGTGGGAGAAAACTTAAAAGATGCTTGGCATAGAATTTGCAATGCTCAAAATAAATCCAATAGGAAGCTTTCTACTTCCGTACTTCTTCACAATTTTTATGTGGGCATTACTCCTTGGAATAGATGTGTTCTTGATACCGTTACCGGAGGGGACTTCTTGAGTAGCCATACGTTTGATGCTTATAATGCTATGTTAGATTTGTTTGGCCCACCACCTCTTTTGGTTAATGGAACTATTTTAACTTTAGAACATGTTATGCAATGCCTTGAGATTATTGAAAATAAAATTGCCACTATTGAGTTGATTAAAAATTTGGATAAAAAGATTCATAATCACGTCACCCAATATGGATCTAGGGTTGGAGTTACTTTGAAAAATCTTAAAGAGAAAGAACATATAGTTAATGAAAAAATAGATCTAGATTTTACAAGAATCGGTAAACTTGAGGATATCATTACCAACTTAGGTTCGGCATCCTCCATGAAAAACACTCCAAAACCTCCTACCAAAACTGCCAAGTTTATTTATGTTCCTAAAAATAAGGGTGAATCCTCTAGTAAGGGAGACGCGGATCTCAAATCAATAAGTGTTCATCCCAGTTGTCTCTCTATCATTAAGGAACCTTTTGTTACAAACGAATTTATTGATTTTTTGCCTAAAGGTTTAATCATTGCTAAAAAGGGAGGAACCCCTAAAGATTATAAGTGCTCTATTGAGGAATTGTGTGCCAAAGATGGCACTACTTAGATCTACCTTCGCTTTTATGCCTAGCTAGGGGTGTTAAACGATAGCGCTAGTTGGGAGGCAACCCAATTTTATTTGTGTTTTTTGTTTTTGTTTTTGTTTAGTAATAAATTTTGCATCTACCTTCTATTTAGATGTGTTTTCATGTTTTAATTAGTGTTTGTGCCAAGTAGAACCTATAGGACAACCTATGATGATAGTTGATTCGAATCTGCTGAAAAATAGAAACTTTGGCGCACGAAATTAGTTTTGTTTGTCGGCGTTCTGGGAATGGGGGTCCCCAGACTTGCCTGCCTGCGGCCTGCGGCGTGGCTCAAGTGGTGGCCCAGTACGGCCCAACTTCATCAGCGCAAGACTCAAGACCCTCGCGAGGGGCCAAGCCTCGCGGGGAAGACGACACACGACTTCCTCAGGAACGGCCTCGCCAGGCAGGCTCGCGAGGAGGCGGAGAGATCAAGGCAGGGTACCTCGTGAGGTGCTCATAACGCAAGCCATGACGATAGAGACCAGGCGGGCACCGGCCTGTGCAGTGTCCTTGTTTCCTCTTTGGTGCAAAGGGGGCAAGCACTGGCGTGGAGTACCGAGGCATCAGGCAAAGGTTGCCATTTCAGTGCAACGAGACAAAGACCAGAAGAGAGGCAGGATGGAGGTCACCGTGGAGCCCAGGACGGCGTCATCGCTAGTGCCTTTGGCAGCCGAAGACCAACTTTAGTCAGGATAACCTGTACTAGATATTCCCCTTCAAAATGGCCGTTGTTGGCGCCCTTCCCGCTCAATATTTGGGAAGAGGACCAGGGCCTCTATAAATAGAGCTAGCCACCACAATAGAGGGCATCTCATAGAGTCCTAGTCAGGGAGAGAGGCGATCGAACTCACCCAAGCAGTTCATCGCACCAGTTCAAGTACACCTCTCGCGAGGCTGTTCTTCCCATGTACTGTTCATCATCAGCCCCTGAGGCAATCCAACACACCACACACTGGAGTAGGGTATTACACCACAACGGTGGCCCGAACTAGTATAAATCTAGTGTCCCTCGTGTTGTTCATCATTTTAGCTTACATCCCCGCGAGGCGATTGGACGTGAATCGGTAGGGGGAAGATCTTCGTGCGCACCCCAGAGTTTGAACCTTAAGGGTCTGCCGGAACCCAACATCCGACATTTGGCGCGCTAGGTAGGGGTGCGCCAGAATCTTTCTTCCGCTGTTTTGCGTTCGATCTTCCGTCATGTCCATGGCTGACGCTCGCCGGGCTCGCGCCGAGCGTCGGGCTGCTCTCGCCGCCCGCATCGCCCAGACGGCTACCGTCGGTTGGTGTCCCCGTGGTTCCCCGTCGCCTGCCACCAACGCCGCCACCGGCCCAGCGGGGAACGAGCAGCGGGCCTCGTCACTGCATCCTTCTGTGCGGCGGGAAGGCCGCACCGCCACCCCGTCATTGACTCCAACTGGTTCGTCATCCCACGCTCGTCGCGCCCCGACGGATGCGCACGCCGCGTTGCTCCTGGCGTGTGAGCTCCTGCACTACCATCCCGTCAACGACCTCTACGAGGAGTGGCTCGCTCGCATCACCGAGCTCATCAGCGCCGCAGGGGGCTCCCCTGCGTTGTCCCTCTTGCTGCCTCACCCTCCGTCCTACACAGGAGGCACAGATCAGGAGGTGCCACCGCCACCTCCTCCCCAAGAAGGCAGCCTGGCTCCAAGGCGCGTAGCCCCAGGACGACATCCATCGTGTCCGGCGCCCGCGCGACAAGAAAGGAGCTGCCAAGAAATCCCTCGTCCCCAAGAAGGTGCTCGTGTGCTCCCGGCACCGGTGTGCCAAGACCGCATCCCTGCGCCAGCACGTCAAGACCCCTTGGTGCTCCAGGTAGCAGCGTGTGGGAACCCCCAGGAGCAAGCCCCACATCAGCAGAGAGCTCCGGTGGCCACCGCAGGCTGTCGCGCCTTCACCACCGAGCTACGCAGCGTCGCCTGGCCAGGCAAGTTCAAACCTGACCTGCCTCCTCGCTACGATGGCACTACCGACCCCGCGGAATTCCTACAGCTCTACCTGCTGGGCCTCGAAGCCGCCAACGGACACGAAAAGGTCATGGCGAACTGGTTTCCCATGGCACTCAAGGACGGCGCCCGCACCTGGCTCCTGGCATGATCTCCTCCTGGGACGAGATGAGCACTCGCTTCATCACCAACTTCCAGGGCACTCGCGACCGTCCGCCGGCCGTGGGTGACCTGCACAACATCAAGCAGCAGCTTGGAGAGACCTTGCAGAAGTACATCCAGCGTTCAACAGCGCCCGCCTCAAGATTCCCAGGGTGACCGAGAAGGCCATCATCTCGGCGTTCTCTGATGGCGTCTGCGATGTCAAGATGAAGGAGGAGTTGGCGATCCACGAAGATCTTTGTATGTCTCTGGAGCTGTTCAACCTGGCGACCAAGTGTGCAAGGGCTGAGGAGGGACGCCTCTCCCTTCTCGAGCTCCCAGCAGCAGACCCAGAAGAGAAGAAAACCAAGGCCAAAGATGTGAAGCGCAAGGGAGCAGCTGTGCTCGCAGCAGAGCCGGACATGAAGCGCGGCAGGGACCAGCCAAAGTCGTCCAAGGGCAGCCGGTACTGTGTGTACCACAATCTCCATACCCACAACACCAACGAATGCCAAGAGCTTAGGGCCGTGCGAGAAAGCCGTGTCGATCGACGCCACGAGCGCAACGATCGGGGCTACGGCTGAGGCAGAGCAAGAGGTGGAGGACGATGGGACGACCGTGGCCCTCGCCAAGGGTGGCGTGACCGGCCTCGCGAGGACCGCTGGCACGACCAGCCTCGGGAGGGGGCTTGGAGGGATCAGCCTCGTGAGGATCGCCCGCAAGGCAACGTCGGACTTCGTCCTCTGCCAGCAGCACCAAGAAGGAATGATGACCATCATCAGGACGAGGGAGCTGGGGGCTTCCAGGAGCCGCGTGCAATCGCTTGCATCTTGGGCGGCGCTCAGGCCCCGGCCCCTCAGCGCATCTTCAAGCATTTTGCTCGCGAGGTGAATGCAGTCCTCCCCAAGCTTGAGGCCACGCGCCCTCTCAGGTGGTCCGCGTGAGCCATCACGTTCAGCTCAACGGATCAGCTCAAGTGCACGGCAACGGCCGGTGTCCTCCTGATGCTCTGCTTCCCAATCATCAGCAATGTGCAAGTTACCAGGACCCTCATCGACGGCGGGGCAGGGCCCAACATCCTGTCTGTCGAGATGTTCAACAATCTTCAAGTGCCATATGATCAGCTTCAACCAACCAAGCCCTTCTCAGGAGTCATTGACGGTTCCACTGTCCCGATCGGGCAGGTCCGCCTCCCAGTCACCTTTGGACAGCGCAACAACTACCACACCGAGCTCATTGACTTCGACGTCGCCCACATTCACCTGACATACAATGCCATCCTCGGGTATTCAGCCCTGGCCAAGTTCGTGGCAGTGACTCACCATGGCTACATTGTCCTCAAGATGTCAGGAAGTGGCGGGGTCATCACAGTCCTCTGTGAAGAGAAGGATGTGGTGTGCTCCCTCGAGCGCGCCTTCCAAGCCACGTCAATCGAGGACCCAGACAGCAAGATTGGAACCCTTTCTGAAGCAGCTCCTAAGAAGAAGAAGACGTCACCTGGCTCAAGGCCTTAGGAGGCAGGCAGCTCCGGAGGCGTCACATCCGGACATGCGCCCATCCAAGGGGCGCCACCCTCCATCGCATAGGAAGGCGCGCCCGGTGCCCTCCTCGGGCAAGGCTCGGGGGCTCTCTCCTGGGGAGCCACTGACTTTGCCAAGATCACGAGGGAGGCGCTTGGGCACCACTTGGAGGCGTGCTTCGCGGCACGTTTCCCTCAGGAAGGCGTGTGGCAAGGAGGGCCCAACCCTTAGGAGTTCATCGCCAAGGTCGCTTAGGAGTTGCAGGAATCGAGAGTCATGCGCGACAGCTGCCGCCTGCCCAGAGTAGCTTCCCATCCAGGCGAGGATGGCGGGCTGCGCATCTGCATCGACTACCCAGGGCTCAATCGAGTCGCGTCTCAGGAGTGCTTCTAGCCTTCGCGCGTGGGGCATTGCGCGGGTCCACCGCACAGCTACGTTCGCAAGCCCTTCGGAGCCCACCAGCGCCTGATGAGAAGCATTCTGGAAGCTTAGGTGGCCAAGCATCGCGCGCTCATGGAGGAAATGGAGATGGTCCTAGCCGAGCCGCCCGGACCTCCTAAGCCTCCCGAGGCTCGGAGCCCTGAGGGCTCGTGAGGATTGGCTTCTTCACCTCGCACCGTCAGCTGCTCCGACACTCGCTCTGCAATGGTATCAGGTGACTTCTTTCAAGTTTCGTTTTAGCTAGGAGCGCCCTCAGGGCTGCATCATTCCCAGGCCGCGTGGGTCTGTCCCCGCGGCATGTATCTGTTTTGCTTTCGTCTTCAGCTTACCTTGTTGGTGGCGCCCCTCGGGCTGCATCATCCCCAAGTCACTTGGGCCTGACCCAGTGGTGTTTGCCTTTCCCTGCATCTATCTAAGTTTATTTGCTTCTTCATGCTTAACCAGCTTATGATTATCGTCTGCTGCCTACAACGGGCCTCTCCACTCTCATGCAAAGCGCTTGCACGTTAAAAAGGGGGCACCTGAGCATCGCGACTCAGGAGCTCTTACTGGCTCTCCATCCCTCACCCCCTGGCCTTGTCCATGGCATCGCGACCAGCGGTGGCTGAGCTTGCTTGAGGTTCAGCACCTAAGGACGTAGAGCATTTGCATTTCAACCACCTTGCAGGAACGTACCACGGACAAAGGCCCAGAGCCAGGCGCAACCCGCCTCAAGGTAGAGCCCCGTGAGTCCCGCACTGGCTCACGGGTGCCCAGATACACCTATCCTAGCCCTACCGTGCCGGCCACATGTCAGGGCGGGGCTGTATACGCCCCGGGGGCTCATCCTAGAGGGGAGCCCCCCTCCCACGCACCAGTGGAAGCACCATGCTCCGTGCTGGCTGACGACACTGTCGGGGAGCGGCTATGCCCGTACACGTACAGAACTGCTATGCTCCATGCTGGTGATAAACAACTAAGGGCAGCCAATAGCTGTATCAACCTCAAGGAGCCGAGAGCTCAGTGTCTGCTCTCATCGCAATGCCTCCCCTTTGGAGCACCGCGCGACGGGGCTGGGCACGGGGGTTGCGCCCGGGCCACGCCCGAGCACACACCATCCAGCCAGGTCCCTCAGACCTGGTCGTCGCACGCCCCTCCCTGAGCGGAGCCAAGGTATGAAGACCCGTTTGGGCATCAAGGGGGACTCGTGAGCATCGCAACTCAGGAGCCTAACTGGTCACGTAGCCCCTAACTCCTTAGTTTCGAAAGGCTAACAGCGGTTGAGGTATGCGCGGGGCCGGGCACTGCCGATGTAGAACGACAAATCCTCTCTTCCACCCCCTCCCTATTTACTATTAGCCCGTCAAGGGTGACTCCTGAGCATCGCAACTCAGGAGCCTAACTTGTCACGTAGCCCCTCACTCCTTAGTCCCGTCCTGGTGATCCGGTCGGGGCTAACGGCGGTTGAGGTATGCGTGGGGCCGGGCCCTACCGACGTAGAACACAAGGAAATAGGAAGGAAATCACAAAATCTAGCAAATCTAGAAGCAAATATTACAGACCATAGATTGTTCTCACAATAACAGACACAAATTTAAACGCCTCCATGAGGCATGGTGCATGTTGCAGGAATAAAAATAGGGATAAGGCCGTGAGAAGATCACCCCTGGGTCGCGCCACCACTCATGGTGGAGTCACGCTTGTCAGCCCCACCCCCTAGAGCTGCGGAGCCGGCTGCGCCTCGCTTGGGCACGGTGTTGAAGGCATGGAACTTCGACAACAAGGCCTCCGCTCGACCCTTGATGGCTTCGGTAGCAGCGGTGGAGCGCTTGGCATCCACGGGCTCCAGCAGGTTGTCAAGGTTGGCGTCGGGGTTGCGGAGGTAGACGTGGCTGAGGATCCCCGTTAGCGCTGCGGAGGAAAGGATGGGAGCGTCGACTTCAGCCATGGGGCCGATGCCGATCACAACTTCTTCAAGCGCCTCGACGAGGAAGGAAACTAGCTTAGCGGGGCCTTCCTTGGCTCCGGCCAGCGGTTTCTCTAGGCACCCGTCATAAAGCGTTTTCAGTGCTAAACGGGCCCTCTCCTCATAGCGCGCGAAGGCCGCGCGGTCCTCGGCCAAGACCTTCGCCTCAGCATCCAGTTCATGTGGCACCCCGGCTCAGAGCGAACGGTTTACCTTGCATTGCCAGCCCAGAGACCTTGTCTTCTGGCAACACACAAGAACATGGTACAGAAAAACAATCGCTTTATTCATGCTAGCGGAGCATAGTTTATATTACAACAGTTAGCGAGGCCAAGCGGCACACACGGTGCGGCTGAACAATATGTACGTTATTTAGTGAACATAAAGGGGCCTCTATCATGACAACTACTCGGCAGCGGAACAATGCCCTAGCGGGACTCCATAGCACAGGGACACCGATGTGGACACGGTCTAGACTCGGACAGCACTCCTTTCCAATGAGACATTCCTGGAATCTGGCATGACACGCCAGGCCAGAATATTGAATGTCCTTGCAAGCTCACAATAAGCATAAACATAGTGACAGACAATATCTTGATATTTAACCATTTAAGCAACAATGCAACCATATATCCAACATGCTGTGACTATGTTCAACTGGTACTCATTCCCCAGATTTGCTTACCAGACGTGATCAATACCAGACCACAAACATGCTAATTCCAAAAACACACTCATGATCCTTACGGCGATCACAACCCGACCAACTTGTGGCACGTGATCCTTACGGCGATCACAACCCGACCAACTCGTGGCCCGTGATCCTTACGGCGATCACAACCCGACCAACTCATGGCCCGTGATCCTTACGGCGATCACAACCCGAGCAACTCATGGCCCGTGATCTTTACGGCGATCACAACTCGACCCACTCGTGGCCTGACTTAACACGATGGCCTCCCTGCCATCCTCAGTACAACTTAGTGTGCATATTTTATTAAGTGTTGACTCATAGTGTACCCTACTTTCGAGCATGTCCGTAAACATGGACTTGGCTATCGATAGATTAAAAACACTCTTCAGAGGTTAGTACACTGTACCCACACTACGGAACCCATGGCCTTGCACTCCCATTAGGGTGGACCAACAGCGTTCCGACGAAACCATTTCATTGTCATGACACTCTCCCGGCCCTTCCGACTCAGACCCCAACGGGCTAGTCCTGGGTGGCCCCGTGTCTACCTCCAGACACCTCGACCACCGTCGTGGCCACGATCCACTCTGGGACCCGGTACCAAAACTTAACTTAACAATGGGCTCACAAGGTTATGCTTGCCTATCGGGCCAGGGTACAACACGCCCTTAACCTTCCCTAAATGGAGGCACCGATCAGAGGCATGACAATGAAACGCATTAAGGCCGTCCCATACCGGCAAATGTTGTTGCACTAGGAAAGACTCGTTTCAGCGGCACCATGACCCGGCCAACAACACATTCAAGTTGAGTTATTAATCAGGTTTAACTTAATGTGAAAATAACCGGTGTCATAATGCCATAGTATGCATCACTTAACATATGCATCACATAACCACGCAAATAACTGCATCAACCACGCTCCTACGGAGCCGTCATCAACTCATGCTACTATTCTGGTTAAAATCATACCTTACTTATACCAGAATCATTTCTAGCAATCTCATCATTTTTTATCATGCAAAATAATAATTAAACTAATTATCAAACTCTACGACCATATCATTGATTCATTACTTGCAACTAAGTTCTCATTGTCTTACCAACAAAATTCACTTCAAACATTCTGAGTATTTAACATAACAAGCATCTAACAGAATATATTTCTTATATAACTAATTTAAATGCATCAATATTCATAAGTTCAAGTATGAAAATCATAAATATTGAAGTGGCACCATGAAAATGTTACTGTGGCTTGCCTTAGTACTGATGAGGTTCACAAAGCTTCTGGTGATCCTCAAGACAAGCTGGCTCTGCTGAAAATATTCAAAACCACAAAAAGAAAATATCAAGAAATCTTCTGAAAATTGCCAGAAAATCTTGACAGCAAGGGAAAATCCCATCTTTTGGGTGCTCTCAGATTTTTGGACACAGAACACGACGCAAAAAGAATCAATGCATTTGGGCTTATAGATAAAAAGTTATGGCCATTTGAAGTTTCGTGGAATTTAAATGATTTTGAAATAATAAAACAGGGGGGGTGATGTCGAAAGCACAAACTCCCGGGGCGCCACCACTCATACCGCTTCGCGCGCGTAATGAGTGGCTGACTAGCAGGCCGCACTAGTCAGGCCGGAGGGAGGAGAGAGGGAAACAGAGGGGGTGGCGCTTCGCCGGAGCTCAAGCCGGCGGTGAGGCTTCTTGGAGGCAAACGAGAGGGAGGGATCGACGGAGAAGATGATTGCGCACCTGCCTGTACCCATAGCATAGCTAACGGTGGCCACACGGTGTCAGATTTGACCTCTCTAGCGGCGGTAGAGGGTGGAGGTTGCCGGAGTAGAAGAAGACAGTGGGTTGGGGCGGCACCAGGGGCTCCAGCTAGGTGGGTTGGCTTTACGGAGGAGAGGTGGAGGCCCTGGCGGGGTCGCCTTGGCTTGGGAGGGGTCGGAGCTGTGGGAACGATCCAGAGGGGATCGTCGGCGAGCTCGGCTTTGGGACGGCAGCCCGCGGCCTGCCCGGCCTGGCTGCGGCTTCTTCTGGCTCTAGGAGGTAGTGGGAGTGGTTGAGGTTCTCCAGGAGGCTGCGGAGGGACTGCTTTTATAGGCGGGGTGGTGATGAGGGTGGGGGTCTGCCGGAGGACACCTGTCCCCGACGCTCGGCGACGAACGGTGCCAGAGAGCGATGGAGAAGGCGACGGAGGTCACGCAGGAACTGTGCGCGGGCGCGGACGAGCATAGGAGCGAGGGTGAAAGAGACGAACATAGTGCGCGCACACTGTGCTGTTGGCCGGACCGTGCCCATGCTCGCTGCAGCGAGCTCCGGCATCGGCGAGCGGTAGGGGGGAGTTATAGAGGTGGAGATGAGGATGGTGGCGAGGGGTGGAACACTCTGGTCGGCTGGGCAGTGAGCACGCTCTCAACAGAGGCGCTGGCGATGCGCAGAGCGCGCGTATTGCATGCCAGCACGCTCGGACGAACGTGGTCACCGCATGGACCGTGACATCAGGCCATCCTACGCACTAACAAAGATGTCTGGCGTGTAGTCCATAGTAATTTGAGGTGTTACCACGGTTTGGTTAGTTTCCAGGTGCAGTAGAAGTAAAATGGTGCTGCTGACAAGTTACTAGACAGTAACTTTGGAGAGTTACTATGGTCAAACTACTGGGATTCAAGGGCTGAGCTTTGGGGGTTTACTATCTCTTACTAAGGTAAATAAGCACAGGGAAAACCAGCTACAATAGAGCTAGTAAAAAGGTAGTTGCTGTAGAAACTACCATTTCTGCCCAGAAGTGACTTTATTTTCTGTAGTCAAAATATTCCAAAAAGTGGTGAAATATTTTTGCTCAGAATGGTGCCCTAGGGTCCAAAGACTAATTGGGATTTTTCTCAGGATTTTTGGGGCAAGAAAAATTAGGGTTGCTTTGGAGCTCAAAGGTTTAGCTAGGGTTTTGGAGGCCAAAATGAATATTTTTCATTTAAGAAAAATATTCCAAGCAATATTGTTGGGTTGGCCAGGGGTGAAATGATGGTTGTGACGAGCAGAGGGAACACTTGTGTGAAAATCAAGGGTACCCAAGTGGTTAAGTCCAAATGAAATGATTCAAAACTCCAAATTCAAAACCAACTCAGCTGAAAATTAAGCAAAGAAGAAGAGGGCAAAAACCAGGCTATCACAAACCTCCCCCACTTAGAATGAATCTCGTCCTCGAGATTCGGTTGCTTGGAAAAACCATTCTGGATAACATGCCCTTAGAAATTCTTCTGATTCCCAGGTTGATTCTAACTCGGTATGATGCATCCATTGGACCTTCTAAAACTTTCGTGATTTACTGCGAGTGACTCTTTCCATCTGATCCAAAATTTTCACTGGCCTCCATTTGTAGGTCAAGTCCTTTGCCAGCTCTATCTCTGTCAAATTGGTCTTTTTCTCGGGTGGTGATATGCACTATCGCAGTTGTGACACGTGGAACACGTTGTGTACGTCTGACAGCTCAGGTGGCAACTCCAACTGATATGCCACAGCACCTACTCGTGTCATAATGGGAAATGCACCAACAAACCTGGGTGCCAATTCTCCACGGGTTTGAAACCTTTTTATTCCTTTCATAGGTGTGACTCGAAGGTAGACATGTTCTCCGGGTTCAAAACTGATCTGTCGGTGCTTTGCATCGTAATAACTTTTGTTTCGTGACTTGGCTAATTGCAATCTGTCTCGGATCTCCTTGACTTGCTTTTCAGCTTCCAGCATGAGATTTGTTCTGAAAATACGGCTATCTCCGGTTTGAGACCAATTTACTGGAGTGCGGCACTTACGGCCATACAAAGCTTCATAAGGTGACATCTTTAAACTGGTCTGGAACCCATTGTTATACGAGAACTCGGCGTATGGCAAGCAATCTTCCCATTGTGGTCCTTGGGACAAAGCACAGGCTCGGAGCATATCTTCGAGTATCTGATTTACTGTTTCTATCTGCCCATCCGTCTGAGGATGATAGGCGGTACAGTATTTCAACTCTGTTCCGAGGGCCTGATGGAGAATGGACCAAAAAGCAGAGGTGAAAAGAGAACCTCAGTCAGAAGTGATGGTTCGGGGAACACCATGCAGACTGACAATTCTGGAGACATACAGTCGTGCAAGCTCATCTCCTCGGTATGAGGTTTTGATTGGGAGGAAGTGGGCCACCTTGGTTAATGTGTCTACTATGACCCAGATCGCATTATTGCTCCGTCGGGTCTTAGGTAGTCCTATGATGAAATCCATACAGACATCGTCCCATTTCCATTGTGACACGGGCAGCGGTTGGAGAAGTCCGGCTGGTTTCTGATGTTCTGCTTTTACTTTGTTGCATATGTCGCAACAGGCCACGAAATAAGAAATGTCTTTCTTCATTCCATCCCACCAGAATATTTGTCGAAGGTCTTCATACATTTTCGTACCTCCAGGGTGGATAGAATACGAGGATTCGTGGGCTTCCGAAAAAAATTACTCCTTCATATCAGCTTGATTAGGCACATGAACCCTTCCCTTGAATCGGAGGGTACCGTACTGATCCTTCAAGGAATCGGAAAACTTGAGACGTTTCTGCAGACCGGCATCGCCTGACTGGGCTTTGCAGATTTCTTCCTCAAGAGTAGGGGTAACCTTCAAAATATTGGCAAGGCCAGCTTCAACTATGACCAGGTTGAGCTGAGTTATCTCCTCTTTAAGTTCGGAAGGCAAAGATTCCAACATGACGTTTACACTGACGGGTTTTCGACTAAGTGCCTCAGCAACCACGTTGGCATTACCCAGATGGTAATTTATTCCAAGGTCATAATCCTTGACCAACTCAAGCCATCTTCGTTGACGGAGATTTAAATCCGGCTGAGTAAATATATACTTGAGGCTTTTGTGATCAGTAAAAATTTGGCACCTTTTTCCGATGAGGTAGTGTCTCCAAATTTTTAAAGCGTGAACTACCGCGGCCAATTCCAAATCATGAGTGGGGTAATTTCCTTCATGGGGTCATAGCTGCCATGAGGCATAAGCTACTACATTGCCATCTTGCATAAGCACGCATCCTAGTCCTTGCCGGGAAGCGTCGAAGTATACGTCAAAACTACGGTAGATATCATGAAGTGTTAATACTGGCGCAGTTGTCAAGCATTTCTTCAACTCGGTGAAACTTTTCTCACAGTCCGAAGTCCATTCAAACTTCTTATCCTTTTTAGCAGCTCCATCATGGGTTTAGCAATCTTGGAAAAACCTTCAATGAACTGGCGGTAATATCCAGCTAATCCAAGAAAACTCCAGATCCGAGATACGGTGGCGGGTGGCAACTAGTCGAGCACGTCTTTTACCTTGCTTGGGTCCACGGCTATACATTCAACGGATAGCACATGCCCGAGGAATCCAACTTGCTTGAGCCAAAACTCGCATTTACTGAATTTGGCGTATAACTGGTGCTCACGGAGTCGTTGTAACGCTGCGCGGAGGTGTTCCTTATGCTCTTGTTCACTTCTTGAGTATATAATTATATCATCGATGTAACACCCTCGATGCGGCTATATCTCCCACGTGTCGAAGCACGACTTAGAGGCATAACCGCATTGAAAGCAATGTCGCAAGTGAGGTAATCTTCACACAACCCATGTAATACATAAGGGAAGAGATACATAGTTGGCTTACAATCGCCACTTCACACAATTACATGAATAAAGCATTACATCATCCAGATACAATCAAGGTCCGACTACGGAACCAAAATAAAAGAAGAACCCCAAATGCGACAAAGGTCCCCGATCGACCCCAACTGGGCTCCACTACTGATCAACTAGAACGAAACAACACAAAGGGCAAGATCTTCAACGAGCTCCTCCTTGAGCTCGGATGCGTCACCTGCTCGGTAACATAGGCACCTGCAAACTGGTTTTGGAAGTATCTGTGAGCCACGGGGACTCAGCAATCTCGCACCCGCGAGATCAAGACTATTTAAGCTTATAGGAAGGATGGAGTAATGAGGTGGAGCTGCAGCAAGCGACTAGCATATATGGTGGCTAACATATGCAAATGAGAGCGAGAAGAGAAGGCAAAGCACGGTCGAGAAGCTAGTAGTGATCAAGAAGTGATCCTAGAGCAACCTACGTCAAACATAACTCCAACACCGTGTTCACTTCCCGGACTCCGCCGAGAAGAGACCATCACGGTTACACACGCGGTTGATGTATTTTAGTTAAGGTCAACTTCAGGTTTTCTACAACCGGACGTTAACAAATTCCCATCTGCCCATAACCGCGGGCACGGCTTTCGAAAGTTCAAATCCCTGCAGGGGTGTCCCAACTTAGCCCATGACAAGCTCTCACGATCAATGAAGGAATAGACCTCCACCCGAGACACTTCGATCAGACTCGGTATCCCGGTACATCAAGACATTTTGACAGGGTAAAACTAAACCAGCAACACCGCCCGAATGTGCCGACAAATCCCGATAGGAGCTGCACATATCTCTTTCTCAGGGCACACTCAGATGAGTCTAGCTGCGAGTAAAACCAACCCTCAAGTTTCCCCGAGGTGGCCCCGCAGGCAGCTCCGTTCGGACCAACACTCAGAGGAGCACTGGCCTGGGGGGGTTAGAATAAAGATGACCCTTGAGTCTGCAGAACCCAAGGGAAGGTGGTAGGTTGTTAGTGCAAATGGTAAAACCAATGTTGGGCATTGCTGGAGGAGCTTTACTTAAGGCGAACTGTCCAGGGGTTCCCATTATAGCCCAACCGCGTAAGGAATGCAAAATCCGGGAACATAACACCGATATGACGGAAACTAGGGCGGCAAGAGTGGAACAAAACACCAGGCATAAGGCCGATCCTTCCACCCTTTACCAAGTATATAGATGCATTAATTAAATAAGATATATTGTGATATCCCAACAAGTAAACATGTTCCAACAAGGAACAACCTCTCCATGTTCCAACAAGGAACAAACTTCAATCTTCACCTGCAACTAACAACGCTATAAGAGGGGCTGAGCAAAGCGGTAACATAGCCAATCAACGGTTTGCTAGGACATGGTGGGTTAGAGGTTTGACATGGCAATTTGGGAGGCTGACAAGCAAATGGTAGGCATCGTAGCATTGGCATAGCAAAAGAGCGAGCAAACTAGCATAGCAAAGATATTAGTGATTTCGAGGGTATGATCATCTTGCCTGAGATCCCGCAAGGAAGAAGAACGATTCCATGAAGAAGACAATCGGACGTAGTCGAACGAATCCTCACAACTCCGGAACGAAACCGACGCTAACGAGAGAAGCAACCCGGAAAGAAACAAACAACATAGTAAACAACCATCACATAAACATGGCATGATGCGCAAACAAGTATGATGCATGCCCGGTTTAAATAGCATGGCATGGCAATATGCACAAACAAAACTACAAGTTAAATGGAGCCCAATATGCAACGAGTTGCATATTGACAAAACACCACATTCAATTGTTCAGTTCTCTCTCGGTTATGTACCCAACAACATTAAATGTTATTAAACATGGCAAGAGGTGAAGCATGAGCAAACTAAACTAGTTAGGCAAGTTTAAATGAGGCCGGAAGCAACAAACGACAATTCCAAAAAATCCTCATGTCATTTAGCAATTTAAGCAAACAACAATTTTAAACATTTTAATTGTTATTATCATGATGCGGATGACATATGCAAGTTTTATGCAATTTTTATGAAAATGTTGACATGAGCATGATAAGGAGCACTTGGTCACCATGGCGGAACGAAAAGGGTGCCGTGGCGGCGAAACAAAAATGGTGCCACGGCAACATATCCGAAAATGATGCCACGGCAACATATCGGTTCCGGTAGCTCACGGAGATACCGGTGCAAAAGGAGGCGTGACGTGAGCGAGTCATGCAAGATGGTGGGGGTGATCCCGACTACCGGGTTCCCACGGGACGGTGGCATGGCAATAGAGGAACGTGCAAAGACAATTCGGCCACGGTGCAAAACTCGAGCATCTCATAAATTCAAGGGCATCTCATCGCAGTCGTCTCGGGTTATACGATCGAAGCGTGCATTTTCGGAGCCGTTCGAGTTCGGAGCGGTGTAGAGGAAGTAGTCTTTCTCGTGGCGGTAGTGGAAGTAGTGGTTCACGGACGTCGTGGAAGTGGTCATTCACGGCGACGGTAGTTGTACACTTGACGGTCTTCGGTGACGGTAGTGGTACACGGCTCCTAGTCGAACTTGGGCGTAGTGGTACATGTTTCATAGAGGAACTTGACGCCCACGGGGTCGACGGTAGAGGTACTTGGCGAAATCCACGAAGGCGTCCTTGGGCTTCCCTGGTTGCCGAGTCTTGGCAAAACGAAGGGGATCTTGGCGTCCAAGCGAGGATGAAGACCGCGATGCGAGGAGGTGGCTTGGGGTTAAAAGACCGAGGCAAGGTGGCGCAGGAAGGTGAGGCTGCCGCAGGAGCTTGAGGGCGCGGGTGGCCATGGCGCTGAGCAACGAGCTGCTGCTGCTCGAAGCGGACAGAGGCAACTAGGGGGCACCGACGAGGCCGGGAAGACGGGGATGAGCGCCCAGGTCGCAGGGGAGGCGGGCGATGGAGCAAGAGGTGCACGGAGGCCTCGATGTGCAGGGGGTCGCTGGGCATGGACAACGGCTACGGGACTTGGCGCGGCGGCGGCTTCGGGCCGGACCAAGGAGGAGGGCAGCGAGGGGATCGCGCGCAGAGGCGATGGGGCCGCCGGAGTTGGTCTCTAGGTGGTATTGCAGAGGCCGGGCGTGGGGCCGGCAGGGGCGTGGTCGCGGGGCTCAGGAGGAGAAGCAGGGCGCGGCGAGCGGAGACGGGGCGGCGTCGGGCGCACAGGGCGAGGAGAAGGGTGAGGAGGTCCTGGCACGGGGACGGCAGGGCGAGGTGGAGCGGGGGCGCTCGATGCAGGAGGAGGAAGGGCGAGGTGGATCGGGAGGAGCGGGGCTCTCCCTGGCGATGCGAGCATGCGTGCGATGGGGATCGAGTGCGGCGCTGAGGGAGGACGAGGAGGGGGGTTCGAAGGAGAGATGTTGAGCGGATCGGGCAGAGAGTTAGGGTTAGGAGGGACTGGGCCGGAATGGAAGGGCCTTGGCCTTGGGCCGGCGCGGGAGGTTGGGAGGCCCAGGCTGCTGGGCTCCTTCTCTCCCTTCTTCAAATCTCTTCCAAAAACAGAAAAGCAAAGAAAGAA
Organism: Triticum timopheevii; assembly: GCA_963921465.1. Classification (NCBI taxonomy): domain Eukaryota; kingdom Viridiplantae; phylum Streptophyta; class Magnoliopsida; order Poales; family Poaceae; genus Triticum; species Triticum timopheevii. The sequence goes on along the minus strand of OY997270.1, from coordinate 273,727,826 downwards.
AAGGAGAGAAAAGAAATGAGTGGACAAGAATTTGGACAAGGGGATTAATTTCCCGGACTCACAAAAATGCGCTTGTTCCGAGAAAATAGAAAAAGGCATGATTGAAAGATGTAAATTCAAACTCATTTGAATTTAATTCAAATGGGTTTGAACTAGGACTTGATAATAGGAAGGTTCAAAAATGTTCAGATTTTTGATAGAGCTCCAGAAAATGATGAAAGAAATTATGGGCAAGGTTGGAGACCAAGAATTGAGATAACAACGGCATGGGATATTTTGCAAGTGGGTTATGGTTAATTCCAAATAAACGGAATAATTTTATTATAGCTCCCTAAATATCGAGAGGATATGTTTTAAAGAGAATCACCATGTGAATTCCCTCGATTTAAATGGATCAAAGATCCATGCCATTTATTTAGTTGAGTTGCAAAAGATTTATGAGATGATGGCATGATGACATGATGCAATGCAAAAATAAAAAGGGCAGGCACAAATGAAACACACGGCGAAACCTGGAATATATGGAAGTCTTCTGGATCGTCGGTCTCGGGGCGTTACAACACTCCACCACTACAAGAGGATCTCGTCCCGAGATCTAGGATGGCACCGGAGAGAAACGGAAGAGAAAGAGAAGAGGTAAAACTAAGTTGCTTCTTCGACAAAAAAGTGAAACCAAAGAACCTTGAGAGGTTGAAAATTTGAAAGAAAGAACACAACGGAGTTGAATACAATTGAGAGCACTGCGGTAGAAAATAGAAACAAGGAACACCATGTGAACCTTGGAGGTTGCAAAGCTATGAATGACGAGTACAATGGACAACAAGGAATTGGAACCACTCTGGTTGAAACGAGAGGCAAAACTTGATAAGATGAAATAACTTGAATGAGAACACAACACTCCGGTTAAATGGATAAGCAAGAAAAATAACATGATCTTGACAAAACGAGATGATGGGTCAACGAGAGCAACATCACAATGCCTCCGGAACGAAAGAATAGAAGCTAGACCATTGGGATAAAGGGACGGAGAAGAAAATGACAACTTCTACCACAATTGAATTTGGAAGGCATCCTTGCAAGAAGGTTAGAATAGAGTTGTTGGAAGACCAACAACAAAAAGAATAAGTTTGTAGTGGGCTTATGGAAACATCTCAACATTATGAGGTGACAACCGGCCACTAACGGAAACAATTGCTTGCTTGATATTAACGAAGAGATGAAAGCTTGTTCCATCAAGATGGAAAAGAGATAACTTGGGTCATTAATAAGCACCAAAATAGCAACATTCCTTAGTGAAGGCTTTAGGTGAAATCTATACCAAGATAACTCCAATGAAGAGATTGACGGTTGAAAAGATCTCCTGAACAAAGAGAAAATGATGGATTTAAATATGTCACTCTTGAAAACTTGTGAATCATGAAACGCGAAGGGAAATTGTCAAGAATGACCTAACACCACCTCAGAAGATAAGGTAGAAAGAATCGCACTTCAGAATGCCAGATGAAGAATGCTTGAACTCCTCAAAACAAAACATGTGATGAGCACCATGTTTATTTTGAAGTATGGCTTGACGGATCTTAACTTCGAGAGAAATCTTGATGAACAATTGAAGGATGAAAAGAATCCTTGACGAACCCCCACTCCGGTAATAAACGGATGATAAAAAGAAAGAGAAGTTAAAAACACAAGGTGAAGCCTTGCGATGATTTAGATGGAGCTTCGCGTCGAGATAATGCAGAAAACTTAGAACTCCGGAAGAAAGATGAACAACAAGAAGCCAAGAATTTATTCCTCCTGAACAAACTCCGAAGGAAAGGATTAATCACTTGGATGAAACAAGAATAAGAATTATGTTATGCGTATCCTTCACCAATTTAAATTGATGACAAGCAACAGATTTGGCATACTAATTCTAGTAGAAAGGATTAAGAGAGATATAGCGCAAACTTGAGATGGTATTAATGGAACCACTGGTGAGATTTGGAAACAACGAATAAATTAATATGAGAACATAGGAAGAGGAATATTGAACAAACCACCGTAAGAATTGAAAATGAAAGTAGCAAAGGCACAATTCACAGGGAAGAGTTGGAAGATGAATGAAGATACTTGAGGGGATTTAGATACATGAGAACGAAGAGATCATGAACTGATTAGAGGGTACTTGAATGATGCACCAGTGTGATTTGGAGAACGAGAGCTGAAATCTTGAATGAATAATACTGAGATGATGGGCTTCAAAGAATGAAACTGAAAAGACTCCTAAAATGCTCCGGATGGGTGAAAAAGATTCTCACAATCGAAAACAATTATGAGAGGATGGCAACAAGCTAGCACCATGAATCTTGAAGAGAATAGAGCAAGATTAAAGAGAAACTTTTCTTCGGTCTTCAAATGATGAGAATGACAATGAGAAACACCACCAAGAATTATTGAGGCACACCGGAAGAATCAAAAGCGAAGAGGTTGAGCCAACTATGAAAAGAATTTGAAGGATCTTGGAGAAAAGCATTTGACTGATGATAACTCATTCTTACGTCAAACTTGGAGAAGAATTTAGGATAGCTCTGGGAAAATAGAAGAGTCAGGTAAGATCCTGGGAAAAGACCTGTGGGTTAGGGCCCACTCAAAAGAACACCGTTGAAAAGATTTAAAAGAGATGTTGCACTAGTTGAATTAAATGACTTGAATGAGATACCAATCTCGAAAGAGCTTGAACGAATGCAGAGTGGAAACACGAATCTTTGAGATATTTTGAGCACTCCGGAATAACAAATAGCGAGAAGTAGAATGATAATGAGGTGCACCGGTATGAGAAGACATTGAAATGAGCAAAAAGGTTTGATCAACAAAACTTGACTTGAATCCACCGGAGAAGAGAAAGGAATGAGGAATGACGAACTAGTAGAACATCTTCTTGAGAACCACCGGGTAAGAACATTGACGGAAAAGAATGGAGAAACTTCACAAAAATAAAAGGATACTTGGTAAAGAAATCTTAGTCCTTGAGGAAAAAGGGTGGGTGGGAGGGAAAAAACAAAGGCAACTTGGAGACGGATGAAACAAACACCGTTGAGAAGAAATGATAATTGGTCTTGCTGATGTTGAAGTGATCGGATCCACTTGAAGAGAAACACGCCGGTTGAAAAGGATTGACATGACAATCTCGATTGTCGAGAAGGATTGGTATTCACATCGGAGTATGAGAACACCATTTCGGAAAGGTATGGAATCAACACTTGACATTGAAGCAACTCGAATACCACAACTCAAAACAAAAACAAAGGACTGGCTTGCAGAATAAGCCGGAACAAACATATGATAGAGATTTCGTCCGAAGTTTTCGTGGTGGGGCCTACACGGGCTCGATCGTACAGCACCATCATGTACAAGGCAGTGCACATGACATACGAAGCGTCCCCGAGTCGGCATAGCCAAGGACTCTTTAAGGCACAACGAGACCACTGTAAAACCAACCGTGAATAGGCGGACCACTAGACGTCGAACCCCAATTTCATATCATACATCCGTCGGAAAGATATCCTAAGAGCTACTTGAATTCCCACCTATGAAACTCCCGAAATTTTCCGGTTATGCAATAAGGTGTTGGGGATACAGGGGAAGCATAATATCTCACCCAAAACTAGCAAATCCTACATCCAGCTGTATCCATCCTTCAACACATAACCAAGAAACCTTCGGAAATCGTCTACCTCAACCTTCGAAAAGCATCCGTTATACAAGTTATGGCGATACTCCCGAACTCCCGCCCCAGTACTGGGTGGTGTCGAGGTTATCTCACCAACGAACTGCATAAAAGAGATTTTCGATGTCGGCGTACTAAACTCAGGTATTCCAGAACTACAACGATAAAATTATGGTGACAACACATCAGAGCTCAACTCCCCGGGACACTTCCACTAAACCCCTGACAGGAGGCACCAAGATAATGTTCTCATCATAAAACCATCGGAACGATTCCAAGATACCCGCGTGATCCTAAATTTTTTTTTGTGAAATTTGAGAAGAGAAGTGTCAAAACTCTACGTCAGGATGCCTTACCAGAGCGATGAAGAGACTGGGGAGTAAAAAGAATTCCTAACTCTCCGATATATATAATCCTAAATGACTCAAAACATTTTTCTAGACACAACTCAGCCGCTAAAAACGATCAAGTAGTGGGGCTCCTAAGGTCGGGGAAGGCTCTGATTACCAACTTGTAACGCCCTCGATGCGGCTATATCTCCCACGTGTCGAAGCACGACTTAGAGGCATAACCGCATTGAAAGCAATGTCGCAAGTGAGGTAATCTTCACACAACCCATGTAATACATAAGGGAAGAGATACATAGTTGGCTTACAATCGCCACTTCACACAATTACATGAATAAAGCATTACATCATCCAGATACAATCAAGGTCCGACTACGGAACCAAAATAAAAGAAGAACCCCAAATGCGACAAAGGTCCCCGATCGACGCCAACTGGGCTCCACTATTGATCAACTAGAACGAAACAACACAAAGGGCAAGATCTTCAACAAGCTCCTCCTTGAGCTCGGATGCGTCACCTGCTCAGTAACATAGGCACCTGCAAACTGGTTTTGGAAGTATCTGTGAGCCACGGGGACTCAGCAATCTCGCACCCGCGAGATCAAGACTATTTAAGCTTATAGGAAGGATGGAGTAATGAGGTGGAGCTGCAGCAAGCGACTAGCATATATGGTGGTTAACATACGCAAATGAGAGTGAGAAGAGAAGGCAAAGCACGGTCGAGAAGCTAGTAGTGATCAAGAAGTGATCCTAGAGCAACCTACGTCAAACATAACTCCAACACCGTGTTCACTTCCCGGACTCCGTCGAGAAGAGACCATCACGGTTACACACGCGGTTGATGTATTTTAGTTAAGGTCAACTTCAGGTTTTCTACAACCGGACGTTAACAAATTCCCATCTGCCCATAACCGCGGGCACGGCTTTCGAAAGTTCAAATCCCTGCAGGGGTGTCCCAACTTAGCCCATGACAAGCTCTCACGGTCAACGAAGGAATAGACCTCCACCCGAGACACTCCGATCAAACTCGGTATCCCGGTACATCAAGACATTTCGACAGGGTAAAACTAAACCAGCAACACCGCCCGAATGTGCCGACAAATCCTGATAGGAGCTGCACATATCTCTTTCTCAGGGCACACTCAGATGAGTCTAGCTACGAGTAAAACCAACCCTCAAGTTTCCCCGAGGGGGCCCCGCAGGCAGCTCGGTTCGGACCAACACTCACAGGAGCACTGGCCCGGGGGGGTTAGAATAAAGATGACCCTTGAGTCTGCAGAACCCAAGGGAAGGTGGTAGGTTGTTAGTGCAAATGGTAAAACCAATGTTGGGCATTGCTGGAGGAGCTTTACTTAAGGCGAACTGTCCAGGGGTTCCCATTATAGCCCAACCGCGTAAGGAACGCAAAATCCGGGAACATAACACCGATATGACGGAAACTAGGGTGGCAAGAGTGGAGGAAAACACCAGGCATAAGGCCGAGCCTTCCACCCTTTACCAAGTATATAGATGCATTAATTAAATAAGATATATTGTGATATCCCAACAAGTAAACATGTTCCAACAAGGAACAACATCTCCATGTTCCAACAAGGAACAAACTTCAATCTTCACCTGCAACTAACAATGCTATAAGAGGGGCTGAGCAAAGCGGTAACATAGCCAATCAACGGTTTGCTAGGACATGGTGGGTTAGAGGTTTGACATGGCAATTTGGGAGGCTGACAAGCAAATGGTAGGCATCGTAGCATTGGCATAGCAAAAGAGCAAGCAAACTAGCATAGCAAAGATATTAGTGATTTCGAGGGTATGATCATCTTGCCTGAGATCCCGCAAGGAAGAAGAACGATTCCATGAAGAAGACAAACGGACGTAGTCGAACGAATCCTCACAACTCCGGAACAAAACCGAAGCTAACGAGAGAAGCAACCCGGAAAGAAACAAACAACATAGTAAACAACCATCACATAAACATGTCATGATGCGCAAACAAGTATGATGCATGCCCGGTTTAAATAGCATGGCATGGCAATATGCACAAACAAAACTACAAGTTAAATGGAGCCCAATATCCAACGAGTTGCATATTGACGAAACACCACATTCAATTGTTCAGTTCTCTCACGGTTATGTACCCAACAACATTAAATGTTATTAAACATGGCAAGAGGTGAAGCATGAGCAAACTAAACTAGTTAGGCAAGTTTAAATGAGGCCAGAAGCAACAAACGACAATTCCGGAAAATCCTCATGTCATTTAGCAATTTAAGCAAACAACAATTTTAAACATTTTAATTGTTATTATCATGATGCGGATGACATATGCAAGTTTTATGCAATTTTTATGAAAATGTTGACATGAGCATGATAAGGAGCACTTGGTCACCATGGCGGAACGAAAAGGGTGCCGCGGCGGCGAAACAAAAATGGTGCCACGGCAACATATCCGAAAATGATGCCACGGCAACATATCGGTTCCGGTAGCTCACGGAGATACCGGTGCAAAAGGAGGCGTGACGTGAGCGAGTCATGCAAGATGGTGGGGGTGATCCCGACTACCGGGTTCCCACGGGACGGTGGCATGGCAATAGAGGAACGTGCAAAGACAATTCGGTCACGGTGCAAAACTCGAGCATCTCATACATGCAAGGGCATCTCATCGTGGTCGTCTCGAGTTATACCTTCGAAGCGTGCATTTTTGGAGCGGTTCGAGTTCGGAGCGGTGTAGAGGAAGTAGTCGTTCTCGTGGCGGTAGTCGAAGTAGTGGTTCATGGACGTCGTGGAAGTAGTCATTCACGGCGACAGTAGTTGTACACTTGACGGTCTTCGGCGACGGTAGTGGTAGACGGCTCGTAGTCGAACTTGGGCGTAGTGGTACATGTTTCATAGAGGAACTTGACGCCCACGGGGTCGACGGTAGAGGTATTTGGCGAAATCCACGAAGGCGTCCTTGGGATTCCCTGGTTGCCGAGTCTTGGCAAAACGAAGGGGATCTTGGCGTCCAAGCGAGGATGAAGACCGCGATGCGAGGAGGTGGCTTGGGGTCAAAAGACCGAGGCAAGGTGGCACAGGAAGGTGAGGCTGCCGCAGGAGCTTGAGGGCGCGGGTGGCCATGGCGCTGAGCAACGAGCTGCTGCTACTCGAAGCGGACAGAGGCAACTAGGGGGCACCGACGAGGCCGGGAAGACGGGGATGTGCGCCCAGGTCGCAGGGGAGGCGGGCGATGGAGCAAGAGGTGCACGGAGGCCTCGATGTGCAGGGGGTCGCTGGGCAGGGACAACGGCCGCGGGACTTGGCGCGGCGGCGGCTTCGGGCCGAACCAAGGAGGAGGGCGGCGAGGGGATCGCGCGCAGAGGCGACGGGGCCGCCGGAGTTGGTCTCTAGGTGGTGTTGCGGAGGCCGGGCGCGGGGCCGGCAGGGGCGTGGTCGTGGGGCTCGGGAGGAGAAGCAGGGCGCGGCGAGTGGAGACGGGGCGGCGTTGGGCGCACAGGGCGAGGAGAAGGGCGAGGAGGTCCTGGCACGGGCACGGTAGGGCGAGGTGGAGCGGGGGCGCTCGATGCAGGAGGAGGAAGGGCGAGGTGGATCGGGAGGAGCGGGGCTCTCCCTGGTGATGCGAGCATGCGTGCGATGGGGATCGAGTGCGGCGCTGAGGGAGGACGAGGAGGGGGGTTCGAGGGAGATATGTTGAGCGGATCGGGCAGAGAGTTAGGGTTAGGAGGGACTGGGCCGGAATGGATGGGCCTTGGCCTTGGGCCGGCGCGGGAGGTTGGGAGGCCCAGGCTGCTGGGCTCCTTCTCTCCCTTCTTCAAATCTCTTCCAAAAAATGAAAAGCAAAGAAACAAAAGGAGAGAAAAGAAATGAGTGGACAAGAATTTGGACAAGCGGATTAATTTCCCGGACTCACAAAAATGCGCTTGTTCCGAGAAAATAGAAAAAGGCATGATTGAAAGATGTAAATTCAAACTCATTTGAATTTAATTCAAATGGGTTTGAACTAGGACTTGATAAAAGGAAGGTTCAAAATGTTCGGATTTTTTATGGAGCTCCAGAAAATGATGAAAGAAATTATGGGCAAGGTTGGAGACCAAGAATTGAGATAACAACGGCATGGGATATTTTGCAAGTGGGTTATGGTTAATTCCAAATAAACGGAATAATTTTATTATAGCTCCCTAAATATCGAGAGGATATGTTTTAAAGAGAATCACCATGTGAATTCCCTCGATTTAAATGGATCAAAGAACCATGCCATTTATTTAGTTGAGTTGCAAAAGATTTATGAGATGATGGCATGATGACATGATGCAATGCAAAAATAAAAAGGGCAGGCACAAATGAAACACACGGCGAGACCTGGACTATATGGAAGTCTTCTGGATCGTTGGTCTCGGGGCGTTACAATCGATGAAGACGACCACAAACTTATCAAGGAAATCCATGAATACTTTATTCATCATGTGCATGAAGAAGGTGGGGGCGTTGGTGAGGCCGAAGGACATGACAGTATATTCATAGGGACCGTAGCGAGTGGTGAACGCGGTCTTGGGAATATCCTCCTTTTTAATTTTGAGCTAGTAATATCCAGTCCGCAAATCAGTCTTTGAGAATACCTTGGCTCCACTGAGCTGATCAAACAAATCATCTATTCTTGGCAGAGGATATTTGTTTTTGTTCGTAACATCATTCAACTATCGGTAGTCCACATACATACGAAGGCTGCCATCTTTCTTGTCCATAAAAATAGCAGGTGATCCCCATGGCAAGGAACTGGGGCGGATATACCCTTTTTGGAGCATTTCATCAAGCTATTTCTTTAGCTCCACTAATTCGGACGACGACATTCGACAATATTTCTTGTGTATTGGTGTGGTTCCGGGCACAAGTTCTATTGCAAACTCAAGCTCTCGATCAGGTGGCATGCTTGGCAGTTCTTCTGGGAATACATCAGGAAACTCACTGACCACCGGAATTAATTTTATTTCTGCTATTGCTGTAAAAAACATTTCCTTGGAGGGTATGCTTGTACAAGCAATAAACTTTGTAGTTTGTCCATCTTGGCCCGTCAAGATGACTTCTCGGGTCGCACAATTTATGCATACTTGGTACCGAGTCAGCCAATTCATACCCAAGATAACATCCAATTTATCAGACTCAATAAGTATCAAACATGTTGGGAAACGGATTCTGTTGATACTGACTTCCAGATTGCGGCAGACTAGATTGCTTCGAATGAGAGATCCCGGGGTTTGTACCAGCATATTCTTGCCCAAAAGCGAACAAGGAAATTTGTTTTGGGCAACAAAACTCCGAGAAATAAAAGAGTGGGAAGCCCCAGAGTCAAATAAAATTACTACAGGTATGTTATTAACAGGGAACATACCAATGACGACTTCGGGATTTTCTTGGGCTTCGTCGGCTAAAATGTGATGAACGTATCACGTGACGTCGTGCTGACTTGGACCGGCTTCCAAATAATGGATTTGAGGCTTGAACATAGCATTAGTCTAGTTGTTCTTGGGACACTGTTTGGCATAATGTCTGGTTTGTCCGCAACTGTAACATGAATTGTTGCGCAGGCGATTCTCTAGAACTGGGTTGATCACGTCATTCTTGACTTGGGTGGTGTACTTGTTAACATTTTGTTGCCAATTAGGCTGGAATGCCACCAGAGTTGGCTGCCAGGTACAACCTTCTGCACTTGTTGCATTTCCTTCTTGGGCTCAAACTTGCGCTTGTGATCGTTATGGGCAGACTTATTATCTGATACAAGCTTGTGTTCCCTTTCAGCAATGAAAGCCTTGTTCACAATGGTTTGGAAGTCTGGGAAATCGAACACACTGAGAGCACAGCGAAGTTGCGGGTTTAATCCACCAAGAAATCGATCTATCTTCCTTTCTTCAGTGCCCACATCATATTGAGAGTAATGTGACAGGTGATTGAATTTCTGCAAATATTCTCCCACTGACTGACTTCCTTGGAGGAGCACGAGAAATTCACGCTGCTTAGTCTTCATAATTCCCGCAGGGATGTGATATTTTCGGAATTGCTCCTTGAATCTTCACCAGGTAATTGCTTCATTCTCAGTCCCTATGGCTTTTCATTTTCCCACCATATAGCAGCAACGCCTTCCAGATAATGTGTTACGAATGGAACTTTATCCTCTTCATCAGTTCAAGCAACCTCAAGTTTCTTTTCCATAGTTCTCAACCAATAATCTGCATCCAAGGGATCAATGGCCTGACTGAAACTGGGAGGCTTATTCCTTTGAAAATCAGATAACTTGGAGTGAGGGACGGGCTGATTTCCATTTTGTCCAACCATTGCTTGAATACTTCTGAATATTTCCATCAGATCATTGTTTTGTCGTTCCTCGAACATACGCATAATTTTCTCGGTGGAGGGCGGATTTGGCGGTGGAGGCGGTGGTGGAACGTACGGCTCGGGGGATTGTCCTGCCTGTCGTGCGGAACGCCGAACAGGAGAGCCCTCGCGAACGTTGCTACTGCAGCCTCCCCGCGTCATCCTAATATGATTTTTCCCAAGTCATCGCAACCGAGATGAGAAGCATTCAACATAAACTGGGGAGAAGCCAGCAACAAAATCCAAGAGAAACTGAAAAGGCGAAGAAAATACGGCGAATAAAATAAAGTCCAACATAATTATACGTAGACTCATACATGAAAGATAACAACATGCTAGGTCCAACTACCCTCATACATGAAAAGAAACATCATGACTCGTACGACTCCATCCATACTCCATCCTGATGACTAAGAATACTCGAAAGCTCTACTGCTCTGCTGGTGTTGCGGAGTCCTCTCCTGAAGCGGACTCGGATCCAAAACTGATGGGGTTAACGGATATCTCCGGGTTAAAAGTGACACGACGATGCTGCCTCGAGGGCTCTCCCTCTGGGGTAGGTGGAGGGTGGATCGTCGGGGCTACAGGAGTGGCTAGGAGTGAAACCCACTCAGCAGGAGCACTAAGTGGACTCATAGTCGCGGTGCCCGAGCTACTCGGAGGAGTAACCGGAGAACAGGGGATCTAGATCTGGCAGGAACGTAGGGAGTAAATCCTACAGATGGGGAAGTAGTGGTTGAGCGAGCAGAGACAAAAGTAGAAGCTAAAGCAGTACGGGCATGACTCAGCTCACAAGCCAGCTAGTAGATCAGAAGATGGCTGTCACACCCTGCATTTTGTAACATGTCATTTGCATTAATAAAGCATGAAAATTTGGACCAACAAAAACTTTTGCATTATTTGGCTTTTATTTGGAGTTGGTTTTCTCTCTGTGATTTTTAAGTGCTCCTTAAAGTCAACAGAACTCCGCCTTATATACTTCATCTCCTTGCCCCAAACTTCTACCCAATGATCATGCCATGTGTATAGTGCAATATAGTATTTTCTTACAAAAATAATTTGGCCAATTAGTATTTTCAAAAATTAGTTTTCCAAAACCCCCTGAATTAAGGTTTGCACTACAAGTACTTGATTTGGGGTATGAAAAGTATTCCAAAGAGTATATCTGAAACCTAATAGATATAGGACTCCCATAAACCACAAAAATATAATTTTAAAAGTTGTTTTCCTATTTTATTTAGCAGCTTTTTCTTAAGGCCAGAAATGGTCTTTAAGAGGGAAAAATTATTTTATTGTTTTAAAAATATTTGACAAAAATCAGGGAAACTCAGTGGGCATATATTTCCCATATATAAGAGTTTCAACACATGGTCATGTTCAAAATATTGGACAAAACCTCCCAAAACCATTTCTGCCCATTTCAAGGATTTGAAATATTTGTACAAGAAATATTTTCACAAAAATCCAAGGAAATCCAGCAAGTCACAAATGCCTATTGTGATCACCTTGCAAAGCCTCATGTCAATCAAGGTCACTTTGGTTCACCAAAATGCCCCAAAACCCTCTCTAACCAGAATCAAATTTGAACTACTTTGTACTGCCAACTTCGTCTCCTTGATCCCAACTTTTGTGAGCATGATCACATGACCAAATGAGGCCACCACACCAAGTGGTGCATCAAGGAGAAGTGATTTACTCAACTAGATCTGCACAAGTCCATTCCTGCCAATTTGTAGGGTTTACAAAAGTTGCATTGGCAACTGGGCCCAAATGAGCTCAAAATGGGTGGAAGGCCCTAATTACATGTGCCATTTCACCCTGTGGAGTCACATGACAAAGAGAAATCATCTACTTGACCAAACCAGCATCAAACACCTTCTGCTACTTTACCAAAATCCCATTTTTGGCCTCTCCCACTAATCTCCATGAGCCCTGCTTTTTACCACCACCCCTCCTAGTTCCCCTCTATCACCTGGATGCTTTCCTACCCAAGGAAGCAATGATGAAGGGAGGGGGAACCCCATTTTTCTACTCTAGACAACAGATTCCCCCTCTCGATCAGCCTCCTTCTCTCCCCTCAGCTTTCCAGAGCATCCAGGGCTCTCTCCAGCTTTTGCCCATGCCCCCTCCAGCTGCCTGACACAAGTGGACGCGCACGGACGCGGGAAAACCATGGATGCCGGCCAAAGTCGCGCTCTGGAGCGCCAGGCAGGGCACCCGACCGTTGACGCCACATCCCCCGACCACCTTGAGCCTCCCCCGCGCGCCAGTCGATGCCCCTCGACGTCCGCTCCATGCCAGCAGGCTGCCCACTTGCTCCCGCACCCTCCTCTCTCTCGTGCAGCTCGCGCCAGAGCGCCGCCCCGCTCGGCCAATGCTCGCGCCGCTCCTGTGGCCCGGCCGTAGCTCGTCCCACTCCTCCTCTCTTTCCCTAGCACCCTAAACCACTACCACTAACGCCCCCGAGACCGCATTCCCTCTCCAACGGCCACCCGAGCCGATCCTGCGGGCACCCGTAGGCCACGCCTACGGTGGACCTCGGCCAGCCTATATAAGGTGACGCCGAGCCCCTCTCTCACTCCCTGTCGCTCCCCCACACTCCTAATCAACCTCCTGCACCCCCCATTCATCTCCAAAGCTGCCCGAGCTCGAGGTCGAGCTCGAGCTCCACTGCCTCGGCTCATCGGCGTTGGCGCGGTACTGGCCTCCTCCGCCCCTATTTTCTCTCGATCTGGAACCGCGTGGCATCGCTGACCCTTTCCCCTCTCTTCCCCACTCTTTATGCAGCCGAGAACGGCCGGAACAATCGATGCCCGAAGCACCTCCGTCGTGTGACCTCGTCGCCGGCGAACCAGGCTGCTCAGGCGACCATCTCCACCACCACCCGAACGGCGACATCCCCCGAGTCCAACGGTACCACCCACGCATCCCCCCATGCCCTATATCGCCACCGGCGAGCTCGCCGTCGCCTCTGGACGGAGGTAGACGACAACGGCCGTGGGCCCTGTCCGTCAGCCTCACGCCCTGACGGGTGGGACCCACCCGTCAGGTTTAAAAACGCAAGCGCGCGCACTATTTCGCCCGTCGGCTGAAGGCGTACTCCGCCTTTACGCCTTCGACGTGGCGGCCTCGAGCGGGCCGATTTCCTCCCTGGGCCTGCTGCACAGTGGCCTTTCTGGCCCAGTGGCACAGTGCCATTTTTCCTTTTTCTTTTCTGCCAAACTTACAAAAATTCCTCTGGACAAATTATTAATCCAAATGAAATAATTCCAGTTCCTAAATTCTTGTAAAAATCCCACCTATTTAATGGTGCAACTTTCATTCACATCCAACAACCTTTTCTTCACTGTAAATATTTAAATGTGATTTTAAGCATTTAAATATACCTTTATAAATCCATTCCTCCTGTTATGGCACTCCAAATCCAAAACTAAAAATTTTTCCCTTCTTAATTTTCACCCTAGTATTTTACAAAAATAAGTTGACATTTTTCTAAGCACTTTGACCTTTCTATTTTTATTATTGTCTTATTTTTTTCGTTATTTTCTTGCGATGTTTAGATCCCGTATTTGACGAAGTAGCTGAAGAAGAAGGAGGAGAAGGATTTGAAGACCTCAAAGAACAAGCCAATCAATGCAAGCAGCCCTTTGACCATGACACCCCTCTTGTTCATCGGTACCCTTTTTCCGATTGCATGATGATGAAATATGACGGTGGTAAACTTGTTGTGAACCACCCCATGCTGCATACCCCTACTCATGACCTTACCTTGTTCATGATTGCATTGTCAAGAAATTAGTTGATGCATAATGATGCATGTGTACCATGAACTCTTCGTGGTTATAATCTTTCGAAAACCCCATCGGGTGCCCCTAATGCCCTTGGGAGATGTTGAAGTAAGGTCACCACTTGAGTAAGAAGTGGTGTACCGAAGAGAGCTTTGGTGTGTGTGTGTAAAATGATGGATTAGATTTATGTGTGATTACCGTCCCAACCCAACATGTGCAACCACCCTACCCCTTTATGGGACGGGGCATTATTGGTTACTTAGGTTGATACTAGCATGGTGCCCACATTACTAGTGATGGGAGTGACTTGAGGTCACTCTTGGGACGGGGTCGTGCTTGGATAGGCGGCCATGACTATTTTCACAGGGCACCGGACACACCATTGGTCCCTTCGTGTATGCGTAATAATGTGGAAAGGGCAGAGTCCCACGATCTTTTTCTTATACACGAAGGCCGTGTATCAACGAATGGACTCTATGTTAGTGTCGTCTAGGGAAAGGTAATGATCGGGTGCTTCCCCGAGTACTTGAGGTACTGTGGGATCGTGGATGACATGAAAGCTTCCCGGATCTTTTGGGTAAATTGCGCAACCTCTGCAGAGTGTCAAACTATTCGAATAGCCGTGTCCACGGTCATGGACAGTTGGGAGGTGCTACTTAAACTATGTCCAGGAATTTTACAACCTCGGTGCATGTGTGTTTGGAAGAGAACTATTTGTGTCAAGGTGGTGACTTGACATGTTGAAAGACATGGCATTGATTCAAATTCTATTTATGTTGATATCTGTAACCTGTCCTCAAGGTTCCCCATGTTCATTGATGCATATCTCACAAGTTGATAGGACATCTCATCTAGCTTGAAGCTAGGTTGCTTACTTGTTGTACAGTTGCATAGTTACTTTGTACGAAATCATGGGTTGCTTGCGAGTACATTCAAAGTACTCATTGGCTTGCCACTGGTTATTTAATTGACCAGGCATGGAAGAGCAGGAGTTCGAGGATGAGTTCTTTGGTGAAGAACACGCGAACTAGGACGCTTCCCAGTCAGAATGCCTGTAGGGTTAAGGCAGATGGCATGGGTTCTACTAATCAACGAAGATTTCCATTGCTTAAGTTTATTTGGTATTTAGCCCTTGTGGCTCTATCTATGTAAGACTTTACCATAATGGTCATAATTTGTGTAAGACGGTATGTATGGATGTAAGACTCTTGTTATTCAGCTTCTGTGTGTTCAGTGAGCATTGATCTCTTGGATCATTGTACACGTGCATTTGGTGATCACGACTTATGAGTCGTGGTCCCCACAATAGCTAGCAGTGATGTAGCAAGAAAGGTGGCTAGCTACACTATCAAACTCCGGATCAATGATAGGGAAACGGACACGACCATTATCATGGAGAGAAGGGTAGTAATGGAAACCTGGGTGGTTCTCCATCCGGACCTCGTTGTAGCGAAGCTCAACAAGTACCTCGAATGCAGCAAACTGGACAGCCTGAGAAGTGGTAGAAGTGTAGCTGGTACGAGTATAAGAGCTGGAATCGGAACTGGTGCGCAGAGTAACCACGGCGTGATACTCATACACTGAGTCAGCTAGGCGTTCCCGGTACACATGATAGACTGGATCGTCTCCGTGAGGGTACAGCCGACACCACACATTACGAAGAAGAAGAGGCGACGTGTACGACATCAGCTGCAACTGGCACGGATACAGCACCGGAGCCATCTACACTCACAACCATTAGCAGGTTAGCATAGAAACATAAAATCAGTGCATGCAATGCAACAACCAGCTACAATTATTACCGGCACTCAGCTACAACTCGTATCTAGCGTCTAGTTAACTTGGCTTAGTCTAGCGTGGCCTATAGTCAGCATGGCTCTAATACCAAGCATTGTGGCACCCCCGCTCAGAGCGCCGGTTTACCTTGCAATGCCAGCCCATAGAACTTGTCTTCTGGCAACACACAACAACATGGTACAGAAAAACAACCGCTTTATTCATGCTAGCGGAGCATAGTTTATATTACAACAGTTAGCGAGGCCAAGCGGCACACACGGTGCGGCTGAACAATATGTACATTATTTAGTGAACATAAAGGGGACTCGATCATGACAAGTACTCGGCAACGGAACAACATCGTAGCGGGACTCCATAGCACAGGGACACCGATGTGGACATGGTCTAGACTCGGAGAGCACTCCTTTCCAACGAGACATTCCTGAAATCTGGCATGACACGCCAGGTCAGTACATTGAATGTACTTGCAAGCTCACAATAAGCATAAACATAATGACAGACAATATCATGATATTTAACCATTTAAGCAACAATGCAACCATATATCCAACATGCTGTGACTATGTTCAACTGGTACTCATTCCCCAGACTTGCTTACCAGACGTGATCAATACCAGACCACAAACATGCTAATTCCAAAAACACACTCGTGATCCTTACGGCGATCATAACCCGACTAACTCGTGGCCCGTGATCCTGACGGCGATCACAACCCGACCAACTCATGGCCCATGATCCTTACGGCGATCACAACCCGACCAACTCGTGGCCCGGGATCCTTATGGCGATCACAACCCGACTAACTCGTGGCCCGACTTAACACGATGGCCTCCCTGCCATCCTTAGTAAAACTTAGTGTGCATATTTTATTAAGTGTTGACCAATGGTGTACCCTACTTTCGAGCGTGTCCGTAACCGTGGATTCGGCTATCGATAGATTAAAAACACTCTGCAGAGGTTAGTACATTGTACCCACACTACGGAACCCATGGCCTCGCACTCCCATTCGGGTGGACCAACAGCGTTCCGACGAAACCATTTCATTGTCATGAAACTCTCCCGGCCCTTCCGACTCAGACCCCAACGGGCTAGTCCTGGGTGGCCCCGTGTCTACCTCCAAACACCTCGACCACCGTCGTGGCCACGAGTCACTCTGGGATCCGGTACCAAAACTTAACTTAACAACGGGCTCACAAGGTTATGCTTGCCTACCGGGCCAGGGTACAGCACGCCGATAACCTTCCCTAAATGGAGGCACTGACCAGAGGCACGACAATCAAACGCATTAATCAGGTTCAACTTAATGTGAGAATAACCGGTGTCATAATGCCATACTATGCATCACTTAACATATGCATCACATAACCATGCAAATAACTGCATCAACACGCTCCTACGGAGCCATCATCAACTCATGCTACTATTCTGGTTAAAATCACGCCTTACTTATACCAGAATCATTTCTTTCAATCTCATCATTTTTCATCATGCAAAATAATAATCAAACTAATTATCAAACTCTACGACCATATCATTGATTCATTACTTGCAACTAAGTTCTCCTTGTCTTACCAACAAAATTCACTTCAAACATTCTGAAGTTCAAGTATTTTAACATAACAAGCATCTAACAGAATATATTTCTTATATAACTAATTTAAATGCATCAATATTCACAAGTTCAAGTAGGAAAAACATAAATATTGAAGTGACACCATGAAAATGTTACTGTGGCCTGCCTTAGTACTGATGAGGTTCACAAAGCTCCTGGTGATTCTCAAGACAAGCTGGCTCTGCTGAAAATATTCAAAACCACAAAAAGTAAATATCAAGAAACTTTCTGAAAATTGCCAGAAAATCTAGACTGCAAGAAAAAATCCCATCTTTTGGGTGCTGTTCGATTTTTGGACACAGAACACGATGCAAAAAGAATCAATGCATTTGGACTTATAGATAAAAAGTTATGGCCATTTGAAGTTTCCTGGAATTTAAATGATTTTGAAATAATAAAACGGGGGGTGACGTCGAAAGCATAAACTCCCGGATCGCCACCACTCATACCGCTTTGCACACGTAATGAGTGGCTGACTAGCAGGCCCCGCTAGTCAGGCCGGAGGGAGGAGAGAGGGAAACAGAGGGGGCGGCGCTTCACCGGAGCTCACGCCGGCGGTGAGGCTTCTTGGAGGCAAACGAGAGGGAGGGATCGAGAGAGAAGATGATTGCGCACCTGCCCGTACCCATAGCGTAGCTAACAGTGGCCGGACGGTGTCGGATTTGACCTCTCTAGTGGCGGCAGAGGGCGGAGGTTGCCAGAGTTGAAGAAGCCGACGGCTTGGGGCGGCTCCAGGGGCTCCAGCTAGGTGGGTTGGCTTCACGGAGGAGAGGCGGACGCCCTGGCGGGGTCGCCTTGGCTTGGGAGGGGCCGGAGCTGCGGGAACGATCCGGAGGGGATCGCCGGCAAGCTCAACTCTGGGACAGCAGCTGGCGGCCTGCCCGGCCGGGCTGCGGCTTCTACTGGCTCTAGGAGGGTGTGGGAGTGGAAAAGGTGCTCCAGGAGGCTGCGGAGGGGCTGCTTTTATAGGCGGGGCGGCAAGGAGGGCTCGGGCTCCGCCGGAGGACACCTTTCCCCGGCGCTCGGCGACGAACGGTGCCATAGAGCGATGGAGAAGGGACGGAGGTCACGCAGGAACTGTGCGCGGGCACGGACGAACACAGTGCGCGTGCACTATGCCGTTGGCCGGACCGTGCCCGTGGTCGCTGCGGCGAGCTCCGGCGTTGGCGAGCGGTAGGGGGGAGTTATGGAGGCGGAGACGAGGATGGTGGCGAGGGGTGGCATGCTCTGGCCGGCTGGGCAGCGAGCACACGCTCAACAGTGGCGCTGGCGACGCACAGAGCGCGCGTATTGCATGCCAGCACGCTCGGACGAATGCGGTCACCGCATGGACCATGACATCAGGCCATCCTATGCACTAACAAAGATGTCTGGCGTGTAGTCCTTAGTAAACTGAGGTGTTACCATGGTTTGGTTAGTTTCCAGGTGCAGTCGAAGTAAAATGGTGCTGCTGATAAGTTACTGGACAGTAACTTTCGAGAGTTACTGTGGTCAAACTACTGGGATTCAAGGGCTGAGCTTTTGGGTTTTACTATCTCTTACTATGGTAAATAAGCACAGGGAAAACCCGCTACACTGGAGCTAGTAAAAAGGTAGTTGCTGTAGAAACTACCATTTCTGCGCAGAAGTGACTTTATTTTCTGTAGCCAAAATATTCCAAAAAGTGGTGAAATATTTTTGCTCAGAAAGGTGCCCTAGGGTCCAAAGAATAATTGGGATTTTTCTCAGGATTTTTGGGGCAAGAAAAATTAGGGTTGCTTTGGAGCTCAAAGGTTTAGCTAGGGTTTTGGAGGCCAAAATGAATATTTTTCATTTTTCATTTAAGAAAATATTCCAAGCAATATTGTTGGGTTGGCCTGGGGTGAAATGATGGTTGTGAGGAGGAGAGGGAACACTTCGATGAAAATCAAGGGGTACCTGTCGGTGTCAAAACCGGCGGATCTCGGGTAGGGGGTCCCGAACTGTGCGTCTAGGCGGATGGTAACAGGAGACAAGGGTCACAATGTTTTACCCAGGTTCAGGCCCTCTCGATGGAGGTAAAACCCTATGTCCTGCTTGATTAATATTGATGATATTGGTAGTACAAGAGTAGATCTACCACGAGATCAAGGAGGCTAAACCCTAGAAGCTAGCCTATGGTATGATTGTTGTAATGTATGTTGTCCTACGGACTAAAGCCCCCCGGTTTATATAGACACCGGAGGAGGCTAGGGTTACACAGAGTCGGTTACAATGGTAGGAGATCTACATATCCGTATTGCCAAGCTTGACTTCCACGCCAAGGAAAGTACCATCCGGACACGAGCTGGAGTCTTCAATCTTGTATCTTCGTAGTCTTGGAGTCCGGCGGATAATGATAGTCCGGCTGTCCGGACACCCCCTAGTCCAGGACTCCCTCAGTAGCCCCCGAACCAGGCTTCAATGACGATAAGTCCAGCGCGTTTATAGTCTTCGGCGTTGCAAGGCGGGTTCTCCCTTCAAATTCCATGTACCTGCCGAATAGTGTCCGGCTTTATCTTGAATATTGTGTTCCTCGGCTTCTACGCCAAATAATGGCCCTCTTCCATGCATCGCACGAATGCGAAAAGCTAGGGTGTCTTTTGCATTTCACCCCCTAATTGTGCGAGCCGTCCGCCTATAAAAGAGGCAAGAATCCAGATCCAAACCACACCATCTTCCTCCCGCGACTACTCCATCGAAGCGCCTTTGACCTAGAAATCCATTCCATCATGGATCGTCGACGCGGCTCTTCTCCACGCGCTCCCAGCCCACCGCCAGGGAATTGGAGGAGGTGCTCTATTTCGCACAACGAGCTAGTGAAGCTCCAAACGGAGGGATTTCTCCCTCCGGCCTTCATGGTTCCAGTCCGGGCCGGACTGGTTACTTATGAAGGTGGGAGGCAGGCGGAGGACACTCCAAGCCCCAATAAGGTGGAGCGAGTATGCTTTGTCCCCTATCTGATAAGGGGGCTCGGATTTCCAATACATCCGTTCCTCCGCGGGCTCCTGAAGTTTTACGGACTCCAGCTCCACCACCTCACGCCCGCCTCTGTCCTGCATATCGCGGGCTACATAGCTCTTTGTGAGCTATTCCTGGGCATCGAGCCCCATTTTGCATTGTGGAAGAGGCTGTTTTGCCTCATACCCCGCTCTCACGAGGGGTCCATATATCAAGTGGGCGGTGCCGAAATATGGCGCATCGCCGGGACCGGATACCTATCTGGTACTCCCAAGAAGGCACCCGAAGACTGGCCCTCGGAGTGGTTTTATATAGGAGATGCTCCGCTGCCAGACCCAGTCCGGATCGGCCTCCCGGAGTTTAGTGCTGCTCCTTTGAAGAAACGCCTCAGCTGGCGCCCGCGGAGCCCCCGATTGGAGGAAGACAAGAGCGTCCATTACTTGATGGGCCGGATAAGATTAATGGCTCATTCCGGCTTGACCATGATCGGAGTCATGGCGACATGCATCAAGCGAGGGGTACAACCACTACAATACAGAGGCCACCCCATGTGGGATTTCAACGGGGAAGACGATGCCACCCGGCACAGCCGCAAAGGGCCGGATTCGACCGAGGATCTGGTAAAGATCCTGTCCGGCCTGTACAAGGGGGAGAAGGAGGACTTCCTTCGAACGAACCCTTTGAATGGGTTTTCCATGATCAACCCTAGAGGATGGGTAAGTGAACACCTTGAAGGGCTCTACCCATGCTTTCGAAGTTTAAGCTTCTCACATTATGTCTTCGGCACAGGATCTACGCCGGACTGTGGAGGACATGGTGAGTCCTGCTCCGCAACCCGAGGATCCAGAAGGATCCCTGGATCCGGCCTTCGAAGAGGACCCGGACATCGAGGTGGAGCTGATCGACGGGGTGTATCACCAGCTCAGCATAGACAATGCTTTGGTCGCCATTACGGCAAACTACCCCGGACTAAGTCCGGCTTCCCAGGTGACCGCAACCGAAGTCCGGACACCGTTATCTCTTCCCTGCCCATTTCTGACCTTCGCGAACGATGGTATTTTGCAGGAAGCGCCTTTACGGCAAGAAGACGAGCCCGCGGTGGCTGACCAACAGAGGCCAGTCCGAACCAGCAGGCAGAAAAGGAGCGCAGTGCGGACGGAAACGTCGCCGCAAAGGTATAGCTCGTATTTGAATTTTCAGAGCAACGTTCCGAGGAAACGCCTGAGTGCTCATGATCTTTGTAGGAGAAAAAGCGCTCGCCGGACTGCGAGCGCAGGAATCGCCGATCCGACCAACACCGGCCAGGCTCCAGCGCCTGGCCTGGAGGGGGAGGAAAGCGCAAGACGTGAGCCGGATCCTTCTCCAACGGAGGATACCGACAGACTGTCCGCCACCAATTCTGAGGTGGAGAGCGCCATGAACCATAGGCGCCGCCGGACAGTATTTCGTGAAGCGTGCTTTTCCCCTGAGGCATTGGATGCCTTTAACACAGGGGACGCGCATCTCCGTGCCGCTCAAAATGGTTTTACCAGAGCCACGGAGCAGTATGTGAAAGACACACGATTAAGGGAATTTCAATGGTTGTATATACCAGTAGCCCCCGAGACTTAAAGTAGTTATGCTAACTGATTTAAGGATCATTTGGAAACGCAGGCTCTTACCGAGAAGAACTCCCAGCTGTCTCGGGAGCTGCAAGATTGCAAGGCCCAACTGGAGGCCGCACTTGCTGCCGCAGGAGGAGATGCAAAGACCCCTCCTGGTAACACATTTTTATTAATAAACATAAGCGCTGTGCAGCGTGCGCGCAAGTCTAATAATGACATTGTAGGTACCGCCGGACAAGATCCGGACAGGCAAGTATTGCTGCGCCAGCTAAAGGCCGGCAAGAGTGTGCTGAATAGGGTTCAGCAGGAAAGGAACAAGCTCCATGATGCCAACGCCAAGCTCGGAGAAGAGCTGAAAGGCGTTCAGGCCGAGCTGTCCGGCTCCGTTAAGGAGAATCAGCGTCTTCGTCGCGGCATTTATAGTAAGTGCTTGAGCGGACTCTTTTGAAAAGAAGAGTTCGGTGAGGAAGCATTTTGACATGATATGTCTTGTAGGTATACTCACGGGTCGTCCTGCAGAGGAGATGCCCATATCAACGGGTGATCAACTTCCCGAACTGTTGCAGCTACTCGAACGAGTTCGGCAGGCAATGAGCGGCATCATTCAGGCTTTATGGCCAGCCCTCACCCTACCCGAGAGCCTCGGGGAGCTTGCGGAGAAGCTGCAGGGAGTGCGGCAGCGCTTCCATTTGTGGAAGATTTCGGCTTGCCGTCAAGGTGCCATGGAGGCTTGGGCCATGGTGAAGACGCGGTACAAGAAGGCGGATCCCAACCACATGGCCGAAGTTGGACCGGTGGGGCCCGATGGGAAGGAGATCCCTGTGAGTTTAGTGTACAGCCAAGTAGAGTTGGCTGCTAAATTTTCCCAACGGGACTGTAAACTAGACAACCTGTTAGACGGGATTGAGGAGGAATACAATCAGTAAATTTGACAATGTATGTTATCCTTTAAAGTGACATGTGAAATGCCTTCTAGCCGTATTGTAGATCGTTTGTCTTTGCCGACCTTTTCGCTTCAACCTCGGGACCCTAGAGTCCGGAGTGTGTCCGAATACCTCTTTGGTTGAGACACAACCGTGGTATGCATGGAGACCAGGCGTAGGGGTCATTAGTGCTTTATCAGACAAGTGCCCAACTAGTTATGTTATATTACATGGTTAGTAAGAAACATCTTCTAGGGAGAATAGTTCCGTTAAGGGTTCCTTTCGCTGGAAGGCATGCCCTAAAGTGCATGTCCGGACTGCAAATAAAGCAGTAAAACATCTGGGGGCAGATAGATAAAATAAGTAAAAATTCATCTTTTAAATCACCGACCGAATATTCCCTTAAGAACGCTAGCTTTTGGCTTCACCCAGTCTGAGGTACACATCCGGCTGACCCGGCAGTAACAATCGCAGAGGTGCTCCCTTTACCTCCTAGCCGAACAATCAGGAACGTAGGGGTAAGCACAGGAGCCAGGCAACCCAGCTTGGCCAAAACTTAAGTCATATCGATGCATATAATGGCGAGTAAAAGGTACATGTGGAAGCTTGACACATGTGTTGGGTATGAAACCCGTATAATTGAGCTTCTATAAAAGAAGCCCCCAGGAATAATGAGTGCGGATGGCACATCATGCGTATGCAAAGAGTGCGGAAATAAGCCCGTAAGGGCTTTCAAATAAAAAGGATAAAAAGAGAAACAAAAGACAGCCGAAGTGTAAAAATTTGGACGGGGGAAGGGGACTAACTCTTAGTCCGGCACTAGACATAGAATCGTCGGAGGCGGGCTGCGTTCCATGGGTTCGGCTCGAGTCGGTTATCCGACGCATTTCGCAGACGGTATGCTCCGCTGGTCAGTACTTGATCAATAATGAAGGGGCCCTCCCATTTGGGCTTGAGCTTGTCCTTTTTCTTGTCCGGCAGGCGTAGAACTAGTTCACCAACGTTGTAAGTCTTGGCCCGTACTTCTCTGCTTTGATATCTTCGGGCCTGCTGCTGATAGAATGCGGAACGAGCCTTCGCGACGTCACGTTCTTCCTCCAATGTGTCCAAGCTGTCCTGCCGATCGAGCTCGGCTTCTCTTTCCTCATACATGCGCACTCGAGGTGAGTCATGAATAATGTCACAGGGCAAAACTGCCTCTGCGCCGTATACCATAAAGAATGGTGTGAATCCGGTAGTACGGTTAGGCGTTGTCCGCAGCCCCCAGAGTACGGAGTCGAGCTCCTCGACCCATTGTGTGTCAGATTTAGTAAGTGACCTCACTAATCTGGGTTTAATGCCGCTCATTATTAGACCATTTGCTCTTTCCACTTGACCGTTGGTTTGAGGGTGATAAACTGAAGCATAGTCGAGCTTGATGCCCATATTTTTGCACCATGACTTAACCTCATCGGCTGTGAAGTTTGTGTCGTTGTCGGTGATGATGCTGTGGGGGACTCCGTAGCGGTGTACCACCCCTGATATAAAGTCTATCACTGGTCCGAACTCTACCGTTTTGACCGGTTTGGCCTCTATCCATTTGGTGAATTTATCCACCATGACCAATAGGTACCTTTGCTTGTGGGTTCCCCCTTTAAGGGGTCCAACCATGTCAAGCCCCCAGACCGCGAACGGTCAGGTAATGGGTATGGTTTTGAGGGCGGTGGGTGGCATGTGGCTCTGATTAGCAAAGAGCTGACAACCAACGCATCGCTGGACCAAGTCCTGCGCGTCTGCCCGAGCCGTCGGCCAATAAAATCCTGTACGGAATGCCTTTCCTACAAGGGCCCGGGCTGCTGCGTGGTGTCCGCCTAGTCTGGCATGAATTTCAGCCAGGAGGTTTCGCCCTTCCTCTTCGGAGATACACCTCTGAAGGACTCCGGTTGTACTTTTCTTATAAAGTTCTCCCTCATGGACCTTGTAGGCTTTCGATCGCCGGACTATGCAGCGGGCCTCGTTTTGGTCTTCGGGGAGTTCCTGCCTAAGTAAGTAGGCTAGGAAAGGTTCTGTCCACGCGGCGATTACTGCCATAATGACGTGGGCTGAAGGTGTTATGTCGTCTGCCGAATCACCGGTTGGTGCGGTTTTCTCCGGTTTGTTACTACCAGGCTCCTCTTCCCATAGTACGGATGGCTTGAAGAGCCGTTCCAGGAAGATATTTGGAGGGACAGCATCACGTTTTGCACCGATGCGTGCCAGTACATCGGCCGCTTGGTTATTATCTCGGGCTATGTGATGGAATTCAAGTCCTTCAAACCGGGCTGACATTTTTAGGACAGCGTTTCGATATGCTGCCATTTTCGGATCCTTGGCGTCAAAGTCTCCATTTATTTGTGATATTGCAAGGTTTGAATCCCCGCGCACCTCTAGGCGTTGAATGCCCATGGAGACTGCCATCCGGAGACCATGTAACAGGGCCTCGTATTCGGCTGCGTTGTTGGAGTTCGTGTACATTATTTGAAGTACATACTGGACTGTGTCTCCGGTTGGGGACGTCAGTACGACGCCAGCCCCCAGTCCGGCCAACATTTTGGAGCCGTCGAAATGCATAGTCCAATTGGAGTATGCGCCGTACTCTTTAGGGAGTTCGGCTTCAGTCCATTCGGCGATGAAGTCAGCCAAAACTTGTGACTTTATAGCTCGTCGAGGTTTGTAAGTTATGTCGAATGGTAAGAGCTCAATGGCCCATTTTGCAATCCTGCCCGTTGCGTCGCGGTTATTTATAATGTCATTGAGTGGTACTTCAGAGGCCACTGTTATCGAACACTCTTGAAAGTAGTGCCGGAGCTTCCGAGACGCCATGAACACCGCATATGCTATCTTTTGATACTGCGGGTAACGGGATTTTCAAGGGGTTAACACAGTGGATACATAGTACACTGGTTTTTGAAGAGGGAATTTATGCCCGTCTGTCTCTCGTTCGACGACGAGGACCGCGCTTACAACTTGATGTGTTGCTGCGATGTATAACAACATTGGTTCGCCCAAAGTGGGCGCAGCCAGGACCGGATTTGTTGCCAGTATGGCCTTTATTTCTTCGAGTCCGGCAGTGGCAGCATCCGTCCACTCAAAGTGTTCGGTGCGCCTGAGGAGGCGATAAAGGGGCAGCGCCTTTTCTCCTAGACGGGAGATAAAGCGGCTTAAAGCTGCCACGCATCCTATTAATTTTTGTATTTGTTTGAGGTCCTTTGGAATATCCAACTGTGACAGAGCTCGGATTTTAGCCGGATTTGCTTCAATTCCTCTACCGGATACAATGAAGCCCAGCAGCTTTCCGGCTGGTACGCCGAAAACGCATTTTTCCGGATTCAGCTTGATGTCATATGCTCTGAGGTTTTCGAATGTGAGCCTCAAATCGTCTACTAGAGTTTCGACGTGTTTTGTTTTGACGACTACGTCGTCTACGTATGCCTCGACTGTTTTGCCGATCTGGGTGGCCAGACATGTTTGAATCGTGCGCTGATAAGTTGCGCCGGCGTTTTTAAGTCCGAAGGGCATCGTGTTGAAGCAGAATGGTCCATATGGAGTGATGAATGCCGTTGCGGCTTGGTCTGCTTCCGCCATCTTGATTTGATGATAGCCAGAGTATGCGTCCAGGAAGCACAACGAATCATGCCCTGCTGTGGCATCGATAATTTGATCGATGCGGGGGAGAGGGAAGGGATCCTTTGGGCAAGCCTTATTGAGGTCTTTAAAATCGACACAGAGGCGCCAGGATTTATCCTTCTTTGGTACCATCACCAAATTTGCTAGCCAGTCCGGATGTTTGATGTCTCTAATGAATCCGGCTTCCAATAGTTTGGCTAGCTCTTCTCCCATTGCCTGTCTTTTGGGTTCGGAAAATCGCCGAAGAGCCTGTTTGACTGGCTTAAATCCTTTTAGGATGTTTAGGCTGTGTTCTGCCAACCTGCGTGGGATTCCGGGCATGTCCGAAGGATGCCAAGCGAAGATATCCCAATTTTCCCGAAGGAATTCGCGCAGTGCGGCGTCTACTTCGGGGTTCAATTGTGCCCCAATGGAGGCCGTCTTTGTTGGGTCCGTTGGATGGACCTGGAATTTTGTTATTTCATCTGCTGGTTTGAAGGAGGTGGACTTGGATCTTTTATCGAGTATCACATCGTCCCTGTTCACCATAGAGCGCAGCGCGGTGAGTTCCTCTGCCGCTAAGGCTTCGGATAGTGCCTCGAGGGCTAGTGCGGCTGTCTTGTTTTCGGCGCGGAGTGCTATGTCCGGATCACTAGCGAGAGTGATTATTCCGCTGGGCCCAGGCATTTTGAGCTTCATGTACCCGTAATGAGGTACTGCTTGAAAAATTGTGAATGCCTCTCGTCCTAATATGGCGTGATACCTGCTGCTGAACGGGGCTACCTGGAACGTGATTTCTTCGGATCTATAATTGTCCGGAGAGCCGAACACCACGTCGAGTGTGATTTTTCCGGTGCAGCGCGCTTCCTGGCTAGGGATTATTCCTCTAAAGGTCGTGCTGCTTCGCTCAATACGGCTCCAATCGATTTCCATTTTTCGCAGAGTTTCCTCGTAAATGAGGTTTAGTCCGCTGCCGCCATCCATGAGGACTTTTGTCAGTCGAAAGCCGTCCACTATGGGACTGAGTACCAGTGCAGCTGGTGCTCTGGTTGTTCGGAATTTAGGCTCGTCGCTAGCGTTGAAAGTAATAGCTGTGTCGCTCCATGGATTTGTTGTTGCTACTTGGTAGACTTCGGCGAGTCCGCGGATTGTTCGCTTTCGCATGTTATTTGATGCGAAGGTCTCGAAGACTGTTGATATCGTGCTGGTATTGTTGGAGTGGTTTCCCGGAGCTAGAAGTTCCTCACCACTTTTGGCCACCTGTCGTAATATCCAACATGCCCGAAGGCTATGTGCTGGGACGGCTCCCTCTGTACTATGAAGTTTACAGGGTCCATTGAGCCATCCCTCCAGTATGGTTCCGTTTCCCTTATTGGGTTTCTATTTTTTCGTTTTTGCATCTGGGGCCTGAGTGTAAGGTGCCCTTTTACTACGGACTGGGTTTGGGGCCGGATTATCCCAAAATTGATTTTCAGTTTTCCGGAAACTTTCCATCGCACAGTACTTTCGTACTATGGACGCCAGATCGGTGAAGCGCGTAATTCTGCGATGATCAATGGCGTTTAGGATTCCCTTGTCCGTGCAGTTATTGCAGAAGATTGAGATTGCGTTTTCCTCTTGGCAGTCCTTTATCCTGTCCATAACCAGGAGGAATCTGGCCAGTAATGATGTACTATTTCAGAAGGCTCTTGTCGTATTTGAGATAGATCGCATATGTCTGGGCGGGTGGGTGGACTAAAATCCGGATCCCTGCCCATCTTGGGGCTCAAAGGTCGAGGAGTTTCCAAATTCAGAAGCTTGGTTTGCTGCACACGATCCAGCAAGTCCGGAGCGATGCATGATTTTAAGTTCAATGCTCGATCGAAGTCCGTCCCTCCGCGGGAATCCGGCGTGGAGGGTTCGGGAATCCGGACATGAATTGTTTTCAACACAGGCAAAGAGTTGCCGTGTTGCTCTTCCACCACTGTGATGCGGTGGGTGGCCTGGGGAGAGTTAATCTCTCTCAGATCGGTTTTAAGCCCAATCTGGTTGTAGTCCGTAGCGACTCCCAGGGCAGCAATGCGATCCAAGAGCTCGTTAACAGACGAGAGCTCTATTGGGTCCAACTGTTCGGCAGCTTTAGGGCTGATGCGAAGATCGCTTCTGACGACTTGCGAGGTCATTGTCGAAGCGGCGGCCGGACAGGCGGTCATAAGAAAACCACCGAGCCGGATAGTTTGGCCGGCGGCCAAGGCCCCTTCGGCGAAAACACCATCTTTGAAGACGGGTGGAGGCATCCGCCCTATCGGCGACGACGCAGAGGAACTCTCAACGAAAGCACCAATGTCGGTGTCAAAACCGGCGGATCTCGGGTAGGGGGTCCCGAACTATGCGTCTAGGCGGATGGTAACAGGAGACAAGGGACACAATGTTTTACCCAGGTTCGGGCCCTCTCGATGGAGGTAAAACCCTACGTCCTGCTTGATTAATATTGATGATATGGGTAGTACAAGAGTAGATCTACCACGAGATCAAGGAGGCTAAACCCTAGAAGCTAGCCTATGGTATGATTGTTGTAATTTATGTTGTCCTACGGACTAAAGCCCCCCGGTTTATATAGACACTGGAGGAGGCTAGGGTTACACAGAGTCGGTTACAATGGTAGGAGATCTACATATCCATATTGCCAAGCTTGCCTTCCACGCCAAGGAAAGTACCATCCGGACACGAGCCGGAGTCTTCAATCTTGTATCTTCGTAGTCTTGGAGTCCGGCGGATAATGATAGTCCGGCTGTCCGGACACCCCCTAGTCCAGGACTCCATCAGTACCCAAGTGGTTAAGTCCAAATGAAATGATTCAAAACTCCAAATTCAAAACCAACTCGGCTGAAAATCAAGCAAAGAAGAAGAGGGCAAAAACCAGGTTGTCACAAACCTCCCCCACTTAGAATGAATCTCCGCCTCGAGATTCGGTTGCTTGGAAAAACCATTCTGGATAACATGCCCTTAGAAATTCTTCTGATTCCTAGGTTGATTCTGACTCGGTATGATGCATCCATTGGACCTTGTAAAACTTTCGTGATTTTCTGCGAGTGACTCTTTCCATCTGATCCAAAATTTTCACTAGCCTCCCTTCTTAGGTCAAGTCCTTTGCCAGCTCTATCTCTGTGAAATCGGTCTTTTTCTCGGGTTGTGATATGCACCATCGCAGTTGTGACACGTGGAACACGTTGTGTACGTCTGACAGCTCAGGTGGCATCTCCAACTGATATGCCACAGCACCTACTCGTGTCATAACGGGAAACGGACCAATAAAACTGGGTGCCAATTTTCCACGGGTTTGAAACCTTTTTATCCCTTGCATAGGCGTGACTCGAAGGTAGACATGTTCTCCGGGTTCAAAACTGATCTGTCGGTGCTTTGCATCGTAATAACTTTTCTTTCGCGACTTGGCTAATTGCAATCTGTCTCGGATCTCCTTGACTTGCTTTTCGGCTTCCAGCATGAGATCTGTTCTGAAAATGCGGCTATCTCCGGTTTGAGACCAATTTAATGGAGTGCGGCACTTACGGCCATACAAAGCTTCATAGGGTGACATATTTAAACTGGTCTGGAACCCATTGTTATACGAGAACTCGGCGTATGGCAAGAAATCTTCCCATTGTGGTCCTTGGGCCAAAACACAGACTCGGAGCATATCTTCGAGTATCTGATTTAATGTTTCTGTCTGCCCATCCGTCTGAGGATGATGGCGGTACTGTATTTCAACTCTGTTCCGAGGGCCTGATGGAGACGGGACCAAACAGCAGAGGTGAAAAGCGAACCTCGGTCAGAAGTGATGGTTCGGGGAACTCCATGCAGACTGACAATTCTAGAGACATACAGTCGTGCAAGTTCATCTCCTCGGTATGAGGTTTTGATTGGGAGGAAGTGGGCCACCTTGGTTAATGTGTCTACTATGACCCAGATCGCATTATTGCCCCGTCGGGTCTTAGGTAGTCCTGTGATGAAATCCATACAGACATCGTCCCATTTCCATTGTGACATGGGTAGCGGTTGGAGAAGTCCAGCTGGTTTCTGATGTTCTGCCTTTACTTTGTTGCATATGTCGCAACATGCCATGAAATAAGCAATGTCTTTCTTCATTCCATCACACCAGAATATTTGTCGAAGGTCTTCATACATTTTCGTACCTCCAGCGTGGATTGAATACGAGGATTCGTGGGCTGCTGACAAAATTTTCTGCTTCATATCAGCTTGTTAGGCACACGAACCCTTCCCTTGTATCGGAGGGTACCGTACTGATGCTTCGAGAACTCAGAAAACTTGAGACATTTCTGCAGATCGGCATCACCTCACTGGGCTTTGCAGATTTCTTCCTCAAGAGTAGGGGTAACCTTCAGAATATTGGCAAGGCCAGCTTCAACTATGATCAGGTTGAGCTGAGCTATCTCCTCTTTAAGTTCGGAAGGCAAAGATTCCAACATGACGTTTACACTGACGGGTTTTCGACTAAGTGCATCGGCAACCACGTTGGCCTTACCCGGATGGTAATTTATTCCAAGGTCATAATCCTTGACCAACTCAAGCCATCTTAGTTGACAGAGATTTAAACCCGGCGGAGTAAATATATACTTGAGGCTTTTGTGATCAGTAAAAATTTGGCACCTTTCTCCGATGAGGTAGTGTCTCCAAATTTTGACAGCATGAACTACCGCGGCCAATTCCAAATCATGAGTGGGGTAATTTTCTTCATGGGGTCATAGCTGTCATGAGGCATAAGCTACTACCTTGCCATCTTGCATAGGCACGCATCCTAGTCCTTGCTGGGAAGCGTCGAAGTATACGTCAAAACTGCGGTAGATATCAGGAAGTGTTAATACTGGTGCAGTTGTCAAGCATTCCTTCAACTTGGTGAAACTTTTCTCACAGTCCGAAGTCCATTCAAACTGCTTATCCTTTTTGAGCAGCTCCATCATGGGTTTAGCAATCTTGGAAAAACCTTCAATGAACCGGCGGTAATATTGGGCTAATCCAAGAAAACTCCCGATCGGAGATACGGTGGCGGGTGGCAACCAGTCGAGCACGTCTTTTACCTTGCTTGGGTCCACGGCTATACCTTCAGCGGATAGCACATGCCCGAGGAATCCAACTTGCTTGAGCCAAAACTCGCATTTACTGAATTTGGCGTATAACTGGTGCTCACGGAGTCATTGTAACACTGCGCGGAGGTGTTCCTTATGCTCTTCTTCACTTCTTGAGTATATAAGTATATCATCGATGAAGACGACCACGAACTTATCGAGGAAATCCATGAATACTTTATTCATCATGTGCATGAAGAAGGTGGGGGCGTTGGTGAGGCCGAAGGACATGACGGTATATTCATAGAGACCGTAGCGAGTGGTGAACGCGGTCTTAGGAATATCCTCCTTTTTAATTTTGAGCTGGTAATATCCAGTCCGCAAACCAATCTTTGGGAATACCTTGGCTCCACTGAGCTGATCAAACAAATCATCTTTTCTTGGCAGAGGGTATTTGTTTTTGATCATAACATCATTCAACTGTCGGTAGTCCACACACATACGAAGGCTTCCATCTTTCTTCTCCACAAAAATAGCAGGTGATCCCCATGGCGAGGAACTGGGGCGGATATACCCTTTCTGGAGCATTTCATCAAGCTGTTTCTTTAGCTCCACTAATTCAGACAACGACATTCGACAATATTTCTTGTGTATTGGTGTGGTTCCAGGCACAAGTTCTATTGCAAACTCAAGCTCTCCATCGGGTGGCATGCCTGGCAGTTCTTTTGGGAACATATCAGGAAACTCACTGACCACCGGAATTAATTCCATTTCTGCTATTGCTGTAAAAACCATTTCCTTGGAGGGTATGCTCCTACGAGCAATAAACTTTGTAGTTTGTCTATCTTGGCCGGTCAAGTTGAATTCTCGGGTTGCACAATTTATGCATACTTGGTACCGAGTCAGCCAATTCATACCCAAGATAATATCCAATTTATCAGACTCAATAAGTATCAAAGACGTTGGGAAATGGATTCTGTTGATACTGACTTCCAGATTGCGGTAGACTAGATTGCTTCGAATAAGAGATCCCGGGGTTTGTACCAGCATATTCTTGCCCAAAAGTGAACAAGGAAATTTGTTTTGGGCAACAAAAGTACGAGAAATAAAAGAGTGGGAAGCCCCAGAGTCAAATAAAATTACTGTAGGTATGTTATTAATAGGGAACATACCAATGATGACTTCGGGATTTTCTTGGGCTTCGTCGGCTGAAATGTGATGAACGTATCCCGTGACGTCGTGCTGACTTGGACCGGCTTCCAAATAATGGATTTGAGGCTTGAACGTAGCATTAGTCCGGTGGTTCTTGGGACACTGTTTGGCATAATGTCCGGTTTGTCCACAACTGTAACAGGAATTGTTGCGCAGGAGATTCTCCAGAACTGGTTTGACCACGTCATTCTTGACTTGGGTGGTGGACTTGTTAACATTTTGTTGCCAATTAGGCTGGTATGCCACCGGAGTTGGCTACCAGGTATGAACCTTCTGCACTGGTTGCATTTCCTTCTTGGGCTCAAACTTGCGCTTGTGATCGTTATGGGCAGACTTATTATCTGATACAAGCTTGTGTTCCCTTTTAGCAATGAAAGCCTTGTTCACTAGGGTTTGGAAGTCTGGGAAATCAAACACACTGAGAGCACAGCGAAGTTGCGGGTTTAATCCACCAAGAAATCAGTCTGTCTTCCTTTCTTCAGTGGCCACGTCATATTGAGAGTAACGTGACAGGTGATTGAATTTCTGCAAATATTCTCCCACTGACTGACTTCCTTGGAGGAGCGCGAGAAATTCACGCTACTTAGTCTTCATAATTCCCGCAGGGATGTGATATTTCCGGAATTGCTCCTTGAATCTTGACCAGGCAATTGCTTCATTCTCAGTCCCTATGGCCTTTTCATTTTCCCACCATATAGCAGCAGCGCCTTCCAGATAATGTGTTACGAATGGAACTTTATCCTCTTCATCAGTTCAAGCAAGCTCAAGTTTCTTTTCCATAGTTCTCAACCAATCATCTGCATCCAAGGGATCAGTGGCCTGACTAAAACTGGGAGGCTTAGTCCTTTGAAAATCAGATAACTTGGAGTGAGGGACGGGCTGATTTCCATTTTCTCCAACCATTGCTTGAATACTTCTGAATATTTCCATCAGATCAGTGTTTCGTCGTTCCTCGAACATATGCATAATTTGCTTGGTGGAGGGCGGATTTGGCGGCGGAGGCGGTGGTGGAACGTACGGCTCGGGGGATTGTCCTGCCTGTCATGCGGAACTCCGAATAGGAGAACCCTCGCGAATGTTGCTACTGCAGCCTCGCCGCGTCATCCTAATATGATTTTTCCCAAGTCAACGCAACCGAGATGAGAAGCATTCAACATAAACTGGGGATAAGCCAGCAACAAAATCCAAGAGAAACCGAAAAGGCGAAGAAAATACGGCAAATAAAATAAAGTCCAACATAATTATACATAGACTCATACGTGAGAGATAACAACATGCCAGGTCCATCTACCCTCATACATGAAAACAAACATCATGACTCGTACGACTACATCCATACTCCATCCTAACGACTGAGAATACTCGAAAGCTCTACAGCTCTGCTGGTGTTGCGGGGTCCTCTCCTGAAGCGAACTCGGATCCAGAACTGACGGGGTTAACGGAGATCTCCGGGTTAAAAGTGACACGACGACGCTGCCTCGAGGGCTCTCCCTCTGGGGCAGGTGGAGGGTGGATTGTCGGGGCTACAGGAGTGGCTAGGAGTGAAACCCACTCAGCAGGAGCACTAAGTGGATTCATAGTTGCGGTGCCCGAGCTACTCGGAGGAGTAACCGGAGGAACAGGGGATCTAGAACTGGCAGGAACGTAGGGAGTAAATCCTATAGATGGGGAAGTAGTGGCTGAGCGAGCAGAGACTAAAGTAGAAGCTAAAGCAGAAGGGGCACGACTCAGTCATGCATGAGCCAACTCGTAGATCAGAAGATAGCTAGCAGTGATGTAGCGAGAAAGGTGGCTAGCTACACTATCAAACTCCGGATCAATGATAGGGAAACGGGCACGACCATTATCGTGGAGAGAAGGGTAGTAATGGAAACCTGGGTGGTTCTGCATCCAGACCTCGTTGTAGCGAAGCTCAACAAGTACCTCGAATGCAGCAAACTGGACAGCCTGAGAAGCGGTAGAAGTGTAGCTGGTACGAGTATAAGAGCTGGAACTAGAACTGGTGCGCAGAGTAACCACGGGGAATACTCATACACTGAGTCAGCTAGGCGCTCCCGGTACACACGATAGACTGGATCGTCTCCGTGAGGGTACAGCCGACGCCACATGTTACGAAGAAGAAGCGGCACCGTGTACGGCATCAGCTACAACTGGCACAGATACAGCACCGGAGTCATCTACACTCACAACCAGTAGCAGGTTAGCATAGAAAAATAAAATTAGTGCATGCAATGCAACAACCAGCTACAATTATTACCGGCACTTAGCTACATCTCGTATCTAGCGTCCAATTAACTTGGCTTAGTCTAGCATGGCCTATAGTCAGCACAGCTCTGATACCAAGCATTGTGGCACCCCGGCTTAGAGCGACCGGTTTACCTTGCATTGCCAGCCCAAAGACCTTGTCTTCTGGCAATACACAACAAGATGGTACAGAAAAACAACCACTTTATTCATGCTAGCGTAGCATAGTTTATATTACAATAGTTAGCGAGGCCAAGGGGCACACACGGTGCGGCTGAACAATATGTACATTATTTAGTGAACATAAAGGGGCCTCGATCATGAAAACTACTCGGCAGCAGAACAACGTCGTAGCGGGACTCCATAGCACAGGGACACCGATGTGGACATGGTCTAGACTCGGAGAGCACTCCTTTCCAATGAGACATTCCTGAAATCTGGCATGACACGCCAGGTCAGTACATTGAATGTACTTGCAAGCTCACAATAAGCATAAACATAATGAGAGACAACATCATGATATTTAACCATTTAAGCAACAATGCAACCATATATCCAACATGTTGTGACTATGTTTAACTGGTACTCATTCCCCAGACTTGCTTACCAGACGTGATCAATACCAGACCACAAACATGCTAATTCCAAAAACACACTTGTGATCCTTACGGCGATCACAACCCGACTAACTCATGGCCCGTGATCCTTACAGCGATCACAACCCGACCAACTCATGGCCCATGATCCTTACGGCGATCACAACCCGACCAACTCGTGGATCGGGATCCTTATGGCGATCACAACCTGACCAACTCGTGGCCCGACTTAACACGATGGCCTCCCTGCCATCCTTAGTACAACTTAGTGTGCATATTTTATTAAGTTTTGACCCATGGTGTACCCTACTTTCGAGCATGTCCATAACCGTGGACTCGGCTATCGATAGATTAAAAACACTCTGTAGAGGTTAGTACACTATACCCACACTACGGAACCCATGGCCTCGCGCTCCCATTCGGGTGGACCAACAGCGTTCCGACGAAACCATTTCATTGTCATGACACTCTCTCGGCCCTTCCGACTCAGACCCCGACGGGCTAGTCCTGGGTGGCCCCGTGTCTACCTCCAAACACTTCGACCACCGTCGTGGCCACGAGTCACTCTGGGACCCGGTACCAAAACTTAACTTAACAACAGGCTCACAAGGTTATGCTTGCCTACCGGGCCAGGGTACAGCACGCCCATAACCTTCCCTAAATGGTGTCACCGACCAGAGGCACGACAATGAAACACATTAAGGTCGTCCCATACCGGCAAATGTGGTTGCACTGGGAAAGACTCGTTTCAGCGGCACCATGACCCGGTCAACAACATATTCAAGTTGAGTTATTAATCAGGTTCAACTTAATGTGAAAATAACCGGTGTCATAATGCCATACTATGCATCACTTAACATATGCATCACATAACCATGCAAACAACTGCATCAACACACTCCTACGGTGCCATCATCTACTCATGCTACTATTCTGGTTAAAATCACACCTTACTTAT
Source organism: Triticum timopheevii (assembly GCA_963921465.1). Classification (NCBI taxonomy): domain Eukaryota; kingdom Viridiplantae; phylum Streptophyta; class Magnoliopsida; order Poales; family Poaceae; genus Triticum; species Triticum timopheevii. The sequence continues at coordinate 273,691,034 of OY997270.1, read as the reverse complement.
ACCAGAATCATTTCTAGCAATCTCATCATTTTTCATCATGCAAAATAATAATTAAACTAATTATCAAACTCTACGACCATATCATTGATTCATTACTTGCAACTAAGTTCTCCTTGTCTTACCAACAAAATTCACTTCAAACATTCTGAAGTTCAAGTATTTTAACATAACATGCATCTAACAGAATATATTTCTTATATAACTAATTTAAATGCATCAATATTCATAAGTTCAAGTATGAAAATCATAAATGTTGAAGTGGCACCATGAAAATGTTACTGTGGCTTGACTTAGTACTGATGAGGTTCACAAAGCTCCCGGTGATCCTCAAGACAAGCTGGCTCTGCTGAAAATATTCAAAACCACAAAAAGTAAATATCAAGAAACCTTCTGAAAATTGCCAGAAAATCTAGACAGCAAGGAAAAATCCCATCTTTTGGGTGTTGTTAGATTTTTGGACACAGAACACGATGCAAAAAGAATCAATGCATTTGGACTTATAGATAAAAAGTTATGGCCATTTGAAGTTTCCTAGAATTTAAATAATTTTGAAATAATAAAACGGGGGGGTGACGTCGAAAGCGTAAACTCCCGGGGCGCCACCACTCATACTGCTTCGCGCGCGTAATGAGTGGCTGACTAGCGGGCCCCACTAGTCAGGCCGGAGGGAGGAGAGAGGGAAACAGAGGGGGGCGGTGCTTCGCCGGAGCTCACGCCAGCGGTGAGGCTTCTTGGAGGCAAACGAGAGGGAGGGATCGACAGAGAAGATGATTGCGCACCTGCCCGTACCCGTAGCGTAGCTGACGGTGGCCGGACGACGTCGGATTTGACCTATCCAGTGGCGGCAGAGGGCGGAGGTTGCCGGAGTTGAAGAGGACGACGGCTTGGGGCGGCTCCAGGGGCTCCAGCTAGGTGGGTTGGCTTCACGGAGGAGAGGCGGAGGCCCTGGCAGGGTCGCCTTGGCTTGGGAGGGGCCGGAGCTGCGGGAACGATCCGGAGGGGATAGTCGGCGAACTCAGCTCTGGGACAGCAGCCCGCGGCCTGCCCGGCCGGGCTGCGGGTTCTACTGGCTCTAGGAGGGAGTGGGAGTGGCTGAGGTGCTCCAGGAGGCTGCGGAGGGGCTGCTTTTATAGGTGGGGCGGCGAGGAGGGCTCGGGCTCCGCCGGAGGACACCTATCCCCGGCGCCCGGCGACGAACGGTGCCAGAGAGCGATGGAGAAGGCGACGGAGATCACGCAGGAACTATGCGCGGGCACGGACGAGAACAGGAGCGAGGGGGAAAGAGATGAACACAGTGCGCGCGCACTGTGCCGTTGGCCGGACCATGCCCGTGCTCGCTGCGGCGAGCTCCGGCGTTGGCGAGCGGCAGGGGGGTTATGGAGGTGGAGACGAGGATGGTGGTAAGGGGTGGCACGCTCTGGCCGGCTGGGCAGCGAGCACACGCTCAATAGAGGCACTGGCGACACGCAGAGCGCGCGTATTGCATGCCAGCATGCTCGGACCAATGCGGTCACCGCGTGGACCATGACATCAGGCCATCCTACGCACTAACAAAGATGTCTGGCGTGTAGTACTTAGTAAACTGAGGTGTTACCACGGTTTGGTTAGTTTCCAGGTGCAGTAGAAGTAAAATGGTGTTGTTGACAAGTTACTAGACAGTAACTTTGGAGAGTTACTGTGGTCAAACTACTGGGATTCAAGGGATGAGCTTTGGGGTTTTACTATCTCTTACTAAGGTCAATAAGCACACGGAAAAACCCGCTACAATGGAGCTAGTAAAAAGGTAGTTGCTGTAGAAACTACCATTTCTGCCCAGAAGTGACTTTATTTTCTGTAGCCCAAATATTCCAAAAAGTGGTGAAATATTTTTCTCAGAAAGGTGCCCTAGGGTCCATAGAATAGTTGTGATTTTTCTCAGGATTTTTGGGGCAATAAAAATTAGGGTTGCTTTGGAGCTCAAAGGTTTAGCTAGGGTTTTGGAGGCCAAAATGAATATTTTTCATTTAAGAAAAATATTCCAAGCAATATTGTTGGGTTGGCCAGGGGTGAAATGATGGTTGTGAGGAGGAGAGGGAACACTTGGGTGAAAATCAAGGGTTACCCAAGTGGTTAAGTCCAAATGAAATGATTCAAAACTCCAAATTCAAAACCAACTCAGCTGAAAATGAAGCAAAGAATAAGAGGGCAAAAACCAGGCTATCATAGTTCGACCCTCTCCGCCTTCAGCGCCTGCTCCAGCGTCTTCAGCCGGCCGCGGTCGGCTGAGAGTTCGGCGTCGCGCTCCTTGACAGCGGCCTCCCGAGCCTTCATATCCTCCTCCTTCACTTGGCGGTCGTGAACCTCCTTGGCGCGCTCGTCACGTGGCCCTTGCAGCTCGCCCTCCAGCTTCTTGCAACGGCCCTTTATGGTTGAAGCATCCTTCAACACTGCGTCGCGAACGGCCATGTCCTGGGAGGTGGCTTGCTTCCCCTCCTCTGAAGTCGTCACAGCCTGGCTCAGCGCCGCTCGGACGGAGGCGTTAGAGCGAACCCAGCTGGAGACCAACTCTAGGCGCCCGGCCACCAGGCGGGGGTCCGCGCTCCGGAGATCCACCCGCAGCCGACTCAACTCGTCGGCGGCACGGTCCAAGGCAACGGAAGAAGCAGAGGAGATGGGAGCCGGCGGAGTAGGAGGAGAAGACGGCAGCGTGATCACAGCTTGGGAGGAAGGAACCTCCTGAGCCTTGGCCTCTTCAACGACAACATCAAGCACAAGAGCCTCCAGAGTCAGTGGGGCCACGGGGGCTGACTCCTCGCTGGAGCGTTCCTGCTAGCCTCGCGAGGATGATCGGGCAGGCGACATGCGGGCCCTGCTGCCTCCCTTTCCTGCGAGAGAAGATGCGACCATGGCTGAGGAGCCCGTCCCAACGAGGTCGCTGCGTCTCCCTTAAGCCTCTTCACTGCGGGTAGCAGCCTAACCAATAAAAGATGTCAGGCCCTGACAGCAAAAGACAGGAACGAGGAGGAATTCGAACACTTACTGATTGACTGCCGCGGGATCCCACGGGCTCCGGCCAAGCTTCACTACAAAAAAATACACTTCCGTGATGATACGTGTTTGTCACAGTAGGTCACGATTTTTGTCATGCATGTACATCCATGACAAATTTATGATAGAATCAAGATAGTCATACCTGTGTTGTCGTAGAAGTGTTTCATGACATTACCAAAATTATCATCACGGAAGTGTCCACTTCCATGACGATAAATCGCGCGTCACAGAAGTGCTTTCGTCAAGGGTGACCGACACATGGCATCCACCGTAACGGAATGCCATTAAGCTATCGGGTCGGGTTTTGGATCCGATAACCCGTTAACAGCCCTGACCAATGGGGATTTTCCACGTGTAAAATCATCATTGACTGGAGGAAACACGTGTCGGCTCATCGCTGGGACAAATGTCATCCACTCATTGGACAGAAGGCGCCTATGATACGTCGACACGTGGCACGGCCCAACAAAGGCCCGTTGTTGTGAAAAGGCCAGCCCGTTTGACTTGGTCAAAAGGTGGGGGGCCGGCCTATGGAAAGCCTGTTAGCGGCCTGTTCGCATATAGCCCATTTACAGCCGCTAACCCAAGGCCCGTTACGCCCTATTCTAATTAGGCCCAGTATCGTCATCTGGGCCATCTAATATAATTCCAGCCTGTTTTCACTTCTGGCCCATGTATGGCCCATGACGTCTTTCGGCCCATATGAGGCCCTATGTAACTCTTGGCCTATTAACGGCCCGTGGTGAAACTGGCCCGTAATGAATAGTGTATCACTTTACACCCATTAACGGCCCGTGGTGAGACTGACCCATATAGAAAAGTGTATCACTTTATAGCCATTAATGGGCCCATTATTCCATTGGGCCGTTTCCAACCCATGTTATCTTTCGGCCTTCTCAGAGCCCATTTATTCTTGGGCACATTTCTAGCATTCGTTTACTTATGGCCTGTTACTGTCATTTTCTGCTTGTGGGACAAATTCAGCCCGTGATTTTGTGGTCCGTTAATACGTTGGGCCATTTTCATAGCGTCATCAAATACGTCCTATTAACGATGGCCCATTATGGTCGGCCCATGAACGGACGATTCCAACTCTAGCCCGTTTACGGCCAGAATGCGGTCTGTTTGGCCCATGTTTGGCCAATCGATCATACCGCCCGTATAAGGCCCATTGATGATACGGCCCGTAGAAGGCCCATTGTTTCTATGGCCCTTAGAAGGCCCACTGTTTCTAGGGCCCGTAGAAGGCCCACTATTTATACGGCCCATAGAAGGCCCACTGTTTCTACGGCCCATAGGTCCAGTGTCACTACAGTAAATATTAGCCCATGGTTATTGTGGCCTAGTTTTAAAAAATAGGTTATTGCAGCCACTAGCAAACCGCAGAAAAAGAACTGCACTGACTAGAAGCAAACAAATAAACAATACAACAAGGAAATAAATAAGCAAGCAACTTACACTAGGCTATCACGGCTATTACACATATTACATCCACTGGGCATCAAAGTTCGCCACCAGTGCAAATATAGGGAACCACAGCAGCATATAAACGCCACAGCAAAACAAGTCCAGAACTGAAACCACTTCAGAAGAGCTCAAGAAACAATATCCTGGGTACCCATAATGCTGGCAAGATTCTTAGCAAGCTTAATAACTTTCTCTTGTTTGGCGCTTAAGTCCTCCAGCGCTTGCTGTTGTACCAGAAAGTATGCATCTCAATTCTGCAGGGACTTCCTTAGTCCTTCGGCTTCCTGTCACATAACATCTGATCGATGTCTTTCAACTTGAAGTTGAGACTCAAGAAGTCAAACTGATTCAGGCAACGAGTTCGAAGAGCTGGTGCCAGCAGTGGTAGCCAGTAACTCGAACACTACATCAAGACAGGACTTTGGGGTTGTCTCAGTGTCTTCAATATAGTTTTTATCAGCTTTCTTGGAGACCAACAGGGATGTCTCATTATCTTGAACCTTATCTGCATTACTTCCTTTACCATTGCATAACAGGGTACTATTCTCCAATATTTTATCCGCGTTCTAAAAGAGAAACAAACAAACACATCTCAGGTTTACAATGTAGTATATGAAACTCATTTTGGTAAACTAGTTCAGTAGTAAGGTGGACAGGATAACAGCATGAAACAAACATATATCTATGTAGTATCGTCACTGTATGGTCTATATCATTCTAGTTTATGTTGCGAAATCAAGATAGATACAGTTCGAATCATATTTATTTAAGACAAAGCAGCATAGATAGAATATAAGTGTGGGAAACTACACAGCAATAAAACAACACTTGTAATGTGCATGGCATGAGAACATAACTGTTTATTCAATTGAAACTGAAATCAACATAGAGCAAGTTACAATAGCAAACAGCCAAACACGTTGAAGAAACAGGTTTAAAACATACCTGTTGTGCCATTGGAGTTTCAATTGCATCCTTCAAATTTGAAATTCATTGGTATCAGTAAATACAGTGATGCAAGAGCAAAGTAGTATGAACCATAGCTACGGAACCTGACCTGAGAACAATTCTTCTTCTGCTTTAAGCGTTGACTTCGGGTTCGGAGTGGTGGTCCTCGTGATTTGGGCACTGCAGTTGCCTTACTAACTACTCGTGTTTGGGTGCTCTGTGGTGGAGACGGTGATGTGTCAACAGGAACTGGGTGTCTATCTGCTGGGGTTGGGGTTAGAAGGGGTGTAGTTGGTTCTCTGTCCAACTGGGTAGGGGTACAATCTGCATGAGTGTGGGTTATGTGTGGTGGGGCTAGTTCTTGGGCAAGTACAACCGTGGTTCTATCTGCATCGACAAGTAGCACGATCTTTTCTGGAGACCATGTTTTTACTCCCACAGATACTGCCATCACTCCCTCCAATTGAAATGGCTGATAAACAAGAAAAGTAATTGAATGTACAAACATTGTAAGATAGACAGGTGCAGTGGATAGTAGGGAAGAAAATAGGGCATGAAATAATTCACATTTATGTTGTCTAAGCAAACAGAATAGCAGGACATAATTTCACATATATGACGGCTAATTAAACAGGATAGCATGACACAATTTCACATGTATGATGGCTAACTAAACAGGATAGAATGACATACTTCAAAATATGATGACTATGTAAACAGGATGGCATGATATAACTATACGATGTGTCTATTAAAGTGGTTGGCATGCCATAAATCACAAACATGCCGTCGATGGAAACATGATGGCATGATATAATTCACGGATAGAATGACATAATTTAAAATATGATGACTATGTAAACAGGATGAGATGATATAACTATATTATGTCTTTAGAAAATGGGTTGGCATGCCATAATTCAGATGCATGCTGTCTATGTAACATCATGGCATGACATAATTCAAATATATGATTTATGTACTAAGGAAGTAAGCACAGGGCAATCGCATATATGATGTGTCAACTAAGGAGATGGCATTCAATATTGTGTATATGATGTAAAAATTAAGCATTGCAATGCAACATATGCATTATATGAGTAATATAACCCTGCCAAGTTTGAGCATACACCTCAGGGGGATAATAGGACTGGTCATCTGCCTCTGAATCCTCCTCTGAAGAGCTATCTGTAACCAGCAAGATATCTGTTTCGGCAGGTAGCATTGTCTGCTCTGAAGACCTTGTAACCAGCAAGAGCAGTTGAATATACAAACATTGTCAACAAAAGCAATGAGAAATACAAAAAAAGGACAGCATGATATAATTCACATATATGACGCTTGCCTAAACAGCATGGCATTTCATAATTCACATACAAATGCCTTGCAACAAGATAACATTGCATAATTCACATATATAATGTCTTGCAACAAGATGGCATTGCATAATTCACATATATGGTAATTAGACACTAAACAGGTGGCATTCACACAAAGCATGTATAAACTAAGAAAATGACATAGCAATGCAAGATACCATACGCACGCTATGAGCAACATAACCCTGCCAAGTTAGGGCATGCACCTCGGGGGGGGGGGGGAATATGACTGGTCATCTGTCTCTGAATCCTCCTCTGAGGAGCTCTTAGTAACCAGCAAGACATGCGCTTCGTCAGATAGCATTGTCTGCTCTGAAGACCTTGGTTCCACTCCAGATTTTTCCATGACCGTGCCGAATGGCTGATGCACAGGAAGAGTAATTGAATGTACTAAATTTTTTGACAAATTTAACACGTAATAAAAAAATGATGGCATGATATAATTCACATATAAGATGACTGGCTAACCAGGGTGGCATTGCAAAATTCACATATATGATGCCTGGCTAGACAAGATGGCATTGCATGATTCACATATACGATAAAGAAACTAAACAGATGGCATTGACACAAAGCATGTCTAAACTAAGCAGATGACATCTTTAATGTATAAAGTAAGCAATGCAACGCACCATATGCATGATATTACCAATAACAGCATGCCAAGTTAGAGCGAAGACCTCATGGGGTAAATAGGAGTGGTCTTCTCCTTCTGAATCCCCCTCAGAACAGTTATCTTCCTCTTGATTATGATCCGAAATGGGTGGAGGGGGGGCTGCCTTTGCGCCCACCATGGAACGATGTCTGCATGAAATTTTATTGCCACATAAGGCTCGTCTCTTTTGCTCTACATGATCAGTTCTATCATGTACAATAACTGGCATGCATAGGAATAAAACATAGTGAGATTATTTAAGGAGTGCATGCACAAATCCAGAGTGATGGTAGCAAACTGTGGATAGACCCAAAACCAATGATAGCAGGCAGATAATAGCTTTAGTTAAAAAATACAGATAATGGCTCCTTTAATGTTTGTTTGCACCCAACATGAAACTCATAGTAGACACCGAAGATTAACCAGATAGTAGACAGATAGTATTGATTGCTGCCCCAATATGTACCCCACAACCATTTAAAAACTCAAGTTTCAGCATTAGTTTGGACCTGACTCGGAGTCTAATAGGTGAACACGACGATAATGTAGCATGTCATCATATTAAGCGACGCATAACGTAAGCATACACGGAAGAGTGCGACCTCTCTTGCGGACCCGTGTAGTCCTCAAGGTCATCTGCTCAGTTGCTGATGGTAATGCAGTTGTCGTGGCTGCCGGCGGCGGGGAAGAAGATCTGAGGCGGCGAAAGATAGTCTGGAGAGCGGATCCCTGTTGTGGTGAACCCTTCCATCGTGGGAGCAGCTGAGCTGGGATGGAACACAGCGCTGCAGGAGCAGGACAAACCACACAAGGTTTTCTTTGACACATATCTGTAACAGAAGTAATTGAGAAAGGGCTTGTTTGAATTTGAGGATTCTAACAATGTAGGGATAGGAAATAGACAGGAATAGGATAGGAATGCACGTGCAAAATAAAGAATTTAAAAACACAGGATATCTGCCAATCTGGGTGTTTGATTCACAACAATTGGAAGATCACAGGATGCAAAAAAGAATGGTGAGATTAAGTCAAACCACAAGAAAATGTACGGTTATAATGCTATTATGCTACTATCTCTTTGTCTTGTGCTTGATGAATAGGAATATGAAAAGGAGGAGAAGTGGAAATTAGAATTCCTATAGTTTTTCTTTCAAGGAGACACTAAAGGAGCAAATCCTACAGTTTTCCTTTGCTCCATTTCTTTGCACCAAATTCATGAAAAGTAGTACCATAGGAAACTTTCCAATTCCTATGTTTTTCATTCACTTTTCCTTTCAAGCACTGGCGATTCTAGTAGGCAGGCTTGAGCAAGGAAAATCCTACACTAAAAAAAATTTTGTGCTACTTCTATTACTTTGGACCCAGGCCACTGCCATACTAGCTCAACTCCCAGGCCCATCGACAAATGCACAGCTCAAATGCGCAGAGATAAATAATGATGGCGTTCAAGAGAGTCCATCACGGATAGCTAAGTTGCCTGGTACCTCACTGCTTGTCATATAGTAGGATAAAATAATCGTATTTCCCATTACTACGAGTGCTCAGTGGACAATATATATAACATGTAGAGTAAAAAAGAGATGCAACAAGTGTACAACCTCTTTGGCGAAGCCATGTCGATGTCAGGGTGATTGGGTTGGCCGGTGAGGATGCTCCGGCTGACTTTGCTGTCGGAGGAGGGGAAGAAGATCTTAGGCGTCTGGAGATGGAGCCCGAGGTATTGCTCCACTGTGATGGAGGGTTTCGTTGTTGGAGCAGCTCCGGTGAGTTATACGACGCCGAGGCTGAAGCAGGACAAGAGAGACAACGAACAACGTTAACCTGATTGGAATTCTAATAGCATCTCCAATACATGACGTAAAATACATAACCATAAAGTGCTAGATGTAAAATACATCAGCCGCTCATCTATGAACTTAACTGTCGAAACTGAACTTAACTGTCGAAACAGAACTTAACTGTCGAAAATGAATTTTGCTGTCGAAACTGAATTTTGCTGTTGAAACTAAACGCACTAGCAAGGTGAGGCTACACGTCGGTCGACTGACTTTTTCATCTCTGGTCAGTCGATTTTGCAGCCGTTGGATACGAAATCAAGGCCCTGCGGTTCATCTTCAACCTCCGCCCCCTAAGCAGCCAGCCACCACAAGCCAAACAGCAGCCCCCCCCCCCCACCCGTGGCCGGTGGTGCGCTGCCCCACCCACCAGAAAACACTCCCCACCGCCGGTCCGCCGCCGCCTCGGCCATCCCTCTAGGCCCCCCCATGCCGAGCTTTTTCTCTGGCGATCCCCACGCCATCGCCCCGCCAACGCCCCGCCACCGCCGGCGACCACCGCCCCCATCCTGACCCTAAGATAGATAGTGGGGTACCTCTCCGGCGAGCCCCCCTCCCTGCTGCAGCTAGTTCTTCCTTCACACCGGCGAGCCCACCCCTTGAAAATCGACTGACCCAAAAGTCAATTCGGTCGATTGAAGTGTAGCCAAATTGGAGCAGCATCGCAAGCAAGAGCAAGAGCGAGAGCAGCAGCGCGAGCAAGAGCAATAGCAAGAGCAGACCAGGTAGGGGACCGAGAGCAAGAGCAGAGCAGCAGCGTGAGCGAGAGCTAAAGCAGCAGCAGCTCCTACTGATGTGTACGTCGCCGCCAAGGGAGCGATGCCGTAGAGGAAGTGGTCGGCGACACCCCCGTGGATGGAGCCGCGCTGTGTCGGCTCGGGACCGAGCGCCGGCAGCACCATGAGATCGAATCAAGAAGAAAATGTGGCGATTAGTGTACAACCTCTTTGGTGGCACCGATTAGGCCGCAGCTTCATCCGAGGAAACGGTGATGATGATGCTCTTCCGGTGGTGCAGGTGAAGACGGCGGTGTGGGAATGGAGGTGGCGCGAAAGACGAGGGGAATGTCGGGGCAGCTCCTTGGAGGTGGAGGATGGGGTGGCTGAACCGGCGGGACGATGAGATCGACGATGGATCCTCATCCAGTACGATGGATGAGGGACGTCGAGGTGTTGCTATGGACGACGTCGTCGGGGAAGAGGCTCCGGCTGGGTGGCGGACGGAGCAGGGTGTGGGGTTTCGTCGCGCATTTTCGTGGCCTCGGTGTATGAATTGGTGGGCGGATGGGATGGCAATGGGGGACCATGGCTTAAAGACGCGCTTGTCCGAAATGTGGGGTAAGTTACGAAAGTACCCCCCACCGATTTGAGGCGGTTCTTTCGGTTCAGGGGTACCACGGGCATTTTGTGTGTCGGGATTTCACAGGAGGTGGGAGTTTTCGCGCGCGTTGTAATTTCGGAATAGCAAGGTGCAGGTTGAGATGGAGGGAGTTGTCGGAGCACAACGAGACAAAGATATATCTTAAATATTCCGGGCTAACAAGGTGCGGGTTGAAGAGGCGGGAGTTTCACAGCATGATAGACAGAGATGCTAGCTTCAATTTTCGGGCTAACAAGGCGCGGCTTGAAATTTTGGAAGAACAAGCTTAACGTGTACCCAAAAAAAAGACAATTTGCACCTCAAGACGCACAACACACACACAAACACATTTATACTAGAGTAAGGTACACGTGCATTGCACGCATGAGATTTGGCAACCAAATTATGAATAAATACCACATTATAGCATGCAAGCTTTGAGCCATATATGCATGATGTAGATGTTCATTTAATTCTTATAGTTAATTTCATTCAAAATCATCTAGTTTTTATAAGAAGCTAATCTATTTTAAGATTCATGGAATTGTGCGTTGTAAGAAATAAAGTAAAAACAAATATTTGCAAATCATGTAGAAAAACATTTGGGCAATTCTGATATGGAAGATTCTAGAACAAATAAGAAAGTGCTTGTGTTTTGATGTTTGTGCATTACGCTTAAGTTCCACCATGGAGTCTTCTAGATTATACATGTGGCGAAATCTGGTGGAATCTAGATGATATCCAACGGCCAATAGTGCTCAAATTTGCCATCTTTGGACCATCGGATTCGCCTCATCCAACGACCATCTTTCAAAGTTAAAGTTACCCGCACACAATATAAAAATATATATAATATAATATATATAGGGGTATAGATACAGATATGTGATGTGAAAGCCGCCCATCATCTCCAATTAAAATAGTGTGTCCATGCATGGATGCGACGTGGCCAAATGATGTCTGCCATCGGTATCTCAATTCAAATCAGTCTGACCTTGTTCAATGTGTATGCATTACAACATGCTCGTTTCCAAACCACACCGCGCAGATCTCCGTTATATTCATGCATGCATGGGTTTCAAACATCAGGATATCTTATTCAAATATTTGAATTCAACTTTACATTGATTATGACCTCACCTATTCTTTTACACCCACACAGTAGTCTTCTCTTTATAATTGTACCACTAACTTTCTCTCGTGCATGCATGCACACACACTACTAGTCGGCATTATCCATTGCACGCATGCAATCTTTTGATTCAGGTCGGTCTCCCATGAAGGCACACACCCACACACATCCCCCTCTCCATCATATCAGGCATTCTTTATCTCTCACCAGTGCATGCGCAATGATCGATGTTCCTCTATGTATGTGTGTATATAGCTAGGTCTTTCATAGTTTTCCACACAAACCGATCAATCGATATATCCAGTGAGGTCTCACCCTCTTTCCCACGTCCACATCGATCAATCTATACCTCTCTATATAGGATTAACATATATAGCTAATACACCCACATTAATTATATATCCAACGTCCCCCTCTCATCATCCATGCCTTCCGTTTCATCTCTCAGACGCGTGCACAATGGCGAAGACAGGGGGCAGTAAGGGCCCTGCCCCCCCCCCTGTAACATCACTATATATCGAGGCTAATATGAATGTGATCATTAGACAATTGCTGCTAAAAAAGGTTTAATTTCATGAATTGACCCTCCTCGTAAAGTATTAGCAATGCTTGGTCCCCTAGCTCATTTATTTTTCACGGCTCCGCCACTGCGTGCAACAGCGCACGTGTTCGCCCCCTCTCTCTAAATATCGATCTCGCACTTGTGCATTCCTTCATAGTCTCCCTCCACTCGGCCCCTCGCACCATCTTGTAGCCCCCCCCCACCAGATTTTGCCACATGTACAATCTAGCATACTCCATGGTTGAACTTAAGAATAATGCACAAACCTCAAAACAAAAGTGGTTCTCTTTTGTTCTAGAATCTTCCGTATCATAACTTCCCAAACTTTTTTTCTAGTTAAATTGCCATTATTTGTTTGTACTTTATGTTTTACAACACGCAATTCCATGAATCATAAATTAGATTAAGGGCTTCTTTGAATCAAAGGATTCTCAAAGGAACTTTGGAGGATTCTAATCGTTAGGAATTTTTCCTATCTTGGTTGTTTGATTCGTAGGATTGTAAACCATAGGAATTTTTCCATATGATTCATTTGCACTAGATTTCATAGGAAACATCCCATCCACTCAAACCTCTTTGAAAGAATTCTGCATTTTTTCCATGCACAATCAAACACTCGTACAATCCTGTAGGATTCAAGACGACATTCCACTATAATCCCATGTTTTTCCTATTCCCGCGTTCTTAGCTTTTTTATAAAAACTAAGAGGGTGCTTGGATCCAAGGGACTTATTTTAGTCTGACTAAAAATAGTCTCTTTAACAGACTAAAGTTCCAAGCACCCTTGACTAAAGAGGGGCTAAAACTAGTCTTAAGACTAAAAAAATTTAGTCAGGGGTACCCCTACTAAAATGTGGATTAGTCTTCTCTCTCCTCATTTAACTCCTGTCCTTTAACACAGGCGAGTTCCGGATTGGAAGGTTTGGAGGATAATAAATGCTCATTAACTTGATTTTAGTCTCCTTAGTATTTTGATCCAAGCATGGATGAGGTTAGCATGTTTTAGTCTCACTACTTTTAGTCATGGGATTAAAACGTATCTAAGCACCCTCTAATTGATTTTGAATGAGATGAACTATAAGAATTAAACAAAGGGCTACATCAGGCATATATGACTCAGACCTTACATGCTATAGTGTGGTATTTATTCATAATTTGGTTGCAAAATCTGATGCATGCAATGTAGGTGTACCTTACTAGTACTTCGAGTATGTGTAAAACACGTAAATTAGAATACCAATGGAACGCTACACAGTATCTCTTTTACAGTCCATGAAGCCACGTGGCACATGTGGAGGCGTTGTCGCGACCTCCTTGCGTGGATTGATCATAGTGACGTGTTGCTGGTTCCAGAAGAATGTACTCGTCCTCCTTGAGCCATACTGGCGGTACATGCACGAAGCGAAGATGTACACGCATGCCACGCACGCACTCATTCCCTCGCACGCACGGGCAGGTACACGGGCGGACGCAATTTTGTACCAAGATCCACCCCATGTGATAATTTGACGCGTGTAAAGTCATTCACTTCATTGATGGTCAATTAATACAGCACATGCAAATTGAATGGACATGAGGGCGGAAGAAAGACATTATTATTCCACTGTGCGCATGCGAGTAGTTAAATCGTGGGTTGCTAAGTTGTACTTCCATTGGTTTCCTTCGTATTTTGTGCCAATCTTTGACAGTAACATAATATTTAAGCATTTGAGCAGTGTAGTACTTGAAATTTTTTGTTCCGCTAAACTCATCGGGAGACATTTCGGGCCTCGAAACCAAAACCATCAATTAATCTTTACCTTGTTCCCATCACATTCAAAAGCCTGCTCACATCTACTAGTACGTACCAAACCTGAACGTGTTCCCACTATGCAGGTATTAGTACTAGTGCTAGTACTTACGTTATAAAAAGGGGAACTACCTAACCAAAAATTACTCTACCTTTCCTCCTCATAAGTGCTTCTTCTTCGTCCGTTGTTGCCATGGCCGGTGAGCAGAGCTCTAGGTCGAGAACTACTCGTAACAAGGGAGCGGCAACCAAGGCTGCAGAAAAAAAAGAGGGCTTGCCACCACGCAGAGACCTCGAAAGATCTCTCATGGGCAGGCGATGGCTCCCAGGAGCGCCCTAGCTGCGGAGGCGAACATGCCGAGCCGGCGGAGCTGGAGTCGTTATCCCTCGACGGCATGCCCGATCAGCTCAATAAGCACCTTAATAGGCAAAAGGAGTTCATCCAAGGCTTGATGGAGTTGCTGAAGGAGAGCCTCGACGACATGCCCGCTGAGCTCAATCAGCAGGGGGAGTTGACCGTCGGCTTGGTGATGCTGCTGAAGAAGAGCATTGCCTCGGAGAAGAAGGCGACCGGCTAAATCCTGCGACTTCAGGAGGACAAGGCGAAGCTCTGCCACGAGATTGACCTGTTGAAGGAGAAGAACGCCGGCTGGAAGAAGCTGCATGAGAATAGTAGTTCCTCGATGAAGATGCTGCAGGCCCTCGTCATGGAACAGAAGGAGGAGTTGGCGAAGCTCCGCATCGAGCACCCGGCTGCTGACAAGGTATGTAATGCGTCCGTGGAACAGATGATGAAGGCTCGCGTCGAGAAATCCTGCATCATGGACAGAATGAAGAAGATGGCGGAGGAGACACGCAAGGAGATGGAGGTCGTGGAGGCGATGAAGAAGCAGTAATGACTCCGGGGCGAATTAGATCATTTGGGGTGATAATCTTCCTTCTTATTTTGCTGCTGTGTTTGATCTTTTGCTTCGGGTGTTTCGCCGCACGTGTCACGTTCTCTGCGAGGCATGAATAGAACAATGTTCTTTTTTGAGGGAATGAATAGAACAATGCTAACAATGAGATGACTAGCAAATTAGATGATTTATTATCACCATATGGCACTGGGCTGCCGTGTTTCGTGCTCCTCCATCGCAGTACTACTCCAGTGGAAAACTTGAGTATACCGCACGGTTCTTTGCTCCTCCTCGATCAAGTCGTCGGTGCATTCATATGAGCAGTCAAATCACAAGGCCCCGCCTTCCAGCAGTAATGAGCCGTCAAATCACAAAGGCCCTCACCTCTCGTGAAACCGACCAAGCTAAACTGCCCCGCCCTCTAGCCTTTTAAAAAATGTATACTTTTGTACAGCACTAGTATCGATGGATTGTGCCATGGAGCAAAACTTGAAATTAAAAAAAAGGTGGTACATATAGAGAGCGCTCGTCGCCAAATTATGCATATAGTACTATTAAAAAGGCTAGTCACAATAATGGTGTCCAGCACAACCCACCCCTCAAATAAAACTAAGCACCCTGGAATTCTTTGACAACAAAACTGTTGGCTATATGATGTTGGCCATATATATTGTACGTATATAATGTGAAGAAACGAGTGGTAGTACTATACCAACTAAAAGATGAAATGTAAGAAATACTAGTATGTACGTACTGAAGAGTTAAAGTAACAAGAAGAAACATAACATAGTTCTGCTAGGGGCTCAGCACAACACACCCCTCAAATTGAATTAAGCACACCAGACATTAAACTTTGCAACTAATCCGGTAGACACTACATTAGAACTTTAGAACCACCATGAGCAACGACACTGCCACCTTACTCGGAGTCCTCGTCCACGTCCTGGACTTCTTCCTTGTCCCTCTTCCTCTTGGCCGATACTTCTTTGCTTGAACCGCCAACTTGGCTATTGCTCTTCATCCAACCCTTGTAGATATTGAAACAAAGGTAGCCATCCATTGCAGCATAGTGGATGTGGTCTATATCTAGTACATTCCGCTGCCATGCATGACGATGAAACGTCTATGGAGGTTTCTCCAGTTTACCGTACGAATGATGAACCATGGCTCCTGCCAGGGTCAGCATTGAAGGCTGACGAGAGGACACCAGCTAATTCTTTTGGAGGTCGAAGGTGTTGCCTACAACGAGGCCTATCCGACGCAGGACTTCTTTGTCGTTACCAAAGTCTATAGTAACGAATTTGACTAGGTTGCTCTCGAGGAAGTCCTTAAAATCCTGGCACTCAACGTCAGCATGGCATATGTGGTAGAGCAAGCATAAGTCATGCACGCAAACCCGGATCACGGCGGGCTTCTTCCTCTCTTCGTCCTTTAGATCCTACTCTCGTCCCACGACTGTGGTGTACTCAATATCTAGCCCAGCGACCCACTCATCATCTGAGTCTTCGAACATGCGTCTGAAGCGAGAAAGGCATCCTTTCACCATCGCGGAAGAACGGGTGTAGATGACATCGAACTTATCGCCGGTGATGGTTCTAACCTTGTACTCACCGCCGATCGGGGAGATTTGGGACTCCATCGATTTGGGAGGAGGGTTAGGATTAGTGGAACTGCCTTAATGTGAATTGACGGGATGACTAGGAGCGAACCACCGTCGTATTAAAGGACGTGCGGGGACGATTAGGAGCTAACTGCCAGCGTGCGAACGGCAGGGTAGTGGCTTTCCATTCTCCCATGATACGGGCTTCCGAGAGCCCTTGGATCTGAGATCGAACAGTTGCATGGCGTGATTCTAGACCTATGGGTGAATATCCTATCCTGGAGGGTTATTCTGCAAATTTTCAGCAACTTAGCATGCGACCGTTTGATCTCAGATCCAAGGGCTGCCAGCAGCCCGTATCATGGTCATGCCTACCAAGACCGTCGCTTCGCTCGCGCGGTCGTGCCCTTGGAGATTTAACATGGTGCGTTAAGCTATCTGATGTTGGCATGTCATACATAGTGATCACTTAGTCCCTCATACTACAACAAGGTTGGCTATAAGGTTGGCTATAAGTGTATTTTTTTACTCCTCTCTATCTCTTTCTTCGTACTCCCTCCGTCCCATAATATAAGAACGTTTTTGACACTAGTGCATTGCCAAAAACTTTCTTATATTATGGGACACAGGGAGTACTAGTATTTATTGCAATTGCCAAGGAGTGACCTCTTCCAATGAAATGGTGTTGCTAAGTTTGCTTCATTTAATTAGCTATAGACTCAAAATTGTCTTTTCACCTAGGTACACGCGCTTAGCACCGTTTCTTCCTTGGGTCACCAAACTAGTCTCTCTCTTCTTGATTAAGTTGCCACATCGGAGTTTATGCCTATGTGGCAAGCTTATGCACCTGTAGGAGCAAGTAAGGTGCCCGTCCGTTGCACGGAAGAGTGAAATGCATTGATCAGGGTGTTGTTTATTTTGACAAAGGATGTGGGGGTCATCTCATGTGTAACAGGTACCGATAGGTTTCTTCAGATATTATTTCATCTCTAGAGCTCAGAAACATCCAGGTGAAATAGATAAAAAAGTATCTTTTGCAAACAAAAGCGTTCAACTGTTGAACCTGCATCCAAAACTCGTGAAGAAATAACTCTTATTGTGCTTTGCAGGAAATGGTTCATCGTAAGTCTTTCACCGGTACTGTAGTAACATCATACATGGAAGAATCTAGATTAAACCACAAATGGATACACTTTCATTCATGCGCGATACTCCAATAGAGCAAGAACATGCATGGAAGTCTCCACATGCTTAGACAGCGGATTACATTGAGCGAAGACTAATGATCAACATTTAACTTAGTAATGCATATGTCCACGTGAACCTCCTTGGAGTCCCCATGCACATTGTTGGGGGTCAAATAATACCATGCATCTTCCATGTCCACATCGGCGGGAAGGTCCCAGCTCGGCAGAGTCCAAGTCAGCTTGATGTAGCAAGTGTCGCCGCCCACGGAACTCCGAGGGGTAGTAATAGTGAGCATGCACCCGTACATCGGCCTCGTGTCAATGTCAACGTTAGCGGTGTTGCCCCTGATGCACACTATAGAGATGTGGCTGCAGCCTGCGCGGGCCTCGCCGGTGGCCACGATCAAGAGGAAGACGCTGCCGTCCTCCTCCAAGACTAGCAGGCGGCGTTGATCCTCCAGCGACTCCGGCACGGTGAACGGGTAGCATGTCTCATACTTGATGTTCTTTGCCAAGGGCCAGTAGTGATCGCCGCACGCCTGCGTCAGGTGATTCACGATGTCCGCCGGCGAGCCCCAAAACGGCACCGGGCACTCATAGCAGTAGACGAAGGGCTCCTTGGAGGCATCGACCAGGCCATCCATGAAACGGGAGTGGCTATAGGGGACGTTCCGCTAGTTGAATATATGAGAAGTTACTACGAGATTTACTACAAAATAAATCATGACGGCTATAACAGAGATTAAACTAATCAAGCGGACTAGCATAGTAGATGAACAGATCGAGTCTAGGACACAGACTAGAAACATGAATTCTACCACGATTTCGAACAGGAAGGACAGAAACACATACGATGCAATGGGAGCAGCACCATTGGCGTTGAAGTTGTCGCCCATGTCGTTGAGGAAGAGGTTGCCAAGGTCGGGGAAGAAGTCGTCGTCGGTGAAGTCGTGGCTGCTAGCAGTCGCGAGAGTGCACTCCCCAAATGTCAATAGCGCCCGCCGCATGGAGCGCGGGAGGGAGTGGTTGTAGGGGATGTTGGAACCGCCGAATGGAGCGTAGGAGTATCCCACGAAGCAGTAGACGGTGCTCCTCCCTAGTCTCTATTCTTATCTCTGTCTCTACTACTCTTCTTTGTTTTTTATAATATACTAGCACTACAGGAAACAGGTAATTTGCCGTCTGTGGATTACAGACGGCAAAGACCCAAATCCAGACGGCAAAGATTTTGCCGTCAGGAAGTAGACAGCAAACTCAGACGGCAAAGATTAGTCGGCAAAGAATACTTTGCCGTCAGCCTTTTGTCGAGATGACGGCAAAGATTTTGCCGTCAGTCAATATAGTTTTGCCATCTTCCGCAAAAATAACAGACGGCAAAAAATGTGTTCTTTGCTGTCAGTCAAAACGTGTGCTTTGCCATCATCCACACTAAAGTACAGATGGCAAAGATTATTTTTCATGTTTTAAAAAAAGTGACGCATGAGATCAGCAAGAAAATATTTCACGCGATGGTCGACACGGTCAAGGAAACTCCACTACCAATCTTCATATACAATACACATTATCAATATTTCCAGATGGACAAAAACCCACAAGATATTACCACACTAGATTGTACACAATACACATTATACAATACGGAGTACTGCCTGTCTACATCAGAATACACAACAATATTACACATGAATATCTTCTGGATCCAGCGCGGCTTCGATCTGGTGGAGACGAACAAGGCCACTGCGGGACGCGCTCGATCTGGTGGCGCCAGCGCCGGCGTCGGCAGGTGGCGAGGGCGGAGGCAGGCTGCAGCGGGCGGACGCGGGCGCGTGGCTGAACCGGGCGGTGCTCGGCCGGTTGGGCGGGCGAGCGGCGCGCGGCCGGTGGCATGGGCAGAGGCGGGCTCCGATGGCACGGTGGAGGCCGAGGCAGAGGCGAGCTCCGGTGACGCCGCGGAGGGCGAGGCGGCGGCGGGCTCCGGTGGCGCGCGGCGGAGGCCGAGGGGGAGGCAGGCTCCGGTGGCGCGCAGCGGAGGCTGAGGCGGAGGCGAGCTCCGGTGGCGCGGCGGAGGCCGAGGCGGAGGCGGGCTCCAGTGGCGCGGCGGAGGCCAGGGCGAAGGTGGGCTCCGGTCGCGCGACGGGGCGGAGGGGGGCTCCTTGTCCTCCTGGCCATCGACGTCGTCGTTGGCGCCGTTGTTGGAGAGCTCCGCTCCAGGTTGGCCTTGGCCAGCGCGGTGTCGAGGCGCGCCCTCCGGGGTCCGGCAAGGGGACGAGGCGGGGTCCGGCGAGGGGACGAGGCGGGGTCCGGTGAGGGGACGCCGCGGGGTCCGTCGAGGGGATGCGGCGTCGGCGTCCGGCGAGGGGACGCGACGTCGGTGTCCGGCGAGGGGAAGGGGCATCGGTGTCCGGCGAGGGGAAGCGGCGTCAGTGTCCGGCGAGGGGAAGCGGCGTTGGTGTCCGGTGAGGCAGAGGAGTGGCGGTGCAGTGGTGCGGTGGGGATCGAGAGAAGGGAGGCTGGAGATTGGATCGAGCGTGGGTGGGGGGGATTTTTGTGGATAAGGCGTGGGGGCGTGGGTGGGGTCTCGGGAGGGTGGGCTGCGTGGGTTGGCTGATGGGACGGCGGTGGGGTCGGGCGTGGGTGGTGGGCGACTGCGTGAGTGCTAGGGGCTGCCACGTCATCGATCCAGGTGATCGATCCGCGTGGTGTGTTTCTTATTTGCCGTGTACGTTTTGTTTTACAGACGGCAAACGGCATACTTTGCCGTCTGTAATAAAAAATAGTACTGCGCCGTCCACTGCACGCCCGGCTGAACACGCCTCCTCGCCTCCATTAAACCCGCATGCAAACCGAGAAACCTACTCCGGCCCGCGGGATGAAATTTGTCGGTTGCCGCGGGAGGGTTATTCTTCAAATTTTCAGCAACTTAGCATGCGACCGTTTGATCTCAGATCCAAGGGCTGCCAGCAGCCCGTATCATGGTCGCGCCTACCACGACCGTCGCGTCGCTCGCACGGTCGCGCCCTTGGAGATTTAACACGGTGCGTTAGGCTATCTGATGTTGGCATGTCATACATAGTCATCACTTAGTCACTCATACTAAAACAAGGTTGGCTATAAGGTTGGCTATAAGTGTATTTTTTTACTCCTCTCTATCTATTTCTTCGTACTCCCTTCGTCCCATAATATAAGAACATTTTCGGCACTAGTGTAGTGCCAAAAATGTTCTTATATTATGGGACACCGGGAGTACTAGTATTTATTGCATTTGCCAAGGAGTGACCTCTTCCATTGAAATGGTGTTGCTAAGTTTCCTTCATTTAATTAGCTATAGACTCAAAATCACCTAGGTACACGCGCTTAGCACCGTTTCTTCCTTGGGTCACCAAACTAGTCTCTCTCTTCTTGATTAACTTGCCACATCAGACTTTATGCCTATGTGGCAAGCTTAGCACCTGTAGGAGCAAGTAAGTACAATAGTGCGCTTTACATGGCATTTTTGCATATGTGGAGGAAAGAGAGGCAAGGAAAAAGTGGAGAAGTGAGCTCTCATGCAAGAGCCAGCCTCTACTACATGGTGGAGCATTGGGAGAGGCACCTATATGGAGGTGGTCAGGAATCCGGAGACTAACACCGGTCGTAGCGCTGCAGTTAAAATGATAATGGCAAGTCAAATCACGGGGGCCCACCTGTCCAGCAGTAACTCGCTGTCAAATCATACAACCCTACGTTTGCATCAGCCTACTCCCTCGTCTTCACGCGTCTCTGTTGAACCGACTTGGCGGAACTGCCCCACTGCCTACCGCGCAGGAAAAGCCCCACCCCCGACTTTTAAATAGTATACAATATACTAATTTTGTATCCATGGATTGTGCCCGCGCCATGGAGCAAAGTGTCTAGAAAACGGCGGTACACATGTACGGAGTATACAGCACGCCCGTTGCGTTCGTGTCGCACCCCAGACGGTCGGTCGGTCTAGCATGCTGCTCTCCGAATGGAACGCGTGTCATATTGCGTTGGCACACACATGTGGGATGACAATTGAGAACCGACCATAGGCACACTCCCCGGCCCCGCAAGTTGGGTGACTTAATAGAAGAGGGAGACGAGCGATAGTACTAGAGAAGTGTTGTACTACATTGGTGCCTGGACGATCCCTGCAAGACACGGAAGATCAGTTCGTCCATGCATGTGACCAGACTCCAGCAGACATGCCTGGATTGGCTATCATCTACATATCGTGCAGGTTGTGTTGTACATGGTTGTATTTGTGGTGAGAAATCTAAGAAAAGGTTTCTTGTCATCTCGCAAAATTAGGTGTCACGTGCTTCGGATCACTGCGAGGGTTAAACAGCAACAACTGAGTTGGGCTAGTCATTGGGGGCACATGCACGAACAGTGACTACTCGGCTGCCATCTAGGTCAAGCCGGCTATGTTAATTAGGACATCTATCGACGAACCCCTTTTCTATGAGTTTATCTTTAATTTGAGCTTTGTTCCTCGTCTAGTTTGTCCGTCGGGATTCATGTTGTCTCCTTTGGGCAGTGAGGTTATGATTTCTTGTCATGTGGCATTTTTCCATGTCATATGTTATAATCCGGCGCTTCAGATCAAAATGACGACAACTGCGCCTCCGGGCCACGTGCATGAAGACTTCTCGACAGTCATTGACGAGGTTAAGCCGGCTCCGGTAGACAAAAAAACTAGTACTACTCCACTATATAGGCAGGAGCCTCCACGCTTGCTTGCTAGTGTTGCTCTCTTCACATTGTTTCGGCCTCTCCAGATCTAAACACGACAACGGTGGCCACTCTCTCTCTCTCTCTCTCTCTCTCTCTCTCTCTCTCTCTCTCTCTCTCTCTCTCTCTCTCTCTCTCTCTCTCTCTGCTCACCGCTGGTCACAGATCCAACCGGATCCTCTCCATCGGGGAAGGTGAGAAGGTGCAACGTTCACGCGGTCGTCCTCGGCGACGGCTCTTACCCACTGCTGGGCGTGTCCCAATCAGCTTGCCTTGCCGTTCTCTCCCAAGCACCGCTAGCGAGGGAGGGCCTTCGACCCCTTCTTCCTCGCTGCTGTAGTGTGGGAAGATCCGGCCTCCCGCCGCCCACCTAGCGACATCCCGGTGACCATCAGGTATAACTTCCTTCGAAACCGGCCTTGCTCTACTTCCCGAGCTCCTGACATCGCTGCATTTGTATCTTTTCCTATTTCTCAGGCCCCCTCGTAGATAGGATCGATCGACTGTTCGAAAACCACCTAATTTTTTTTACATTTAAGAGGTAAAACTAGTTCATGCACTCGAATCTAGTACTACTTGGTTCAAACAAGGAAGAAAGGGGGTGGGGGTGGGGGAGGATTTGTTACCTGAATCTAGGACTTGGTCGAAAGAGGAAATAATGGGGGCGAAAAGTAGCAGAGACTGGCTATCCAACTGGTCTCTAGGTCTAATAGGGAAATAAAGGGAAACGCAGTACAAACTCAATATAAACCCGATTTATTGGTTGAAAAAGGAAAGAAAGTGGGGACTGGGGGACAAGTCAACAGAGTAAGTCCAACACTAGATTTGCTAGCCTCACACAGTATAAGGTGGCTATGCCGAACAAAAATGGGACCAACCCAGATATCATGTTCTGATGTTTGTTGCCCCGAGCCACTCTTATGTAATGCCACTGGTAAAATGTAGTAGTCGCACTGTTAAAAGTGAGGACACGTTAAACCAATGTTCTTTTCAATGTAATGCCTCCAGTAATATGAATCAATGGCACTTCTTTGCATGTCCCTCTAAAATTTCCCTTTAAGATAAGTTGGTTCTTTTTGTTAGAAATGTAACGGTCCTGGTCCGCCTACTCTCCCGCGCTCAAAGTAATGTCGTATTTAACGGTTGTCATAGTTAATCCTAATGCCGACACTAATATCTAGCAATGCCACTGCTTTAGAAATTGCTACTGTCCTTGTAGGGTTGCCATGCAGATAAGGAATGTGCTTCTTTTCATTTGATGCATGTTTCATCACTTGTTAGTCACCCTCCTTTCCACCTTTTTTGTGTAAACAGAGATATACATTTCACGCTCGATCTTAGTTGAACTGCACAAATGATATCCAAATTATAGTTGAGCATTCCAGGAGCTTCACAACCAACCTTGATGTTGCTCAATTTTATTGCAACTAATGAAGAAGAAGCTCTATGGGTTTCGTTTTCTGATGGAAATGGAACCGGGGATGGAGCCCTTTTCTTAAAAAATTGAAGAAGAAGCTGCTAGCTCACGGGACATTGCTTCATTTTAGGTGAACTGCACAAAAAGGTCCCATGAATTGAATTATCCGTGTTGGTGACTGAAAGAGCCAGCTTCAGCATCCCAGTCTAAGCACCCCCGGCCTCCATCCTTGCGACGCACGGTACACCTCGTTTTCCACCTACTCGACCCTAGTTTTACTGATAAAATGAAGTAGTAATACAGTTAAAATAGAGCGAGTGTCATCTCTATCATTTCATTTCCAATGTAGATAAAGAAAGTGCTTCTCTTTGTTAAAGTATGTTTCATCAACTAGTCCCATTGTTAATGTTTAAGCGTTTCTGCAAACTGGGGTGCTTAATTTTAGTTGATATGTACAAAAATAGAGATTTGATTGTCTCAAGGCGCCTCTTTGTACTACCCTTGTACACTGATGTTCATCACTGGCAGAAGGTGTATCTAGGAGACTTGGGATGATTTCCAGTATGAGGCGTACCGTATGAGGCGTCGCAGGGCCCATCTCACCCTCGCAGCATGGCATACTATGATACTATCGCAATATTTTCTTCTATTTATTTTGTGTGTTTCATCAACTAGTGCCACTATAATGTAATCACGCTTTTTCATTATCTGTGCAAACAGGGTTATTCAGGTGCATTTTGGTGGAACTGCAAAAATGTACGTATGGAACCGGCATATATGCAGAGTGCGAGGTGTGCCATGTAAAAATTACCGACACCAACCATGCTGCATGCACGCATTGGCATCCACCACCACCAGTGGGATGTGTGGCGCTCTCTGTGGACGGATCTTTCTCGGCAGCAAATCCTCTAACCAAATACTAGTAGCTTATATTGGCAGTTTTCTAGGGAGTACTCTTTTCTGAAAGAAGCACCAATCTATTTTTCTTTATTTGTACACTGTGTCACAACTTTGACCCAAAGGTCCAGATCTATTTTAGGGTGATTGGCGTAGTACTCAGAGACTGATTGTAAGCATGATTTTCATTAGCTGTCACACTAATTGTAAGCATGAGCGGGTGGAAGATTAGGTTAGTGCGAAGCTTACCTTAGACCCTACCGCCGCCGTTGAAACGACACGAGCGTCGAGGGAACCATGGAGAACGGCTGGGAAGCAACATCACGCCATCCGGCCTCCTCTTGCGGTGGGAGAACGAATACTCCTGTGGCTCCGGCTGGCTCTGCACCCTCACGAACGGCACACCATACTCGATCGATTCGTTATCCTCTGGGTGCTCGACCTTCGACCTGTACGCCCACCACCTCCGCCTGACTGTCGCCTCGGGTAAATCTGTTTACTCCATCGCCCATAGGAGATACTCGATGAACTCGGAGGACTGAGGCGTGACTACCGCCGAGGAGTACATGTACACCGCCGCCCTCATCGCTGTTGTCTCCTCTTCCGCATACATTCCACATGGCCCGCATCGTCCTCGAAATCTCCCACTCATTGTCAAACCAACTAAGGATCTCCTTCGACCTGGCTAACTTTGCTTGGTTGCCGCCGGCGATCTGCCCGATTCGCTGCTGCATCCTCTCCATAGGTGTCCTTCTGAGTGGTCCAGTGCTAGCTTTGGAAGATGGGAGGAGAGACGGTGGTCTTGCAATAGAGAAGAGGGAGAGGCGATACGGTGGTTTTGGAATGGAGATGATGGAGAGGAGAGGAGGTGGTTTTGCAATGGAGAAGATCAGAATAGGGAGAGGTGAGACGGTGGTTTTGGAATGGAGATGATGGAGAGGAGAGGAGGTGGGTTTGGAATGGAGATGATGGAGAGGAGAGGAGGTGGTTTTGCGATGGAGAAGATAAGAAGAGGGAGAGGCGAGACGGTGGTTTTGGAATGGAGATGATGGAGAGGAGAGGAGGTGGTTTTGCAATGGAGAAGAGGGAGAGGAGCGTGCGGCAGCGATTTAGGATTGGGCGAGAGGGCCAGCGTGCTGTGACTGGATGAAAATCAAAATCAATTTACCCTTCAATTAAGAAAGCGACCCCACATTAACTAGTCTCCCTTTTATTCTGGGTCATAATTGACCATGATTTTCGCACATAAAATATATGTTATATGTTGCAAAAATAATATAATTTGAAAGTACATTTAGATACGAACCAAACGATACAATTTTTGGTGACATGCATTCACATTTTGCTTGTCAAATACAGTACGTGGTCAAACTTTGACCCAAAATACACAAAACAATAAAAAAATACTTCCAAGACCAGCGCCGCTCTTCCGCTCTTCTCCTCTTAAACCACCGCTGCTCCTCTCCTGTTCCAATCTAAATCCAGCGCCGCTCCTCTCCTCTTCCATTTCAAAACAACCGCCCCTCCTCTCCTGTTCCAGTCCAAAACCAGCGTTGCTCCTCTCCCGTTCTAATCCAAAACCAGCGCTGCTCCTCTCCTCTTCAATTCAAAAACCACCGCCGGCGAGTGAAGGTGTTGTGGAGAAGTAGATTGATGGAGGAGTACAACCGATACGTGAGGATTGCAGACGGCGAGTGAAGCTAGCTAGGATGTTGGAGATACAGTCTTGGTTTGACAACAAGGACCAACTAGCGGCGACGGCGACATCCATGGCCAAATATCTACAATAGAGCGAAAAGGCGGCGATACTCCCGTAGGGAGTCGCGCCGGAGTACATAGAGCTGCTCCTCTGGGCCATGGAGCAAACAGATTCATCGAATCCGATCGTGAGGGAGCAGTGGTGGGAGTATCAATCCCAGATGGAGCATCCACCAGAGATTGAAGGATCGAGCATCTACAGGGTGCCGTTTGTGAGGGTGTCCTGCCAGAGCAAGCCGGTGGAGTCTTCGTCGACCGAACCCAACTTCAAGAGGAGAAAAGCAGTTGGCCCGACGACGCTTCCCCACCATCGTCTCCCTCGCCGTTCACATCGTCTCACGGGGCGGCTGTCTGCCGCCGAGGAATAGGAGGGGGCTGCCCCCCCCCCCCCCCCCAAAGCCAAATAGTCGGGCAGGTTGTGAATTGTCAGGATGAGCTTAGAGTTGTCAGTATTTGCAGGTTGTGAATTGTGTTTTGTGTTGTGTACTTTGACAGTACTTTCAGATATGAATGTCTTTTAAATTTCAGATTTGCAGTATTGAACATATGAAGAATTTTCTGAATTCTAGAGATCTATTTTTAGCACTTAAAAATGTAGTTTCACAGGAGTATAACAATGTGATTCTCAGAGAAGAAACTGCAAGTTTCAGTTTCAGATAAGAAACTGCAAGTTCAATTTCAGATAAAAAACGGCAACTTTCAGAGGCAGAGCATTTATATTAACACGGCCTTTTCAAACAGGGTTAACATCATGTTGGAAGTTTTATTCATGGTCGAAAATGGAACTACCAGCCAGTTAACATCATGCTAATCAACATTCATGCATAGCACATCTTCATATGATGCACAGTCAAAATGCCCACACAATGTTGAGTGTGCGAAACACAGAGAAAACGAGGGACGAAGTTTTGGCAAGTGTTGGACGTGGTTTTGGGCTGCCCCGTCTAGGCTTTCATTTTTAACATGCGCAGCCCACGACCTCGGATGGGAGGGCCTGTTTGTATTTTCTTAGGGCCGTCATGTATCGACCGGCCTATGGACCTCCCATCCGAGGTTTTATTTTTGGCAGCCCAATTTATGTATTTTTTTGAAGAAAACGCAGAGGTCCGTTCTATTTTTCTATATAAGAATAGGAACGCCAGGTCCAACTTATGTTTCCCTTCTAACTATATTATATATATTTAAATTATTTTACATGTTATTATATATTATTTTTATTGTCATCATATATTTAACAGATACTTACATATGTAAGAAAACAATATCCCACATCTCATTAACTTATAAAAATAATTTCTTAACAAATAAAATCCTGGATTGTTTTGGCACGAAAATCCTAGTGATTGTGTACAAAAGCTTGGTAAGATTTAAGGACGAATGTAATAATATCACTTATTATTTAAATATATTTATAACAAAATGCTCAGCCCCTTTTTATTTTTTGATAACATTGCTGGCCCAACCCAACATTATAATTAGAATCAGCCCAGCAAAATCGTGTATTTCGAGAAACTGCAAATGGCCTGTAATTTTTTAGGAAATAAAATAAATGGGGCGCATGGACGCTACATTATTTGTTAACCCAGCCCAGCTAATGGCTGTAATTCAAAAAAAAGATCAAATTGACTGTAAATTCTACCGCGCAAAAAAAGACTGTAAATTCTGAAAAAATGGGTCGAATACGTGCCACATTTTTGGAGGCTGAAATGTGGGCCAATAGGTCGAAGCCAACGCAAGTCGTTGTCAATTTAGTCAACAAATGATTCTGACATGTTAGCCGTTGGATTTACATCCAACGACCGGCATCCATCTTGAATCTCTCGTCCTCTTCCTCCAGCACCGCCGGGACCACCTCCTGCCTCCTGCTGCTAGCAGCTGCGCTTAGAACGCTTCGTTATGAAGCGCTACTCCACCGTTGGCCAGGCCATCCCTCCACCCCTCCACACCTCCTGTTCTTCTCCACCGACTGCCGAACCACACCGCACTAGAACCAGTTAACCCTCGTACATGTGACGCCCGGATAATCAAGCTACAGTAACCTCTGCTAATGACGCCATGTCACCTCCGTTACCGTCGCTAATCTCGCATTAGTTCAAAACGATTCGAATTCAAACTTGAATTTTTGGCAAACAAACAAAGTTTTCAAACTTTAAAAAAAATGTTCGGACCGTGTCAAATATTGCACAGATAATTATGGTGAAGTAAACACATTTTTAGAAAATGCATAAATGTTTTAAATTGAATAAAACAGAAAGGAAAATAAATAAAAAGAAACAAAACAAAACACAACAAAAATAACAGACCCCCCCCCCCCCCCGCTGGGCGAAGTGGCCCAGCTGATCTCCGCCGCCCGAACGGGCCGGCCCAACCGCCCCACACCCCCACTCCCTATACCCCCTGGGGGCACCGAACCCTAGCCCCACGACCACCACTCCTCCACTCCCTCTCATTAGCCCCCCCACCTCTCGATCCCATCTGGATCGGGAGGGGTTCGAACCCGGCGCCCTATCGCCGCTACTCGGAGCTCCTCCGCCCCGTCCTCATCTCCTCTCCGTCTCCCCTCGCTCCGGCGAGCCGTGGAGCCATCGCCTCCGCCCAACGACTCCTCCCTCCGTCCTTCGGCGACCGGACCCGCCCCGAGTGGATCTGGATCGGGGCAACCGACGCCCCGACCCGTCGCGCGCCATCGCCCCACCACTCCCGACGCCGACGTCCCGGAGCGCTCCATCGCCGGCCTGCATCCCCTACGTCGCCGACCCGTCCCCGTCCTCCTCCCCGCCGAACCACATCGAGCCTCGCCGCTTGTTCCCCTGCAACGTGGGGTGAGGAAACCCCCTCCTTCTCTCTCTCCCCTCTCTGACCCTGCGCCCGTGGCGTCCTCGCCGGCGCTGACTGCGCCCTTCCCGGACGCACCAGGGCTTTGCCCTCCTCCCGTCGTTGCTCGCGTTCGCCCTGCCTGAAGCCGTGCCCATCACCGCACGCACCGGCCTTCCCAGCTACGGTGCCCGCCTGCGCCTACTGCGGCCGGCCGGCCGGACGCCGTCGCCGCCGTGACCCTGCTCGGCCCCTCGCGCCGTCTCGCTCCCGCGCCCCAGCTCCCCTACTGCTGCTCTCTCCGGCCACGGCCTCACCTAGTGCCTGTTGCCCCGCCGTGGCCTCGCCGCTGCCACACCGGCGCCGCGCCGGCGTCCTCCCCTCACCGTGGCACTGACTGGCCGTGCCCCCGCGTCCCCGGATCCAGGCGCCCGCGCGCCCCCGGGTCCAGGCGCCCGTGCACCCACACCCGATAGCCCACCCGTTTAACCCCCTCTGCCATTGACAACTGGGCCCCATGCCCCCATTAAAAAAATAATTAGAAAATTAATTAGAAAAATATTAATTAATTAATTAGATAATTAATTAACTTAATTAAACCTGTTAAATTAACCTAATGACTTAATTAAACTAATTAAACTTGCTTAGTTAGTCTAAGACAATGACGAACGGGCCCCACCTGTCAGTTTGACCGGTCAACAGTCACAGTTGACCGCTGATGTCATGCTGATGTCAGCATGCACTGTTCTGGATAATGTCGAATTAAATTAATTAAATAAATTCTAAAAATAATTTAAAACTTTAGAAAATCACATAAAATAAACCGTGACTCGGATGGAAAAAGTTTGTACATGAAAGTTGCTCAGAACGACGAGACAAATCCGGATACGCAGCCCGTTCGTCCGCTACACGTCCCTAGCATAGTGAACCTGCAACATTTCACCTTCGGTTCATCTGTCCGAAAACACGGAACACCGGGGATACTTTCCCGGATGCTTCCCCCCTTCACCGGTATCACCTCATACCGCGTTAGAACATGTCTAACTCTGCTTATTGTCCTGTTATGCACTTGCTTGCTATGTATTTACTGTTTCTCCCCCCCTCTTCTCTCCGGTAGACCCGGTGACGATGCTGATGCCCCTGTGGACGACTACGTCACCGACGACCACTCCTTCTTGTCTGAGCAACCAGGCAAGCCCCCCCCCCCCTTGATCACCAGATATCGCCTATTCTCCTCTATACTGCTTGCATTAGAGTAGTGTAGCATGTTACTGCTTTCCGTTGATCCTATTCTGATGCATAGCCTGACATTGTTGCTACATCTGTTGATACCTTACCTGTAATCCTAAATGCTTAGTACAGGATGCTAGTTTATCATCATTGGCCCTACATTCTTGTCAGTCTGCCTTGCTATACTATCGGGCCGTGATCACTTGGGAGGTGATCACGGGTATATACTATACATACATACATACTATACAGATGGTGACTAAAGTCGGGTCAGCTCATTGAGTACCCACAAGTGATTCTGATGAGGGGGCTGAAAGGACAGGAGGCTCCATCCCGGTAGAGGTGGGCCTGGGTTCCCGACGGCCCCTGACTGTTACTTTGTGGCGGAGCGACAGGGCAGGTTGAGACCACCTAGGAGACAGGTGGGCCTGGCCCTGTTCGGCGTTCGCGGATACTTAACACGCTTAACGAGATCTTGGTATTTGATCTGAGTCTGGCCATTTGGTCTATACGCACTAACCATCTACGCGGGAGTAGTTATGGGTATCCCGGCGTCGTGGTATCAGCCGAAGCCTTCTTGACGTCAGCGACGGAGCGGCGCGCGCCGGATTGGACTGCGTTAACGCAACTTCCTTTGTAATGGAGGTTGCTAGGTGTGCTTCTGGCCGCCCTCGCAACGTGCAGGTGTGCAATGGGCGATGGGCCCTAACCCCTGCGCGCATAGGATTTAGACCGGCGGGCTGACCTGTCTGTTGTGCCTAGGTGGGGCTGCGACGCGTTGATCTTCCGAGGCCGGGCATGACCCAGGAAAGTGTGTCCGGCCAAATGGGATAGAGCGTGTTGGGTTATGTGGTGCACCCCTGCACGGAAGTTTATCTATTCAAATAGCCGTGTCCCTCGGTAGAAGGACGACCCGGAGTTGTACCTTGACCTTATGACAACTAGAACCGGATACTTAATAAAACACACCCTTCCAAGTTCCACAGACAACCCGGTGATCGCTTTTCCACAGGGCGACGAGGGGAGGATCGCCGGGTAGGATTATGCTATGCGATGCTACTCGGAGATGCTACTTGGAGATGCTACTTGGAGGACTTCAATCTACTCTCTTCTACATGCTGCAAGACGGAGGCTGCCAGAAGCGTAGTCTTCGATAGGACTAGCTATCCCCCTCTTATTCTGGCATTCTGCAGTTCAGTCCACTCATATTGCCTCCTTACGCATATACACATGCATATGTAGTATAGCTCCTTGCTTGCGAGTACTTTGGATGAGTACTCACGGTTGCTTTGCTCCCTCTTTTCCCCCGTTTTCCTTTTCTTCCCGGATGCCGCAACCAGACGTTGGAGCCCAGTAGCCAGACGCCACCATCGACGACGACTACTACTCTGGAGGTGCCTACTACTACGTGCAGCCCGCTGACGATGACCAGGAATAGTTAGGAGGATCCCAGGCAGGAGGCATGCGCCTCTTTCGATCTGTATCCCAGTTTGTGCTAGCCATCTTATGGCAACTTGTTTAACTTATGTCTGTACTCAGATATTGTTGCTTCCGCTGACTCATCTATGATCGAGCACTTGTATTCGAGCCCTCGAGGCCCCTGGCTTGTATTATGATGCTTGTATGACTTATTTTATTTGTAGAGTTGTGTTGTGATATCTGCCCGTGAGTCCCTGATCTTGATCGTACACGTTTGCGTGTATGATTACTGTACGATTGAATCGGGGGCGTCACAAGTTGGTATCAGGGCCGACTGCCTGTAGGAATCCCCCTTCCACACTCCTTGGCCGAAGTTGAGTCTAGTCGATGAAAATTGTTTTACTAACTTGGCTGTGCGGCCCATGGGCCCACGTCGCCAAATGGGTGGTATTAGGATCTTTTACTCCTCGATCTTTACTCCGGGATTCTGAACTCTCTTCTATTCGGGTTAAACGATTTTTACTAAAATCTAACTTTAGGTTCTCGAAAATACTTTTTCCCGGAGAGCCCCTTCAGTCCAGATGATCGCCGGCTGCACCAGAAGATTTCGAAGATACTTTGTGATTTTCTCTCGAGACCTTGTGCCTGTTGCTTTTGCAATTCCCTTCCACTGAAATATCCTTATGGATAAATACTTACACCTGTCGTGCTTACTTTTATTCCCAGTCGATCTTGTTATTACAAGATACCCTGAGAATATTTTGTGCCTACTGCCTTGCAGTTCTTTGCCACTTGAATACCCCTAAGAATAATTTCTCGCACTTACCGAGTATCCGTTCTTTCACCATTGTTCATGTGTTCCACAATAGTCATTGAAATACTATTTGATCATTCAAAAATCCTCAGTAGCTTATTGCTCTGCAATACTTGTCTGCTGGCATTATGGGTGCTTTCCATATGTCTGGCAATATTCGTTAGTATTCTTAGACACCGTCATTTTGATCCTATGGATTCAACATGAGTGCGAATGCACGCAATCATCAGTTGATCTTTTTAAATTATCTTCTGGCTCAGACGTCATTTTGAACATGAGCTTGTTCTGGACCAATCTATTTGCCGTCAATGGTACCCTTAGTTCTGTTGAACTTATCCACCCTTGATCAGAGCGCCTGCTTCTGATCCTTCGATTTGGAAATCATAATTCCTTTGATACCTAAGCATTGAATCATTCAGATGTTCTATGATCTGATGCCTTTGCATTCTTTCTTCAACTAGTTGTGTGTCGATGCTCACATCTGCTTCGCTATGGATCGTCAGATCCTTTGTTGGATTATTATTTGATAGTGTCCTTCATATTTTAATCGCCTTGTGAATCCTTTCCCTGATACATAATGCCTTTGGTAAATCCTATTCCTTGATTTGGCCAACCATGCTCATCTTTCGAGCTGGTGATGTTTACTAGAAGTTTGTGGTATATGTTCCTAAGAGGCCCTGATGGGTTGGACATATGCCTTCTCTAATCTGTGTGAACCCGGAAACTACTACGGGTCATACTCTACTGGTGTTATGTCAGATAAAATTTCAACACCACAACTTCATTGAAGACGAGGAGTGAATGAAAGGTTGTGCATTAAAGAAGTGGGAGTCGACCTTGAACTTTGTGTTCATGCCCATGGACCTGATGTGGAACTTATCATGGAAGCTTCTTGCAAAATATTTAATCCTTTGGGCAATTCTTCCGGTGTCATTAAATTGGATCCCTTGCAGCTATGGTTCCGACCATATTGTTCTTCTTTGATCACATTTCTTGGGCAAGTTTAAGCACTTGTCTTCTGCAGAGTAATACCCTAGTCCAACCTCTACTTTGATTTGTTGTCGAGTATTACCCCCCTGGTGTCTCAAGATTACCACGGAACTGCATAACTTCTTACGAGTTCTTCATCAAGTGCTACATTCTCATTGATTCCAATTTTTTGTGGGCTCTGAGTTATTAAACCCTCAAGGACACCAATAACTGAATCGAGTCCACACCACGACTAAATAGCTCTTAGTATTCTTCTTTGCTTACGAGTTTGTACTCGATCTGGCATTCCTAGCCTGCTCGGCTCTAGCAGTATCGTGCTGATCTTAACTGTGCTACCTGGTCCTTATTTCTGGAGCACCACTTTCGGCGATGAGCTAAGCTTACGTCGATCTCCCTTGTCTTATCGTTTCACCTCGAACAGCAAGCTCGATCCCGAGCTGGAGACGTATCCGTGGTTCCAAAAATCTTTCGCTACAACACTCCTTTTGCTTGATGCAGTCGATGAGTGATTATATCCTCATGAAACCTCTCGACAATTGTGTCATGATCATCATCAACATTCTGAGCTCTCCCAGGATATTAATTGAATTCATGATGAGAAATACCATCCCTGCCCTTGATTCTTTGTGTTGTCTTCGACCACATTATTGCCTTCCCTCCAACACAAACTTGTTCGTGTTCTGTGTTATACATTGAGTTCCTTGCTATCCAGCATTTCTTCTTCTTTATCATGGAGTATTACCATCTTTTATATCAAGAATGTCATGAGGATTACTCCACCTCTTAAGAAATTCTTGGTATAGTGACACCTCTCACCATCACCATTCTTTCTTGGTCCCCGTGTTGCTTCCAACAAGTGAACGGTGTTGTTTGGATTCTGCCCTTCTAGCAACCCTCTTGCTTTGAAGTTAATGGTCGGCCATTCATTCTTAGACTATTGATTATTGAATCACCATTCCGAGGTTGGTCGTGTAACCCAGCCCATATTCGGGTGTACCTTTCAACAAATGTTTAATTGTGTATGTTTTCCTCGAGCATACATCATTATAGCATTTGATCTGACAAATGTTATCTCCTTGTTCACATAATTGTGGAAATCCATCTTTTGTTAATCTCGATAATTTGTCGCTGATTCCATCAGCCACCCCCTCATCCTCTCCTTGGTTTAATGATGATGAATCCTTGTCTTCGAACTCACTTCCATAGTCATTTCCCGAGAATCTTGCAATGTCATTTCGCCAATTCGTGTCGCACCTTTTCTTCTCGGACATCCTGCGTCTGAGGTATCATGACGCCAATCGGATCTGAAACTCGGTCGGATATGATGGTTGGGACAACTTTTCACGAGATATGATGTTGGTCCTTTGATGACCCGGTAATATGATGTCATGCCTAGCACCCCCCTGGCTGGAGGACCTATCATCATAATTTCTTTTGCAAGGATAACTATTCTTCCTGAAGGAAATTGTAAAACTTATTCTATAAGTTATTCCTGATGAATCCTCTGAGTATCCAAAGTCTGACATTTGCTTGAAGACCATGCAATGCTATCTCGAAGCATGTTTGTGGTACTCCGATTTTCAACAAGAACATTTGAAGCCCAATGCTAAATGTTTCCTGCTCAATTATCCAAACACAGTTCTTTGGGTAATATCATGAAATTCCTCTCCCCTACCTAAAGAGTTTTCTACAATATATCCTTCCACGGATATCATGCTCCGCTTGTCCTTGAGAAGGATATATCCCTGAAAGATGTGTTTAAGCACATTTTCCTTTCCAATGTTCTATTACTCTGATAATCATATTTTCCTTTCCATTATTTGGTTTAATCTTTCTTGTGATCTATATGCTCTAAGCAGTGATATTTTCCTGCTTGTGTAAACACCCCGGTGTACAATTCTGTCAGCAAGACCCTGTTGCATTTGTTGATAGCATTTTGCTAACCACCGATGGACGAGAACTTTGCCTATTGGTCCGCCTCGTTCAACGAGCAGGAAAATGGTTCTCTTCGTCCCTCGCCCTTGGTACCGATGTTGTTGCCAACATAACTGACATGGTACCCTCTGACATGCCTTGCTTTCGTGACGTGCAAGATGCCAGCCCCCTTTCTACTTAACCCACATGGTGGGCCCATAACCCACAGTTCCACCGGATCAAAACTGACTCTCCGGTAAACCCCCTGTTGCCAAGGTTGTTCCTCGCGCGTGGCCTCGTAAGTAATTTACGAGCCACTTTCCGAGTGATCACCAGTTCTGCTATCAGACACAATACTTATCCCCATTGCTTTGAACCCCTTTCATGCCCTGTTTCAGGCATCAAACGATTGTCTGCCCGCTTGAAACTTCACATGATACCTCCTTACCTTGCTCTTGATATTTTCTTAAGTTTAAATTCGAGAGTTACTTCCGCCATCTTCCTCGAGGTTATCCACCAGATAGTCGACCTTGTAGAGGTCTGTACTCCCGGAATGCCCACCCTTTATCCTTTCCGTAAGTACGATGAAGATCCCGAAGAAAGGATGTGTACTACATCATGATGGCCTGAAGCAGAGAAATGAAGACATCAACATAATGGATCGACTGCTTCGACAAGAGCAACCAAGACCGAGAAGATCCGTTAGAATACCGTAACCAGAACTTTCCCCCTTACTCCCCTCTTAAATCTCGGGACGAGATTTCTTGTAGTGGAGGAGAATTGTGATGCCCGGATAATCAAGCTACAGTAACCTCTGCTAATGACGCCATGTCACCTCCGTTACTGTCGCTAATCTCGCGTTAGTTCAAAACGATTCGAATTCAAACTTGAATTTTTGGCAAACAAACAAAGTTTTCAAACTTTAAAACAAAAATGTTCGGACCGTGTCAAATATTGCATAGATAATTATGGTGAAGTAAACACATTTTTAGAAAATTCATAAATGTTTTAAATTGAATAAAACAGAAAGGAAATAAATAAAAAGAAACAAAACAAAACAAAACAAAACAAAACAAAAATAACAGACCCCCCCCCCCCCCCGCCTGCTGGGCCAAGTGGCCCAGCTGGCCTCCGCCGCCCAAACGGGCCGGCCCAACCGCCCCACACCCCCACTCCCTATACCCCCTGGGGGCACCGAACCCTAGCCCCACGACCACCACTCCCCCACTCCCTCTCGTAAGCCCCCCACCTCTCGATCCCATCTGGATCGGGAGGGGTTCGAACCCGGCGCCCTATCGCCGCTGCTCGGAGCTCCTCCGCCCCGTCCTCATCTCCTCTCCGTCTCCTCGCTCCGGCGAGCCGTGGAGCCATCGCCTCCGCCCAACGACTCCACCCTCCGTCCTTCAGTGACCGGCCCCGCCCCGAGTGGATCTGGATCGGGGCAACCGACGCCCCGACCCGTCGCGCGCCATCGCCCCACCACTCCCGACGCCGACGTCCCGGAGCGCTCCATCGCCGGCCTGCGTCCCCTACGTCGCCGACCCGTCCCTGTCCTCCTCCCTGCCGAACCACATCGAGCCTCGCCGCTTGTTCCCTTGCAACGTGGGGTGAGGAAACCCCCTCCTCTCTCTCCCCTCTCTGACCCCGTGCCCGTGGCGTCCTCGCCGGCGCTGACTGCGCCCTTCCCGGACGCACCAGGGCTTTGCCCTCCTCCCGTCGTTGCTCGCGTTCGCCCTGCCTGAAGCCGTGCCCATCACCGCACGCACCGGCCTTCCCAGCTACGGTGCCCGTCTGCGCCTACCGCGGCCAGCCGGCTGAACGCCGTCGCCGCCGTGACCCTGCTCGGCCCCTCGCGCCGTCTCGCTCCCGCGCCCCAGCTCCCCTGCTGCTGCTCTCTCCAGCCACGGCCTCACCTAGTGCTTGTTGCCCCGTCGTGGCCTCGCCGCTGCCACGCCGGCGCCGCACCGGCGTCCTCCCCTCATCGTGGCACTGACTGGCCGCGCCCCCGCGTCCCCGGATCCAGGCGCCCGCGCGCCGCCGGGTCCAGGCGCCTGTGCACCCACACCCAATAGCCCACCCGTTTAACCCCCTCTGCCATTCACAACTGGGCCCCATGCCCCCATTAAAAAAAGAATTAGAAAATTAATTAGAAAAATAATAATTAATTAATTGGATAATTAATTAACTTAATGAAACCTGTTAAATTAACCTAACGACTTAATTAAACTAATTAAACTTGCTCAGTTAGTCTAAGACAATGACGAACGGGCCCCACCTGTCAGTTTGACCGGTCAACAGTCACAGTTGACCGCTGATGTCATGCTGATGTAATGTTGATGTCAGCATGCACTGTTCTGGATAATGTCGAATTAAATTAATTAAATAAATTCTAAAAATAATTTAGAACTTTAGAAAATCACATAAAATAAACCGTGACTCGGATGGAAAAAGTTTGTACATGAAAGTTGCTCAGAACGACGAGACGAATCCGGATACGCAGCCCGTTCGTCCGCTACGCGTCCCTAGCATAGTGAACCTGCAACATTTCACCTTCGGTTCATCTGTCCGAAAACACGGAACACCGGGGATACTTTGCCGGATGCTTCCCCCCTTCACCGGTATCACCTCATACCGCGTTAGAACACGTCTAACTCTACTTATTGTCCTATTATGCACTTGCTTGCTATGTATTTACTGTTTCTCCCCCCTCTTCTCTCCGGTAGACCCCGTGACGATGCTGATGCCCCTGTAGATGACTACGTCACCGACGACCCCTCCTTCTTGTCTGAGCAACCAGGCAAGCCCCCCCCCCCTTGATCACCAGATATCGCCTATTCTCCTCTATACTGCTTGCATTAGAGTAGTGTAGCATGTTACTGCTTTCCGTTGATCCTATTCTGATGCATAGCCTGACATTGTTGCTACATCTGTTGATACCTTACCTGCAATCCTAAATGCTTAGTATAGGATGCTAGTTTATCATCATTGGCCCTACATTCTTGTCAGTCTGCCTTGCTATACTATCGGGCCGTGATCACTTGGGAGGTGATCACGGGTATATACTATACATACATACATACTATATAGATGGTGACTAAAGTCGGGTCGACTCATTGAGTACCCGCAAGTGATTCTGATGAGGGGGCTGAAAGGACAGGTGGCTCCATCCCGGTAGAGGTGGGCCTGGGTTCCCGACGGCCCCCGACTGTTACTTTGTGGCGGAGCGACAGGGCAGGTTGAGACCACCTAGGAGATAGGTGGGCCTGGCCCTATTCGGCGTTCACGGATACTTAACACGCTTAACGAGATCTTGGTATTTGATCTGAGTCTGGCCATTTGGTCTATACGCACTAACCATCTACGCGGGAGTAGTTATGGGTATCCCGGCGTCGTGGTATCAGCCGAAGCCTTCTTGACGTCAGCGACGGAGCGGCGCGCGCCGGATTGGACTGCGTTAACGCAACTTCCTTTGTAATGGAGGTTGCTAGGTCTGCTTCCGGCCGCCCTCGCAACGTGCAGGTGTGCAATGGGCGATAGGCCCGAACCCCTGCGCGCATAGGATTTAGACCGGCGGGCTGACCTCTCTGTTGTGCCTAGGTGGGGCTGCGACGTGTTGATCTTCCGAGGCCGGGCATGACCCAGGAAAGTGTGTCCGTCCAAATGGGATCGAGCGTGTTGGGTTATGTGGTGCACCCCTGCACGGAAGTTTATCTATTCGAATAGCCGTGTCCCTCGGTAAAAGGACGACCCGGAGTTGTACCTAACTAGAACCGGATACTTAATAAAACACACCCTTCCAAGTTCCACAGACAACCCGGTGATCGCTTTTCCACAGGGCGACGAGGGGAGGATCGCCGGGTAGGATTATGCTATGCGATGCTACTCGGAGATGCTACTTGGAGATGCTACTTGGAGGACTTCAATCTACTCTCTTCTACATGCTGCAAGACGGAGGCTGCCAGAAGCGTAGTCTTCGATAGGACTAGCTATCCCCCTCTTATTCTGGCATTCTGCAGTTCAGTCCACTCATATTGCCTCCTTACACATATACCCGTGCATATGTAGTATAGCTCCTTGCTTGCGAGTACTTTGGATGAGTACTCACGGTTGCTTTGCTCCCTCTTTTCCCCCGTTTTCCTTTTCTTCCCGGATGCCGCAACCAGACGTTGGAGCCCAGGAGCCAGACGCCACCATCGACGACGACTACTACTCTGGAGGTGCCTACTACTACGTGCAGCCCGCTGACGACGACCAGGAATAGTTAGGAGGATCCCAGGCAGGAGGCCTGTGCCTCTTTCGATCTGTATCCCAGTTTGTGCTAGCCATCTTATGGAAACTTGTTTAACTTATGTATGTACTCAGATATTGTTGCTTCCGCTGACTCGTCTATGATCGAGCACTTGTATTCGAGCCATCGAGGCCCCTGGCTTGTATTATGATGCTTGTATGACTTATTTTATTTGTAGAGTTGTGTTGTGATATCTGCCTGTGAGTCCCTGATCTTGATCGTACATGTTTGCGTGTATAATTAGTGTACGATTGAATCGGGGGCGTCACAGTACACCTCTCCGTCTGCGACTCTACTCCCGCGTCTTCCCATCTCCGGCTCGTTGCTGTCCGGGGCCTCGCCATCGTCCACCACCTTGGATGCGCTCGGCGCGGCGTGGTCAACATGGTCAATGAACGACACCATCGGAAGTAGACTGTGCGTGGAGAGGCTGACAGCTGGGTCCATGGCCGCACACAAGGAAATGCCTCCTTATTACGCGCAAAATAATGCTTCCTCCACCTGACATCTGGGACCCACTGGAAGGGCCTCTGTATTTCGTGAAAAAAACATGCCTCCCGCTGACATGTCGGACCCACCAGCTATCTTCGCACGCAAGGAAGTGCCTCCTTATTACGCACAAAAAAGTGAATACTCCCCCTGCCAGCTGGAACCCAGCATACTGGGAGGCTGACTTGTGGGCCTACCAAGTTGACGAGGACGGAGGGCTTTGTCAACTTAGTCAATATGAACGATTCTAGCTCCTGTTATCATATGATGTTCATCCAACGGTCATAGTGCTTCTTCAACCTCTGGTCTTCTTCCTCCAGCCGCCCAAACCAGCGCCTTTCGTGACGCGTGCTCCTGCCTCCTGTGGCCGGCTGTGGTGCCGCGGAGGCCTAACCGCCCCCTACTACTCCCACCGCTGGCTAGCCCATCCCTCTACTCACCCACACCCCCTGTTATTCTGCGGCGACAGCAGCCTCACACCGCAGCCGAACCAGTGAACCCTCGTACACCTCTTCGCGTGGGCATCCACTGCTGCGTCTTTCCCGGCTCCGAGTCGTCCCCTTCCTAGGCCTCGCCGTCGTCCACCGCCGTGGTGCTCTCATGCGGTGTGGTCAATGTGGTCAAGGAACGACTTCCATCGGACGTGGACTGTACATGGAGAGGTTGACAGCTGGGTCCATGGCCGCAGCAAGTAAGTGCCTCCTTATTACGCGCAAAAAAATGATTCCTCCACCTGACAGCGGGGACCCACCAGACAGGCCACCGTATTTCACGAAAAAAATATTTCCCCCTGACTCCTGGGACCCACCAGTGATACGTCTCCAGTGTATCTATAATTTTTGATTGTTCCATGCTATTATATTACCCCTTTTGGATGTTTATGGGCATTATTTTACACATTTATATCATTTTTGGGACTAACCTACTAACCGGAGGCCCAGCTAGTATTGCTGTGTTTTTGCCTATTTCAGTATTTGGAAGAAAAGGAATATCAAACGGAGTCCAAACGGAATGAAACCTTCGGGAGTATGATTTTTAGAACGAACGTGATCCAGAGGACTTGGAGTGCAAGTCAAGAAGCAGCTGAGGCTCCCACAAGATAGGAGGGAGCCCCCCCCCCATAGGGTGCGCCCCCTGCCTCGTGGCCCCTCGGGCATCCACCGACGTACTTCTTCCTCCTATATAAGCCTATGTACCCCGAAAACATCCGGGGAGCAGATGAAACAAAATTTCCACCACTGTAACCTTGTGTATCCGCAAGATCCCATCTTGGAGCCTTCGCCGGCGTTCTACCGGAGGGGGAATCGACCATGGAGGGCTTCTACATCAACATCCTTGCCCCTCCAATGAGTTGTGAGTAGTTTGCCATAGACCTACGGGTCCATAGTTATTAGCTAGATGGCTTCTTCTCTCTTTTTGGATCTCAATACAATGTTCTCCCCCTCTCTTGTGGAGATCTATTCGATGTAAACTCTTTTTGTAGTGTGTTTCTCGAGATCCGA
Source organism: Triticum timopheevii (assembly GCA_963921465.1). NCBI lineage: Eukaryota > Viridiplantae > Streptophyta > Magnoliopsida > Poales > Poaceae > Triticum > Triticum timopheevii. Next base: position 273,648,926 of record OY997270.1, on the reverse strand, counting down.
TGAATTGTGGGTTTATGATCAAGTTTATCTATGAATAGTATTTGAATCTTCTCTGAATTCTTTTATGTGTGATTGAGTTATCTTTGCAAGTCTCTTTGAATTATCAGTTTGGTTTGGCCTACTAGATTGATCTTTCTTGCCATGGGAGAAGTGCTTAGCTTTGGCTTCAATCTTGCGGTGTCCTTACCAAGTGACATAAAGGGTTGCAAGGCATGTATTGTATTGTTGCCATTGAGGATAACAAGATGGGGTTTATATCATATTGCTTGAGTTTATCCCTCTAAATCATGTCATCTTGCTTAATGCACTACTCCGTTCTTATGAACTTAGTACTCTAGGTGCAGGCATGAGTCGGTCGATGTGTGGAGTAATAGTAGTAGATGCAGGCAGGAGTCGGTCTACTTGTTACGGATGTGATGCCTATATACATGATCATGCCTAGACAATCTCATAATTATTTGCTTTTCTATCAATTGCTTGATAGTAATTTGTTCACCCACCGTAATACTATACTATCTTGAGATAAGCCACTAGTGAAACCTATGGCCCCCGGGTCTATCTCTTATCATATTTGCTTTCAATCTACTTTTATTTGCATCTTTTCTTTTTGCATCTATATTATAAAATACCAAAAATATATTTATTTTATATTACTATCTTTATTAGATCTCACTTTCGCAAGTGGCCGTGAAGGGATTGACAACCCATTTATTGCGTTGGTTGCGAGTTCTTTGTTTGTTTGTGTAGGTGCGTGGGACTTTTGAGGAGCCTCCTAATGGATTGATACCTTGGTTCTCAAAAACTGAGGGAAATACTTATGCTACTATTGCTGCATCACCCTCTCCTCTTCGAGGAAAACCAACGCAAGCTCAAGACGTAGCAAGAAGGATTTCTGGCGCCGTTGCCGGGAGGTCTTTGCTTAAGTCAAGACATACCAAGTATCCATCGCAAACCCATCTCCCTCGCATTTACACTATTTGCCATTTGCCTCTCGTTTTCTCTCCCCCCACTTCACCCTTGCTGTTTTATTCGCCCTCTCTTTCCCAATCTCCTCCTCTCTTTTCGCTTGCCTTTTTCTGTTTGCTTGTGTGTTGGATTACTTGTTGCCATGGCGCAAGATAATACCAAATAGTGTGATTTCTCGAATACCAATAATAATGATTTCCTTAGTACTCCGATTGCTCCTCTTAACGATCTTAAGTCTTGTGAAATCAATACTGCTTTGCTGAATCTTTTTATGAAAGATCAATTCGCCGGCCTTCCTAGCAAAGATGCCGCTACTCATCTAAACAACTTTTTTGATTTGTGTGATATGCAAAAGAAGAAAGATACGGATAGTAATATTGTCAAATTGAAGTTATTTCCGTTTTCACTTAGGGATCGTGCTAAAGTTTGGTTTTCGTCCTTGCCTATAAATAGTATTGATTCTTGGAACAAGTGCAAAGATGCTTTTATCTCTAAGTATTTTCCTCCCGCTAAGATTATCACACTTAGGAACGATATTATGAATTTTAAACAACTTGATCATGAGCATGTTGCCCAATCTTGGGAAAAAATGAAATTGATGCTTCACAATTGCCCTACTCATGGTTTGAGTTTATGGATGATCATACAAAAAATTTATGCCAGTTTGAACTTTGCTTCTAGAAATCTTTTAGATTCGGTCACGGGAGGCACGTTTATGGAAATCACGTTAGGAGATGCTACAAAACTTCTTGATAATATTATGGCTAATTATTCTCAATGGCACACCAAAAGATCTTCTAGTTAAAAAGAGCATGCTATAGAAGAAATCAATGTTTTGTGTGGTGAGGGAGTCCTGGACTAGGGGGTGTCCGGATAGCCAAACTATCATCATTGGCCGGACTCCAAGACTATGAAGATACAAAATTGAAGACTTCGTCCCGTGTCCGGATGGGACTTTCCTTGGCGTGGAAGGCAAGCTTGGCAATACGGATATGTAGATCTCCTACCCTTGTAACCGACTCTGTGTAACCCTAGCCCTCTCCGGTGTCTATATAAACCGGAGGGTTTTAGTCCGTAGGACGAACAACAATCATACCATAGGCTAGCTTCTAGGGTTTAGCCTCCTTGATCTCGTGGTAGATCTACTTTTGTACTACCCATATCATCAATATCAATCAAGCAGGAGTAGGGTTTTACCTCCATCGAGAGGGCCCGAACCTGGGTAAAAACATCGTGTCCCTTGTCTCCTGTTACCATCCTCCTAGACGCACAGTTCGGGACCCCCTACCCGAGATCCGCCGGTTTTGACACCGACATTGGTGCTTTCATTGAGAGTTCCTCTGTGTCGTCGCCCATAGGCCCAATGGCTCCTTCGATCATCAACAACAATGCAGTCCAGCGCGAGATTTTTCTCCCAAACAGATCTTTGTATTCGGCGGCTTTGCACTGCAGGCCAATTCGCTTAGCCATCTGGAGCAGATTGAAAGCTACGCCCCTGGCCATCAGGTCAGATTTGGAAGTTTGAACTTCACGGCCGACATCCGCGGAGAGTTGATCTTCGACGGATTCGAGCCACAGCCGTGCGCGCCGCACTTTCACGATGGGCATGATCTAGCTCTACTGTCGGACAGTGCCTTGGAGGCCGCACGAGAGTCCGCTCCGACCCTTAACTCGGAGCCGACTGCGCCGATCGAGGATGGGTGGCTAGACACCGCCTCGGGGGCTTCTACCTCTACGGCGATGGAGCCGAATACCGACCCTGTCCCTTGTGAAGCTCGTGACTCCGAGGTGCCGGATTCCTCGCTGGACTGCGAACCTCCCGCGCCCCTACCAATCGAATCCGATTGGGCGCCGATCATGGAGTTCACCGTTGCGGACATCTTTCAGCACTCGCCTTTTGGCGACATCCTGAATTCGCTAAAGTACCTCTCATTATCAGGAGAGCCCTGGCCGGACTACGGTCAGGACGGTTGGGATGCGGACGACGAAGAAATTCAAAGCCCACCCACCACCCACTTTGTAGCCACTATCGACGACCTAACCAACATGCTAGACTTCGACTCTGAAGACATCGACGATATGGACGACGATGCCGGAGATGAGCAAGAACCAGCGCCCACGGGGCATTGGAAAGCCACCTCGTCATACGACATATACATGGTGGACATCCCAAAGGATGGGAATGGCGAGGCAATAGCGGAGGAAGACCCCTCCAAGAAACAGCCTAAGCGCCGGCGTCAGCGGCGCCACTCGAATTCCCGCCACAGCAAGAATGGAGATTCCAGCACCGGAGATAATAACACCCCAGACAGTGCCGAAGACAACCCCCTCCATCAAGACTCAGCACAGGAGGACGGAGAAGCCAGCCCTCACGAGAGAGCGGCAGACGAAAGAGGTAGAGGACGATAATTACATGCCTCCCTTCGGAGATGAGGCAAGCCTCGACGACGACGAATTCGTCGTGCCTGAGGATCTCGTCGAACAAGAGCGTTTCAAACGCAGGCTTATGGCCACGGCCAGCAGCCTCAAGAAAAAGCAGCAACAGCTTAGAGCTTATCAAGATCTGCTAGCCGACAGATGGACCGAAGTCCTCGCGGCCGAAGAGTACAAACTCGAACGCCCCTCCAAAAGCTACCCCAAACGCAAGCTGCTGCCCTGGTTAGAAGAGGAAGCATATAAACCTACATCACCAGCGCACAATACGGCCGACCGGCCACCTCGTGGCCGCGACAGAGAGGCCTCTAGGCCTTTCACTAAAGTCGTACCCCGGCATCGCTCGAAAAGTACAAAGCCACGGGGGAATGCGCCGGACTTGCAAGACATATTGGAGGATAAGGCAAGACAATCAAGATCGATCTACGGATCGCGTGGGTGCCCCACAATGTGCCACGACAACCGTCACGCCGGATACAACAATTCCGGCCGGGCCGAACACAGTAGACAAGGCTCGTTCGAGCTACGTCGTGATATAGCCCAATACAGAGGCGCCGCACACCCATTATGCTTCACAGATGAAGTAATGGATCATCAAATCCCAAAAGGGTTCAAACCTGTGAACATCGAATCCTACGATGGCACAACAGACCCCCGTGGTTTGGATCGAAGACTATCTCCTTCATATCCACATGGCCCGCGGCAATGATCTTCATGCCATCAAATACCTCCCACTCAAGCTTAAAGGACCAGCTCGGCATTGGCTTAACAGCTTGCCAGCAGAATCAATTGGGTGTTGGGAGGACGTGGAAGCCGCATTCCTTGATAACTTCCAGGGCACATATGTGCGACCACCAGACGCTAATGACCGAAGCCACATAATTCAGCAGCCAGACGAATCGGCCAGACAATTCTGGACACGGTTCTTAACCAAGAAAAATCAAATCGTCGACTGTCCGGACACAGAGGCCCTCGCAGCCTTCAAACATAACATCCGCAACGAGTGGCTTGCCCGGCACCTAGGATAGGAAAAGCCGAAATCCATGGCAGCCCTCACATCACTCATGACCCGCTTCTGCGCGGGAGAGGGCAGCTGGCTAGCCCGCAGTAACAACTTCAACAAAAATCCAGGCAGTTCGGATACCAAGGACCGCAATGGCAGGTCACGTCGCAAAAAGCACAAACGCCGCATTAACGGCGATAATACTGAGGTTACGACAGTCAACGCCAGATTCAGAGGCTCCAAACCCGGTCAGCGGAAAAAGCCATTCAAAAGAACTACTCCGGGTCCGTCCAATTTGGACCGAATACTCGACCGCTCGTGCCAGATACACGGTACCCCCGAAAAGCCAGCTAATCACACCAACAAGGATTGTTGGGTATTCAAGCAGGCAGGCAAGTTAATTGCCGAAAACAATGACAAGGGGCTGCATAGCGATGACGAGGAAGAGACCCAGCCGCCGAACAATAGAGGACAGAAGGATTTCCCCCCACAAGTGCAGACGGTGAACATGATATATGCAACCCACATACCCAAAAGGGAGCGGAAGCGTGCACTCAGGGACGTATACGCGATGGAGCCAGTCGCCCCAAAGTTCAACCCATGGTCCTCCTGCCCGATGACTTTTGATCGAAGGGACCACCCCACCAGCATCCGCCATGGCGGGTTCGCCGCATTGGTTCTAGACCCAATCGTCAATGGGTTTCATCTCACTAGAGTCCTGATGGACGGCGGCAGCAGCCTGAACCTGCTTTACCAGGATACAGTGCGCAAGATGGGCATAGACCCCTCAAGGATTAAACCCACAAAAACGACCTTCAAAGGCGTCATACCAGGTGTAGAGGCCAATTGTACAGGCTCAGTTACACTGGAAGTGGTCTTCGGATCCCCGGATAACTTCCGAAGCGAGGAGTTAATCTTCGACAAAGTTCTGTTCCGCAGCGGCTATCATGCTCTGCTCGGACAAACCGCGTTTGCAAAGTTCAATGCGGTGCCGCACTACGCATACCTCAAGCTCAAGATGCCAGGCCCTCGAGGAGTCATCATGGTCAACGGAAACACTGAACGCTCCCTCCGAACGGAGGAGCATACAGCGGCTCTCGCGGCAGAAGTGCAGAGCAGCCTCTTAAGGAAATTCTCGAGTCCGGCCGCTAAGCGACCGGACACTGCTAAGCGCGCCCGGAGTAACCTACAACAAGACCACCTGGCACGTTCCGAGCACGCGTAGCAATGCGGCCCAACCCCAGCCCTCGCAAAATTGCAAGACCGGTACTTCGCATACATCATTACGCTCTGGAGATACCGTGGGCACAGGGGGAGCGGCACGACCACGGCAGGCCCAGAGTGCGGCTCAACCACATCAGGGGCTCCCAAGTGTGTCATCCTTTTTCTTTCCTTTTTTTCTTATCCTCAGGACTCCATTTACCAAAGGCCCTGTCTGGCAGTAGACCTGCCAAACTCACGATGCAACAGCCAGGGAAGGAGAAAGGCTACGACGAGTATCCAGGTGGTCTCCATTACGAGCATTATATCTGTTTTATACACCATTCCGCAGCCTAGCCCTGGAGGGGGACATGTTTAATAGTCCCACCCCTTGGTTATCGCACTATTTGTATCATTCTGCATTCATGGCAGTACCTTTATTTTTGAATAGACAATGCATCGCTTTTTGCCTATAATTGCATTCCTTTCTTACACATATGTTCACTTATGACATGTTGCATCTGTACACTTTGGTACGGTAAATACACCAGGGGCTTAAAGTTCCCCAGACTATGGTGTGATAAGTCCGAACATTTTCACAAGTGCGGCACCCCGAACTTATAGCATTATATGCATCGGCTCCGAATCGTGTCTTGGGTCAATAGTTGGGTTTGCCCGGCTCCCATGTTTTGGTACCTTACGTTCTGTTATATTGGCTAAGGTAGCGCTGGGAGAACCACTGCGATTGTGCCCCAGTTGAGCTGGGCGAGCACCTCAGTGGAGAAAGCTAAAACTGACCGTCATGATGAGGCGAGAGCCGGTCACTGTTCGAGAGGTTTTTTCGAGTCCCTAAAGACTTATGCCGCTTAGAGCGAGGAATCGGCTTTGTCCAGCCCAGGCGTGGATAGCGCCCCGAATTCGGCCTTCCGAACACTAGGGGCTTCACCAAAATTTAAAATTATAGAATTCTATGGCTAAGTGAGTGTTCAAGCATTATAAGTCCGGTTGCCTCGTTCGTTGTGTTGAGCACCTCCCTAGATGGACCCAAAAATGGGAACAAGAGCGCTCAAGTTTATCCCGAACACCCCAGCACTCATGGCATGGGGGCTGAAGCCGACGACTTGCCATCTCTCAGATTTGTTAAACGGCCGCACAGAAGGCAATATTTTAAATTAACAAGCGTTGCTTAGCGCATATGAACAAAGTTTTCAACGCACAGGATAACAAAATGCGAGCCTACTCAAATATTACATCTTTGGAGCACTCACCCGCAATAATGGGGGCACCCTTCAGGACACCCTTATAATACATATCGGGCGTACGATACTCCTTGCCCGGCGGAGGCGCGTCCGTCACAAGCTTCTCAGCGTCCATCCTGCCCCAGTGCACTTTAGCACGGGCAAGGGCCCAACGGGCACCTTCAATGCAGGCGGAGTGCTTGATAACTTCAACCCACGAACAAGCATCCACTAGCCGCCGCACCAGGCCGAAGTAGCTCCCAGGCATGGCCTCTTTGGGCCACAGCCGAACTATGAGGCCCTTCATGGCCTGTTCGGCCACCTTGTGGAGCTCGACCAGCTGCTTCAGCTGGTCGCTAAGGGGCACCGGATGTCCGGCCTCAGCATATTGAGACCAGAACACCTTCTCCGTCGAGCTCCCCTCCTCGGCTCTGTAGAAAGCGGCAGCATCGGACACGCTATGGGGCAGATCTGCGAACGCTCCTGGGGAGCTCCGAATTCGGGTAAGTAACAGGTAATTCACTTTTACATGCTTGCTTTGCATGAAGAATGCCTTACCCGCCGCTATTTTCTTCAATGCCTCGATTTCCTGGAGGGCCTTGTGGGCTTCGGCCTTAGCGGCTTTGGCACTCTCAAGAGCCGACGCAAGCTCGGACTTTCGAGTCTTTGAGTCACGCTCCAAACTCTCGTGTTTTTCCACGAGAGCCTGGAGCTCTTGCCGTACCTCCGCCACCCGCGCCTCCTGCTTCTCTCGCTCGGCGCGTTCCGCGGCTGCATTGCGTTCGGCTGCAGACACCGCCTCCTTCAGGGTCGCTACCTCGTTCGTAGCCCCTGGAGTACCCACGTTATCCTTGTCATTCCTCTTGCAACCAAATCCTTTTCTGTAAGGTACAACTTTAATAAGGTGTTACTCACCTTCCTTGTCCTCGAGCTGCTTCTTGGCACGACCGAGCTCGCTCTCGAACCGCTCGAGGCTCTGCTTCAAGGCATGGACCTCCGCAGTCAGTGCGGTAGAGGTCAGCAGCGCAGCCTGCATTCCCATATTGACATATTTTTGTTAAGACTCCTGCGTATATCTTTTTTTTAGATCCTCAGTCCGGCTTTTCTTTCCGAACACCGAACCGAGCATCAGACGCTACTGTCTATGTGGTACTATGTTACATATCTTAAAAACCTTACCTCAAAGCCTATTAGAAGGCTGCTGCAGGCTTCGGTTAGCCCGCTTTTGGCGAGCTGAACCTTCTAAATCACCGCACTCATGATAGTGCGGTGTTCCTCTTTGATGGAAGCGCCGTTGAGCGCCTCCAGTAAGTTATCCGGCACCTCCGGTTGGACAGAGGCCGCCGGTGTCACAGTCTTGCCCTTCTTACGAAGGGGCTGCCGCCGGACTCCGGAACAACTACAGGTTCTGGTGCGCAGTCCGGTCCAAAGTCCGGGAGGCTGCCCTGCGACACCTTCGGAGCTTCCTCCTCCTGGTGGGTCCCTTTCCGGGATCCCACCTCGGCGTCTTCGGCGTCACGGGGGGAGGACGCGGTCAGAAGTGAAGTGCTATTCAGATCTGACGTACCCAAGGACCCACTCGACGAAGCGGGAAGATCGTCCTTGGGCGGACTACAGGGTTGTATGCGGCGTTAAAAGATGCTATGCGACAAAAAGAAAAATTACGAGTTATTCAGGAGTCCAGTTACTTACGATCTCGCTAGGGGCTTGGCCCTTGAGGGCCACCCCTCGTCGCTATTGCCGGCGTTGGCGGAGCAGTCCGGGGGAAGGGTCCTTCCCTTCTTGGGCCCTTTGGCCTCCCTCGTTGGGGAGGCCTTCCTCTTCTTCTCTCCCCCCACTGGGGGAGAGGCCTCTTTCTTCTCCTCCTCGTCCTCGTGGGAGGAGTCAGCCTTGGAGTCATCGGACGATGAATCCGATAGCACCTGACGCCGGGAACTCCTCCGGGTTCCCGTGGCCTTCTTCTTGGCCTTCTTCTCCGACACTACGTAAGGTGTCGGGACCAGCAGCCCTGTCAAACGGGCGTCCGTTGGGTCTTCTGGAAGGGGAGCTGGGCAGTTAACCTATCCGAACGTCTCCTACCAGGCCTGTCAAAGGTATTGGGAGTTTAGATCCCACATAGAGTCAAACTATGAGAAGCAAGTGTCCCATAAAGGATAATATAGCTTACCTCGCCAGCCGGACGCTGCGAGCTAAATCCGCGATCTTCGGTAGCGGATGCGGGAGCCACGCTGCCCTTGAACAGCACACTCTAGGCCTCTTCGTACGTAGTGTCGAAGAGCCCACTCAAGGTCTGGTGCTGTGCCAGATCAAACTCCCACAGGTTGAAGTCCCACTGTTGGCAGGGGAGAATCCGGCGGATGAGCATGACCTGGATTACGTTGACAAGCTTGAGATTCTTGTTCACCAGGGTTTGGAGACAGGATTGGAGTCCGGTCAGCTCTTCCGAACTGCCCCACAGTAGGCCCTTCTCTTTCCAAGAAGTGAGCCGCATGGGGATGCCAGATCTGAATTTGGGGGCCGCTGCCCATTCAGGGTCACGCGGCTCGGTGATGTAGAACCACCCCGATTGCCACCCTTTGATGGTTTCCACGAAGGCGCCCTCGAGCCAGGTGACATTGGGCATCTTGCCCACCATGGCGCCTCCGCATTCCGCTTGGCTGCCCTTCACAACCTTCGGCTTGACATTGAAGGTCTTTAGCCACAGGCCGAAGTGGGGCTAGATGCAGAGGAAGGCCTCGCACACGACGATAAACGCCGAGATGTTGAGGATGAAATTCAGGGCCAGATCATGGAAATCCTGGCCATAGTAGAACATGAGCCCCCAGACAAAGGGGTGGAGTGGGAAGCCCAGTCCGCAGAGGAAATGGGGAAGGAATACCACCCGCTCATGGGGCCTGGGGGTGGGGATGAGCTACCCCTTGTTGGGGAGACGGTGCGCGATATCGCTGGACAAATATCCGGCGCTGCGCAGCTTCTTGATGTGCCCCTCCGTAACGGAGGAGGCCATCCACTTGCCTCCCGCTCCGGACATGGTCGGAGAAGGTTGAGGTGAGATGTGCGGACTTGGGCGCTGGAGCTCGAGTGTGCGGAGATGGATAAGCAAAGGAGGAAGAAGGCGTAGGTAAAAAGGTGGATCATTATCCTCTTATATATGGGCGAACGAAACTATGCGTCCCCACCAGCCTGGTAAAACTCGCTTATCTCCCAAGCGCCACAATCAATGGCGCGGTTGGGTTACCCACGTCCGTATTGATGAGAATCTCGGAATAAGGGGACACGATCCCTGCTTCGACAAGACGTGCCAAGGAAACCTCTTCGCTAAACGCGCTGAAGCGGAATAATAAAAACGATTCGAGTAAAGGCTTGGCCATGGTGTGACGTCATGCCACGAAATACGTCAGCAGGTTGAACTTGTGTAAATATTATTCTCTCTACAGAGGTATGTGGAATCTATTTGGCAGAGCCGGACACTATCCTGGCGTTCACAATCTTCTATGAATTATTCGGAGGAGGAACCCGCCTTGCAATGCCGAAGACAATATGCGCGCCGGACTCATCGTCATTGAAGCCTGGTTCAGGGGCTACTAAGGGAGTCCTGGACTAGCGGGTGTCCAGATAGCCGAACTATCATCATTGGCCGGACTCCAAGACTATGAAGATACAAGATTGAAGACTTTGTCCCGTGTCCGAATGGGACTTTCCTTGGCGTGGAAGGCAAGCTTGGCAATACGGATATGTAGATCTCCTACCCTTGTAACCAACTCTGTGTAACCCTAGCCCTCTCCGGTGTCTATATAAACCGGAGGGTTTTAGTCCGTAAGATGAACAACAATCATACCATAGGCTAGCTTCTAGGGTTTAGCCTCCTTGATCTCGTGGTAGATCTACTCTTGTACTACCCATATCATCAATATCAATCAAGCAGGAGTAGGGTTTTACCTCCATCGAGAGGGCCCAAACCTGGGTAAAAACATCGTGTCCCTTGTCTCCGGTTACCATCCGCCTAGACGCACAGTTCGGGACCCCCTACCCGAGATCCGCCGGTTTTGACACCGACAAGTGGAAAGATGGATGAACTTATGAAATTGTTTGCTACTAAAAATACTCCTCTTGATCCCAATGATATGCCTTTTTCTTCCTTGATTGAGAATAATAATGGATCTATGGATGTGAATTTTGTTGGTAGGAATAGTTTTGGAAACAATGCTTATAGAGGAAACTTTAATGCTAGACCGTTCCCTAGTAATTCCTCTAATAATTATGGAAATTCCTACAATAATTTTTATGGTAATTTTAATAAGATGCCCTCTGATTTTGAGAATAGTGTGAAAGAATTTATGATTTCTCAAAAGAATTTTAATGTTTTGCTTGAAGAAAAATTGCTCAAAGTTGATGATTTGGCTAGGAACGTTGATAGACTTTCGCTTGATGTTGATTCTCTTAAACTTAGATCTTCTCCTCCTAAGCATGATATCAATGAGTCTCTCAAAGCCATGAGAATTACCATTGATGAGTGCAAGGAAAGGACCGCTAGATTGCGTGCTAAAAAAGATAGCTTTATAAAAGCGTGTTCTTCTAGTTTCCATGAAAATAATGATGAAGATCTTAAAGTTATTGATGCGTCTCCTATTAGATCTATGTTTTGCAATATGAATTTTGATAATTATGGGACTGATGATGAATCAACTTTGCCTAGAAGGCGTCCCAAGAATTCGGAGTTTTTAGATCTTGATGCTAAATTTGGTAAAAGAGGGATTGGAGAGGTCACAACTTTAAATAGCGTCGAACCCACTATCTCGGATTTCAAGGAATTTGATTATGATAATTGTTCTTTAGAAGGTTGTATTTCCATGTTGCAATCCGTTGTTAATTGTCCACATGCTTATAGTCAAAACAAAGCTTTTACCAAACATATTGTTGATGCCTTGATGCAATCTTATGATGAAAAACTTAATTTGGAAGTTTCTATACCTAGAAAACTTAATGATGAGTGGAAACCTACTATAAAGATTAGAATTAAAGATCATGAGTGTTTTGCTTTATGTGATTTGGGTGCTAGTGTTTCCACGATTCCGAAAACTTTATGTGATATTCTAGGTTTCATGATCTTGATGATTGCTCTTTAAATTTGCACCTTGTGGATTCCACCATTAAAAAACCTATGGGAAGAATCAATGATGTTCTTATTGTTGCAAATAGAAATTTAGTGCCCATAGATTTTATCGTTCTTGATATAGATTGCAATCTTTCTTGCCCTATTATTCTTGGTAGACCTTTCCTTAGAACGATTGGCGCGATTATTGATATGAAAGAAGGGAATATTAGATTCCAATTTCCATTGAAGAAAGGCATGGAGCACTTTCCTAGAAAGATTATCAAATTACCTTATGAATCTATCATGCGGGATACTTATGAATTTAGTGCCAAAGATGGCACCCGTTAGATCTATCTTTGCTTTCATGCCTAGCTAGGGGCGTTAAACGATAGCGCTAGTTGGGAGGCAACCCAATTTTCTTTGTGTTTTTTGTTTTTGTTCCTGTTTAGTAATAAATCTTGCATCTACCTTCTGTTTAGATGTGTTTTATCTTTTAATTAGTGTTTGTGCCAAGTAGAACCTATAGGATAACCTATGATGATGGCTGATTTAATTCTGCTGAAAAATAGAAACTTTGCACGCATGAATATAATTTTGTTAAATCACAGGAACATGATTTTGGTTTGATTATTTTTGACTCTGTTGAATAAACAAATTGTCCAGGACTTCCTATTTTTTTAGTATTTTTAGAGTTCCAGAAGTTTGCGTTAGTTACAGATTTCTACAGACTGTTCTGTTTTTGACAGATTCTGTTTTTCATGTGTTGTTTGCTTATTTTGATGCATCTATGGCCAATAAAATAGTTTATAAACCATAGAGAAGTTGGAATACAGTAGGTTTAACACCAAAATAAATGAAGAATGAGTTCATTACAGTACCTTATGTGGTGGTTTTGTTTTCTTTCACTAACGGAGCTTATAAGATTTCCTCTTGAGTTTTGTGTTGTGAAGTTTTCAAGTTTTGGGTAAAGCTTTCATGGACTACGGAATAAGGAGTGACACGAGCCTAAGCTTGGGGATGCCCAAGGCACACCAATATATTCAAGAATAGCCAAAAGCCTAAGCTTGGGAATGCCCCGGGAAGGCATCCCCTCTTTCGTCTTCGTTCATTGGTAACTTTACTTGGAGCTATATTTTTATTAGCCACATGATATGTGTTTTGCTTGGAGCGTCGTGTATTATATTAGTCTTTGCTTTCTAGTTTACCACAACCATCCTTGCTGTACACACCTTTTGGGAGAAGCCTATTTGATTAAAATTTGCTGGAATACTCTATGTGCTTCACTTATATCTTTTGAGCTTGATAGTTTTGCTCTAGTGCTTCACTTATATCTTTTAGAGCACGGTGGTGTCTTAATTTTGAAGAAATTTCTAGTCTCTCATGCTTCATTTATATCTTTTTGAGAGTCTTTTAGAACAGCATGGTATTTGCTATGGTTACAAAGTTGGTCCTAGAATGATGAGCATCCAAGTTGGGTATAATAAAAACTATCATAGAAAAAGAATTGGATGCTATGATCAATTTGATGCTTGATAATTGTTTTGAGATATAAAGGTAGTAATGTTAGGATCATGCTAGTGGGTAATTATGAAATTGAGAAATACTTTTGTTGAAGTTGGCAAGTCTCGTAGCATGCACGTATGGTAAAATTTGTGTGACAAATTTATTGCATGAGGTGCTCTTTTGATTGTCTTCCTTATGAGTGGTAGTCGGGGACGAGCGATGGTCTTTCCTACCAAACTATCCCTCTTGGGGCATGCGTAGTAGTACTTTGCTTCGAGGGCTAAGTAGACTTTTGCAATAAGTATATGAGTTCTTTTTGACGAATGTGAGTCCATGGATATACGCACACTCATCCTTCCACTTTGCTAGCCTTTATTATTACCGCGCAAATTTCGCCGGTATCATGAACCCTTTATTTACCTTCCTCAAAACAGCCACCATACCTACCTATTATGGCATTTCCATAGCCATTCCGAGATATATTGCCATGAAACTTCCACCGTTCCGTTTATTATGACACGTATCATTGTCATATTGCTCTTTGCATGATCATGTAGTTGACATCGTATTTGTGGCAAGGCCACCTTCATAATTTTCATACATGTCACTCTTGATTCATTGCATATCCCGGTACACCACCGGAGGCATTCATATAGAGTCATATCTTGTTCTAGCTTTGAGTTGTAATTCTTGAGTTGTCAATCCATAAAAGTGTGATGATCTTCATTATTAGAGCATTGTCCTAGTGAGGAAAGGATGATGAAGGCTATGATTCCTCCACAAGTCGGGATGAGACTTCGGACTTTACAAAAAGAAAAAAAAGGAGAAAGGCCAAAAAAAAGTAAAGGCCAAAGAAAAAAAGAAAAAGAAAGAAAGAAAACAAAGAAAATAAAAAAACAAAAAATGAGAGAAAAAGAGAGAAGGGGCAATGCTACTATCTCTTTTTCCACACTTGTGCTTCGAAGTAGCACCATGATCTTCATGATAGAGAGTCTCCTATGTTGTCACTTTCATATACTAAGTGGGAATTTTTCATTATAGAACTTGGCTTGTATATATTCCAATGATGGGCTTCCTCAAAATGCCCTAGGTCTTCGTGAGCAAGCGAGCTGGATGCACACCCACTTAGTTTCTTTTGTTGAGCTTTCATATATTTATAGCTCTAGTGCATCCATTGAACGGCAATCCCTACTTACTCACACTGATATCTATTAATGGACATCTCCATATAGCCCGTTAATACGCCTAGTTGATGTGAGACTATCTTCTCCCTTTTTGTCCTCACAATCACCACCATATACCACCATAGTGTTATGTCCATGGCTTGCGCTCATGTATTGCGTAAGAGTTGAAAAAGTTGAAGTGCGTTAAAAAGTATGAAACAATTGCTCGGCTCGTCATCGGGGTTGTGCATGATGGGAGTATTTTGTGTAATGAAAATGAAGCATCACTAGTAGAAAACGAAACATTAATACCGGTTCATAAGGGCCTTTAATACCGGTTCTACAAGTGGCACTAAAGAGTGGAGACTAAAGGCCCCCCCTTTAGTACCGGTTCGGCATGAACCGCCACTAAAGGCCCACAACGTGGCGTGAGCTCGCGTCGTGGTATGGGGGACCTTTAATACCGGTTGGTGTTACCAACCGGTACTAAAGGGTTTTTTTTTTAAGTTTTGAATTTTTTTTTGATTTTCAATTTTCTGAATTATTTGATGATTTAGTCTCTAATCACCCCTCTTAACTACTCAAGTGTGGATCACTCATTCCAAATCGTCTAATTAACTTCCCGACCGGTCACCCATCCTCTCACTCCCCCAGCCTGAGCACGCTTAACTTCGGATTTCTATTACCCCTACTTTCCAAGTCTACACTTGTTGTTTTCCTGACAAATGTAAGCTATAAATCCTATTAACCCTCAGCAGTTTAGCTTGAGCATTAGGTCACAGATTTCACCATTTGAGTTTGAATCTATTATTGTAAAAAACAGTAATTATTTAGTAACACTAATATTTTTTAAATAAGTTTGACCATAGTTTGACCATAGTTTGACCAAAATTCAAAAAATTGAAATAATTATTTAGTAAATATTCTTGAATAAGTATGTAGTAACATTAATACTTCTTGAATAAGTAGTTTGACCATAGTTTGACCAGATTTAACCAAAATTAAAAAAAACTTAAATTTGAGCATATCTTTTTTTCCTTTGAGAATTTGAGGATTCTAAAAAATTGCAAACAGGCTATAGAAGATATGCAAAAGTTATAGCCGTTTTACATTTTCCCTACACTTTTTGCAAAACATGTCCAAATTTAAGTTTTTTTAATTTTCTAACTAGTAGATGTAGTAATATAACTACATCTCGAAGAATTTTATTTTTTGAATTTTTCATCATTTTCTTTTGTATTTTTCAAAACTGAAATGGCGATATACGGGGGGGTGGGTAGAGATTGAAAATTTCCCTTTAGTACTGGTTTGTGCCACGAACCGGTACTATAGGTCAAACCCCTTTAGTACCAGTTCGATGCAAGAACCGGTACTAAAGGTTAGCCCTTTAGTACCGGTTTGTGCCACGAACCGGTACTAAAGGTGATCGCGGGGCCCCGGCCTGACGCCAGCCTGCCACCACCCCTTTAGTACCGGTTCGTGGCACGAACCGGTACTAAAGGTCCAAAAGGAACCGGCATTAATGCATAGCCGTTCGAACCGGCACTAATGGTACCATTAGTACCGGGCCAAAATCGAACCGGACCAATGTGTCTCACATTAGGTCCTTTTTCTACTAGTGCATGGCCTAACTATATGATTTTGTAGGGATAAGCTTTCTTTCGCTATGTTATTTTGATAGGACATGATTATTTGTTAGTACGCTTTGAAGCATTATTATTTTTATGTTTTATAAGCTTTTATTTTGTATCATTTGGATCGGAACATTCATGCCACAATAAAGAAAATTACATTGAGAATTATGCTAGCTAGCATTCCACATCAAAAATTTCTTTTCTATCATTTACCTACTCGAGGACGAGTAGGAATTAAGCTTGGGGATGCTTGATACGTCTCCAACGTATCTATAATTTTTGATTGTTCCATGCTATTATATTACCCCTTTTGGATTTTTATGGGCTTTATTTTACACATTTATATCATTTTTGGGACTAACCTACTAACCGGAGGCCCAGCCCGTATTGTTGTTTTTTTGCCTATTTCAGTATTTCGAAGAAAAGGAATATCAAACGGAGTCCAAACGGAATGAAACTTTCGGGAGCGTGATTTTTGGAACAAACGTGATCCAGAGGACTTGGAGTGCAAGTCAAGAAGCGGCCGAGGCTCCCACGAGATAGGAGGGCGCCCCCCCCCCCTATAGGGTGCGCCCCCTGTCTCGTGGGCCCCTCGGGCATCCACCGACGTACTTCTTCCTCCTATATAAGCCTATGTACCCTGAAAACATCCAGGGAGCAGACGAAACACAATTTCCACCACCATAACCTTCTTTATCCGCAAGATCCCATCTTGGAGCCTTCACCAACGTTCTGCCGGAGGTGGAATCGACCATGGAGGGCTTCTACATCAACATCCTTGCCCCTCCGATGAGTTTTGAGTAGTTTACCACAGACCTATGGGTCCATAGTTATTAGCTAGATGGCTTCTTCTCTCTTTTTGGATCACAATACAATGTTCTCCCCCTCTCTTGTGGAGATCTATTCGATGTAAACTCTTTTTGCGGTGTGTTTGTCGAGATCTGATGAATTGTGGGTTTATGATCAAGTTTACCTATGAATAATATTTGAATCTTCTCTGAATTCTTTTATGTCTGATTAAGTTATCTTTGCAAGTCTCTTCGAATTATCAGTTTGGTTTGGCCTACTAGATTGATCTTTCTTGCCATGGGAGAAGTGCTTAGCTTTGGGTTGAATCTTGCAGTGTCCTTACCCAGTGACAGAAAGGGTTGCAAGGCACGTATTGTATTGTTGCCATCGAGGATAACAAGATGGGGTTTATATCATATTGCTTGAGTTTATCCCTCTACATCATGTCATCTTGCTTAATGCATTACTCTGTTATTATGAACTTAATACTCTAGATGCAGGCATGAGTCGGTAGATGTGTGGAGTAATAGTAGTAGATGCAGGCAGGAGTCGGTCTACTTGTTACGGACGTGATTCCTATATACATGATCATGCCTAGATAATCTCATATTATTCGCTTTTCTATCAATTGCTTGACAGTAATTTGTTCACCCACCGTAATACTTATGCTATCTTGAGAGAATCCACTAGTGAAACCTATGGTCCCCGGTTCTATCTCTTATCATATTTGCTTTCAATCTACTTTTATTTGCATCTTTACTTTTTGCATCTATATTATAAAATACCAAAAATATAATTATTTTATGTTACTATCTTTATTGGATCTCACTTTCGCAACTGGCCGTGAAGGGATTGACAACCCCTTTATTGCGTTGGTTGTGAGTTCTTTATTTGTTTGTGCAGGTGCGTGGGACTTTTGAGGAGCCTCCTACTGGATTGATACCTTGGTTCTCAAAAACTGAGGGAAATACTTACGCTACTATTGCTGCATCACCCTCTCCTCTTCGAGGAAAACCAACGCAAGCTCAAGACGTAGCAACCAGCTACATCTTCGCACGCAAGGAAGTGCCTCTGGGCAAAAAAACGATTCGCTCCCCTGACTGCTAGGACCCACCAGCTACATCTTCGCATGCAAGGAAGTGTGTCCGGGCAGCCAAAAACGATTCGCCCCCCTGACTGCTGGGACCCACCAGCTACATCTTCGCATGCAAAGGAAGTGCGTCCGGGCAAAAAAAAGATTCGCTCCTCTAACTGTTGGGACCCACCAGCTACATTTCCGCACGCAAGGAAGTGCCTGACAGTCGGGACCCACCTGGTCTAAGCGTACGTAGCGTTGTCATTCTGGTCGCGAACGTGTACGTACATACTGGTCGTAGTAGAGGCGCGCACGTGTCGTAGTAGAGGCGCGCACGTAGCATGTACATGTACGTACAGCGGCCAGGGTGCAAGAAAGAAAATACAGCCACGTACATACATACGGGCAGGGTCTCGAACGCCTACTCGCGCATACGTATGGCCAGGGCTCGTGTACATGGCTGGGTCGGAACGGAGAAACAGCGTCATCGGCGTGTTCGTGAGGAGGCAACGGAATGTATCGTGTTCATGGGGAGGCAACGGAATGCGTCGTGTTCATCGGGAGGCAACGGAATGCGTCGTGTTCATCGGGAGGCAACGGAACGCGTGGGAGTCAACCGGCTGGGTCGGAACGGAATGTGTGGTCGTGTTCATCGGGAGGGCTTGGACGGAACAGGCGATTGAAACGAGGCCTGGCATACCACACAACGGAGGAAACGGACCTCCTAAGTTCGGAACGGGGTCCTATTGATCGGGAGGGGTGTGGCGTACCGCAAAACGAAGGAAACGGACCTCCTACGGTCGAAACGGGGGTCCTGTTGATCGGGAGGGGTGTGGTGTAACGCAAAACAGACGAAACGGACTTGTGTTGGAGTGCTACAGTCGAAACGGGGGTCCTGTTCATCGGGAGGGGTGTGGCATACCGCAAAACGGGACTCCACGGGATACTGTTCATCTCCACCGTCGACCTCCTCCAGTCTCCATAGGCTACCGTCGACCTCCTCCAGCCTCCACGGGCTCCTGTTCATCCAGCCTCCACCACGCGCTACTCCATCGGCTACTGTTCAAGCACCCCTCCACGGGCACCCTTCCACCGTCTACTATTCATCCAGCCCTCCACACCACGGGGTCCTGTTCAACCATCCCTCCACGGCCACCCCTCCACCATCTACTGTTCATCCAGCCCTCCACACCACGGGGTCATGTTCATACAGAGGCAACGCCACCGCTCACTGTTCATCCAACCCCCACCCCCCCTCCCGTGCAACGCTCACTATTCATCCCAGAGGCAGCATCGATCGGCTTCAGTTAGCAGCAGTAGCGAAGGAATCGCTCGATCGGGTTCAGTTAACAGCCATCGATCGATCGCTCGGGTTCAGTAATGCATAGCCTGCAGTGCAATTTCTCGGGTTCAGTTAGAGCCCAACGCCTCACTCGAGTTCAGTTAGAGCCAACGCCACGCACACACGCGGGTACGTGTACGAGAGAAACGCGCATCGCTCGGCCCCCGAACTCCCACCGTAACCGGCAACTTCCCGAAATTCCCCCCCCCCCCTCGCTTCTACCACAGTTTGTTCCGTAATGGACGGCCCAAAGAATGTCATGCAGCTGCGTCTCCGGCCCGCCCAGGACGAAAAGCCCATTTTCTCTCATGATTTTTTGTCATAGAAGTAGGAGCCCACCACATCTATGATGATACCAGGTTTTGTCACAATTATCATCATAGAAGTGTCATATGTATGACAGAAAAAAAATCCGTTCGGCCCAAAATGTCACGGATGTGTCTTTTTTTTGTAGTGCTTGAAGCCTGAAAGCCTCTTGCGGGTCTCAGCCTCGGGAGGCCTAGCCGCAGGGGAAGGCGCACCTGAAGGGCTAGAGCTGACTTCGGCCGATGCGAGAGCCGGGGTAGACCCTCGGGAGATTAGCCCAGGCCTGTCCTTCCTCGAGACAAGGGGCGCGTCCTCCCCCTCTTGCTTGGCGTCGGCCTCGTCATCGTCAGGCATGGAGCAGAGGGCGCTGGACTTGCGCCAGGGGGAAGTCTCCCCCGTCCCCTCGAAGGTCGCCTCTGAGTCACGCTCCTCGTCCTCGTCGTCATCTTCCTCCTCTTCCCCGCTGGAGTCACTAGAGTACAAGTTCACCGTCGCCGTCACCGCCTGGCCCTCAGGATCCTCCGTTGGCACCAGACCGACCCCGTCGAAGGTGGGCATGGTGTCCACCACCAGTTTATAGTCATCACGAAGGAACAACGGGACCGGAGCACCCACCGGGCCTGCCACGTCCTCTCCGACCAAGAAGCGGAGGGCCGCGGTCAGATCCTCGTCATTCAGGGCGTCCAAGCTCAGGCGAAGGACAACATCAGCATCCGCGAGCCTCCACAGCGGGCACGAGTGCGCCTGAAGAGGGGCCACCCAGTCTGACAGGAACTCCCTCAGGAGCGAGGCCCCGGTTAGCTTCGCCGCCCTCAGACTGCCCGGCCTCAGGTCGACGTTCATCTTCTCCAGCACCTGCTTCACCCGCCGATCATCAAGCTTCGCACGGGACCACGCCTCAACAACCTCAGGCTGCTTTGTGGGCAGCTCCAGCAGGGGGTTGTGGCACCTGGCGTCCACCATGACCCACTTGCTCTGGAAGCCCTCGGTCCTCTTCCCGGCCTTCGAGATGGCGTTGGACCTGGAGTACGCGAAAAAGCTCGCGAACACTGAGATATTGCCGCTAGAGACACGGAGGGAGAAAAAGTGGCGCAGCAAGGCCACGGAGGGCAATACCCCGACGCGCGCCTCATTGTAGTAGGCAAAGATTGACAGGAGAAGGATGGAGTTGGGATGGATATGAAGAGCATGCAACTGATACTAGCGAAGGACGACAAGGAAGAACTCAGAGAAAGGAGGAACCAGACCAGCGATAACGGCGCTCATGAAGAAGGGGTAGAAGGTGCTCCCCTTGTCCTCCGGCCGGGCGGAGCCAAGCCGGAGCGCAGTCTCCCCCATCTCGTTGGTCTGCGACACCGCCATCTGGTGCGTGAGTGCAAGATTCTTCTCCATCACGTTGGGGGAGACCAGGGCCGGCGAGTACCAGGCCGATACGGCCCCGGCCGGGGTCTTGCAGGGAGCCATCGTTCGTCGGAAGAGAAAGGATGCGGCAAATCTGGAGATTTTGGAAGCAGAAGGGCGAAGAGCAGGGAAGGGGATCTAGAGCAAGGAGAACGAGGGTAATGAAGGTAAGTCTAACCCTAGGCCAGCCTTTTGTCAATCGAGCAGTTGCCGAGGCAGCATGGGGAAGCGGAGACGCCCACGTCTAATCAACCGCCACGCGGCGCCCAAGGCCGCAGGCTGATGGGGCCCACGGCGCTCCGGACTTGCCTCTTCGCTTCTCTGCTAAGCCAAGTCCGAGTGCGCCTTGGGCCCGGGGGCTACTATCAGCGTTCTAGGAATGGGGGTCCCCAGACTTGCCTGCCTACGGCCTGCGGTGTGGCTCAATTGGTGGCCCAGTACGGCCCATCTTCATCGGCACAAGACTCAAGACCCTCGCGAGGGGCCAAGCATTGTGGGGCGGATGACATACGACTTCCTCAGGAACGGCCTCGCCAGGCAGGCTCGCGAGGAGGCGGAGAGATCAAGGAAGGGTACCTTGCGAGGTGCTCATGACGCAAGCCATGACGATCGAGACCAGGCGGGCGCCAGGCGGGCGCCGGCCTCCGCAGTGTCCTTGTTTCCTCTTTGGTGCAAAGGGGGCAAGCACAGGCGTGTAGTACCGAGGCATCTGGCAAAGGTTGCCATTTCAGTGCAACGAGACCAAGACCAGCAGAGCGGCAGGATGGAGGTCACCGTGGAGCCCAGGACGGCGTCATCGCTAGTGCCTTTGGCAGCCGAAGACCAACTTTAGTCAGGATAACCTGTACTAGATGTTCCCCTTCAAAATGGCCGTTTTTGGCGCCCTTCCCGCTCAATATTTGGGAAGAGGACCAGGTCCTCTATAAATAGAGCAAGCCACCACAGTAGAGGGCATCTCATAGAGTCCTAGTTAGGGAGAGAGGCAATCGAACTCACCCAAGTAGTTCATCGCACCAGTTCAAGGACACCTCTCGTAGGCTGTTCTTCCCTTCTATTGTTCATCATCAACCCCTGAGGCAATCCACCACACCACACACTTGAGTAGGGTATTACACCACAACGGTGGATCGAACCAGTATAAATCTCGTGTCCCTCGTGTTGTTCATCATTTTAGCTTAGATCCCCGTGAGGCGATCGGACGTGAATCGGTAGGGGGAAGATCTTCGTGCGCACCCCAGAGTTCAAACCTTAAGGGTCTGCCGGAACCCAACATCCAACATTGTTAAATCACAGAAACGTGCTTTTGCGTTGATTCTTTTTGATGCTGATCGATAGACAAATTCTCCAGTACTTCCTATTTTCATAGGATTTTTAGAGTTCCAGAAGTTTGCGTTAGTTACATATTACTGTTCTGTTTTTGACAGATTCTGTTTTCCGTGTGCTGTTTGCTTATTTTGATGCATCTATAGCTAGTATTAAGTGGTATGAACCATAGAGAACTTGGAATATAGTAGGTTTAACACAAAAATAAATAAAGAATGAGTTCATTATAGTACCTTATGTGGTCGTTTTGTTTTCTTTCACTAACAGAGCTTATAAGATTTCCTGTTGAGTTTTGTGTTGTGAAGTTTTCAGGTTTTGGGTAAAGCTTTCATGGACTACGGAATAAGGAGTGACACGAGCCTAAGCTTGGGGATGCCCAAGGCACACCAAGATATTCAAGAATAGCTAAAAGCCTAAGCTTGGGAATGCCGCGGGAAGGCATCCCCTCTTTCGTCTTTGTTCATTGGTAACTTTACTTGGAGCTATATTTTTATTCGCCACATGATATGTGTTTTGCTTGGAGCGTCGTGTATTATATTAGTCTTTGCTTTTTAGTTTACCACAATCATCCTTGCTGTACACACCTTTTGGGAGAAGCCTCCTTGATTAGAATTTGTTAGAATGTTATGTGCTTCACTTATATCTTTTGAGCTTGATAGTTTTTGCTCTAGTGCTTCACTTATATCTTTTAGAGCACGGCGGTGGCTTAATTTTGTAGAAGTTGCTAATCTCTTATGCTTCACTTATATTATTTTGAGAGTCTTTTAGAACAGCATGGTATTTGCTATGGTTATAAATTGGTCCTAGAATGGTAGGCATCCAAGTTGGGTATAATAAAAACTATCGTAGGAAGTGAATTGGATGATGTCATCAATTTGATACTTGATAATTGTTTTGAGATATGGAGGTAGTGATATTAAAGTCATGCTAGTTGGGTGATTATGAATTTAAAGAATGCTTGTGTTGAAGTTAGCAAGTCTTGTAGCATGCACGTATGGTCAAAGTTGTGTACCAAATTTGAAACATGAAGTGTACCTGGCTTGTGCATCCTTATGAGTGGCGGTCGGGGACGAGCGATGGTCTTTTCCTACCAATCTATCCCTCTAGGAGCATGCATGTAGTGCTTGATTTTTGATGACTTCTAAATTTTTGCAATAAGTATTTGAGTTCTTTTGACTAATGTTGAGTCCACTGGATTATACGCACTTTTACCTTTCCATCATTGCTAACCTCTTTGGTACCGTGCATTGCCCTTTCTCACCTCAGAGTTGGTGCAAACTTCGCTGGTGCATCCAAACCCCGTGATACGATACGCTTTATCACACATAAACCTCCTTATATCTTCCTCAAAACAGCCACCATACTGCTACGTCTTGAGTTTGCGTTGGTTTTCCTCAAAGAGGAGAGGGTGATGCAGCAAAGTGTAGCGTAAGTATTTCCCTCAGTTTTGAGAACCAAGGTATCAATCCAGTAGGAGGCTCCTCAAAAGTCCCACACACCTACACAAACAAACTGAGAACTTGCAACTAACGCAATAAAGGGGTTGTCAATCCCTTCACGACCACCTGCGAAAGAGAGATCTAATAAAGATAATATGATAAGATAAATATATTTTTGGTATTTTTGATATAGATGCAAAAAGTAAAGATGTAAATAAAAGTAGATGGAAAGCAAATATGATAAGAGATAGATCCGAGGGCCATAGGTTTCACTAGAGGCTTCTCTCAAGATAGCATAAGTATTACGGTGGGTGAACAAATTACTGTCGAACAATTGATAGAAAAGCGCATAGTTATGAGATTATCTAGGCATGATCATGTATATATGCATCACGTCCATAACAAGTAGGCCGACTCCCGCCTGCATCTACTACTATTACTCAACACATCGACCGCTATCCAGCATGCATCTAGAGTATTAAGTTCATAATAACAGAGTAATGCATTAAGCAAGAAGACATGATGTAGAGGGATAAACACATGCAATATGATATAAACCCCATCTTGTTATCCTCGATGGCAACAATACAATACATGTCTTGCAACCCTTTCTGTCACTAGGTAAGAACACCGCAAGATTGAACCCAAAGCTAAGCACTTCTCCCATGCCAAGAAAGACCAATCTAGTAGGCCAAACCAAACTGATAATTCGAAGAGACTTGCAAAGATAACTCAATCATACATAAAAGAATTCAGACAAGATTCAAATATTATTCATAGATAAACTTGATCATAAACCCACAATTCATCGGATCTCGACAAACACACCGCATAAAGAGATTACATCGAATAGATCTCCACAAGAGAGGGGGAGAACATTGTATTGAGATCCAAAAAGAGAGAAGAAGCCATCTAGCTAATAACTATGGACCCATAGGTCTGTCGTAAACTACTCACAACTCATCGGAGGGGCAAGGATGTTGATGTAGAGGCCCTCCGTGGTTGCTTCCCCCTCCGGCAGAGTGCCGGCAAGGGCTCGAAGATGGGATCTCGCGGATACATAAGGTTACGGTGGTGGAAATTGTGTTTCGTGGTGCTCCTGGATGTTTTCCGGGTACTTAGGTATATATAGGAGGAAGAAGTACGTCGGTGGCCGCCCAAGGGGCCCATGAGACAGGGGGCGCGCCCTACAGGGGGGGCGCCCTCCTATCTCGTGGGGCCCTTGGAGCTTTCTTGACTTGCACTCCAGGCTCTCCGGATCAGATTTGTTCCAAAAATAACGCTCCCGAAGGTTTCATTCCGTTTGGACTCCGTTTGATATTCCTTTTCTTTGAAATACTAAAATAGGCAAAAAAACAACAATATGGGCTGGGCCTCCGGTTAGTAGGTTAGTCCCAAAAATAATATAAATGTGTAAAATAAAGTCCATAAACATCCAAAAGGGGTAATATAATAGCATGGAACAATAAAAAATTATGGGCCATTTGCATTTCTGTCCCTAACTCGAACCACCTAATTAGATATACCCCTAATTCGAAAGCCTGCTCAAATTTGCCCCTCCGCCGTTAGGTACCCTTACAGAAATGTCATTCTGCGCCGTTACCATCCGGTCAAACAACTTTGACCGTCCTTAAAAAAATAGCAAAAAAAATTAAAAAATCTAAAATTTTGTGAGTTTGAAGATACTCATGTGCGCAAGGTGCATGCAAATTTTTGTGCTATTTGGGCATTCCAGGAGCTTGTGGCGAGGAAAAACATTTAATATGCACATTTGTGAACAGTAAATTTGAAATAAAATAGCAAGAAAATCAAAAAAATATGCAAAAATTTGGCATCAAAGAGGCTTGGGTGCACAAGGTTCTTGCATGTTTTTGTGATCAAATGATATGCGAGGAGCTCTAGCAAGAAAAAACAAAATAGTCATTTTTTCCTAAGTTTTTTCTCGAGCCAAATTTTGTTTTTTTCTCCACAAGCCCCTCCAATGTCCAAACACAACAAAAATTTGCACGCAACTTGTAGACTATAGCCTCTTTGATGCCAAAAAAATTCATATTTTTTTAAATTTTCTTGCTATTTTTTTGAATTTACTGTTCACAGGCTTACATATTTATTGTTTTTCCTTTGACACGAGCTCCTGGAATGCCCAAACAGCACGAAAATTTGCACGCACCTTGCGAACCTGAGTGTCTTTGATCTCACAAATTTTCAGAATTTTTAGAATTTTTTTGCTATTTTTTTCAGGATGGTCAATGCCCTTTGACCAGCTTTGACCTGCTTTGACCGGACGGTAACGGCACAGAAGGGCATTTCTGTAAGTGCGCCTAACGGCGGAGGGGCAAATTTGAGCAGGCTTTGAAATTAGGGGTAAATCTGAGAGTGGGCGCAAATTAGGGGCATAGATGTAAATGTCCCAAAAATTATAGATGCGTTGGAGACGTATCAAGCATCCCCAAGCTTAATTCCTACTCGTCCTCGAGTAGGTAAATGATAAAAAAGAAATTTTTGATGTGGAATGCTACCTAGCATAATTCATAATGTAATTTTCTTTATTGTGGCATGAATGTTCCGACCCAAATGAATACAAAATAAAAGTTCATATTGACATAAGAAATAGTAATACTTCAAGCATACTAATCAAAGTAATCATGTCTTCTCAAAATAGCATGGCTAAAGAAAGTTATACCTACAAAATCATATAGTCTGGCTATGCTCTATCTTCATCACACAAAGTATTTGATCATGCACAACCCCGATGACAAGCCAAGCAATTGTTTCATACTTAAATAATCTCAAACCTTTTCAACTTTCGCGCAATACATGAGTGTGAGCCATGGACATAACACTATATGTGGAATAGAAGGGTGGTTGTGGAGAAGACAAAAAGGAGAAGATAGTCTCACATCAACTAGGCGTATCAACGGGCTATGGAGATGCCCATTAATATATATCAATGTGAGTGAGTAGGGATTGCCATGCAATGGATGCACTAGAGCTATAAATATATGAAAGCTCAATAAAAGAAACTAAGTGGGGTGCATCCAACTTGCTTGCTCAGGAAGACCTAGGGTACTTTGAGAAAGCCCATCATTGGAATATACAAGCCAAGTTCTATAATGAAAAATTCCCACTAGTATATGAAATCGACAACATATGAAACTCTCTATCATGAAGATCATAGTGCTATTTTGAAGCACAAGTGTGAAAAAAGAGATAGTAGCATTGTCCCTTCTCTCTTTTTCTCTCATTTTATTTTTTTTTCTTTTTTTCTTTTTTCTTTCTTTGGCCTTCCCCCTTTTTTCTTTTTCCTAATTTTTTTCTTTTTTCTTTTTGGCCTTTCCCTTTTTTTTGTAAAGTCCGAAGTCTCATCCCAACTTGTGGGGGAATCATAGTCTTCATCTTCCTTTCCTCACTAGGACAATGCTCTAATAAATCATCACACTTTTATGGATTTACAACTCAAAGCTAGAACAAGATATGACTCTATATGAATGCCTCCGGCGGTGTACCGGGATATGCAATGAATCAAGAGAGACATGTATGAAAATTATGAAGGTGGCCTTGCCACAAATACAATGTCAACTACATGATCATGCAAAAAGCAATATGACAATAGTGATGCATGTCATATGAACGGAACGGTGGAAAGTTGCATGGCAATATATCTCGGAATGGCTATGGAAATGCCATAATAGGTATGTATGGTGGCTGTTTTGAGGAAGGAGTATGGTGGGTGTATGGTACCGCCGAAAATTGCACGGTACAAGAGAGGCTAGCAATGGTGGAAGGGTGAAAGAGTGCGTATAATCCATGGACTCAACATTAATCAAAAGAACTCATACACTTGTTGCAAAAATTTAGAAGTCATCAAAAACCAAAGTACTACGCGCATGCTCCTAGGGGGATAGATTGGTAGGAATAGACCATCGCTCGTCCCCGACCGCCACTCATAAGGAAGACAATCAATAAATAAAATTGTGCTCCAACTTCATCACAAAGCGGTTCACCATACGTGCATGCTACGGGAATCACAAGCTTCAACACAAGCATTCTTTAAATTCGTAATCACCCAACTAGCATGACTTTAATATCACTACCTCCATATCTCAAAACAATTATCAAGCATCAAATTGATCATAGCATCCAATTCACTTTCTATGATAGTTTTTATTATACCCAACTTGGATGCTCATCATTCTAGGACCAACTTTATGATAATAGCAAATACCGTGCTGTTCTAAAAGACTCTCAAAATGATATAAGTGAAGCATGAGAGACTAGCAATTTCTTCAAAATTAAGATACCACTGTGCTCTAAAAGATATAAGTGAAGCACTAGAGCAAAAACTATCAAGCTCAAAAGATATAAGTGAAGCACATAGAGTATTCTAGCAAATTCTAATCAAATAGGCTTCTCGCAAAAGGTGTGTACAACAAGGATGATTGTGGTAAACTAAAAAGCAAAGACTAATATAATACACGACGCTCCAAGCAAAACACATATCATGTGGCGAATAAAAATATAGCTCCAAGTAAAGTTACCAATGAACGAAGACGAATGAGGGGATGCCTTCCCGGGGCATACCCAAGCTTAGGGTTTTGGCTATCCTTGAATATCTTGGGGTGCCTTAAGCATCCCCAAGCTTAGGCTCTTTCCACCCTTTATTCCATAGTCCGTAAAAGCTTTACCCAAAACTTGAAAACTTCACAACACAAAACTCAACAGGAAATCTTATAAGCTCCGTTAGTGAAAGGAAACAAAACCACCACATAAGGTACGGTAATGAACTCATTATTTATTTATATTGGTGTTAAACCTACTATATTCCAACTTCTTTGTGGTTTATAAACTAATTTACTAGCCATAGATGCATTGAAATAAGCAAACAACACACGAAAAACAGAATCTGTGAAAAACAGAATAGTCTGTAGCAATCTGTAAATAACGCAAACTTCTGGAACTCTAAAAATCCTAAAAAATAGGAAGTCATGTACAATTTGTTTATTGAACAGCATCAATAAAAATCAACGCAAAATCACGTTCCTGTGATTTAACAAAATTATATTCGTGCACGCTAAGTTTCTGTTTTTCAGCAGAACCAAATCAACTATCATCGTAGGTTATCCTATTGGTTCTACTTGGCACAAACACTAATTAAAAGATAAAAACACATCTTACCAGAAGGTAGATGCAAGATTTATTACCAAACAGGAGCAAAAACAAAAAACATAGAGAAAAATTGGGTTGCCTCCCAACTAGCGCTATCGTTTAACGCCCCTAGCTAGGCATAAAAACAAAGATAGATCTACGAGTGTCATCTTTGGCACTAAATTCATAAGTAGCACGCATGATAGATTCATAAGGTGTCGTGGGAAACGAACACCTATGGGGCAGGGCCCCTTTTCGGTCCGGCAGGGAGCGGAGGGCGCGTGAAGAGCGGATCGAGGCGGAGCACGTGAGCGATTTTACCCAGCTTCGGAGCTCTACGGAGAGATAATACTCCTACTGCTGCTTTGTGGTTGTATTATGTTCTTGCTCGAGAGCGTGGGAGTGTTCTGGTTTCGAATGAGTCGAACCCCCTCTACGTTGCGCATGGGCCTCCTTTTATAGGCTCAAGGGGTCACCGACAGGTGGCAACGCATGCAGGGGTAAAAACGTAAAAGGTGTGGTTGGTACAACTGCTTCTACAGTGGATCCTACCTAACTCTGATGGTAGGGGACAAAGGCATTAAATGCCCGTCCGCGTCACCCAAACAGTGCAGAAAAGCGAACGTTAGGGGTGCCACCATTCGCCACGATGGCCATCTCGTCATCTCCACTCGCCACCTCGCACTGCTTGGCTGCACAGCTTCTCGCCACGTGCGCCTGGAACGGTCCTGTGGCGACACATCGACGGATGCGATGGAGCGTGGGCACAGAGTGGTGGCTTCGCCGCGGCAAGCGCCTTGCCGCGGTCGTTGTCTCGTCGCGCCCGGAAGCTTGTCGCTCGCCGTGTCTTGCCGGGACGCGCGGCGCGTCGCGGTAAGTTTCTTGAAATGCCTTGGTTGGCCTTCCCGGCAAGCTCCTCTTGCCGGGGCCTTGTCTTCTCAGTTAAAACACTTTGTTCTTGAATGGCTTCAATAGGAACTACGGAGGATCTTGGCGGGCACCCGGCAAGCCTTGCCGCGGGACGCTGTGACTGCCCGTGCACAAGTTCGGGATACTAAGGTACCCCTACATTAGTACACCGACAGGAGCCCCCGGGCCTGGGCCACACATGGTGCCGAGCGCTGTTGGGCCAGGCCCAAAACAGGGAACGGGCACACGCGGCCTGGGTCCACACCATATCTAACTCCGTATCCACCGCGCCCTCCCGTAACGGCACGCGCCGAACGCGGCGTCGTGGGAGAGATCATGGGTGATTCTTTATTCGGAAAAAGCGTAACTTTCGCCTCCTCCTCTTTATAAGTAGGGGAAACAGGGGCAGTTCCCCCACCTTCGCCACTTGCGGTTCCAACCTCAGAAATCTCCACCGCTCCCCTCCGCTTCCCAAAGCCGAAAGAGAGCAGCGCTCCGCCCCCCGTTGCCGCCGTCGCTGCCAACGCCCTCGCTCTCTCCCACTGCCTCCGCCATGGCTCCGAAGACCGGGAAGGGTGCGAAGTCGGCCGAGGCGCTGCGGCTTGAGGCGCTGCGGAAGGAGCGGGCACTCTTCCCCCCTGAGCTCTCCGCGAAGGAGCTGAGGGAATGGTTCTATCTCTTCTGATCGACGGAGACGTGGGCGCATCCGCGCACGCAGGTACTTTTCGCCGCCGCTTCTACTTCGAAACGGTGTCCAAAAGGATACCCCTTCTTCGCACTGTTCTTCTATTGCAGGCTCTGCCCGCCCTTTTCCGATTTCTTCTGTGACATCATGAACACCTATGGGTTTCATCTCCTTGATTTCACCCCCAATGCTGTCCTGACCATGGCGGTTTTCGCACATCTTTGCGAGAACTTCGTCGGAATCCACCCAAACGTAGCCCTTTTCTGCCACTACTTCATGCCCCGGGTCGAGAAAGGAGAGCCCTTAGCTGGCGGGATCGCCTGGATCTTGAGAGCCGGCATGAAGGAGGTCTATCTGGAGGGGAAGCTCCGTAGCAAATGGGAGGAGTGGAGAGCGGAATGGTGTTGGATTGTTGATGAGAACCCGCAGCCATTCACCAACTTGCGCCAAGCCCGAGTAGTGCGCGGCGGCGATTGGAGCACCCTGGTGGCGGACGATGCTAGACTGAAGATTGCCACCACCTGGATCTTGCGGCTCAGGCTTGCTGGGCTCACTGTAGGTGCTGTTGGCGCGGACTTTCTTCGCCGCCGCATCGCCCCTCTGCAGGAGAGGGGGAGACCCGCCTGGCTGCTCGGGGGTCCGACGGATATCATGAGGCTGCGCCCGAGCCTCAACTTCAATTTTACTATCTTGGAGTTGGATGGGACGCTCAAGGAGCTGTTCAAGCACGACCCCAATCATCCCGAGTGGTTCAGGCTGCCGCAGGGCGTCGTCCCATTGTGCAACAACTCCTCGCTCGATCGCATCCGCGCAATGATGCCGGAGTGCGACTCGCATGGGATTATCCCAACTTGGCAGGAGCCCGCCGACGACGTCGTGCAGCAATTCTTCAACGACTTGGTGGAGGTGGCGGTCCGCGCCGACGAGCAGAGGAGCCTCACCCGCGACACCACCGACGACGAGATGCGGCGCATCGCCACCAGGGCGGAAGAGGCGGCGGCGGCCGCCGCCGCGGGCGAGTTCGGGTTTACTATGGAGGAGGCAGAGGCAGCCGAGGCGGCAAGCCTTGCCGATCGAGATGAGCTTGTCGGGGAGATCGTCGGCGAGGGAGGGCCCGAAGCTGAATCAAGCAACCCACCGAGCGCGCAAGTGGCCAGCCGTCTTCAAGCAACTTGCCGCAAGTGGAGCTCCTAGTGCAGCCCCCAGCTCCACCAATAAGGCGTCTCCGCAGGACCGGAGACATAGCAGGGCGGCAGACGGGCCAACAGCCGCCGTGCCGCGGGACACGCTCCACCGCGACAAGCACCGTTGCTGCGGGAGCATCTCACGCCGCACCGGCAACTGGAGCGGGGTCTTCTCGGGCCGCCGCTTCTGATCCTGCCGCAGCTCCCGCCAAGCGTCCAAGGGAGCCTACTCCTCCGCCTCGTCGCGCTGAAAGAGTACTGGACTTCGACCTCTCCGCGCTCAGCTCCGACGAGGAGAAAGAAGAGGAGGAGGAGTAAGACTTTTTTTTGTTGTACTTATGGTTCTTCAATTCTTGCTGTTTCTTGTCTTGTATCTGATCTGCTTTCTTCTGAACCTTGTTCCTTTCCAGGACTCTAGCCCAGAGAGCGGCGAAGAGGGCCAAGGTCCCCGTGGTTGTCATCGAGGACAATCCTGCTATGACAACAGAGGGCGCGTCCGAGACCACCTTGTCGGACCCGGCAACCTCTCCCCGAAGCAGCCCCCAGCGCAGCCCCCAGCGTAAGTACATAATTTTACTTCCCGCTGTCAGGCGCCCATGTGTGTTCGTTTCCTTGCTGATATCTTGATTGTTGGTTTGCTTGTGTAGGAGCAGAACAGGCCCACCAGGAACAGCCAGAAGCCGCCCCTGAGGTGCTATCTGCTTCCACTACGCCGCCAAGGGATGACTCCCTGGCAAAGGAGCGCTCTCCGGCAAGGGAGAGGTCCCCGGCAAGGGGCAGTTCTCCGGCAAGGGACGGGACCAGTGATCCCCCGGTGGTGGAGCCCATGATTACAGAGCCCAGCACAGGTAATCCTTCTTGTCAGAAAACTTCCCTTGGGTTCTTCTTCTTCTTATCTTCTTTTTTGGATATTTGCTTGACTTTTTCTCCCTCTTCCTGTCTTCAGATCCTCCCTCCACGGAGCCGATGGAGACCGAGGTCACCGGCGAGGAGAACGTGTGCGGCAATACTGACGAAGCCGCTGCCACCGAAGAAGAGGCCGGCACTGATGATCCTGCCGATGAAGAGGCCGCCAAGGCTGCTGGCGTAGGAGCTGGCGAGGGGTCTGGCGATCGCACTGACGACCTGGGGGCCGCAGGAGCGCAAGGCGCTACGCCGACCGCCGATCCCTCTGCCGCTGACGTAGCGCCAGGCTCCGAAGAGCCCCAGCCCGGCGCCTACTTGAAGGCCGACGACGGTGTCTTCATCAAGCTCCCCTGGGCGTCAAGCTCCAGGGCGTCGGTCGAGGGAGAAGCTTTTGACGGAGAAGTGCTCGCCTCTGCTGGGCTGACAGTGGTTGACGCGCCAAGCAGCAGCAGCTGCGAGTCTGAGGAGGAGCAGCTGCTCCGGAAGCTGGTGTCGCTCTACCGCACCCGACAAGCCAAACTGGAGTCCCGGGAAGCGCTTGTCGCGCAGGCGGGAGTGGACATTGAGAAGCATGCGGAGGAGCTCCAGAGCCGCAACCAAGAGGCCCTCCGGTCCATTGCAGAGGAGAGGGCGCAGCTTGCCGAGGCGTGGAAGGCCTTCCTCCTCGAGAAGGCTGAAGCCGAAGAGCAGCAGCGGCTTGCCGCCGAGGAGAAGTCCGTGCGAGAAGGCGAGCTGACGCAGCGGAAGGTCAATTTGGACAGCTATGAGGAGGAGCTTGCCGCGCGCGAGGAGACACTTGGCGGGGCCCTCAAGGAAGCGAAGGATGCTGCTACAGCTGCCGAGGCCGCCAGGAAGGAGCTGGAGGTGAAGGTGACGGAGCTAGAAGCCACTCTCAAGGCGAAGAACGAAGAGCTTGCCGCGCTCCAGCGCGAGCGTGAGAAGGACGCCCTTGCCCATGGCGAGCTGCAGGGTCGTCTCCTCGAGAGGGGCAAAGAGCTGAGCGCCGCTAAAGATTCAAATGCTGATCTGGAGCTGAAGCTGGCCACGCTGACTGAGACGCTGGACGGCGCCAAGAAGCGGGAGGAGGACTTGAAAGAGGAGATCAAGGCCAACGAGGCGTTGCTGACGAGGGCCGCCGAGACCCAGAACACCTTTAGGGACACTGTGGAGCTCTGGACAGAGGGCCTCGTGAACATTGCCGCGGTCATCGACGAGGAGCTGGCGCAACTAGAAATGGAGGGCTTCGGGTACTCCTCTGACGAGAACCTTAAGCCCAGCGCCAAGCTCACTCTGTTCTTCAAGGGTGTGGCGACGGCCCTCCAGCAGCTCCGGGAAAGGATCCCAAAGTAGCTGGCCGACGAGTCATGCATGATCTACGCAAGAGTTCTGGAGAAGGTGTTGGTGAAGGTGGTCTTCCGCAATCCAGGCCTCAACCTCACCAACGTCCTCAAGAAGCTACTGGCGGGTGCTGATCTTGAAGAGCTCAAAGCCCTTGTCGCGCCCATTGTGGACAAGGTGAATGAAGTTAGGAGGGTTGATGGCGGCCGCATAGATTAGGCCGCGTGTTTTCTCCTTTTTCTTGCCGCTGCTAGACATGTCACGAGAACAATCAATTAGAGTGCGGCAAGTCATTTTTGTAATATAACCTTATCTTGGGCAGTATTTTCTATGTTATTTCCTTTACTTG
This sequence comes from Triticum timopheevii, assembly GCA_963921465.1. Taxonomy (NCBI): domain Eukaryota; kingdom Viridiplantae; phylum Streptophyta; class Magnoliopsida; order Poales; family Poaceae; genus Triticum; species Triticum timopheevii. Next base: position 273,614,500 of record OY997270.1, on the reverse strand, counting down.
ATTCCTTCCTTTGTATGTTTTTACCCTACGCTTTTAGGGAACTTGCCGGCGCGGGCACCCTTGCCGCGAGCGCTGAGTGCGGAACATCAGCAGCCTGCTGGCGGTGCTGCTTCCGGCAAGAAACCCTGCCGCAACTAGTCGCAGCACACTTAAGTTGTTGAGCGGACTCGAAACAAAGTAAGGGCGCAACTAGCTACGAGTTGGTTCCTCCGCGCACAGGTTTTCCATAAAAAGCACGGTCGTTCAAGGAAGATAACTTAAAAAATTTTAAAACTGATTGTGCTCAAACTTTGGCAACTTAGCTTTTCTGTCGTTTTCGTCCCGGCAAGGCGATACTTTCTTGAACGACGCCTGGTCCACACCTCTTCTCCTCCCCCCCCCCCCGGTGAACTTGTGGGCGAAGGAACCTTCTTTTTGAGAAAAAGAAAGAAGAGAAAATAAAGATATGGAGCCTTAAGGCTCGTTATTGATTACCGGGGGTAAGTGCTGCACAAAGTGTCAGATAATACATGCAAAAAAGAAAAAAGCATGAAATTTGACAAGATGTGCGGAGCATATGATCTTTATTTATGCACGGGATCTGCGCCCGGCTTTGTACAAAGGGTTACATGCGACAGCAGCAAGGCTTGTACAAAAGGTGGTTGCCGGAATGGGTTCCGGCAACCGCGCCTTACGGGTAAAACTTACGAAGATGCTCAATGTTCCAGGAGTTGCTCACTGGAAAGCCATCTTCGGTCTCAGGGCGGACAGCGCCAGGCCTAGTGACTCGTTTCACCCGATAAGGGCCTTCCCACTTCAGCGTCAACTTGTTGGAATTCTTGGCCGATTGAACGCGCCGAAGAACAAGGTCGCCTTCCTCGAGACTTCTGGCATTGACTTTGCGGCTATGGTAGCGGCGCAAAGCTTGCTGGTATCGAGTAGCTCGTACAGCAACCTGAAGACGATCTTCCTCAAGGAGCAGCGCGTCATCTTGTCGCAGCTGCTCTTGCTCAAGCTCATCATAAGCGAGCACTTGAGGCGATCCGTATACGAGTTCCGTGGGGACAACTGCCTCTGCTCCATAGACTAGAGTGAAAGGTGTCTGGCCAGTGGCTCGATTTGGCGTCGTCCTGATCGACCAAAGAACCACCGGCAGCTCCTCGATCCAGTTCTTTCCGCACCTGTGCAGCCTGTCGAAAGTTCTGGTCTTGAGCCCGCACAGCACTTCAGCGTTTGCCCTCTCCGCTTGACCGTTGCTTCTCGCGTGAGCAACAGAAGCGAAGCAGACCTTGGCGCCAAGATCTTGGACGTACTGCATGAAGGTGCGGCTCGTAAATTGTGTGCCATTGTCGGTGATGATCCTGTTAGGGACTCCGAAACGGCAAACAATCGACCTGAAGAACTTGACTGCTGACTGTGCTGTCACCTTCCTCACTGCTTCCACTTCCGGCCACTTTGTGAACTTGTCGATTGCAACTTACAAGTACTCAAAGCCCCCGACAGCTGGGGGAAAAGGGCCGAGGATGTCGAGCCCCCAGACCGAAAATGGCAAGGATAAAGGGATCGTCTGGAGAGCTTGAGCTGGTTGGTGTATCTGCTTGGAGTGGAACTGGCACGCTTCACACTTGGTTACTTGTGCAGTTGCATCCTGGAGAGCTGTCGGCCAAAAGAAACCTTGCCGGAATGCTTTGCCAGCAAGTGCTCTTGCGCCAATGTGATGACCACATATGCCTCCATGTATCTCCGCCAACAGCTTCTGTCCATCTTCCCGTGGAATGCACTTCAATTTCACTCCGTTGAATCTTCTTCTGTACAGTATGTCGTCAACAAACTGGTACATACTTGATTGCCGGGCTACTCTCTCCGCTTCTTCTTGCTCTTCGGGAAGTTCTCCTGTCTGAAGGAAAGGGACAATCTGTTGTGCCCATGCTGGAGCTTGCGGCTCAACAACAAGGACTAAAGGCACAAATGCTACTGCGGGAACATATGCTTCTACGGCAAGAACCTGCGGCTCAGCCGGAGCTTGATGTTCCCCGGCAAGCTTGCCGGAGCAAAACTTGTCGGGAGCGTCTGCTTCAACGAAACAAACCCTAGGGCTTGTCGGAGCAGACTGCTCCTCAGCACCTTTGGTGTTGATCCTGGGGACCTTCTTGGCGGCGGCTTCGGGGAGCTCTGCCGGAAAATAATCACCAGAAACCAACTTCCTCTTCTTGCTCTGTCCAGACGATGGTGTTACAGATGGTTGAGTTAGCTTGAGCACAAAGATCCCTGGTTCCACAGGTAACTTTAATGCAGCGCATTTTGACAGGCCATCGGCAACGTCGTTCTGGGCTCTCGGAACATGTTCCATCTACAGGGCGTCAAAATGCTCTTCCAACTTTCTCACTTCATCAATGTAAGCTTCCATCAACGGACTTTGATAATCTTTGTTTACTTGGCGGACGACAAGCTGCGAGTCACCCCTAACAATAAGCTTCTTGATCCCAAGGTCTGCCGCGATCCTGAGTCCGGCAAGCAAACCTTCATACTCTGCAGTATTGTTTGTCACTTGCTCCTTGGGAAAGTGCATCTGGACTACGTACTTGAGGTGCTCTCCGGTGGGTGCGACAAGTAACACGCCCGCACCGGCGGCTTGCAGCGAGAAGGCACCATCAAAGTACATGATCCATTCTTTGCTTGCTTCCTTGACGGGGATGCTCGTCTCTGGAGTTTCTTCATCAGGTGTTGGCATCCATTCTGCTATGAATTCTGCCAATGCTCGGCTCTGGATAGTTGAAGTACTCTCAAACTTGAGGCCAAAGCTTGACAATTCCAGTGCCCACTCGACAATCCTGCCTGTTGCTTCTGGATTCTGCAATATCCTCTTCAACGGAAAGCGAGTGACAACTGTGATCTCATGTGCTTGAAAGTAATGGCGCAGCTTTCTCGAGGCCATGAGAAGGCCGAAAAGCAATTTCTGCACACCAGAGTACCTCGATCTAGCCCCCTGCAGAAGGGAACTGACAAAGTACACTGGGCGCTGCACCATCTTCTTCTGCTTCTCTTCTTGTGGCTGCGCAGATCCATCCTTGTCGGGACCAGAGCTTGTCGGGGACCCCCCTGCTTGTCGCTGGATGCGCTTGCCGTGGCCGCTGGCTCATCCTCCGCCTCCCTTTCCGCTACTAGCGCAGCACTAACCACTTGATTGGTTGCCGCTAGATACAGCAACAACTTCTCTTGTGGCTTAGGTGCGACAAGTATTGGAGTGGAGGATAGGTATCTTTTCAAGTCCTGCAGCGCAGCCTCCGCTTCTGGAGTCCATTTCATTGGACCTGCCTTTTTCAATATTTTGAAAAATGGCAGGGCGCGCTCAGCAGACTTAGAGATAATCCTTCTGAGAGCAGCCACGCAGCCGGCAAGCCTTCGCACATCCTTGACGCGCTTCGGTGCTTCAATCTGCTCAATGGCCTTGATCTTGTCGGGATTAGCTTCAATCCCCCGTTGAGATACAAAGAACCCGAGAAGCTTGCCGGAAGGGACTCCAAACACACACTACTCGGGGTTGAGCTTGAGGTTGATCTTGCGCAGATTTGCAAAGGTCTCGTCCAAATCTTGGATCAGAGTTGCTCTGTCTTTGCTCTTGACCACTATGTCATCCATGTAAGCTTCTACATTTCTGTGCAACTGTGGTTCAAAGGCTTCGTGAACTACCCTTGCAAATGTTGAACCAGCATTCTTTAGTCCGAAAGGCATCCGTACAAAATAGTATGTCCCACATGGAGTAATGAATGCGGTTTTTTCCTCATCCTCTTCTGCCATGAAGATCTGATGATATCCTGAATATGCATCAAGAAATGAAAGCAAATCACATCCTGCCGTGGAGTCGACAATCTGGTCAATGCGTGGCAAGGGAAATGGATCTTTGGGACAAGCTTTATTAACATCAGTGAAGTCAATACAAAGCCTCCATTTTCCGTTCGCCTTGCGCACGACTACAGGATTGGCCAGCCACGTAGGATGGAGCACTCCTCTGACAAGGCCTGCTGCTTCCAACTTCTTGATCTCTTCTGCAATGAATTCTTGGCGCTCCACTGCTTGTTTTCTGACTTTCTGCTTGACGGGCCGCGCGTGAGGACAGACGGCAAGGTGGTGCTCAATTACTTTCCTGGGAACACCGGGGATGTCAGATGGTTTCCATGCAAACACATCGACATTCGCCCGCAGGAAAGCAACGAGCGCGCTTTCCTATTTAGGATCAAGCGTGGCACTGATGGTGAAGGTACCACCAGTGCCGTCCTGAGCAGCCTTCGCCTTCTTACACTTGCCACTGGAGCTCGATGGTGCGTCCTCGATGGTAGCGCAGCACTCCGAAGAGGTGCGCTTGCCGGAGTGGGCATCAGAGCTCTTGCCGGACTTAGTCTTCTTCTTCCCCCCGGGAGCTTCAGCGGCAAGTGGTTTGCGATCTGCTGCGGCCGCTGCTTCCTGGTAGATCTTGTCGGTGCAAATAAGGGCATCTTTCTTGTCGCCAGGGACAGAGATGTCACTTATCGGACCTGGCATCTTGAGTACGTTGTATGCATAATGAGAGGCTGCCATGAACTTGGCGAGCGCTGGACGGCCGAGTATCCCATTGTAGGGCAATGGGAAATCAGCAACGTCAAAAGTGACTTTCTCTGTCCTGAAGTTCAGCTCGCTGCCAAATGTCACTCGCAATGTGATCTTCCCCTTCGGCTTGCTTCTTCCCGGATTGATTCCTTGGAAAGTACCAGTCTCTTCGAGCTCGCTGTCGGGGATCTGGAGCTTCTTGAGTACCGCTGAGGAGATCAGGTTCAAGCCGGCCCCACCGTCAACTAGCATCTTTGTGACCTTGAGGTTGCGGATACTTGGTGAAACCAACATCGGCAAGCACCCGACCGCAGTTATGCGATCAGGGTGGTCCTCAGTGTCAAAGATGATAGGCGTGCTAGACCACTTCAGAGGCCTGCGTGACTCAACTGGTGGTTCTGCTGCATTAACTTCCCGCATCCATTGTTTGAGCTGGCGATGCGAAGTATGCAGAGAAGCACCGCCGTCAACGCACAAAACCTCTGTGGCTTTCTGAAACTCCTGTTCGTCGGCCTTATCATCATCCATATCTTCGTCGTCGTCTTCATCTTCATCCTTGTCGCGGCCGCGGGGAGGCCTGTCTCCTTGCCGCTGCTTGGCCTTGCCGCGGCGTCCTCCCCGGCCGGGACGCTTCTTGCCGGATCCACCAGTACCTTCCTGGGCCTTCTCCTTGTCCCGTCGCTCGTATTCAGCTTTCTGCTGTTCAACAAGCTGTTCAACCTTCTTGCAGCTCTGGAGATCGTGACCCTTGGTGCGATGGATCTTGCAATATTGCTTGCCGGAGCCGTCCTGCTTGTGGGCGGCCGCCACAGGTTCTGCTTCCTTGGCGCCACCTCCATTGCCGGACTGCTCAACAGCTACCACATCTTTACCTTTCCTTCTTCTGTTGTTCCGCCGCCGGTTTTTCTTTGCCGGGGCAGCATCCTCACTGTCAGACCCCCCTGCTCCGGTGTTCTCTCCGGGGAGTTTCCTCCCTTCCTCAGCACGTGCACACTTGTCGGCCAGGGCGTAGAGCTCACTGACGTCTCTTATCTTGCACATCGCCATCTCCTCCCGCATCCTGCGGTTACGCACATTCTGATGGAACGCGCTGATGACCGCGGCGGGGTGGACATCTGGGATGTTGCGCTGCACTTGGCTGAATCTCTGAATGTACTTGCGCAGGGGCTCTCCTTCCTTCTGGGCGAGCAGATGAAGATCGCTCTCCTGGCCATGGGGCTTGTGGCCGCCTGTGAAGGCGCCGACAAACTGATGGCACAGATCCGCCCATGAAGAGATGGAGTTGTCCGGCAAGTGCATGAGCCAGGATCTGACATTAGGCTTGAGCACCAGTGGGAAGTAGTTGGCAAGGATCTTGTCGTCGCGTCCCCCGGCAGCCTGCACCGCGATGGTGTAGATGCTGAGGAACTCCGACGGATGCAACCTGCCATCATATTTCTCCGGTACATCTGGCTTGAAGTTCTTGGTACTGGGCCACTGGACTTGCTGCAGCTCACGAGTGAACGCAGGGCAACCTACCGCGTACGGCAAGTCGCCTGGTTCCCCTGGCGCATGCATGTCGACAGCTGGCCCAGCGCGCTGGTCTTATTGACGCCGTGCTTCTCTTCGACGCTCGATACGTGTACGAGCGTCTTCTTGCTGTCGTTCTTGAAGAACTTGGCGCTGATCACGATGAGCTCGTGGATCTGACGACGCCGTGGAGTCGGTGTCGAGGTTGACCCGACGAGTCGGCGATCTCGGCCTTTGGGGCGGGGAGTGCATGGTGGTTGCCCCCCCACCAGTCTTGTCGCCATCGTCTCGCGCCTGGGCGTCTTGCCACGGCTTCGATGTGCTCGGTTGCCGGGGAGTGTCGCCGTTGGCGAAGCCGATGAGGCTCTGAATGGTGGCCCTCCAACCGTCGATCTTGTCCGCCGTCGGAGGGTAATCCAGGAGCAGTTGGGCTCGGGCCAACGCTTCTTCTGGAGTCTTTGGTGGCGGTGGTGAGCGGTGCGAGGAGCGGGATACGCTCGGACTTCTAACTATGTTAGAAGGAGCAGGATCCCGTCCAGGCGACTGTGTCTTTCTCGTGCCAGCAGGTTGGCATGCATGCTGGTCTTGAGCATCTGGAGACCCACCAGCTCGACCTTGGTCCAACGAGCGTATGGTACTGCGAGTACCATGACGCTGTCGGTCTCGCGCCTCCTGAGATGGGCGCGATGCGTGTACGGACGCCGAAGTTTGCGCGGCCTTGTCCTTGGACCTGGCGGCAGCTTGAGCTTCCTCGTCGGCGCTCGTTCGTCCGCCGGCGTCTACCCCACCACCTGTTTGCTCCGGTGGCGGTGAGATCGACGCGGACGGAGCAGCCACCTCTGAAGCCTTCTTCCTCGGTGGCATGTAGATGAAGATGATGAAACAGATGAAGATCTGGCTCGCGTGAACGCCGGATCGGGTTCACACAACCTCGACGCCCCTACCTGGCGCGCCAAAGATGTCGTGGGAAACGAACACCTATGGGGCAGGGCCCCTTTTCGGTCCGGCAGGGAGCGGAGGGCACGCGAAGAGCGGATGGAGGCGGAGCACGTGAGCGATTTTACCCAGCTTCGGAGCTCTCCGGAGAGATAATACTCCTACTGCTGCTTTGTGGTTGTATTATGTTCTTGCTCGAGAGCATGGGAGTGTTCTGGTTTCGAATGAGTCGAACCCCCTCTACGTTGCGCATGGGCCTCCTTTTATAGGCTCAAGGGGTCACCGACAGGTGGCAACGCATGCAGGGGTAAAAACGAAAAAGGTGTGGTTGGTACAACTGCTTCTATAGTGGATCCTACCTAACTCTGACGGCAGGGGACAAAGGCATTAAATGCCCATCCGCGTCGCCCAAACAGTGCAGAAAAGCGACCGTTAGGGGCGCCACCGTTCGCCACGATGGCCATCTCGTCATCTCCACTCGCCACCTCGCACCGCTTGGCTGCACAGCTTCTCGCCACGTGCGCCTGGAACGGTCCTGTGGCGACACGTCGACGGATGCGCTGGAGCGTGGGCACAGAGTGGTGGCTTCGCCGCGGCAAGCGCCTTGCCACGGTCATTATCTTGTCGCGCCCGGAAGCTTGTCGCTCGCCGGGTCTTGCCGGGACGCGCGGCGCGTCGCGGTAAGTTTCTTGAAATTCCTTGGTTGACCTTCCCGGCAAGCTCCTCTTGCCGGGGCCTTGTCTTCTCAGTTAAAACACTTTGTTCTTGAATGGCTTCAATAGGAACTACGGAGGATCTTGGCGGGCACCCGGCAAGCCTTGCCGCGGGACGCTGCGACTGCCCGTGCACAAGTTCGGGATACTAAGGTACCCCTACTTTAGTACACCGACATAAGGTAATTTGACTTTCTTTCGTGGAAAGTGCTCCATGTCTTTCTTTAATGGAAATTGGAATCTAATATTCCCTTCCTTCATATCAATAATCGCACCAATCGTTCTAAGGAAAGGTCTACCAAGAATAATAGGGCAAGAAAGATTGCAATCTATATCAAGAACGATAAAATCTACGGGCACCAAATTTCTATTTGCAATGATAAGAACATCATTGATCCTTCCCATAGGCTTTTTAATGGTGGAATCCGCAAGGTGCAAATTTAAAGAGCAATCATCCAGATCATGGAAACCGAAAATATCACATAAAGTTTTCGGAATCGTGGAAATACTAGCACCCAAATCACACAAAGCAAAACACTCATAATCTTTAATTTTAACATTTATAGTAGGTTCCCACTCATCATAAAGTTTTCTAGGTATAGAAACTTCCAAATTAAGTTTTTCATCATAAGATTGCATCAAGGCATCAACAATATGTTTGGCAAAAGCTTCGTTTTGACTATAAGCATGAGGAGAATTAATAACGGATTGCAACAAGTAAATACAACCTTTTAAAGAGCAATTATCATAATCAAATTCCTTGAAAACCGAGATAGTAAGTTCAACATGTCGGCGTTCTGGGAACGGGGGTCCCCAGACTTGCCTGCCTGCGGCCTGCGGCGTGGCTCAAAAGGGGCCCAGCAAGGCCCATCTTCATCAACACAAGCTCAAGACCCTCGCGAGGGGCCAAGCCTCGCGGGGCGGGCGACAAGGGGCTTCCACAGGAACGGCCTCGTCAGGCTGGCTCGCGAGGAGGCGGAGAGATCAGGGCGGGGTACCTCACGAGGTGCCCATGACGCAAGCCATGATGACCGAGGGCGCCAGTCGGGCGCCAGCCGCGCAGTGTCCTCCTTTCCTCTTTGGTGCAAAGGGAGTAAGCACGGGCAGGAACATGAAGCAAAGGCATCCATTTTGGTGCAACAAGACCAAGACCAGCCCAACGGCAGGAAGGAAGTCATTGTGGAGCCCAAGCAGGCGTCACCACCAGAGCCTTTGAGAGGCGAGGACCAACTTTAGTCAGGATAAGTGTACCCGATGTTCCCCTTCAAAATGGACAATTGTTGGCGCCCTTCCCGCTCAATATTTGGGAAGAGGCCCAGGGCCTTTGCCTATAAATAGGACTAGCCAACACAAGGTAGAGAAGAACAGAATCCTCACCAGAAAACCAGTAGAGAGAGCGACTGAACTCCTCCTAGCAGTTCAACGCACCAGCCAAGAACAGACCCTCGCGAGGCAATCCACCACGCCGCACACTGGAGTAGGGTATTACACCGCAATGGTGGCCTGAACCAGTATAAACTCTATGTCTCTTGTGTTGTTCTTTCCGTAGTTTAGATCTTAGCAAGGCGGCGAGGGGCAGGTAGGTAGAGGGCGAAATCTCCGCGCGCACCCCAGTGTTTGAACCTCAAGGGTCTGCCGGAACCCGAAATCCGACATTTGGCGTGCCAGGTAGGGGTGCGCCGGAGTTTTCCTCTCCGCCACCGTCGCGACCTGCCTTGCGATGGGCAGCACGCCGCCCGCTCCAATCGCCAGCGCGGGCGCTAGAGCCAGGGGGCTCCGAGCCCTGGCCCCAGCCTTGCAACGGGTGCGGTGGCCGGACAAGTTCAAGCCGACGATGCCGCTGCACTACAATAGCGCGGCCGATCCGCTGGCCTTCTTGCTGGTGTACGAGGAGGCCGTTCTCGAAGCTGAAGGTGACAACGGGGTCATGGCCAACTGGCTTCCCATGGCCCTCACCGGCGCTTCGCGCGCATGGCTGCTCCACCTGCCGGCGGCCTCCGTGGCCTCTTGGGAAGAGCTGCGCGGCCTCTTCCTCACCCATCATGTTGCGTCGGCGCCCCCGGTCATCGCGGCCCTCTTGGGCGGTTCGCAGGTGCTGCCCTCCAGTCACCACGTCAAGCCATTCGTCTGCCGGGTCGGCGCCCACAGGCCAGTCTGGACTTCAGCTTGGAGGACCACCCCTCCAACTCGGCCTACTCGGGTGCGCTCCCCATGCTGTGCACCCCCACCATTTGCCAGGTGGCCGTCACCAGGACTCTCATCGACGGCGGCGCGGGCCTCAACGTGCTCTCAGTTGAGTCCTTCAACCTCCTCCGCATACCCCGGGAGCGGCTACAGCCCAGCCGGTCCTTCTCGGGCGTCGGGGGCGGGTCATCCTGCTCCTTGGGACAGATCCGGCTCCCAGTAACTTTCGGCACCTACGACAATTTCCGCACGGAGCTGGTCGATTTCAATATAGCCCCCATCGCCCTCCCCTACAACGCCATCCTCGGCTATCCAGCACTGGCCCAATTCATGGCCGTGACTCACCCGGTGTACAACCTTATGAAGATGCCCGGGAGTAGCGGTGTCCTCACCGTGCCTGGGGACACCAGGGATGCGTTGCGAGCGCTTAAGCTCGCCTTCAAGACGGCGGCATCAGCACAGCCCGCCGACGCGGGGACCCCCGAGTCCAAGGGGGCTGCACCAACCAAGAAGAAACAGTTGTTCACCCAAGACAAGGTGGAGACCAAGCAGATACCCATCGACGAGGACGGGTCCACTAACGCCACTTTCACCATAGGCGCCAACCTCGGGCCCGAGCAGGAGGAAGCCCTGGTCAAGTTCCTGCGCGCAAACAAGAAGGTATTCGCCTGGGAGCCCGATCAGTTGGTAGGGATCCCACAGGGCGTAATCGAGCACCACCTCAACGTGTGCCCCAACGTGCGCCCTGTGAAGCAGAAAGCGAGGCGGCAGTCCACTGAAAAGCAGGCCTTCATCGTCCAGGAGACCCGCAAGCTAGAAGCCGCGGGGGTCATTCGCGAGGTTCGATATCCAGATTGGTTGGCAAACCCTGTGGTTGTGCCAAAGAAGGGAGGGAAGGAGTGCATGTGTGTCGACTTCACCAACCTCAACAAAGCATGCCCGCAAGATCCGCTCCCGCTCCCTCGCATCGATCAGATCGTCGATTCCACCACTGAGTGCGACCTGTTATGCTTCTTGGATGCCTTCTCCGGGTATCACCGGATCAAGATGGCGGTGGAAGACGTGGAGAAGACGGCCTTCCTGACCCCGTGTGGGGTGTACTGCTATACATGCATGCCGTTCGGACTGCACAACGCGGGGGCAACCTTTCAGCGGCTCATGCACATCACCTTGGGGCCGCAACTCGGGAAGAATGTGGAAGCTTACGTCGACGACATTGTGGTGAAGTCTCGCGAGGCCAAGACCCTGATACAAGACTTGGAGGAAACCTTCGCAAACCTCAATGCAGTGAACCTGCGGCTCAACCTAGAGAAGTGTGTGTTTGGAGTCCCCTCAGGAAAGCTCTTGGGTTTCCTCGTGTCCCACCGAGGCATCGAGGCCAACCCAGAAAAGGTCAAGGCGGTCGAGGACATGAGCCTGCCAAAGACCCTCAGAGAAATGCAGAAGCTCACTGGGCGCGTGACTGTGCTAGGGTGCTTCATCTCCAAGTTAGGGGAGCGAGCGCTGCCTTTCTTCCAGCTGATGAATAAAAAGGGTCCCTTTGAATGGACTGAAGAGGCCGACAAGGCGTTCCAAGATCTCAAGAGATACCTAACCAGCCCTCGGGTGATGGTGGCCCCACGCCCTCAAGAGCCCTTGGTGCTCTACCTTGCCGCCACTCCCTACTCCGCCAGCACAGCTCTGGTGGCGGTTAGAGAGGAGCGTCAGACCAAGGCCGCGGCAGCTACCCGTGTCAAGGCAAAGCAAGACCAAGAAGGACTTGCAGAGATCACTACCACGGCTGAGAAGGTCAGCCGCTGCAGGGGAGCGCACTGGGAACGGAAGAGGCCCTTCCCCCAGGCAACCAGCTTCTAGAGGCTCCACCGCCTCAGGAGGTGCCACGGTCTCCAGAGGACGCCACCAGCACCGATGCTCCGAGCGTCGTTGAGCACCCAGTGTACTTCGTCAGCGCGGTGTTGCAGGATGCGAGGGCACGGTAACCCATGCCTCAGAAACTCCTCCTCGCGCTACTGGTGGCCTCGCGCAAGCTGCGGCACTACTTTCAGGGTCACCCTATCAAGGTTGTCTTAGCGTACCCCTTGGAAATGGTGCTCAGGAGCCCTAACTCAGCCGGAAGGGTCGCCGAGTGGAACATTGAACTGCAAGCGTTTCAGCTCGAATTCAGCACGACCAGAGTCATCAAGGGGGCCACGCTAGCGGATTTCATGGCCGAATGGACGGAGGCACCGGGCCTCAAGGCCGATGAGGATCGATCCCTCTCCCCGGGAAGCGAGGCACCAGAAGGCTGGGTCATGTACTTCGACGGGGCGTTCTCCAGGCATGGCGCTGGGGCTGGCGCGGTGCTCATATCTCCCACTCAGGACAAGCTCTATTACGCCATGCAGCTCTGTTTCCAGCAAGGCGAAAAGGTCTCCAACAACATAGCGGAGTATGAAGGTCTAGTAGCAAGCTTGAAGGCCGTGGCTGCCCTAGGGGTAAAGAGCCTTACCATCAAGGGCGATTCGCAGCTCCTCGTCAATTTCTCCAACAAAGTGTACGAGCCAAAAGATGAGCACATGGAGGCCTACCTTGCGGAGGTCCGCAGGATGGAAAAGCAGTTCTGGGGGTTGGAGTTGCAGCATGTGCCCCGTGGCACCAATCAGCAGGCCGATGACATCGCCAAATGAGCATCCAGGCGGTTACCTCAGGAGCCTGGCCTCTTCGAGGAGCGGCTCTTCAAGCCCTCGGCCATGCCATCATTATCAAACACGGCACAGCCTCGGGAGGAGCTCCCCCAGCCACCTGCCTCGGGAGCCCCGGTCTGTGGCCCAGCCTCAGGAGCGCGCCTGCTCCTGACAATGGAGCCTCGGGAGGGGTGCTGGATCACAGAGCTCCAGAGTTACTTAACGCAAGGGACCCTGCCGGAGAAGGAGGAGGAAGCGGAGCGTGTGGCGCGGCAAGCCACAGCGTACTGTATCAGGGATGGAGAACTCTACCGGAAGCGGCCAAATGGTGTGTCCCTATGCTGCATATCCAGGGAACAAGGGAAAGAGCTGCTGGTGGATATACACGGTGGAGACTGTGGGCACCACTCGTCATCACGGACCCTCCTGGGCAAGGCATTCCACAGCGGCTTCTATTGGCCTACTGCGCTCAATGACGTTGTCAAACTAGTGAAGGCTTGTGAAGCTTGCCAATTCCATGCCAAGCAGATCCATCAGCCGGCAGGAGGTCTACAAACTATACCCCTCTCGTGGCCATTCGCAGTCTTGGGGCTGGATATCCTTGGCCCGTTCCCTCGGGCGCCGGGGGTCTATAGCTACCTCTACGTCGTCGTGGACAAGTTCACCAAGTGGGCCGAAGTGGAAGCCGTCCGCACCATCCCTGCGGGTTCAGCGGTCAAGTTCCTCAAGGGCATCGTGAGCCGGTTCGAACTGCCGAACCGCATCATCACCGACAACGGTTCATAGTTCACCAGTAACCTCTTCAAAACATACTGTGCTAACCTTGGAACGCAGATATGCTATGCTTCAGTGGCGCACCCCCGAAGCAACGGCCAGGCCGAGCGGGCCAACGCAGAGGTCCTGAGGGGCCTCAAGACCAGAACATTCAAGAATAAGCTGGAAGCCTGTGGCAGAGGTTGGTACGATGAGCTTCAGTCCGTGTTTTGGTCCATCCGCACAACCGCAACCAAGCCGACTGGAGAGACCCCGTTCTTCCTGGTCTATGGAGCCGAAGCGGTCCTCCCTCACGAGGTCAGACATCAGTCTGCACGGGTCCTGGCGTTTGACGAAGCGCAACAGGACGCCATGCGGGGGATGGTCCTTGTGCTGGGGGAGGAGCGTCGCCGAAAAGCCGCGTCGCGAGCGGCGAGATACCAACAAGCACTGCGGCGATACCACTGCCGCAACATCCGCCCCGGAACTCTAGAGGTAGGGGACCTCGTGCTCAGGCGGGTTCTCTCCAGGGAGGGACTGCATAAGCTCTCTCCAATGTGGGAGGGCCCATTCAAGGTTGTTCATGTTTTCAGGCCCGGCTCCGCGCGCTTGGAGACTCAGGAGGGGGTGCCAGTCCAGAATGCGTGGAACATCCAGCACCACCGGAGGTTTTACCCCTAAAAAGGCCCAGAGCCTGTGAAGAAGGCGAATGCCTGTGAGCATTATCTTTTTGGAAAAGGCCCAGAGCCTGTGAAGAAGGCGAATGCCTGTGAAGATTATCTTTCTGGAAAAGGCCCAGAGCCTGTGAAGAAGGCGAATGCCTGTGAAGATTATCTTATTGGAAAAGGCCCAGAGCCTGTGAAGAAGGCGAATGCCTGTGAAGATTATCTTTTTGGAAAAGGACCAGAGCCTGTGAAGAAGGCGAATGCCTGTGAAGATTATCTTTCTGGAAAAGGCCCAGAGCCTGTGAAGAAGGCGAATGCCTGTGAAGATTATCTTTTTGGAAAAGGCCCAGAGCCTGTGAAGAAGGCGAATGCCTGTGAAGATTATCTTTTTGGAAAAGGCCGAGAGCCTGTGAAGAAGGCGAATGCCTGTTAAGATTATCTTTTTGGAAAAGGCCCAGAGCCTGTGAAGAAGGCAAGTGCCTATGAAGCTGTCGCGTTTTGGACAAGGCCCGGAGCCTGTGAAGAGGGCCAATGCCCGTGAAGCTTGCTTCCCCGAAGAAAGGCCCGGAGCCTGTGAAGAAGGTGTAGCGACCCGACCTCAGACGGTCAAGTCTCTGTGCTTACGTGTCATCCCTGGATCGGTATGCTGACACACACAGTACTCGAGGATTTATAACAGAGGTAAATCACATGTATAAAGTAACGTAAATACTATTACCTCAATCCAAAATAATAGCGGAAGCAACAAGGTTGTCGATTCCCATCAACACCAACGGCAAAGTTGAGTATAGGAAATCGTAACCCTAACGTAACACTTACTCGTCGTAAGATCCTGCAACATGAGACGTTGCAGCCACAGAGGGTCAGTACATTGAATGTACTGGCAAATTCACACCATAGAGCAATGATGAATAAAGGCTATCACTACATGCATATTTGGCTGGTGGAAAAGCTCTATGGTTATAATGTTTTTGCGAAAAGCCAATTTTTCCCTACTGCAAAGGAATAACTTTTATTTAACTATCATGGTGGTTGTTAAACATTGAGAATGGTTGACAGCATCCTCAATCCCAATTAAAAATAATCATTAACAAACCCAACAATAT
Source organism: Triticum timopheevii (assembly GCA_963921465.1). Classification (NCBI taxonomy): domain Eukaryota; kingdom Viridiplantae; phylum Streptophyta; class Magnoliopsida; order Poales; family Poaceae; genus Triticum; species Triticum timopheevii. The sequence goes on along the minus strand of OY997270.1, from coordinate 273,599,408 downwards.
TAAATTAGAGTAACATGTTGAGATTCACATGATATTCAAGTACTAGATACTCAAAATGTCCATAACCGGGGACACGGCTAATCATGATTAGTTTGTACACTCTGTAGAGGTTTGCGCACTTTTCCCCACAAGACTCGATCGCCTCCGTTTGGTTTCTCGCACTACATGGTGTTTGAGAAACGGATGACCGAGACATAGTCTTTCAGAAGAGCTAGCACCTTACGATGGGTAGACCGGTACACCTACATCCCCTACATCTGCTAGTCCACCACTATAAGAGTTCGCACGACTTAGTCAACTATGCCAGAGCCCATAATGGCTTGTGGCTGCACACGGAAGTTACTAGCATGAATTACCTTATGATCCCTTTGAGCCTGGGTGGCGGTCCATAGGAAAATCACACGGTACCCCCGGGATTTCCAAAAAAACAGGCAAGTCCTGGTAACCCCAGGTGCCTCAATCCACCCAGATGTGTATTTAAGTTGCCACCTTAGATAAACCATTAATTATCAATCTCACATCTGTCATGGATATCACTCACCCAATCCATGTCTACTAGCATAGCATGGCATAATAAGCAAACGTAGAAGTAACTCCCAAACGTTTCATAAGTAAAACAGGTAATAGGTACTACCTCATCTACTTCCCATCCCACAATTTAATTAGATCCTAATCATGCAATGTTTGAGGATTGATCTAGTGCATAAACACTGGGTAGTAGAAAAGGTAAGATCAAAGTGTGAACTTGCCTGCAGTGTTGATGAAGATGATTCGCACTCAAAACTTTTGATAGTTCTACTCGTCACACTCCGGTCAATCTATCGTGATCAAGCAATAGTAACCACACATAAGCAATCACTCAAAAGATCGGAAAGAACGAAGAGTACGATTCAGAAAACATCAAAACCATACAAATGACTCTTGCAGCATAAAACAATTTCTAACAGTACCAAAACTATGTGTATTTAGCCTTATCAGAAAGTTTAGTTCAAGAGCTTCGATTTGCAAAAAGAATCAACTAAAACGGAGTTACGAAACTCAAATTACAGACGAAACAAGATTGAATACTAATCTGAACTAAACTCAATTTTTAAATTGTCAAAAACATGTTTAAGTTGTTTATCTGGATAGAGGGGATCATAACGAAGAAGTAGGTGTTGGTTTCGTTGGGTTTGGACTAACGAGTAAAAAGTAGTGAGGGTTTGAAGATTAGGGGCTATTATGTAAATAAAATCATCACAGATAGGTCCCTGTCCGAAAATAACAGAAAAGAAAAAGGCTAAAAACCGAACGTTCGCTAACGAACGCTAACGAACAAAAACCGCTCGTTACGAACCCTAACTAACGAACATCTGTTAAATAACCTAACTAAAACATAAAACCGGCGTTTAAATGAAAAACCGAAGAACACTGAAATTAAACCGGACCGGGGAGGGTTTTATACCGATTCACGTCGGTTCGGCGGTTTGGATCGGCTCCGGCGAGGCGGCGCGCGGCTGCGGCAGCGCGAGCGGCGAAGCGACTACGCAGGGCGAGAGCACGGGCGGCGGGCGAGGGCGGCGAGCGAGAGCGGCGCAAGCAGGCGGCAGCAGCGGCGTCGGCGAGACGGCGGGCGGCGATTGCGGGGAGAGGAGAGAGAGGGGGGCCCGGGGCCGGGCTCCGGGAAGGACACGGCGGCGGCGATGCGTGCGGGAGCCGGTATCCTGCCGGAGGTCGGTGGCGGCGCTGCGCGGGCTGGGCCGCGACCTGGCTGGCTAGCTGGGCCGGCCCAGTCGGGGAGGGAAACATTTTTTTTAAAACATAAACCAAAAATGAAAACAAAATAAAAACAAAATATTATATAGGCATATAATATATCAAAATTTGCAGAAAAAGATTTCCTACGAGATGAACATTATTCTAGTTTCAAATAAAATACACAAAAATTCAGATAATTCAAAGAGTGCTACTGGTCTAATAAAACCCAACAAAAATCATTTTAAAGATACCAAAATTAATTCAAAATTATTTCTCTCCAATTTTCTGGTGTAGGGAATCATGTTACCCTATTTTCCATATATTTTATTTTTGGAGAAAAATAATTTGAATAAAACTCAAATAACTCCAAATTGAAAAATAAATTCAAAAGAGCTTTGAATTTAACTCTTTGAAACTCCCAACTCATATTTCATATATTTTGAAGAAGTCATTTTATCTTCGCTCGTGAAAATCATTGAGTTGCATAAAGTTCTAGAATTGGAAATATTTTCCAAATGAAATTCAAATATTTTCTACACCCCTTGTCATTTAAATAAATGGAAGAAGTCATGTCATCTTCTCTCTAGGGTTTTGTGGTGAAAAGAATTTGAATTCACGGAAATCATAAAATGCAATATGAAAGTTTGGGAAAGTCCTTTTATTCCCTCTCATTTAACTTTCAAAAGTTTCAAATTCACTCACTTTCAATCAATCAATCATACAACAAACAAGCAAACAATCAAATCTATCTATTTATTATAACATTCCAAAATTTAGAATTTTGGGATGTTACAAACCTACCACCCTTAAAATGAATCTCGTCCTCGAGAATCGGAGAGGCTAGAAAGAAATAGGTTAGGGTTTGGGGTCTTCAAAATCCAACATTCGTCTCCGGGGTCTCGGGTGCTACCACCCTTAGAAGCGTCGCTACAGTTCCATCAAAACTCGTATACTCCATCCTTATTGTTGGTAGTGTCGATCTTCTCAGATTCTCGGGAAAATTCCGTCTCTGGCTCTTCCGATAGCGGCATAACCTTTTCCTTAATTCTTTGTCCTTTCATCTTGGTAAGGTTATTCCGAGACTGGGTCTTCTTAGCTGACGGGTCTGGCGCCAATACTAATTAGCTATCGATATCTCATGGTGGTCAACAATTTATGGTTTCTCCTGCAGAAAATCGGTCTGGGTTGAACCTCACCGTATATCCTACGTTTGGCAACAGCTGCCGTGTACAAGGGAAAATACTTATACCATTCTAAGGTTTAAACAAGGTTTTGATCGTCGTCTCTCTACTATAGGTAAGTCACTCAGATTTACCATCCCGCATAGCAAGGCGAATAATAAGAGTAAGTCGGTATGGTGATCAATCCATCCCGCACCCAAATCATTTTCTTGTATATGGATTAGCGAATCTCGCATTCTAACACTCGGTCATCCTCACAAGCATTGCAGAATTTCTCTTGTCAACGAACCAAGTTCGGATAAATCCATTGATTCTGCAAGCCAAACAACCATCTATCGTTTTCTTATCAACTCTCGGGTTTTGCGTTGCTCCTATAAAATCATTGGTGGGTGAAGGCATATCCTCTTCCAAGGGTTTCTCCTTCAGCAAGAGTATGCCTGCTTCTTGGTAGGTCCTGGGGCCTATGGGTTATGGCCCACCTCATCACTTGTAAACCTTAAACTCATCCTCAGGCTTCTGATCATTACTCCAACATTCAACTTCTTAGCATTCTTAAATCCATCCAATTGTATTGTCTTCCTTCCTTCTACTGGCACCAAACTAGGACATGATTATTCAGACTCATCATCGAATTTCCATTGATCCATATTACCATTGTCATTCCTCCTTTATATTCAATAGTAATACATCTCTTCATCCTCGTGGGATATCCCACATACCGAGATAAAAACTTATAGTTATGAAGTCCATACTCCACTTCATGGGACATCATTATCCTTTCCAGGGTCAAGCGTCCTTACAGGGGAATATTGGCCATCTCTGCATGGCACTTCTTCAACTGGGAAACGTGAAACACATCATGAACTCCTGACAGTCCTTCGGATGACTCCAACTTGTTGGCCACTTCTCCCATACGCTCCAAACTCGGTATGGTCCTACAAATCTCGGGGCTAACTTTCCCTTAACTCCAAATAGTTTAACTCCTCGCAGAGGGGACACACGAAGGCATGCTCTGTCTCCAATTTCATAGACTACCTCCTTGCGTTTTTTTAGTCTGCATAACTCTTCTGCCAGAACTGAGCTACCTTCAGTCTATCTCGAAGCATCTTAACATCCTCTTCTGACTCCTTGATCACATTTGATCCAATCAACTGACGGTCTCCAACTTCATCCCACATCAGCGGTGTCTGGCTCCTTCTCCCATACAAAGCTCCAATCTCAACCATAAACCATGTTTCTCATATCCTCGAAAATGGTCAAAATCTTTCTTCATAGAGTAACAACTCATAAAATCCAAAATAGTACCAATGATGATAACTTTATTTATTCTCCAATTATTACAATCTCCTGTATTTCCATTACATGCCTCAACTCAACATCTCAACACAGAAGAGATGTTCTCACTACTACTACTACATTTACATTGCTGCTAACTCACATATTAGCACAAGTCTCCTTCTTCTTGGGACAATCCCTCGCAAAGTGCCCTGCTTCATTACAATGAAAACATAACACTTCTGACAAGTCTCGAGGTTTCCTCATGATCACATAGCCTCCTTGGGTCCTCGGCTTCCTTTTTGGGCAAGTGTTGATGTAGTGCCCTGACTCCTTGCACTTGTAACAGGTGACGTGACTCAGGTCCTTCCTGGAATCCAATCTATTCCTCTTCCTGGACTTTTTCGTTCCAATCAGGGCTTCTATTTCCTGCGGGTCATACTCTACTTCCTCTGTCGGGAATTCTACTAGATCTCCATTCAGACAATCTTGGGAGATGTGTCCTTCTTCTCCACATGAATAGCATGACTTGGTGCGGGCTTTAATTTTGTTTCCTTTGTGTGTGTCCTCGACATCTTCCTTCGTCACAGGTTCTTCTAACATCTCCTTGAGGGCTCCTTTCATTTCTTCTTTCTTCTGCTGGATGGTTCTCTGTACTATAGGGTAAATGTGACACTGAGCAGGGTAGTGGGTAGTTCCTTCACACAAGAAACAAGTAATCTGCTTAGTTGGACATTCTTCAGCTGGGTGACTTCCTTCGCAATTAGGGCATTCATACTTGTGTTTCTTATGGGTGTGTCCTATTTCTCCACAGAGCTTGCATGCACAAGGTTTCTTCATATCCTTTCCCGAAGGCTTCAATTTCTAGGACACAAACCGAGACATTAGCAAAGTCAACTTAAATTCCTTCCAAGTGGTTACTCTTTGCCATCCATTGATGTTTTGGTACATCCTCCACCAAGTAGCAGTTCCTCTTTCAAAGCATTGAAGAGCATGCTGGGTCATATCCTTTCCGGTTATAGGGTTATTCTTCATGTGATCCTCCATGTTCTGAATCCATTGGTCCATCTCCAATGGACTCATCGGTCCAGAAAATATAAGCTCATCTCCATTCATCCTCTATTGGTCCATGGGTTTGGGGTGGGATAGGAGAGACAGAGGGATGCACACAATACAAACAATAGTTTTTGAAAAGACTGGTTTTATTGTGGCTGTCGGAAAAACACAAAAAATGACAGCTCACAATCGTCGCATCTAACGTAGGTATAAAACAGGGGTTTGGTCTTCTAATGGTCTATAGATCTCAACGTCATAAAACTCTTCAAGTCTTGGTCATGTCTCCGATGGCTCCTTCTGATCACGCTTGTCCTTCTCAAGTTCTTTCGCCAGATCATCTCTATTGACGAGAAATCTCTCGTGACGTTCTTTAATGTTCTCGAGTTGCACTCCAAACTTCTGGGTTTCAACCTCCTTGACATGAACCATGTCCTTCTATCCTTCAGCTCCTGACGAATCTCCGGTATCTCGAGGTTTTGCTCCTCCAGCTTGGCTACTTTCAGCTTCTGGTTCCTGAGTTTCTTCACGAATTGCTTCCTTGTCGAATATGACTTCTAAAAGTCCATTTTAACTTCTTGATGTAACACTCCAGATCCTGGTGATACACCAGCTAAGTTTAAAGCTGCATCTTTTGCTGACAGATGCTCCTTCAGTCTTCTACCATCCAATCTTTCCATGCATCTGCATGCTTAACTCTGCACGGTGACAATAGCATAAGAGAGCGATAATATCTTGGATATCTATATTTCTGCCCTGGTTATTGACATGAACTTTTATTCCGTAGTTGATATCTCCTGCCTTAGGGTTTTCTTGACAAAACTTTGAGTTCTAATGCTCCATGTTCCAGTCTTTCTCCGATACACCTTGATCTCGGGTATTGACAACTTCCATAGTCTGCCAAGTTCCATCAGTGTAGCCTTCCTAGATCATAAAAATCTGGAAATTCTTCATATTCTCCTAGTCTTCGAAGTCTTTATCCGTTGTAGTTTCCATCATTATCATGCACGGTAAAATCCTCTTCATTCCAAAGTGGTCTTAGTTGTCCGATATCTTGTACTCCTTGGAGTGATCTCATCAGTCGAATCTTTGAGGGGTCAAAAGGGGAAAAGGGGTATAGTCTCACTAAAGGGAAATATTTGAATAAGCTCAGGACAGGAGAGAGGTAAAAGATTCTTTTGAAAAGAAAGTTGTAGAGAAAAATCCTTCCTATGGGCTTGCCAGTTTCTAGGGTCACGTCCTACAGTCAACATGTGCTCTGATACCATCTTGTAGCGACCCGACCTCAGACGGTCAAGTCTCTGTGCTTACGTGTCATCCCTGGATCGGTATGCTGACACACACAGTACTCGAGGATTTATAACAGAGGTAAATCACATGTATAAAGTAACATAAATACTATTACCTCAATCCAAAATAATAGCGGAAGCAACAAGGTTGTGGATTCCCATCAACACCAACGACAAAGTTGAGTATAGGAAATCGTAACCCTAACGTAACACTTACTCGTCGTAAGATCCTGCAACATGAGACGTTGCAGCCACAGAGGGTCAGTACATTGAATGTACTGGCAAATTCACACCATAGAGCAATGATGAATAAAGGCTATCACTACATGCATATTTGGCTGGTGGAAAAGCTCTATGGTTATAATGTTTTTGCGAAAAGCCAATTTTTCCCTACTGCAAAGGAATAACTTTTATTTAACTATCATGGTGGTTGTTAAACATTGAGAATGGTTGACAGCATCCTCAATCCCAATTAAAAATAATCATTAACAAACCCAACAATATTAAATTAGAGTAACATGTTGAGATTCACATGATATTCAAGTACTAGATACTCAAAATGTCCATAACCGGGGACACGGCTAATCATGATTAGTTTGTACACTCTACAGAGGTTTGCGCACTTTTCCCCACAAGACTCGATCGCCTCCGTTTGGTTTCTCGCACTACATGGTGTTTGAGAAATAGATGACCGAGACATAGTCTTTCAGAAGCGCTAGCACCTTACGATGGGTAGACCGATACACCTACATCCCCTACATCTGCTAGTCCACCACTATAAGAGTTCGCACGACTTATTCAACTATGCCAGAGCCCATAATGGCTTGTTGCTGCACACTGAAGTTACTAGCATGAATTATCTTATGATCCCTTTGAGCCTGGGTGGCGGTCCATAGGAAAATCACACGGTACCCCCGGGATTTCCAAAAAAACAGGCAAGTCCTGGTAACCCCAGGTGCCTCAATCCACCCAGATGTGTATTTAAGTTGCCACCTTAGATAAACCATTAATTATCAATCTCACATCTGTCATGGATATCACTCACCCAATCCATGTCTACTAGCATAGCATGGCATAATAAGCAAACGTAGAAGTAACTCCCAAAGGTTTCATAAGTAAAACAGGTAATAGGTACTACCTCATCTACTTCCCATCCCACAATTTAATTAGATCCTAACCATGCAATGTTTGGGGATTGATCTAATGCATAAAAACTGGGTAGTAGAAAAGGTATGATCAAAGTGTGAACTTGCCTGCAATGTTGATGAAGATGATTCGCACTCAAAACTCTTGATAGTTCTACTCGTCACACTCCGGTCAATCTATCGTGATCAAGCAATAGTAACCACACATAAGCAATCACTCAAAAGATCGGAAAGAACGAAGAGTACGATTCGGAAAACATCAAAACCAAACAAATGACTCTTGCAGCATAAAACAATTTCTAACAGTACCAAAACTATGTGTATTTGGCCTTATCAGAAAGTTTAGTTCAAGAGCTTCAATTTGCAAAAAAATATCAACTAAAACGGAGTTACGAAACTCAAATTACAGACGAAACAAGATTGAATACTAATCTGAACTAAACTCAATTTTTAAATTGTCAAAAACATGGTTAAGTTGTTTATCTGGATAGAGGGGATCATAACGAAGAAGTAGGCGTTGGTTTCGTTGGGTTTGGACTAACGAGTAAAAAGTAGTGAGGGTTTGAAGATTAGGGGCTATTCTGTAAATAAAATCATCACAGATAGGTCCTTGTCCGAAAATAACAGAAAAGAAAAAGGCTAAAAACCGAACGTTCGCTAACGAACGCTAACGAACGAAAACCGCTCGCTACGAACCCTAACTAACGAACGTCTGCTAAATAACCTAACTAAAATATAAAGCCGGCGTTTAAATGAAAAACCGAAGAAAACTCAAATTAAACCGTACCGGGGAGGGTTTTATACCGGTTCACGTCGGTTCGGCGGTTTTGGCGACAAAACCGGCGGCGGCGGCGGTTTGGATCGGCTCCGGCGAGGGCGACGCGCGGCTGCGGCAGCGCGAGCGGCGAAGCGACTACGCGGGGTGAGAGCACGGGTGGCGGGCGAGGGCGGCGAGCGAGGGCGGCGCAAGCAGGCGGCAGCGGCGGCGTCGGCGAGATCTGCGGCGGCGGGCGGCGATTGCGGGGAGAGGAGAGAGAGAGGGGCCCGGGGCCGGGCTCCGGTATTTATGGAGGGCGGAGGGGGCAGCGTGGCTTGCGGGAGAGGGCAGCAAGGGAAGGCGGCGTGGCGCGGAGTCCGGGAAGGACACGGCGGCGGCGATGCGTGCGGGAGCCGGTCTCCTGCCGGAGGTCGGTTGCGGCGCTGTGCGGGCTGGGCCGCGACCTGGCTAGCTAGCTGGGCCGGCCCAGTCGGGGAGGGAAACATTTTTTTTAAAAAAACATAAACCAAAAATGAAAACAAAATATTATATAGGCATATAATATATCAAAATTTGCAGAAAAAGATTTCCTACGAGATGAACATTATTCTAGTTTCAAATAAAATACACAAAAATTCAGATAATTCAAAGAGTGCTACTGGTCTAATAAAACCCAACAAAAATCATTTTAAAAATACCAAATTTAATTCAAAATTATTTCTCTCCAATTTTCTGATGTAGGGAATCATGTTACCCTATTTTCCATATATTTTATTTTTGGAGAAAAATAATTTGAATAAAACTCAAATAACTCCAAATTGAAAAATAAATTCGAAAGAGCTTTGAATTTAACTCTTTGAAACTCCCAACTCATATTCCATATATTTTGAAGAAGTCATTTTATCTTCGCTCGTGAAAATCATTGAGTTGCATAAAGTTCCAGAATTGGAAATATTTTCCAAATGAAATTCAAATATTTTCTACACCCCTTGTCATTTAAATAAATGGAAGAAGTCATGTCATCTTCTCTCCAGGGTTTTGTGGTGAAAAGAATTTTAATTCATGGAAATCATAAAATGCAATATGAAAATTTGGGAAAGTCCTTTTATTCCCTCTCATTTAACTTTCAAAAGTTTCAAATTCACTCACTTTCAGTCAATCAATCACACAACAAACAAGCAAACAATCAAATCTATCTATTTATTATAACATTCCAAAATTTAGAATTTTGGGATGTTACAGAAGGCCAACGCCTGTGAAGCTCGCCGCCCGTGACACTCTCACGTAATAATGAGTTGGGGCTGTACACGCCCCGGAGTCTCAGGAGCGCCGACCTCAGGCCCTGGGGCTCCCTCCCACGCCCAGTGGCAGCACTTAGCTCCGCGCTGGTGAGAAGACGTCGAAGACTAGACTAGGTGCCGGACGCGGCTTTTTCATTTGCTTTCTGCACTTGGCTAGTTCATTCTCATTTGAAGTTTTATTGAAGCTATCACCATCTTTTGACTTATGGCTCTTCGACTTTTCGCCCTCCTGCCTCGATTTCTCTTGCGCAAGGTCTCGCGAGAGGGCAGCCCGAGCACCTTCGTGAGTGTTTCTGTCCTTATCGTTCAAGGTTTCACAACCCGCGTCCACTACAGGAGCACCCCTCTAGTCCGTGCCTCACGGGCACCGCGACACGAATACAGGACCTAGGTCGGTAGCCCCCACGGCTGAGGCTGGGAATTACCTACGCGCGGGCGTGCGGCCGGAAGGAACAATACCAAAATAACAGAAATAGTGCAATGATTAACAACGGTAACCCAAACATGCCCCCACGGGGCCCCACACTACTGTCTTTTTACGTAGGAAAAAGGAAAAGAAAGAACAAATCAGGCGCGGCTCGCCCTACACCGGCCCTCAGGGAAGACTCGAGCCGCCTCCGGGGCTCGGGCGGACTCCCTCTCGCACTTCACCGAGGCGCGACAGCGGGCAGACTCGCTACCACCCTCCAAGCAGGCACGACGGCATGGAGGCTGACCACGGCCGCTGCTAGAAGAGTTGCTGCCCGAAGAAGAACCAGTGAAGCTTGAGGAACCCTGGGCGCCACCAGCCACGCGCGCGCTGTCCTCTCCGTCCTCGCCGGGGCTGGGTCCCCGGCCGTGGTCGTCGTCTTCAGGGTAGCACCTTGCACGGCGACCATCTTCCGCAAACACACTCACGTAGAGGGTGGCATCGCCGTCGAACTTGAAGTGCAGGGTGCACCGACGGCTCAGACCACGCGCGCGGGCAAACGTCTGCCAGCCGCGGGTCAAGGCCAAGCTCCCGGCTGCGGAGACCTCCAACGAAGCCCACGAGGCCCGGCTGCAGCAGCCATCTGCCTGGAGCCAGAGGCCGCCCGGGGCGCCAGCCGGGAGCTCACCTAGGAGGAAGCAAGGGAGCTGAAGCCGGGCGCTAGTCGGCTCAGCCGACCACACAACGAACTCCGGCAGTACCTGCACAGTGTGGAAGCGTGGCCTAGGGGGTCGCATGACCGAAGCACGCCCCCCGGCCACAGCCAGCTGCCCGTCACCGCGCGGGAAGTCACCTCCGCGACCGCGGGGAGCCGCCATGGAGGCCACAGGGTGTTTGCGAGGGCGGCCTCGACCGCGCTTGGGCAGGGAGAGGCAGGCTCAACCTGGCGGGCCTTTCCTTTCTCTGCAGCCGAGAACTTCCTTGACGGAGCCATGAAGAAGAAGGAGAACCAAGATGGGATAAACTGGAAGGGCACGCGACGTGCCGTACTTAAAGCCAGAGGAGGCCAACTGCCGACCTCCACGATCGCAGGTAATCATGACCCGCTTTGCATGCAGGGACTTGTCAATTCGTGCAGTTGCCGAGGCATCATGGGGAAGTGGAGACGCCCGCGTCCAATCAACCGTCACGCGGCGCCCAAGGCCACAGGCTGTTGGGGCCCGCGGCGCTTCGCACTTGCCCTTTCGCCTCTCCGCTCGGCCAAGTCCGGACGCACCTTGGGCCCGGGGGCTACTATCGGCGTTCTGGGAACGGGGGTCCCCAGACTTGCCTGCCTGCGGCCTGCGGCGTGGCTCAAAAGGGGCCCAACAAGGCCCATCTTCATCAACACAAGCTCAAGACCCTCGCGAGGGACCAAGCCTCGTGGGGCGGGCGACAAGGGGCTTCCATAGGCACGGCCTCATTAGGCTGGCTCACGAGGAGGCGGAGAGATCAGGGCGGGGTACCTCACGAGGTGCCCATGACGCAAGCCATGACGACCGAGGGCGCCAGTCGGGCGCCAGCCGCGCAGTGTCCTCCTTTCCTCTTTGGTGCAAAGGGAGCAAGAGCAGGCAGGAACATCAAGCAAAGGCATCCATTTCGGTGCAACTAGACCAAGACCAGCCCAACGGCAGGAAGGAAGTCATTGTGGAGCCCAAGCAGGCGTCACCACCAGAGCCTTTGACAGGCGAGGACCAACTTTAGTCAGGATAAGTGTAACCGATGTTCCCCTTCAAAATGGCCAATTGTTGGCACCCTTCCCGCTCAATATTTGGGAAGAGGCCCAGGGCCTTTGCCTATAAATAGGACTAGCCACCACAAGGTAGAGAAGAACAGAATCCTCGCCAGAAAACCAGTAGAGAGAGCGACTGAACTCCTCCTAGCAGTTCAACGCACCAGCCAAGAACACACCCTCGCGAGGCTGTTCTCCCTTGTATTGTTCATCAACAGCCCAAGAGGCAATCCACCACGCCGCACACTGGAGTAGGGTATTACACCGCAATGTTGGCCTGAACCAGTATAAACTTGTGTCTCTTGTGTTTTCTTTCCGTAGTTTAGATCTTAGCGAGGCGGCGAGGGGCAGGTAGGTAGAGGGCGAAATCTCCGCGCGCACCCCAGTGTTCAAACCTCAAGGGTCTGCCGGAACCCGAAATCCGACACAACATTATTAGAAGTAGAAGATTCTCCAATCTCACTTTTACCAAATTTAACATCAAGATCTAAAGACTCCGAATTTTTGGGACACCTTCTAGGCAAAGTTGATTCATCATCACTCCCATAATCATCAAGATTCATATTGCAAAACATAGATCTAATCGGAGACGCATCAATAACTATAAGATCCTCATCATTATTTTCATGAAGACTAGAAGAACACGCTTTTATAAAGCTTTCTTTATTAGCACGCAACCTAGCAGTTCTTTCCTTGCACTCGTCAATGGAAATTCTCATTACTTTGAGAGACTCATTGATATCATACTTAGGAGAAGAAGATCCAAGTTTAAGAGAATTAACATCAAGCGAAAGTCTATCAACGTTCCTAGCCAAATCATCAACTTTGAGCAATTTTTCTTCAAGCAAAGCATTAAAATTCTTTTGAGAAATCATAAATTCTTTCACACTATTCTCGAAATCAGAGGGCAACTTATTAAAATTACCATAAGAATTATTGTAGGAATTTCCATAATTATTAGAGGGATTACTAGGGAACGGTCTAGCATTAAAATTTCCTCTATAAGCGTTGTTTCCAAAACTATTCCTACCAACAAAATTCACATCCATAGATTCATTATTATTCTCAATCAAGGAAGACAAAGGCATATCATTGGGATCAAGAGGAGTATTTTTAGTAGCAAACATCTTCATAACTTCATCCATCTTTCCAACAAAACATTGATTTCTTCTATAGTGTCGGCGTTCTGGGAATGGGGGTACCCAGACTTGCCTTCCTGCGGCCTGCGGCGTAGCTCAAGAAGTGGCCCAGCGCGGCCCATCTTCGTCAACACATGCTTAAGAACCTCGCGAGGGGCCAAGCCTCGTGGGGCGGACGACAGGAGACTTCCTCAGGCACGGCCTCGTTAGGCTGGCTCGTGAGGAGGCGGAGAGATCAAGGTGGGGTACCTCACGAGGTGCCCGTGACGCAAGCCATGAAGACCAAGGCCAGGCGGGCGCCGGCCTGCGCAGAGTCCTTGTTTCCTCTTTGGTGCAAAGGGGGCAAGCGCAGGTAAGGGTATCAAGCAAAGGCAACCATTTCGGTGCAACAAGACCAAGACCAGCAGGATGGCAGGACGAAGGTCATAGTGGAGCCCAAGCTGGCACCATCGTCAGGGTCTTTGTCAGGCGAGGACCAACTTTAGTCAGGATAAGTGTACTAGATTTTCCCCTACAAAATGGCCAATTGTTGGCGCCCTTCCCGCTCAATATTTGGGAAGAGGCCCGGGGCCTTCGCCTATAAATAGGACTAGCCACCCACAGGGTAGGGGGATCAGAGATCGGATCCACATCAGAGTCATAGGGAGAGAGAAAGAGAGGCGACTGAACTCCCCTAGCAGTTCATCACCCCAGCCAATAACAGACCCTCGCGAGGCTGTTCTTCCCTTGTACTGTTCTTCGTCAGCCCCAGAGGCAATCCACCACACCACAAACTAGAGTAGGGTATTACACCACAATGGTGGCCTGAAACAGTATAAATCTCGTGTCCCTTGTGTTGTTCTTCGTGTAGTTTTAGATCCTGGCTTGGCGGTGAGACACGGGTAGGCTGGAGGTGTGATCTCCACGCGCACCCTATTGTTCGAACCTTGAGGGTCTGCCGGAACCCTAAATCCGACATTTGGCGCGCCAGGTAGGGGTGCGCCGGAATCTGCCTTCCGTCGCCTCGTGTTTCGCTGCCCATCGCATCATCGTCATCATGTCCGGCGACCCAACGGGCAATCCAGATCCCTGGGCGGCCTGGCCCGCCCACGCAGAGCCGCTTGCCCAGGGCGACCTCAACCCCATGCCCCAGGCAGCCCGCGGCCCGCAGGGCGCTGCGGGCCGCGGGCGACGCTGTCAGACGACACCAGCTCTCACACCTCGGTAGGTGCGGTCCGTAGCTAGGGCCTCGAGCCACGCCGCGGCCACGGCGTCGTACTCACGGCGAGAGCAGGCGAACTCAAGGGTTGTGCTCATGGTGGCTCGAGAACTACTGCAATGCAGGCTACTAGAAGGCGGCCGCGACGTGCTACTGGAGCGGGTGGCGGAGCTCCTGGGCTCCGCCGCCTCGGGGGCTCACCCCTTCTACACCCAGCTACCGCCTCAGGCCCAAGGCGGATCGCACGGAGGCCCCACGCGCACCCGCGCAGCTCCAAGCGGATTCCAAGGCCACTCAAACGCCAATCTGGCCGTCAGCGCCTGGCCACCAACGGCGCCGCCTCCGCCTCTGATCAGCAAAGGGGGGTGCACTACAGCCCACGGTCCCGGTGAGCCGCCGCTCTACCACTCCCAGGTTGGCACCATGAGCAGAACGGCGTGGCACATGGGGCACTACGGCGAGGCATTCGGGGCGGCGGCCCCGGAGGCGTATGTGCCCCACATGATGGATCAAGGACACGCGCAGGAGGAAGACCATGGCCAGTTCCTCGGCCCAGGCTGGGGAGAAGAAACACCCGAGGCTGAGCTCTTTAAGGAGCCCAAGGAAGGCCCCGTCGACCGCGCTGGAGGCAGCGACTATCGGATACCTCTCATCCCTCAGGAACAGGCATACGCTAACCATGGATCGCAGGAGGTACATGTCATCGCAGCGGGTGGCTGCCCCAATCCAGTAGCTCCCCACCCCTCACGAGGACGGCACCAGGGGCTGCTGGAGAGGGGCCGAGATCCGGCCTCGCCCACGTGGCGCTCGGAGCAAGGCGTCCTCAGGAGGTAGGCCCTCTGCTGGGGAGGTGCCCCAGGGCCTACCCCCGGTAGAGGACCCGTGGTCGTCGGGGGAACCGCTGGCGACCGCTCTATCCCATCGGCGGCATCCTCGGTTTCCGGCCGTCGTCGATGGCAATAGAGTGTGGCGCAAGGCGGGGCCCTCGTCTGGCGATATGCAGCAAGGCCGATACCTTTGAAGAAGGCCCAGTGCTTGTGAAGCTCGCCGGCCCATGACACTCTCACGTAATAATGAGTGGGGCTGTACACGCCACGGAGTCTCCGGAGAGCCGCCCTCGGGCCTCGGGGGCTCCCACCCACGCCCAGTGGCAGCACTTAGCGCCGCGCTGGTGAGAAGACGTCGAAGACTAGACTAGGTGCCGGACGCGGCTTTTTCTACTTTCCTTGATTTTCCCCTTGATTGTTGCTTTTCCTTGTTCGGATTTAAGTTGGATTTGAGCTTGAGACTTGTGTGTGTTCGGGGAAGGGGTGTTTAGTCTCGTTCGAGCAATCTCTCGCGTTCTGGTCACCACTTTACGTCCAGCCAGCCTCAGCCACCTCCCCTCGTGAGCCCCTCGCGAGCCGGGCTAGGCCCAGCATGTGCGCAGCCCAGGCTGCCATCGCCACGCCCTCTCAGGAGGTTCTCCTTGCAGGTTCAACAGGCTCGTTCAGGCGACACTCAGTACACCACGGCCCTCCGCAGGCTAGCTGAGGGCCCACGCAGGTCGAAGGTAAACAAGCCAGTCGGCTCGCCGTGAACCAGCCGCCTGGCACAGGCACACAGGTAATATCATGTCTACAAATATGCTAACTGCAAGTTTTTACACGAGGGGCTCCCCCTCCCAAAATGCTCTTACAACCTCCTGGGCCAAGCCCAAACTCTCTCTGCGCAGGGTAAAAGCAGGAACAGCACACGGTCAATCAGATAAATCCCCCAATGCATCCTCGGGGACACCTCCGGAGTCACCACTGGCGTCGCTGGCCTTGCCGTCGCCTTCTACGTCGATGTCATCACCACCTGGGCCATTCACCACTCCGCCCTCATCAGCAGCTACGACCACACCGTCGTCATCAGCGGCGAAGGCCCTAACAAGGGCGTCCCGGATCACCAGGGGTACTGGTGCGATGGCGGCATCAAAGTTGAAGTGGGGGTCCATGTTCTGAAGATGACTGAAGACGCGGGAAAAAGCACACCCAAGTAGGGCACGGCTCCTCTCCTCCACCAACCTGTCGGCTCTGCCCGAAGGAACCTCCAGCTGCGTCACCACATCGGTGAAGAACTGAAGGTTACCAACATAGTTAACCACACGAGGCTCCCCAACGGCTGCCTCATAGATGATGCCCAAGGCCGTGTCAGCTCTTTCCCGGAGCTCGCGGAGCATGGGGCTGTGCACGTGCTCCAGGGTCTGCCGCTGGTGGAGAAGAAGCACCTCGGCGCGGGAGGAAGCCAGTTCCGCCTGTGCCGCACCAAGGGCGGCCCCGACAGTGTCCACACGCCGCATCACTTCATCCAGCTTGGCCTTCAGGGCGGCGGTCCTGCCCTCTGCTTCGACCTTGATCAACTCCAGCCTTTCCTTGAACTCGCGCTCGAGGTTCGAGCAGGCCGCCGCCACCCAGCGATCAACCTCTTCTGAGGCTCGGGCTTCCCTCGCGGCAGCATCATCCTCCACCTGCGCCACCAGGCGCTCCCTCGTCTCCAATCGCTCGAGTTCCAGGGTGCGCTTGGTGGCCTCCAGCGTCAGTGCCTCCTCATGTTTCTGAAGCTCTGCCCGATCGACCGAGCCCCCCTCCATCGACGCAAGGGCCACCTCATGCAACTCCACATGTTGCTCAAGGGAGCTACTCCAGGCCCGGAGCTCCCATGCCCGCTCTTCTGCGACCCTGCGCCGCTGGTCAGCCTCCTGAGCCTCCAAGACGGCCCGGGAGCAGTGTTGGAAATATGCCCTAGAGGCAATAATAAAAGTATTATTATATTTCATTGTTCATGATAATTGTCTGTGATTCATGCTATAACTGTATTATCCGGAAATCATAATACACGTGTGAATACATAGACCACAATATGTCCCTAGTGAGCCTCTAGTTGACTAGCTCGTTGTGATCAACAGATAGTCATGGTTTCCTGGCTATGGACATTGGATGTCGTTGATAACGGGATCACATCATTAGGAGAATGATGTGATGGACAAGATCCAATCCTAAGCATAGCACAAAGATCGTGTAGTTCGTTTGCTAGAGCTTTTCCAGTGTCAAGTATCTCTTCCTTTGACCATAAGATCGTGTAACTCCCGGATACCGTAGGAGTGCTTTGGGTGTATCAAACGTTACAACGTAACTGGGTGACTATAAAGGTGCACTACAGGTATCTCCGAAAGTGTCTGTTGGGTTGACACGGATCGAGACTGGGATTTGTCACTCCGTATGACGGAGAGGTATCTCTGGGCCCACTCGGTAATGCATCATCATAATGAGCTCAAAGTGACCAAGTGGTTGGTCACGGGATCATGCATTACGGTACGAGTAAAGTGACTTGCCTGTAACAAGACTGAACAAGGTATTGGGATACCGACGATCGAGTCTCGGGCAAGTAACGTACCGATTGACAAAGGGAATTGTATATGGGGTTTGATAGAATCCTCGACATCGTGGTTCAACCGATGAAATCATCAAGGAGCATGTGGGAGCCAACATAGGTATCCAGATCCCGCTGTTGGTTATTTCCCGAGAGTCGTCTCGGTCATGTCTGCGTGTCTCCCGAACCCGTAGGGTCTACACACTTAAGGTTCGGTGACGCTAGAGTTGTATGAATATGAGTATGCAGCATACCGATTGTTGTTCGGAGTCCCAGATGAGATCCTGGACGTCACAAGGAGTTTCGGAATGGTCCAGAGGTAAAGAATAATATATAGGAAGTGGTATTTCGGCCATCGGGAAAGTTTCGGGGTCTCCTGGTAATGTACCGGGACCACCGGAAGGGTCCCGGGGGTCCACCGGGTGGGGCCACCCATCCCGGAGGGCCCCATGGGCTGACATGGGAGGGGAGCCAGCCCATAGTGGGCTGGTGCGCCCCCCTAGGCCCACCCCCTGCGCCTAGGGTTGAAACCCTAGGGTGGGGGGGCGCACCACATGCCTTGGGGGGCACTCCACCCCCCTTGGCCGCCGCCCCCTTGGGAGATTCAATCTCCCAGGGCCGGCGCCCCCTGGGGGCCTATATAAAGGAGGGCAGGGGAGGGCAGCCGCACCCTTGTGCTTGGCGCCTCCCTCCCCCTGCTACACCTCGTCCTCCTCCCGTAGTCGCTTGGCGAAGCCCTGCTGGAGTTCTGCTGCATCCACCACCACGCCGTCGTGCTGCTGGATCATCATCAACCTCTCCTTCCCCCTTGCTGGATCAAGAAGGAGGAGACGTCTCCCGTCCCGTATGTGTGTTGAACGCGAAGGTGCTGTCCATTCAGCACTTGGACATCGGTGATCTGAATCACGTCGAGTACGACTCCATCATCACCATCCCCTTGAAAGCTTTCGCACGCGATCTACAAGTGGTATGTAGATGCAAACTCACTCCCTTGACTCATTGCTTAGATGAACTCATAGATGGATCTTGGTGAAACCATAGGAAAAATTTTAATTTTCTGCAACGTTCCCCAACAGTGGCATCATGAGCTAGGTCTATGCGTGGTTCTCTAATGCACGAGTAGAACACAATTTTGTTGTGGGCGTAGATCTTGTCAACTTGCTTGCCACTACTAGTCTTTTCTTGCTTCAGCAGTATTGTGGGATGAAGCGGCCCGGACCAACCTTACACGTACGCTTACGTGAGACCGGTTCCACCGACTGACATGCACTAGTTGCATAAGGTGGCTGGCGGGTGTCTGTCTCTCCCACTTTAGTTGAAGCGGATTCGATGAAAAGGGTCCTTATGAAGGGTAAATAGAAGTTGACAAAATCACGTTGTGGTTATTCGTAGGTAAGAAAACGTTCTTGCTAGAACCCAATTGCAGCCACGTAAAAGATGCAACAACAATTAGAGGACGTCTAACTTGTTTTTGCAGCGATTGTTCATGTGATGTGATATGGCCAGAAGTTGTGATGAATGATGATTGATATATTGTGATGTATGAGATCATGTTCTTGTAATAGGATTCACGACTTGCATGTCGATGAGTATGACAACCGGAAGGAGCCATAGGAGTTGTCTTTATTTTTTGTATGACCTGCGTGTCATTGAAGAACGCCATGTAAATTACTTTACTTTATTGCTAAACGCGTTAGCCATAGAAGTGGAAGTAGTCGTTGGCGTGACAACTTCATGAAGACACGATGATGGAGATCATGATGATGGAGATCATGGTGTCATGCCGGTGACAAGATGATCATGGAGCCCCGAAGATGGAGATCAATGGAGCTATATGATATTGGCCATATCATGTCACTACTATATAATTGCATGTGATGTTTATTATGTTTATGCATCTTGTTTACTTAGAACGACGGTAGTAAATAAGATGATCCCTTACAACAATTTCAAGAAGTGTTCTCCCCTAACTGTGCACCGTTGCTACAGTTCATCGTTTCGAAGCACCACGTGGTGATCGGGTGTGATAGATCCTTACGTTCACATCAACGGGTGTAAGACAGTTTTACACAGCAAAACACTTAGGGTTAACTTGACGAGCCTAGCATGTACAGACATGGCCTCGGAACACGGAGACCGAAAGGTCGAACACGAGTCGTATGGAAGATACGATCAACATGAAGATGTTCACCGATGATGACTAGTCCGTCTCACGTGATGATCGGACACGGCCTAGTCGGCTCGGATCGTGTAACACTTAGATGACTAGAGGGATGTCTAATCTGAGTGGGAGTTCATTGTAATAATTTGATTAGATGAACTTAATTATCATGAACTTAGTCTAAAACCTTTGCAAATATGTCTTGTAGATCAAATGGCCAACGCTCATGTCAACATGAACTTCAACGCGTTCCTAGAGAAAACCAAGCTGAAAGATGATGGCAGCAACTATACGGACTGGGTCCGGAACCTGAGGATCATCCTCATAGCTGCCATGAAACAATATGTCCTAGAAGGACCGCTAGGTGACGCTCCCGTCCCAGAGAACCAAGACATTATGAACGCTTGGCAGTCTCGTGCTGATGATTACTCCCTCGTTCAGTGCGGCATGCTTTACAGCTTAGAACTGGGGCTCCAAAAGCGTTTTGAGCATCACGGAGCATATGAGATGTTCGAAGAGCTGAAACTAGTTTTCCAAGCTCATGCCTGGGTCAAGAGATATGATGTCTCCGACAAGTTCTATAGTTGTAAGATGGAGGAAAACAGTTCTGTCAGTGAGCACATACTCAAGATGTCTGGGTTGCACAACCGTATGACCCAGCTGAACATTAACCTCCCAGATGAGGCGGTCATTGACAGAATTCTCCAGTCGCTTCCACCAAGCTACAAGAGCTTTGTGATGAACTACAACATGCAGGGGATGGTGAAGACCATTCCTGAAGTGTTCTCAATGCTGAAGTCAGCAGAGGCTGAAATCAAGAAAGAACATCAAGTGTTGATGGTCAATAAGACCACTAAGTTCAAGAAGGGCAAGGGCAAGAAGAACTTCAAGAAGGACGGCAAGGATGTTGCCGCGCCCGATAGGCCAGTTACCGGGAAGAAGTCAAAGAATGGACCCAAGCCTGAGACTGAGTGTTTTTATTGCAAGGGGAAGGGTCAGTGGAAGCGGAATTGCCCCAAATACTTAGCGGATAAGAAGGTCGGCAACACCAAAGGTATATTTGATATACATGTAATTGATGTGTACCTTACCAGTACTCGTAGTAACTCCTGGGTATTTGATACCGGTGCCGTTGCTCATATTTGTAACTCACAGCAGGAGCTGCAGAATAAGCGGAGACTGGCGAAGGACGAGGTGACGATGCGCGTCGGGAATGGTTCCAAGGTCGATGTGATCGCCGTCGGCACGCTACCTCTACATTTACCTATGGGATTAGTTTTAAACCTTAATAATTGTTATTTGGTGCCAAGTTTGAGCATGAACATTGTATCTGGATCTCGTTTGATACGAGATGGCTACTCATTTAAATCTGAGAATAATGGTTGTTCTATTTATATGAGAGATATGTTTTATGGTCATGCCCCGATGGTCAATGGTTTATTCTTAATGAATCTCGAGCGTAATATTACACATATACATAGTGTGGATGCCAAAAGATGTAAAGTTGATAACGATAGTCCCACATACTTGTGGCACTGCCGCCTTGGTCACATTGGTGTCAAGCGCATGAAGAAGCTCCATGCTGATGGACTCTTAGAGTCTCTTGATTATGAATCATTTGACACATGCGAACCGTGCCTCATGAGCAAAATGACCAAGACTCCGTTCTCCGGAACAATGGAGCGAGCAGCCAACTTGTTGGAAATCATACATACCGATGTGTGCGGTCCAATGAGCGTTGAGGCTCGCGGAGGATATCTTTATGTTCTCACTCTCACTGATGACTTGAGTAGATATGGGTATGTCTACTTAATGAAACACAAGTCTGAGACCTTTGAAAAGTTCAAGGAATTTCAGAATGAAGTAGAGAATCAACGTGACCGAAAAATAAAATTCCTACGATCAGATCGTGGAGGAGAATATTTAAGTCACGAATTTTGCACACACTTAAGGAAATGTGGAATCGTTTCACAACTCAAGCCGCCTGGAACACCTCAGCGAAACAATGTGTCCGAACGTCGTAATCGCACTCTATTGGATATGGTGCAGTCTATGATGTCTCTTACCGATTTACCGCTATCATTTTGGGGATACGCTCTAGAGACAGCTACATTCACTTTAAATAGGGCACCGTCTAAATCCGTTGAGACGACACCGTATGAATTATGGTTTGGGAAGAAACCTAAGCTCTCGTTTCGAAAAGTTTGGGGATGCGATGCTTATGTCAAGAAACTTCAACCTGAAAAGCTCGAACCCAAGTCGGAAAAATGCGTCTTCATAGGATACCCTAAGGAAACTGTCGGGTATACCTTCTACTTAAGATCCGAGGGCAAGATCTTTGTTGCCAAGAACGGATGCTTTCTGGAAAAAGAGTTTCTCTCGAAAGAAGTAAGTGGGAGGAAAGTAGAACTCGATGAAGTACTAACTCTCGAACAGGAAAGTGGTGCAGCTCAGGAAAATGTTCCTGTGATGCCCATACCAACTGAAGAGGAAAATAATGATGATGATCAAGGTACTTCGGATCAAGTTGCTACTGAACTTCGTAGGTCCATAAGGACACGTTCCGTACCAGAGTGGTACGGCAACCCTGTCCTGGAAATCATGTTGTTAGACAATGGTGAACCTTCGAACTATGAAGAAGCGATGGCGGGCCCAGATTCCAACAAATGGCTTGAAGCCATGAAATCCGAGATAGAATCCATGTATGAAAACAAAGTATGGACTTTGACAGACTTGCCCGATGATCGGCGAGCAATAGAAAACAAATGGATTTTTAAGAAGAAGACGGACGCGGATGGTAATGTTACCATCTATAAAGCTCGACTTGTCGCTAAGGGTTATCGACAAGTTCAAGGGATTGACTATGACGAGACATTCTCTCCCGTAGCGAAGCTGAAGTCTGTCCGAATCATGTTAGCAATTGCCGCATACTATGATTATGAGATATGGCAGATGGACGTCAAAACGGCATTCCTTAACGGACATCTTAAGGAAGAGTTGTATATGATGCAGCCGGAAGGTTTTGTCGATCCTAAGAATGCTAACAAAGTATGCAAGCTCCAGCGATCCATTTATGGACTGGTGCAAGCATCTCGGAGTTGGAACATTCGCTTTGATGAGACAATCAAAGCGTTTGGGTTTGTGCAGACTTATGGAGAAGCCTGCGTTTACAAGAAAGTGAGTGGGAGCTCTGTAGCATTTCTCATATTATATGTAGATAACATACTCTTGATGGGAAATGATATAGAACTTCTGGACAGCATTAAGGCCTACTTGAATAAGTGTTTTTCAATGAAGGACCTTGGAGAAGCTGCTTATATATTAGGCATCAAGATCTATAGAGATAGATCGAGACGCCTCATAGGTCTTTCACAAAGCACATACCTTGATAAGATTTTGAAGAAGTTCAAAATGGATCAGTCCAAGAAGGGCTTCTTGCCTATGTTACAAGGTGTGAGATTGAGCTCGGCTCAGTCCCCGACCACAACAAAAGATACAGAAGAGATGAGTGTCATCCCCTATGCTTCAGCCATAGGATCAATTATGTATGCCATGCTGTGTACCAGACCTGATGTAAACCTTGCCGTAAGTTTGGTAGCAAGATACCAAAGTAATCCCGGCAAGGAACACTGGACAGCGGTCAAGAATATCTGAAGTACCTGAAAAGGACAAAGGACATGTTTCTCGTTTATGGAGGTGACGAAGAGCTCGTCGTAAAGGGTTACGTCGACGCTAGCTTCGACACAGATCTGGATGACTCTAAGTCACAAACCGGATACGTGTATATGTTGAATGGTGGAGCAATCAGCTGGTGCAGCTACAAGCAGAGCGTCGTGGCGGGATCTACATGTGAAGCGGAGTACATGGCAGCCTCGGAGGCAGCGCATGAAGCGATTTGGGTGAAGGAGTTCATCACCGACCTAGGAGTCATACCCAATGCGTCGGGGCCGATCAAACTCTTCTGTGACAACACTGGAGCTATTGCCCTAGCCAAGGAGCCCAGGTTTCACAAGAAGACCAGGCACATCAAGCGTCGTTTCAACTCCATCCGTGAAAATGTTCAAGATGGAGACATAGATATTTGCAAAGTACATACGGATCTGAATGTCGCAGATCCGTTGACTAAACCTCTCTCACGAGCAAAACATGATCAACACCAGAACTCTATGGGTGTTCGATTCATCACAATGTAACTAGATTAGTGACTCTAGTGCAAGTGGGAGACTGTTGGAAATATGCCCTAGAGGCAATAATAAAAGTATTATTATATTTCATTGTTCATGATAATTGTCTGTGATTCATGCTATAACTGTATTATCCGGAAATCGTAATACACGTGTGAATACATAGACCACAATATGTCCCTAGTGAGCCTCTAGTTGACTAGCTCGTTGTGATCAACAGATAGTCATGGTTTCCTGGCTATGGACATTGGATGTCGTTGATAACGGGATCACATCATTAGGAGAATGATGTGATGGAAAAGACCCAATCCTAAGCATAGCACAATGATCGTGTAGTTCGTTTGCTAGAGCTTTTCCAATGTCAAGTATCTCTTCCTTTGACCATGAGATCGTGTAACTCCCGGATACCGTAGGAGTGCTTTGGGTGTATCAAACGTCACAACGTAACTGGGTGACTATAAAGGTGCACTACAGGTATCTCCGAAAGTGTCTGTTGGGTTGACACGGATCGAGACTGGTATTTGTCACTCCGTATGACGGAGAGGTATATCTGGGCCCACTCAGTAATGCATCATCATAATGAGCTCAAAGTGACCAAGTGGTTGGTCACGGGATCATGCATTACGGTACGAGTAAAGTGACTTGCCGGTAACGAGACTGAACAAGGTATTGGGATACCGACGATCGAGTCTCGGGCAAGTAACGTACCGATTGACAAAGGGAATTGTATATGGGGTTTGATCGAATCCTCGACATCATGGTTCAACCGATGAAATCATCGAGGAGAATGTGGGAGCCAACATGTGTATTCAGATCCCGCTATTGGTTATTGCCCGAGAGTCGTCTCGGTCATGTCTGCGTGTCTCCCGAACCCGTAGGGTCTACACACTTAAGGTTCGGTGACGCTAGGGTTGTATGAATATGAGTATGCAGCATACCGAATGTTGTTCGGAGTCCCGGATGAGATCCCGGACATCACGAGGAGTTTCGGAATGGTCCGGAGGTAAAGAATGATATATAGGAAGTGATATTTCGGCCATCGGGAAAGTTTCGAGGTTTCCCGGTAATGTACCGGGACCACCGGAAGGGTCCCGGAGGTCCACCGGGTGGGGCCACCCATCCCGGAGGGCCCCATGGGCTGACGTGGGAGCGGAGCCAGCCCATAGTGGGCTGGTGCGCCCCCCTAGGCCCACCCCCTACGCCTAGGGTTGAAACCCTAGGGTGGGGGGGCGCAACACATGCCTTGGGGGGCACTCCTCCCCCTTGGCCTCCGCCCCCTTGGGAGATTCAATCTCCCAGGGCCGGCGCCCCCCCCCCCCCCTGGGGGCCTATATAAAGGAGGGCAGGGGGAGGGTAGCCGCACCCTTGTGCTTGGCGCCTCCCTCCCCCTGCTACACCTCGTCCTCCTCCCATAGTCGCTTGGCGAAGCCTTGCTGGAGTTCTGCTGCATCCACCACCATGCCGTCGTGCTGCTGGATAATCATCAACCTCTCCTTCCCCCTTGCTGGATCAAGAAGGAGGAGACGTCTCCCGTCCCGTACGTGTGTTGAACGCGGAGGTGCTGTCCGTTCAGCACTTGGACATCGGTGATCTGAATCACGTCGAGTACGACTCCATCATCACCATCCCCTTGAAAGCTTCCGCACACGATCTACAAGTGGTATGTAGATGTAAACTCACTCCCTTGACTCGTTGCTTAGATGAACTCATAGATGGATCTTGGTGAAACCGTAGGAAAAATTTTAATTTTCTGCAACGTTCCCCAACAAGCAAGCCTCCCGAGAAGCCGCCAGCGACACCTCAGCCTTCTCATTATCGAGGTCACGCTGGTGGCGCGCAAGAGCAACAGCCACCTTCAGCTTGCGCCTCTCCTCAGCTACGCGCAGGCCATCAGCCTCAAGACGTGCATCCTCGTCAGCAAGCTCTACACCAAGCTGGCTCACCGCGTCCGCCGCCCTCCGGAGGAACCCTTGGCGGAGGGCGCGGCGCTCCCAAGCGCGCTCGAGCACGTCTTCCGCATCCCCTTTTGCCTCGGGCGCGCGAGGAGGGCCACGAACCAGCACGCCCCCTCTGGGAAGGGGGCTGGGGGCTGGCGCCCTCGCGATGGCCGGACGCGCCTCGCCAGAAGCCTGGCCCAGAACCAGTTTGCCCTTCAAGGAAGATCGCAAGGACGACCTCAGCCAGTCACCGTCCACAACCAGTCGAAGAGCCCAGGGCAGGCTGGCTATGCCCCGGGAGGGCTCGCGAAGGATGGTCGCGAGGTGCGTCGAATCAGGACGCATCACAGGATGGCCCGCCTCTCCAACCGGCCTCACCACAAGGGCAGTGCTGGAGCTCGGGGCGCTTGGGGAAGGTGGAGAGGGCGAGGCCTGGAGGGATGGCTCCTCAGCCATCTCCGTGAACTCGGCGGGAAGGGCCCTGCAAGGCAATGATCAGTTGAAGCAGCAGGAAAGTAAGGAATAGAGAAAGGGAAAGGTTTACTCATCAGTGGCGAAGTACTTCATGTGCTTCAATAGGCGGCAAGGGTAATCATCACCCAAGGCCTCCATCCTCTTTCGGAGAGCCTCGAAGTCCACGCGGAAGCGGCCCAGGAGCTCGGCGCGAGGGTCAGCCTGCGACGAGGAAGAAGCGCCAATATGACCGGCGTCGGGGGCATCGCCCTGGCACACGCCGCCGGACGCCGCACCATTAAGGGTGGCCGAGGCCTCGGGGGCCTCTGCCACGGGAGCCGCGGGCCGCGGCTCGATACCTCCAGCCACCGCAGGGCAGGTCTCAGGAGCTGCCGCCTCAGAAGTACCGCGTGGCGTCACCATCCCGACGGTGGCCCCCTCAGCCCCCGACGCCCTTTGCCTCCCAGCTCCACCACTCAAGGAAGGACCATCGTGGGCAACCGGAAGGGCAACCACCACAACTGGGTTCTTGCAAGGTCCCCTGAGGCCCGTAGGGCGCAGCCCCCATTCGTCGAAGCTGGGCATCTGCTTCACAAAATCACCCCTGTTTGAGCAAAGGTACAGCAGGGCGCCACCATGCCGGATGCTTCCAGGAGAAGGGTCGCCAGTTAGGATCATGAGAACGTTCCTCAGCACTTCAGGCGTCAGATCTTCCTCCTAGAGCCTCATGCGGTCTTAACGCCCCCCGAAGGACCACATCCGGCGGGAATGGCGTTGAAGAGGGGCAATGCGGTGTAGGAGGAACTCCTTCACCACCTTGGGTGCCGTCACATCGAGCGCCCTCAAGTTTGCGAAGCGATGCCAAACGAAGACGAGCCGGGGGCTCGTGAGCGTCTCCTGGCCCCAGCCCGAATTGGGGATAGCGAGCATGGTTGGATCCGAAAGAAGGGGGCTGGGCACCCCGGCATCCACGTACAGCCACCGCTCACGGAACCCGGTCGCAGGCGGAGGAAGGCTGAAACCGATTCCCGAAGCCGTTGTTTCTGGTGCGGCAAGGAAGCTCATGCACCCTGAGCATTGGGTGGGATCGCTGAGACGCAAAGAGAAGAAGTGGCATAGCAAGGCAACTGAAGGAGGAATGCCCATCATCGCCTCGCAGACAAAAGAGAAAACGGCAAGAAGAGTAATGGATTCGGGACCCAAATGCATCATGTGGATCTGGTAATGAGAAAGAACAGCGTTGAAAAAATCGGAAAAGGGGGGAACCAGACCCGCCCACAGAGCATCGGCAAAGTACCGGACCTCGGTGACTGTTCTGTCAATGGAGAAGTGAAACGCGGGCCAGACCGTCGTCCTCCCGCACTCGATGAAGATGGTGGCGATGGCAGAACTGACCTTGTCCGAGCCTTCCCGGTTAAGTATGATCGACAGGTCGATAGCAGGAGCCACCGACGACGACGGGTGGGGTGAGGGCACAGGCTTTGGCCCGTTCCCCTTCTTTGTCGGAGCTATGGCGACAGGAAGGGAGAGGATGCGAGATTGGATTGGAAGCGGAGGCTGGAGCTCGAGAGAAGGAAGAGCAGGAGGCGCGCGAGCGGCAAGAAGAGGAGAGATTGTGTGCAACAGCGGGTCCGCCTAGCTGGGGCGCAAAATAAGGAGGCGTGGGGGAATAGGGACGCCCACGTCCAATCAACCGCCACGCGGCGCCCAAGGCCGCAGGCTATTGGGGCCCGCGGCGCTTCGCACTTGCCTCTTCGCTTCTCTACTAAGCCAATTCCAAGCGCGCCTTGGGCCCGGGGGCTACTGTCGACGTTCTGGGAATGAGGGTACCCAGACTTGCCTGCCTGCGGCCTGCGGCGTGGCTCAAGGAGTGGCCCAACACGGCCCATCTTTGTCAACACATGCTCAAGACCCTCGCGAGCAGCCAAGCCTCGCGAGGCGGATGACAGGAGACTTCCTCAGGCACGGCCTCGTCAGGCTGGCTTGTGAGGAGGTGGAGAGATCAAGGTGGGGTACCTCACAAGGTGCCCGTGACGCAAGCCATGACGACCAAGGCCAGGCGGGCGCCGGCCTGTGCAGAGTCCTTGTTTCCTCTTTGGTGCAAAGGAGGCAAGCGCAGGTGAGGTATCAAGCAAAGGCAACCATTTCGGTGCAACAAGACCAAGACCAGCAGGACGGCAGGACGAAGGTCATCGTGGAGCCCAAGCCGGCGTCATCGGCAGGGTCTTTGGCAGGCGAGGACCAACTTTAGTCAGGATAAGTGTACTAGATGTTCCCCTTCAAAATGGCCAATTGTTGGCGCCCTTCCTGCTCAATATTTGGGAAGAGCCCCGGGGCCTTCGCCTATAAATAGGACTAGCCACCCATGGGGTAGGGGGATCGGAGATCGGATCCACATTAGAGTCATAGGGAGAGAGAAAGAGAGGCGACTGAAATCCCCTAGCAGTTCATCGCCGTAGCCAAGAACAGACCCTCACGAGGCTGTTATTCCCTTGTACTGTTCTTCGTCAGCCCAGAGGCAATCCACCACACCACAAACTGGAGTAGGGTATTACACCACAATGGTGGCCTGAACCAGTATAAATCTCGTGTCCCTGGTGTTGTTCTTCGTGTAGTTTTAGATCCTGGCGAGGCGGTGAGACACGGGTAGGCTAGAGGTGTGATCTCCGCGCGCACCCCAGTGTTCGAACCTTGAGGGTCTGCCGAAACCCTAAATCTGACATATAGCATGCACTTTTTTACTAGAAGATCTTTCAGTGTGCCATTGAAAATAATTAGCCAGGATATTATAAAGCAATTTTTTAGCATCTCCTAACGTAATTTCCATAAACGTGCCTCCCGCGGCCGAATCTAATAGATTTCTATAAGCAAAGTTCAAACCGGCATAAATTTTTTGTATGATCATCCATAAATCCAAACCATGAGTAGGGCAATTGCGAAGCATCAATTTCATTCTTTCCCAAGATTGGGCAACATGCTCATGATCAAGTTGTTTAAAATTCATAATATCGTTCCTAAGAGTGATGATCTTAGCGGGAGGAAAATACTTAGAGATAAAAGCATCTTTGCACTTGTTCCAAGAATCAATACTATTTTTAGGCAAAGACGAAAACCAAACTTTAGCACGATCTCTAAGTGAAAACGGAAATAACTTCAATTTGACAATATTGTTATCCATATCTTTCTTCTTTTGCATATCACACAAATCAACAAAATTGTTTAGATGAGTAGCGGCATCTTCACTAGGAAGGCCGGCAAATTGATCTTTCATAACAAGATTCAGCAAAGCGGTATTGATTTCACAAGACTCATCATTATTAAGAGGAGCGATCGGAGTACTAAGGAAATCATTATTATTGGTATTCGAGAAGTCATACAACTTGGTATTATCTTGTGCCATGGCAACAAGTAATCCAACACACAAGCAAACAGAAAAACGGCAAGCGAAAAGAGAGGAGGAGATTGGGAAAGAGAGGGCGAATAAAACGGCAAGGGTGAAGTGGGGGAGAGGAAAACGAGAGGCAAATAGCAAATAATGTAAATGCGAGGGAGATGGGTGTGTGATGGGTACTTGGTATGTCTTGACTTGAGCGAAGACCTCCCCGGCAACGGCGCCAGAAATCCTTCTTGCTACGTCTTGAGCTTGCATTGGTTTTCCTCGAAGAGGAGAGGGTGATGCAGCAAAGTGTAGCGTAAGTATTTCCCTCAGTTTTGAGAACCAAGGTATCAATCCAGTAGGAGGCTCCTCAAAAGTCCCACGCACCTACACAAACAAACTGAGAACTCGCAACCAACGCAATAAAGGGGTTGTCAATCCCTTCACGGCCTCTTGCGAAAGTGAGATCTAATAAAGATAATATGATAAGATAAATATATTTTTGGTATTTTTGATATAGATGCAAAAAGTAAGGATGTAAATAAAAGTAGATGGAAAGCAAATATGATAAGAGATAGACCCGGGGGCCATAGGTTTCACTAGGGGCTTCTCTTGAGATAGCATAAGTATTACGGTGGGTGAACAAATTACTGTCGAGCAATTGATAGAAAAGCGCATAGTTAGGAGATTATCTAGGAATGATCATGTATATAGGCATCAAGTCCATAACAAGTAGACCGACTCCTGCCTGCATCTACTACTATTACTCCACACATCGACCGCTATCCAGCATGCATCTAGAGTATTAAGTTCATAAGAACAGAGTAACGCATTAAGCAAGAAGACATGATGTAGAGGGATAAACACATGCAATATGATATAGACCCCATCTTGTTATCCTCGATGGCAACAATACAATACGTATCTTTCAACCCTTTCTGTCACTGGGTAAGAACACCGCAAGATTGAACCCAAAGCTAAGCACTTCTCCCATGGCAAGAAAGACCAATCTAGTAGGCCAAACCAAACTGATAATTCGAAGAGACTTGCAAAGATAACTCAATCATACATAAAAGAATTCAGAGAAGATTCAAATATTATTCATAGATAAACTTGATCATAAACCCACAATTCATCGGATCTCGACAAACACACCGCAAAAAGAGATTACATCGAATAGATCTCCACAAGAGAGGGGGAGAACATTGTATTGAGATCCAAAAAGAAAGAAGAAGCCATCTAGCTAATAACTATGGACCCGTAGGTCTGTGGTAAACTACTCACAACTCATCAGAGGGGCAAGGATGTTGATGTAGAGGCCCTCCGTGGTTGCTTCCCCCTCCGGCAGAGTACCGACAAGGTCTCCAAGATGGGATCTCGCGGATACAGAAGGTTACGGCGGTGGAAATTGTGTTTTGTGGTGCTCCTGGATGTTTTCTAGTACGTAGGTATATATAGGAGGAAGAAGTACGTCGGTGGCTGCCCGAGGGGCCCACGAGACAGGGGGCACGCCCTACAGGGGGGCGCCCTCCTATCTCATGGGGCCCTCAGAGCTTTCTTGACTTCACTACAGGTCTCCGGATCAGATTTGTTCCAAAAATAACGCTCCCGAAGGTTTCATTCCGTTTGGACTCTGTTTGATATTCCTTTTCTTCGAAATACTGAAATAGGCAAAAAAACAGCAATATGGGCTGGGCCTCCGGTTAGTAGGTTAGTCCCAAAAATGATATAAATGTGTAAAATAAAGCCCATAAAAATCCAAAAGGGGTAATATAATAGCATGGAACAATAAAAAATTATAGATACGTTGGAGACGTATCACATACCTACCTATTTTGGCATTTCCATAGCCATTCCGAGATATATTGCGATGCAACTTTCCACCGTTCCGTTCATCATCATCATGACATACATTACTTTTGTCATATTGCCATTGCATGATCATGTAATTGACATAGTATTTGTGGCAAAGCCACCATGCATAATTTTTCATACATGTCACTCTTGATTCATTGCACCATCCCGGTACACCATCGGAGGCATTCATATAGAGTCATATCTTGTTCTAGTTTCGAGTTGTAATTCATATGTTGTAATCAACGAAAGTGTGATGATCATCATTATTAGAGCATTGCCCAAAAAGAAAAAGGAAAAAAAGAAAAAGAAAAAAAGAAAGAAAGGCCAAAAAAGAAAGGCCAAAGAAAAAAAAAGAAAGAAAAAAAAAGAAAAAAAAGGGGCAATGTTACTATCTCTTTTTCCACACTTGTGCTTCAAAGTAGCACCTTGTCCTTCATGTAGTGAGTCTCATATATTGTGCTTCAAAGTAGCACCATGTTTTTCATACAGTGAGTCTCATAGGTTGTCACTTTCATATACTAGTGGGAATTTTTCATTATAGAACTTGGCTTGTATATTCCGACGATGGGCTTGCTCAAATGCCCTAGGTCTTCGCGAGCAAGCAAGTTGGATGCACACCCACTAGTTTTATTTTGTTGAGCTTTCATTCATTTATAGCTCTAGTGCATCTGTTGCATGGCAATCCCTACTCCTCATGTTGACATCAATTGATGAGCATCTCCATAGCCCGTTGATTATCCTCGTCAATGTGAGACTTTCTCCTTTTTTGTCTTCTCCACACAATCCCCATCATCATATTCTATTCCACCCATAGTGTTATATCCATGGCTCACGCTCATGTATTGCGTGAAGATTGAGAAAGTTTGAGATTATTTAAGTACGAAACAATTGCTTGGCTTGTCATCGGGGGTGTAGAATTTGGGAACATCTTTGTGTGACGAAAATGAAGCATAGCCTAACTATATGATTTTGTAGGGATGAACTTTCTTTGGCCATGTTATTTTGAGAAGACATGATTGCTTTGATTAGTATGCTTAAAGTATTACTATTTCTTTTGTCAATATGAACTTTTATTTTGAATCATTTGGATCTGAACATTCATGCCACAATAAAGAAAATTACATTGAGAATTATGCTAGGTAGCATTCCACATAAAAAAATTCTATTTTTATCATTTACCTACTCGAGGACGAGCAGGAATTAAGCTTGGGGATGCTTGATACGTCTCCAACGTATCTATAATTTTTGATTGTTCCATGCTATTATATTACCCCTTTTCGATGTTTATGGGCTTTATTTTACATATTTATATCAATTTTGGGACTAACCTACTAACCGGAGGCCCAACCCGTATTGCTGTTTTTTTGCCCATTTCAGTATTTCGAAGAAAAGGAATATCAAACGGAGTCCAAACGGAATGAAACCTTCGGGAGCGTGATTTTTGGAACGAACATGATCTAGAGGACTTGGAGTGCAAGTAAAGAAGCAATCGAGGCGGCCAGGAGATAGGAGGGCGCGCCCAGGGCCCCACGAGCGGCCACCGACGTACTTCTTCCTCCTATATATACCTACGTACCCCAAAAACATCCTGGGAGCCAACGAAAAACAATTTCCACCACCGTAACCTTCTGTATCCGCGAGATCCCATCTTGGAGCCTTCGTCGGCGCTCCGCCGGAGGGGGAATCGACCATGGAGGGCATCTACATCAACACCATAGCCTCTCCGATGAGTTGTGAGTAGTTTACCACATACCTTCGGGTCCATAGTAATTAGCTAGATGGCTTCTTCTCTCTTTTTGGATCTCAATACAATGTTCTCCCCCTCTCTTGTGGAGATCTATTTGATGTAACTCTTTTTGCGGTGTGTTTGTCCAGATCCGATGAATTGTGGGTTTATGATCAAGTTTATCTATGAGAAATATTTGAATCTTCTCTGAATTCTTTTATGTATGATTGAGTTATCTTTGCAAGTCTCTTCGAATTATCAGTTTGGTTTGGCCTACTAGATTGATCTTTCTTGCCATGGGAGAAGTGCTTAGCTTTGGGTTCAATCTTGCGGTGTCCTTACCCAGTGACAGAAAGGGTTGCAAGGCACGTATTGTATTGTTGCCATCAAGGATAAAAAGATGGGGTTTATATCATATTGCTTGAGTTTATCCCTCTACATCATGTCATCTTTCTTAATGCGTTACTCTGTTCTTATGAACTTAATACTCTAGATGCATGCTAGATAGCGGTCGATGTGTGGAGTAACAGTATGTAACACCCACGATGCTGGAATTATGCACTAATTGAAATAATTGATTTGGGCATTTTTTTAGAGAAAGAAAATTACCGCAAGTTTGAACTAAATTCAAACTTGAGGCAATTTTGATTCCAACCAAATCAAGTCCAAAAGAGCTGAAAATTGGCAGAGATGGTTTAGGCATGGTGTAGGGTTTGCAGGAGAAGAAGGAACATTTTCTGGACAGGGAAAATGTCACATGAAAATAAATGTAATAAAGAAGAAAGGAGAAGTTTGAATGGAATAGAAACTTGGGTGAACTTGACGAATTGTCGCTGGTATGAGCATGTTGGATTAGTGAGGTGGAGATAAGAAGTAAAGGGGGGGTTCACAGAAGATCACACAACATGATTTCAAGATGAAAATCAAGGCATGATGCTCATGATGCAAATGCAACAAAAATGACATATGCAATATCATGAAGCATAGAACAAATCAAGGATGGTGCAATGCAATATAATATGAGATGAACATGATGCAAGAAGCAAAAATGACAAGGCACTCGACAAGATCATGGCATAACATATATGAATGAAATATGCAAAACAATTATGATAATGCAACAAACATAATGAACACACGTCTATAACTAAAACAAATGGAAGGGCAACTGAAACGTCGGTCTCGGAGTGTTACAACTCTCCTCCACTAACAGAAGATCTCGTCCCGAGATCTCAGGAATGAGATGGAAGAGAAAAAGGAAGAGGTGAAGTAAGAACGCAAGAGAGAAGAAGAACAATGTCGAGAGCATTCAGTAGAAAAGAGGAACGTCGAATATGACGAGAATCAAATGCTCATGGAAACAAGATAGACTCTGAAACCACTCCGGATAGAACAAGATAGAAAAGGAATGAATGAAAGAATTTCGGCAACACTCCGACTGAAAATGGAAGGATTAGAACATGAACTTCATCCAATGAGATGGCACTTGACGAGATGAACAATGCAATGCCTCCGAAAGATTTTTGAAAGAATTGAATGAAAAGAACTTAGAAGGAAGGATTGAATGGAGTTGTTGAGAAAATCAACAACGAAAGAATAAGCTTGTTGTGGGCTTAAGTAAAACATCTCAAAATTGTGAGGTGACAACCGGCCACAAACGGAAAAGATTAAATAGCTGAGAAGAATGAAATAATGCAAAACTCCACTTCAAAGAACACGGAGAATTATTTGCACTTCAAGATGCGAGAAGAAAAGATACTTGAACTCCTCCAACAAAATCTTGATGAACTCTTGAAGAATGAATTAAATCATGAAGAACCACCATGAATAACTCTGGTAAACAAAAGTATTAAAGAAATGAAGGTTGAAAAGAACAAGATAAAGCCTTGCGATGATTTAGATGGAGGTCCCGACGAAATGGCCGAGGAAAATTTGAACTCCGGAAAATAAAAGATGTATACACTTGAAACTATAATTTATTCATCAAGAACAAACTCCGAAGGAAGGGATTAATCACTAGGAGGAAATGAGAATAAGATTTATTGTATGCTTACCCTTCATTAAATTAAATTGATGGCAAGCAATGGATTTTGCATACTACTTATTCTTGTTGAAAAGGATTAAGGGGAATATAGCACAAAACTTGAGAAAGTCTTCATGAACCACCGGTAGGATTGGAAAGAACGAATGAAATAATATGATAATCAAAGAAAAAGAATCTTGAACGAACCACCGTAAGAATTCAAAATGACTAATGAAAGAGAATGAATCACCAGGAAGAATTAGAAGAACAAATATGCTAGAGGGGATTTAGATACAAGGGAACGGGAAGAACTTGAGCTGATTAAAAAACATTTGAACGAAGCGCCAAGATAAATGGAGAACGATAACTAGAATGATGGCCTCCGGTGAAAAGAAATGGAAAAACAACCCCTGACCCGGATGGGTAAGAAAAGAATATATGACAAATGGGATAAATCAAGAGGATACATGAAGCTAGAACCACGAATCTTCAAGAGAACGAGCAAGATTTAGAGAAACTCTTCTTCGATCTTCAAATGTTGAGAATGACGATGAGGAACACCGCCAAAATTACTAAGATACTCCAGGAGAATGAAAAGAGGAAGGGTTGAACCAAAGATGAAAATAATTTGAAAGCAATCTTGGAGATGGCATCCGACTGATGAAATCCATTCTTACATCACACTTGAAAAGAACTTGAGAATAACTCCGGGAGAATTAGAAGAGTCAGGTAAGATCCTGGGAAAAGACCTGTGGGTTAGGTCCCACTAAAAGAAAACACCGTTGAAAAGAATTGTTGAAGAGATATGATCATGCACCGGAACAATTGAAATATTTGAATGAGGTGATAACCTTGAATTAATTCGAACACAGACAAATTTCCTAAGATGTCTTGAGCACTCCGGAAGGATAAACTGGCGAGAGGTGAACGAGCAGGGAAAACACTTGAGCCGAGAGCAAGAATATAATCACTACCGAAAATTGGAATTGAATCCACCGGAGAAGAAAAAGAGATGAAGAATGTCGAACAAAACGAGAATTCACCGGTTGAAATGATTGCCGAAAGACTGAAGAGGCTCCGCATGAAATGAGATTGATGGTCGAAAAAGACTCAGGCTCCGGGAAGAAGAGGGTGGGAGGGCGGGAAAACAAAGGCAACTGGAAGGGAGAACCGACGAATATCTTGAAGATAAAACACAGGTTGAAAGAAAGCAAAGGCTTCGCACGAGTAGGATGGATACTCGATTACGGACTCCGACTCCGAGATGAGAAAGGGTGGGTGGGTGGGAAAAGAAAACAACTGAGGATTGAACTTGCAAAAACGGAGAGGGTCGAATCACCTTGACGAGAAATGCACCGGATGCAAAGAGCTGAGGAATAACGATCGGGGAAAACCAATTGTGTGATCCTAAAGAAAGTTTGAAGAGGAAGAGGAGTAATTCAAAACACCTACGTCAAGATTCCTCACCAGAGCGACGAAGGGGCTGAGGAGTAAAAAGAATTCCTACTCTCCGATATATACAATCCTAAGACTCAAAACATTTTTGTTCTAGACTCAACAACGCCAGCGATTCAATCAAGCAGGGGGATCCTAAGTCGGGGATGGCTCTGATACCAACTTGTAACACCCACAATACTGGAGTTATACACTAATTGAAATAATTGATTTGGGCATTTTTTAGAGAAAGAAAATTACCGCAAGTTTGAACTAAATTCAAACTTGAGGCAATTTTGATTCCAACCAAATCAAGTCCAAAAGAGCTGAAAATTGGCAGAGATGGTTTAGGCATGGTGTAGGGTTTGCAGGAAAAGAAGGAACATTTTCTGGACAGGGAAAATGTCACATGAAAATAAATGTAATAAAGAAGAAAAGAGAAGTTTGAATGGAATAGAAACTTGGGTGCACTTGACGAATTGTCGCTGGTATGAGCATGTTGCATGAGTGAGGTGGAGATAAGAAGAAAAGGGGGGGTCACAGAAGATCACACAACAAGATTCCAAGATGCAAATCAAGGCATGATGGTCATGATGCAAATGCAACAAAAATGACATATGCAATATCATGAAGCATAGAACAAAGCAAGGATGGTGCAATGCAATATAATATAAGATGAACATGATGCAAGAAGCAAAAATGACAAGGCACTCGACAAGATCATAGCATAACATATATGAATGAAATATGCAAAACAATTATGATAATGCAACAAACATAATGAACACACGTCAATAACTAAAACAAATGGAAGGGCAACTGAAACGTCAGTCTCGGGGTGTTACACAGTAGCAGATGCAGGAGTCGGTCTACTTGGCACGGACGTGATGCCTATATACATGATCATGCCTAGATAATCTCATAATTATTCACTTTTCTATCAATTGCTCGATATTAATTTGTTCACCCACCGTAATACTTACGCTATCTTGAGCGAAGCCACTAGTGAAACCTATGGCCCCCGGGTCTATCTTTTATCATATAAGCTTTCAATCTAATTTTATTTGCATCTTTACTTTTTGCATCTATATTATAAAATACCAAAAATATATTTATCTTATCATACTATCTCTATCAGATCTCACTTCCGCAAGTGGTTGTGAAGGGA
The DNA here is from genome assembly GCA_963921465.1 of Triticum timopheevii. Classification (NCBI taxonomy): domain Eukaryota; kingdom Viridiplantae; phylum Streptophyta; class Magnoliopsida; order Poales; family Poaceae; genus Triticum; species Triticum timopheevii. The sequence goes on along the minus strand of OY997270.1, from coordinate 273,561,441 downwards.
TTGACAACCCCTTTATTGCGTTGGCTGCGAGTTCTTTGTTTGTTTGTGTAGGTGCGTGGGACTTTTGAGGAGCCTCCTACTGGATTGATACCTTGGTTCTCAAAAACTAAGGGAAATACTTACGCTACTATTGCTGCATCACCCTTTCCTCTTCAAGGAAAACCAACGCAAGCTCAAGACGTAGCAGTGGCAGAGGAGGAAGGCCTGCGTTGCCCTGCGGGCGGTCCTTGCGAGGCTGATCCCTCCAAGCCCCCTCGCGAGGCTGGTCCTGCCAGCGATCCTCGCGAGGTCGGTCGCGCCACTCCTGGCGAGGGCCTCAGTCGTCCCATCGTCCTCCACCTCTTCCTTCTCCTCGGCCGTAGCCCCAGTTGTTGCGCTCGGGGCGTCGACCGATGCGTCCTTCTCGAACGGCTCTGAGCTCCTGGCATTCATTGGTGTTGTGGGTGTAGAGGTTGTGGTAGGCACAGAATCGGCTTCCCTTGGACGACTCCGGCTGGTCCCTGCCCCGCTTCGTGTCTGGTTCTGCTGCGAGTACGGCTGCTCCTTTGCGCTTCACGTCCTTGGCCTTGGCCTTCTTCTCTTCTGGGTCAGCAGCTGGAAGCTCGGGGAGGGAGAGGCATCCCTCCTTAGCTCTTGCGCACTTGGTCGCCAGGTTGAATAGCTCTAGAGACGTGCATAGATCCTCGTGGATGGCGAGCTCCTCCTTCATCTTGACGTCGTGGACGCCATCGGAGAACGCTGAGATGATGGCCTCCTCAGTCACCTTGGGAATCTTGAGGCGAGCGTTGTTGAAACGCTGGATGTACTTCTGTAGGGTCTCTCTGGGCTGCTGCTTGATGCGGTGCAGGTCACCCACGTCTGGAGGCCGGTCGCGAGTGCCCTGGAAGTTGGCGATGAAACGGCTGAGCATCACATCCTAGGAGGAGATCGAGCCGGGAGGCAGGTTCACGAGCCAGGTGTGGGCACCATCCTTGAGCACCATGGGAAACCAGTTCGCCATGACCATTTCGTCCCCGTTAGCCGCCTCGATGCCCAGCTCGTAGAGCTACAGGAACTCTGCGGGGTCGGAAGTGCCGTCATCGCGAGGAGGCAGATCTGGCTTGAATTTGCCTGGCCAGGCGACGCTGCGCAGCTCGGTGGTGAAGGCGTGGCAACCTGCCGTGGCCACCAGAGCCTTTTGCAGACACGGGGCTTGCTCTTGATGGTTCCCGCACGCCGCCACCAGGGGCAGCGCGGGGTCTTGGCATGCTGGCACAGGGATGCGGTCTTGACGTGCTGGAGCAGGGAGCACGTGTGCACCTCCTTGAGGCCGAGGGATATCTTGACAGCTCCTTTCCTGTCGCGCGGGCGCTGGACGCTGTGGGTCACGTCCAGGAGCCGCGCGCCTTGGGGACAGAGCGCCTTCTTGGGGAGGAGGTGGCGGAGGCACCCCCTAAGCCGCGTCGCCCATGCAGGACGGAGGGCGAGGCAATGAGAGGGATGGCACAGGAGAGCCCCCTGCGGTGCTGCGAGCTCGGTGATGCGAGCGAGCCACTCCTTGTAGAGGTCGTTGACGGGGCGGTAGTGCAGGAGCTCACGTGCCAGGAGCAACGCGGCCTGCGCGTCCGTGGAAGCGCGGCGAGCGTGAGACGACGAACCGGCTGGGGTTAGCGACGGAGTGGCGTTGCGGCCTTCCCACCGCACCGAGGGGTGCATCGAAGATGCTTGCTGCTCATTCCCCACCGGGATGGTGGCGGCGTTGGCGGCATACGATGGAGAACAACAAGGAGGCCCACCGACGGGAGCCGTTTGGGCAACGCGGGCGGCCAGAGCAGCCCGACGCTCGGCACGAGCTCGGCGAGTGAGGGAGTCCTGGACTAGGGGGTGTCCGGACAGCCGGACTATCATCGTCCGCCGGACTCCAAGACTATGAAGATACAAGATTGAAGACTCCGTCCCGTGTCCGGATGGGACTTTCCTTGGCGTGGAAGGCAAGCTTGGAAATACGGATATGTAGATCTCCTACCTTTGTAACCGACTCTGTGTAACCCTAGCCTCCTCCGGTGTCTATATAAACCGGAGGGCTTTAGTCCATAGGACACAACATACATTACAACAATCATACCATAGGCTAGCTTTAGGGTTTAGCCTCCTTGATCTCGTGGTAGATCCACTCTTGTACTACCCATATCATCAATATTAATCAAGCAGGACGTAGGGTTTTACCTCCATCAAGAGGGCCCAAACCTGGGTAAAACATCGTGTCCCTTGTCTCCTGTTACCATTCGCCTAGACGCACAGTTCAGGACCCCCTACCCGAGATCCGCCGGTTTTGACACCGACATTGGTGCTTTCATTGAGAGTTCCTCTATGTCGTCACCGATAGGCTCGATGGCATCTTCAATCGACAACGCTGTCCAGGGTGAGACTTTTCTCCCCGGACAGATCTTCGTATTCGGCGGCTTCGCACTGCGGGCTAATTCACTTGGCCGTCTGGAGCAGATCGAAAGCTACGCCCCTGGCCATCAGGTCAGATTCGGAAGCTTAAACTTCACGGCCGACGTCCGCGGAGACTTGATCTTCGACGGGCTCGAGCCACAGCCTAGCGCGCCGCACTGTTATGACGGACATGATCTAGCTCTGCCGACAAACAGTGCTTTGGTGGCCGCACACGAGTCCGCTCCGGCCCTTGGTCCGGAGCCGATCGCCCAGATCGAGGAACGGTGGGTGGACACCACCTCGGGGGCTTCTACTTCCACGGTGATGGAGCCGAACACTAACCTTGTCCCACGCAAAACTCGTGATTCCGAGGTGACGGACTCCTTGCCGGACTCCGGACCTCCCACGCCCCCACCAATCGAATCGGATTGGGTGCTGGTTATGGAATTCACCGCCGCGGACATCTTCCAACACTCGCCCTTTGGCGACATCCTAAATTCGCTAAAGCATCTCTCTCTATCGGGAGAGTCCTGGCCGGACTATGGCCAGGATGGTTGGGACACGGACGACGAAGAAATTCAGATCCCACCCACCACCCACTTTGTAGCCACTGTCGACTACCTAACCGACATGCTAGATTACGACTCCGAAGGCATTGACGGCATGGACGACGATGCCGGAGACGAACAAGAACCAGCGCCTACAAGGCACGTAAAGACCACCTCGTCATACGATGTATACATGGTGGATACCCCAAAAGGAAGCGACAACGAGGACCAACGGGGCGCAACAGAAGACAATCCCGCCGACAATCAACGAAAACAACGACGCAGACGCCGCCCTAAGTCCCGCCTCGACAACAACAGCGCTCTTAATGACCCAGCAATACAGCAGGGCAAACTAGTGGACGACGACAAGCAACCGTCCGAACAAGACGAGTCAGACAATCAGGCCGGGCCGGGCATAAAAAAAATAGTCTGGACGATCTCACGCCGGACACACCGCCGGAGAATAAAAACCTTCGGAAAAGACTCGTCAACACCGCAAGAAGCTTGAAGAAGGAAAAATGGAAGCTCAAAACAGCGGAAGATACACTCAGAATGAGGTGGAGCAAAGTGCTCAAAACCGCAGATAAATACGGCAATGGCCATCAATCGAAGAGCTACCCGAAACGCAAGCTACTGCCAGAATTTGATGAGGAGGACATAGAGCCCCCACAGTCAAAAAACAAAGAGGCCGCCTGGCCGGATAGACGGCCAGATGATAGGCAAAAATCTTAAAGCGGCGCCGCATATAAACCAACTAACGACCCTGGAAGGACAGATGGCCCAGCCAGGTCCATTTACGGGCCAAAGAAGAGGGCCCCAGGAGGCAATACAACACGCCAAGTGTCCGAAGACATCGGTGCACCCAAATACAGGGGTGCCGCACACCCACTATGTTTCACCAACGAGGTGCTGGATCACGAATTCCCAGCAGGGTTTAAACCCATAAACATAGAGGCCTACGACGGAACAACAGACCCCGGAGTCTGGATAGAAGATTATATACTACACATACACATGGCAAGAGGAGATGATCTCCACACCATAAAATACCTACCCCTCAAGCTCAAAGGGCCAGCCCGTCATTGGCTCAAAAGCCTCCCAGAAAATACTGTTGGAAGTTGGGAAGAGCTCGAGGACGCGTTTAGAGCAAATTTTTGTCACGCCCAAGATGCGACCCTATCCTAAAGGAACTCGAAGGTCCCACCAAGGATAGAAGCGCATCTTGAAGACGCTTTTGCAAGGTGGATATCATTACATCAACAATTACATAATGGTGGGGAGGAGCGGGGCTAGGGTTTCATTTGCGCGAAAATCCGGGGGTGGAGCACATATATATAGGTAGAGGGAGCTAGGAGAGTCCAAATGAGGAGCGGTTTTCGGCCACGCGATCGTGATCGAACGACCGAGAGCATGGAGGGGAGTTAGATGGGTTTTGGGCCACTTTGGAAGGGGTGTTGGGCTGCAACTCAAAGAGGGCTTTTACGGTTACCCGGTTAACCGTTGGAGTACCAAACGACCTCCAAATGGCATGAAACTTCACAGGCGGTCTACCGGTGCTATACCAAGGCCGCTTGACAAACCTCGGGCCATTCCGAGAATGTTTAATACCCGCACACGAAAAGAGGCAAAAGGGGAACGCCGGAGGACATAGGAGCGCTGGATTGCAAAACAGACAACGGGGAAAAGACTCGGACGCATGAGATGACCGCGTATGTAAATGCGATGCACATGATGACATGATATGAAAAGCAGATGATGACATGGCAAAGTGCAACACGCAAGCAAATGACATGGAAACAACGGCGAATAACTGGCAGACACCTGGCGCATCGAATCCGGGGCGTTACAACACTCCTCCACTAACAAGAGATCTTGTCCTGAGATCTTAGGACCGAGACAGAATGGAAAAGGGATGAGGCGAAACAAAAACTCAAGAGAGGAAGCAAAGAATCGAGAACACTCAAGAAGAAGAGGAACAACGAGAACGACGAGAATCGAAAACTCACGGAATCAGATAGACTATGAAATCACTCGTTCTAACCGGAGTGGTTAGAATGAGAAAAGAAACGAATAAGACTGGAAGGATTTAGGCAGCACTCCGTCTGAAACATGGAGGAATAGAACACGAAGAACTCTTGAACAAAAATCTTGATGAACTCTTGAAGAATGAACTAAATCATGAAGAACCACCGTAAGAATTCAAAATGACTGATGAAAGAGAATGAAACACCGGGAACAGGTTGGTGCCTCCTCTCAGGGGTTTAGTGGAAGTGTCCCGGGGAGTTGAGCTCTGAGGTGTTGTCGCCATAATTTTATCGTTGCAGTTCTGGAATACCTGAGTTTAGTACGCCGACATCGAAAATCTCTTTTATGCAGTTCGTTGGTGAGATAACCTTGACGCCACCCAGTACTAGGGCGGGAGTTCGGGAGTATCGCCATAACTTGTATAACGGATGCTTTTCGAAGGTTGAGGTAGACGATTTCCGAAGGTTTCTTGGTTATGTGTTGAAGGATGGATACAGCTGGATGTAGGATTTGCTAGTTTTGGAAGAGATATTATGCTTCCCCTGTATCCCCAACACCTGATTGCATAACCGGAGAATTTCGGGAGTTTCATAGGAGGGAATTCAAGTAGCTCTTAGGATATCTTTCCGACGGATGTATGATATGAAATTGGGGTTCGACATCTAGTGGTCCGCCTATTCACGGTTGGTTTTACAGTGGTCTCGTTGTGTCTTAAAGAATCATTGGCTATGCCGATTCGGGGACACTTCGTATGTCATGTGCACTGCCTTATACATGATGGTGTTGTACGATCGAGCCCGTGTAGGCCCCACCACGAAAACTTCGGACGAAATCTCTATCATATGTTTGTTCCGGCTTATTCTCCAAGCCAGTCCTTTGTTTTTGTTTTGAGTTGTGGTATTCGAGTTGCTTCAATGTCAAGTGTTGATTCCATACCTTTCCAAAATGGTGTTCTCATACTCCGATGTGAATACCAATCCTTCTCGACAATCGAGATTGTCATGTCAATCCTTATCAACCGGCGTGTTTCTCTTCAAGTGGATCCGATCACTTCAACATCAGCAAGACCAATTATCATTTCTTCTCAATGGTGTTTGTTTCATCCGTCTCCAAGTTGCCTTTGTTTTTTCCCGCCCACCCACCCTTTTTCCTCAAGGACTAAGATTTCTTTACCAAGTATCCTTTTATTTTTGTGAAGTTTCTCCATTCTTTTCCGTCAATGTTCTTACCCGGTGGTTCTCAAGAAGATGTTCTACTAGTTCGTCATTCCTCATTCCTTTCTCTTCTCCGGTGGATTCAAGTCAAGTTTTGTTGATCATACCTTTTTCCTCATTTCAATGTCTTCTCATACCGGTGCACCTCATTATCATTCTACTTCTTGCTATTTGTTATTCCGGAGTGCTCAAGATATCTCGAAGATTCGTGTTTCCACTCTGCATTCGTTCAAGCTCTTTCGAGATTGGTATCTCATTCAAGTCATTTAATTCAACCGATGCAACATCTCTTTTAAATCTTTTCAACGGTGTTCTTTTGAGTGGGCCCTAACCCACAGGTCTTTTCCCAGGATCTTACCTGACTCTTCTATTTTCATAGAGCTATCCTAAATTCTTCTCCAAGTTTGACGTAAGAATGAGTTTATCATCAGTCAAATGCTTTTCTCCAAGATCTTTCAAATTCTTTTCATAGTTGGCTCAACCTCTTCGCTTTTGATTCTTCCGGTGTGCCTCAATAATTCTTGGTGGTGTTTCTCGTTGTCATTCTCATCATTTGAAGACCGAAGAAGAGTTTCTCTTTAATCTTTCTCTATTCTCTTCAAGATTCATGGTGCTAGCTTGTTGCCATCCTCTCATAATTGTTTTCGATTGTGAGAATATTTTTCACCCATCCGGAGCATTTTAGGAGTCTTTTCAGTTTCATTCTTTGAAGCCCATCATCTCAGTATTATTCATTCAAGCTTTCAGCTCTCATTCTCTAAATCATACCGGTGCATCATTCAAGTATTCTCTAATCAGCTCGTGATCTATTCGTTCATTTGTATCTAAATACCCTCAAGTATCTTCATTCATTTTGCAATTCTTCCCGGTGATTTATGCATTTGCTACGTTCAATTTCAATTCTTACGGTGGTTCGTTCAAGAGTTCTCTTTCTTTGTTATCATATCAATTCAGTCGTTCTTTCCAAATCCTACCGGTCGTTCGTTGAAGACCTTCTCAAGTTTACGCCATATCTCTCTTAATCCTTTCTACGAGAATAAGTAGTATGCCAAATCCGTTGCTTGTCATCAATTTAAATTGGTGAAGGATACGCATAACATAATTCTTGTTCTTGTTTCATCCAAGTGATTAATTCCTTCTTTCGGAGTTTGTTCATGATGAATAAATTCTCGGTTTCAGTTGTTTCATCTTTTCTTTTCCCGGAGTTCCAAGCTCTCATCATCACGAAGATCCATCTAAATCATTGCAAGGCTTCACCTTGTGTTTTCAACTTCTGTTTCTTTCTATCACCCTTTTGTTTACCGGAGTTCTTCATGGAGGCTCTACATGGTGCTTCGTCAAGGATTCTTTTCATTCTTAAATTGTTCATCAAGATTTCTCTCGAAGTTAAGATCCGTCAAGCCATACTTCAAATTAAACATGGTATTCAACACATGTCTTGTTTTGAGGAGTTCAAGCATTCTTCATCTTGCATTCCAAAGTGCAATTCTTTCTACCTTATCTTCTGAGGTGGTGTTAGGTCATTCTTGATAATTTCCCTTCGCGTTTCATGATTCACAAGTTTTCAAGAGTGACATATTTAAATCCATCATTTCCTCTTTGTTCAAGAGATCTTTTCAACCGTCAATCTCTTCATTGGAGTTATCTTGGTATAGATTTCACCTAAAGCCTTCCATTGTGAATGTTGCTATTTGTGGTGCTTGTCAATGATCCAAGTTATCTCTTTATCATCTTGGTGCATCTTAACTTGTTGTTTAACAACTTGAACATAAGGTTTATTCAGTTGTGGACTAATTTCGAAATTTGCATATGAGGACTTACCGGAATTGTTATATGTTGTTTCCGGCCTCATTTAAACTTGCCTTGATGTGTTGTTCTTGTTTGCATCATCTCTTGCCATGAGTAGCTTCATGTAGCCTTGTCATGCATCATGCTTGTTATGCATCATGTCTTGTTCATGTGTGGTGTGTTTACCATGTTGTGTGCTTCTTCTCGATAGTTCCCGTTTCGTTGCGATCGTGAGGATGCGTTCGTCTACGTGTGGTTCGTCTTCGTGGCTTCATCTTCTTCATGGACTCGTTCTTCTTCCTTGCGGGATTTCAGGCAAGATGACCGCTACCCTGGATCTCACTACTATCATTGCTATGCTAGTTGCTTCGTTCTATCGCTATGCTGCGTTACCTATCTTTTGCTCTTCTAGCCATCCCAAATTGCCATGAACCTCTAACCTTTGACACCTTTCCTATGCAAACCGCTGTTTGGCTATGTTACCACTTTTTCTCAGCCCCTCTTATAGCGTTGCTAGTTGCAGGTGAAGTTGAAGATTTCTCCATGGTGGACAGAATTTATGTTGGGATATCACAATATATCTTATTTAATTAATGCATCTATATACTTGGTAAAGGGTGGAAGGCTCGGCCTTATGCCTGGTGTTTTGTTCCACTCTTGCCGCCCTAGTTTCCGTCATACCGGTGTTATGTTCCCGGAGTTTGCGTCCCTAACGCGGTTGGGTGATTTATGGGACCCCCTTGACAGTTCGCTTTGAATAAGACTCCTCCAGCAAGGCCCAACCTTGGTTTTACCATTTGACTACCTACCACATATACCCCTTCCCTTGGGTTCTGCAGACTCAAGGGTCATCTTTATTTTAGCCCCCCCCCCCCCGGGCCAGTGCTCCTTCGAGTGTTGGTCCGAAACGGGCAAACTGCAGGGCCCCCTCGGGGCAACTCGAGGTCTGGTTTTACTCGTAGGCTGACCTATCCGGTGTTGCCCTGAGAACGAGGTACGAGTGACTCCTATCAGGATTTGTTGGCACATCCGGGCGGCTTTGCTGGTCTTGTTTTACCATTGTCGAAATGTCTTGTAAACCGGGATTCCGAGACTGATCGGGTCTTCCTGGGAGAAGGTCTATTCCTTCGTTGATCGCGAGAGCTTGTCATTGGCTAAGTTGGGACACCCCTGCAGGGTATAAACTTTCGAGAGCCGTGCCCGCGGTTATGTGGCAGATGGCATTTTGTTAATGTCCGGTTGTAGAAAACCCGAAGTTGGCCTTAATTAAAATACATCAACCGCGTGTGTAACCGTGATGGTCTCTTCTCGGCGAAGTCCGGGAAGTGAACACGGTGTTGGAGTTATGTTTGACGTAAGTAGTTTCAGGATCACTTCTTGATCGCTACTAGCTTCACGACCGTGCCTTGCTTCTCTTCTCGCTCTCTTTTGCGATTGTAGCCACCATATATGCTAGTCGCTTGCTGCAGCTCCACCTCATTACTCCATCCTCCCTATAAGCTTAAATAGTCTTGATCTCGCGGGTGTGAGATTGCTGAGTCCTCGTGACTCACAGATACTTCCAAAACCAGTTTGCAGGTGCCAATGAAACCGTGCAGGTGACGCATCCGAGCTCAAGGAGGAGCTCGATGAAGATCTTGCCCTTTGTGTTGTTTCATTCTAGTTGATCAGTAGTGGAGCCCAGTTGGGGTCGATCGGGGACCTTTGTCGCATTTGGGGTTCTTCTTTTATTTTGGTTTCGTAGTCGGACCTTGATTGTATCTGGATGATGTAATGCTTTATTCATGTAATTGTGTGAAGTGGCGATTGTAAGCCAACTATGTATCTCTTTCCCTTATGTATTACATGGGTTGTGTGAAGATTACCTCACTTGCGACATTGCTTTCAATGCGGTTATGCCTCTAAGTCGTGCTTCGACACGTGGGAGATATAGCCGCATCGAGGGCGTTACAATTTTCATGGGACTTATGTCCGCCCTCCGGATGCAGACGATCTAAGTCATATAACTCAACAGCCCGGAGAGTCAGCGCGCAAATTCTGGAATAGGTTCCTCACCAAAAAGAACCAAATAGTCGACTGTCCGGACGCCGAAGCCTTAGCAGCTTTTAAACACAACGTCCGGGACGAATGGCTCGCCAGACACCTCGTCCAAGAGAAGCTGAGGACAATGTCCGTGCTAACAAGCCTCATGACCCTCTTTTGCGTGGGAGAGGATAGCTGGCTAGAAAGATGCAGCACCAGCGACCCAAGTACATCCGAGATCATAGATGGAAACGGAAAATCACGGCGCAGAAAAGAGCAGCGCCGGAATAAAGAGAAAAGCCCGAAGGGCACGGCAGTCAACGCCGAATTCAAAAGCTCGCGGCCAAACAACAAAACACCGCCCCTTAAGGATAACAGCGATGAGCTATCCAATTTAAACAAGATTTTGGGTCGGATATGTCAAATCCACAGTACCCCCGGAAGGCCTGCAAACCACACCCACCGAGATTTTTGGGTTTTCAAACAGTCTGGCCGATTAAACGCCGAACACAAGGGGCTCGACGCGTCAAGCGAAGACGATAAACCCCACCAGCAGAGCACCGGAAAACAAAAGAATTTCCCACAAGAGGTCAAAACAGTAAATTCACTTCATGTGATAATACGGAAAAACAGTGCGGCACCCGTTAAAATGGGTCTCGCATGGTCCAACCAAGCGAAACATAGAGACTGGACATCAAAACCAATCACTTTCGACCACCTGGATTATTCCAGAAGCGTTCGAAACGCAGGATGGACTGCCCTGATATTGGATCCTGTAATCGACGGACTGCAATTTACACAAGTCTTGATGGACGGAGGCAGCGACTTAAACCTGCTGTACCCAAACACAATCCGCAAGTTGGGGATAGACCCTACTAAAATTCGACACAGCCGCGCTTCCTTTACAGGAGTGACGCCAGGCACTTACACCAAGTGCACAGGCACCCTATTACTAGAAGTCGTATTCGGATCACCGAACAACTTTCGACGCGAAAAACTAATTTTTCATATCGTCCCATTTAAAAGTGGCTATCAAGCACTCTTGGGACGAGAGGCTTTTGTCTTCAACGCCATACCACATTACGCGTCTCTTACACTCAAGATGCCCGGTCCACGTGGCATCATTTCAGTGCGAGGGTCACTTAAAGACCCCGGACATGGTTAGACGAGTCCGGCATAAGTAAGCTAGGGGCTCCCTAGCCGCACATCCCTTTACAAGGGGCTGCGCGCACAAATAACAGCGAGCTCACTCAGACTCTGCTTTACTTATTTATATTTCTTCCTTTGTATATATTTTTTGCACAAGTTCCTTTCAAGCTAAAAGTTCCTCTCTTTTTACAGATGAACAACGTGCACACCCGTCCAGGATAACGGCACAACGGAGACACAGGCGCAGACGTGAAGTAGGGACCCGTCGCGAGGATTCTTTTCCGATTAAGACCCTGCGTAAACCTTTTTTACTGTCTCTTGTTGTTATAATCCCTTGTTTCCTCATTATAACCAAAGCGGAGCCTGACGTTTTGGCATCGGCCGCGTCAGAAGACCATGCCCGTACCTGGACACTAGGGGCTTAGGGCATTGTTCTGCCCATTATTACAAAGACCGAACACCTCAGGGAGTGTTTGGCGTCTCGAGTTAGGCCTTATATGCATCAGCTCCGAATCATGTCTTTGGTCAAATGTTGGGTTTGCCCGGCTCCTGTGTTTTGCTGCCTTACGTTCCGTATCATCGGCTAACGCGGCACCAGGAGAACTACTGCGATTGTGCCCTAGTTCGGCTGGGCGAGCACCTCAGTAGAGAAAGCCAAAAACTGACTGTCATGATACAGCGAGAGACTGGTCAACCACTCGATCGACTACCGGAATGTTTAGAATTCCCCGCTTCGATGAAGGACCGTTTCCCGGTCAGGCACACACGCGCCCCGAATTCGGACAAGCGCGGTGCCCCAAGGGGCTATATCGTAGCCCCACCCTCGAACTCCACTGGCTAAGTGAAAGTGATAAAGCATCATAGTCCGGATTGCCTCGTTCGCTACGCTACCACCTCCTTAACAGGACCGAGACGTCGGATTAAGTGTGAAAACGCGCTATTTTTGCGAACACCCCCGCACCTTGTGCGTGGGGGCTGAAGTCAAAGACTGCAATCTTTCAGGTTATACAAATGTATACATAAACGGCCGCATAGGAGATATTTTAATACTTGGAACACACAAGTATAAAAAAGCGATTACATCATAATCATTGTCTTACAAGATAAAACGTTCACTTGAACGTGACATTTTTTGAGCACTGCGACTCTATCACACGAGCGCCACGCATAACTTCCCCAAAATAGTGCTCGGCGGGTAACCGGCTTTCGTCCGAACTCTGGGCGACAATAGCGGTGGCATCCATCTCTGTCCAATGTTTCTTCACACGGGCAAGGGCCATCCGCGCGCCTTCTATGCAGGCCGACCGCTTCATCTCCTTGATGTGCGGCACCGCTCCAAGAAATTGCTGCAATAAGCCAAAATAGCTCGTCGCCTTGGGTCTCTCTGGCCAGACATGAGCCACGATATCAGTCATGGCAAGCTCGGACAATCTATTTAGCTCAGCCCATTCGGCCAACCGATCGGTCAACGGAAGTGAACGATCCGGACTATGGAATTGAGACCAAAATAGCTCTTCCGTCTTGTGATCCTTCTGGCTCCGAAAGTGCTCAACGACATCAGCCGCACTTGCCGCTAAGTCCATATATGGATCCTCCGCACCCCATAGCTGGCCAAGTTGGGCATACTTTTGATCCGTAAACCGGCGACGCAGCAGAAACGGCTTGCCAGCCACAATATCTCCGGCCTGGCGCAGCTCCTCCTTCATTGCCCGCATTGCAGAACGGGCATCCTTGGCCTCGGTGGTGGCCTTCCCCAGGTTTTCCCGCTCCGACAAGCGCTCCTTTTCAAGAGCCTCGTTGCGGTCGGCAGCATCTTTTAATTTCACAGCCAATTCGGCCATCTTTTCCCTGCTTAGGCAGTGCGCAGCCTTTTCGGCTTTCAACTCCTCGGCTGCCCTCGAGGCAGCCGCATCACTCCTTCGGGCTTGCTCCTTGGCTTGAGCAAGCTCGGCCCGAAGGCTCTCCACAGCAGCAGCACCGTCTGTATCACAGCATATACATTATCAGAGGCAGGCTTTGACTCCCTTAAATAAGTGACTGCAAAGAATTCATTTACCTTGCGACTCGTCAAGTCGTCGGTTGACAAGCGCGATGTCCGCATCCGCCACGTCAAGTTGCCTCATTAACTCGGCAACTCCACTAGTCCGGCTAGCCCCCGGACTATCCGCCACCTGCACAGGAACGGCGACATTCATTACCTGAGATTTTGATCCTCGGCACGCTGTCGCTTTCGACAACCTACCGAGTCTCAGGGGCTACTATCTATATAGGGTGCACTTCTATGTGCCAAACTGTCAAAAAGGTGCGTCGTTCTTGCGTACCTCAAATCCCGCCAGTAAACTCCTGACAGCATTATGCAATCCGCTTTCGACGGACGAAATCCTTCCAATCACCACACGCATCAAAGCACGGTGATCTTCTGAGATGGACGCCCTCTCAAGCAGATTCTTCAGCTCCCCCGGCCGGACACTAGTGGGCACCGAACTCTCCGGCCCCTCCGGACTCTGGGATACCCTCCGTGACGATACTTCAGGCTCGTCTGCCCTATCCGACGGCACAGCAGACGGAGGCGTTTCGCTCTCCATCATCTCCGGAAGAAGATCCCCCGAAGACGAACTCATCTGAGAAGGCCGCAGATCCGAACTGCAAGGTAAAAATTTCGGTCATCCACAGAAGCACAAATAGGGGTATTTTCTCATTAATGAACCCCCCTTTTTTCATACTCACGGCTCGCTGGAGGGCTGGTCCTTTAGAAACGATTGTACGTCCGGACTTTCTCCGGACGCAGGACTCTCCGGTAAAGATTTCTTCCCCCGTTTAGGGTCTTTGGCCTCCGGGTCTTCGGAGGCAGTCCTCTTCTCCCCCTGGAAGGAGGGATTGTCGATCCCCCCCTCTTCAGGCGCCCCCTTGGGCGAGGTGATAGCTCTTCTATTTTCCCCATCGCCCCCTTCTACGGGCGCGACCTCCAACATTCTGAACAGCACGGGCTCCGGTGCGGTCTCAGGGAGGGGGGCCGGACACCTTATCAGCTTTGATTGCGCTACCCACTCCTGATGAAGAATAATGGGTTAGAAGGCGAATTTTGGAAAAGCAAACAAACAGAACGTCCGGACTCTGAGCTACTTACCCATGTATCCGGGCGATCGCAGCTTAGGCCTGCGTCCTCGGTCAATTCCGGACACGCCACCTGCGGTCCGAAGAACAACTTGTACATCTCCACGGGCGTCATACCCATGAAGTGTTGGAGAGTTCGTGGCCCCTCCGAATTGAACTCCCATAACCAGAGAGGGCGGCGTTTGCAGGGCAGAAGACGCCTGATTAGCATGACTTGCATCACCACAACTAGATTGATCTCCCTCGCTTGGAGGTCTCGAATCCGGCCCTGCAATAAGGGCACGTCTTCGGACGGCCCCCAATTGAGCCCTTGGTTGACCCACGACATCAATCGGCGTGGAGGTCCCGGGCGGAATGAAGGCGGCGGCTTTTGCTTGCTGCCCTTCGGAGCGATGACATAGAACCACTCCTGCTGCCACAAGCTGAGCTCCTCTTGGAAGGAGCCCTCGGGCCACGGGGCATCGGCCCTCCTGCTTATAACCGCCCCGCCGCACTCCGCTTGACGCCCCTCGATCATCTTCGGCTCCACATTGAAGGTATTCAGCCATAGGCCAAAGTGGGGGGTGACGCGGAGGAAGGCTTCGCAGACAATAATGAATGCGGAAATATGGAGGATGGACTCCAGAGCCAAGTCGTGAAAATCCAGCCCGTAGTAGAACATGAGCCCTCTCACGAAGGGGTCCGTCGAGAAGCCTAAACCCCGGCGGAGGTGAGATACGAAGACAACGAACTCACCAGGCTCGGAGTGGGTATGGCCTGCCCTTGGGCGGGCAACCTGTGTGAAATCTCGTAGGACAGGTACTTGGCCTCACGCAACTTTAACACGTCCTCCTCCGTGATGGAGGAGGGCATCCACCGGCCGTGAAGGTCGGAGCCGGACATTGTTGAAGATCTGAAGCGCTCGAATCTGGGGCTCTGGGTGTTGGAACTTGGAGCAAGGAGAGGATTCGATGGAAGATTGAGAAAAAGAAACGAGCCTTGGTCCTCTTATAAAGGGGGAAAATACCAAGAGCCGTCTCCATGACTGTTCGGGATTCACCTTCGATAGAGGAGGCGTGGCAACGGGCACAGTTGGGTTACCCACGCTCGTATTGATGAGAATCCCGGAATAATGGGGAACACGATCTCTGCTTCGACAAGACGTGCCAAGGAAACTGCTTCGCTAAACGTGTTGAGGTGGTATAATAAAAAATGATTCAAGTAAAAGCCTGGTAACGGTGTGATATCATACCGCCAAATACGTCAGCAGATTGGATTTATGTGCATTATTCTCTCTACGATGGAATGTGGAATTTATTTTGCAGAGCCGGACACTATCCTGGTGTTCATGATCTTCTCTGGATTATTCAAGGGAGGAACCCGCCTTGCAATGCCGAACATTATGCGCGCCAAACTTATCGTCATTGAAGCCTGGTTCAGGGGCTACTGAGGGAGTCCTAGACTAGGGGGTGTCCGGACAGCCGGACTATCATCGTCCGTCGGACTCCAAGACTACGAAGATACAGGATTGAAGACTCCGTCCCGTGTCCGGATGGGACTTTCCTTGGCGTGGAAGGCAAGCTTGGCAATACGGATATGTAGATCTCCTACCTTTGTAACCGACTCTGTGTAACCCTAGCCTCCTCCGGTGTCTATATAAACCGGAGGGCTTTAGTCCATAGGACACAACATACATTACAACAATCATACCATAGGCTAGCTTTAGGGTTTAGCCTCCTTGATCTCGTGGTAGATCCACTCTTGTACTACCCATATCATCAATATTAATCAAGCAGGACGTAGGGTTTTACCTCCATCAAGAGGGCCCGAACCTGGGTAAAACATCGTGTCCCTTGTCTCCTGTTACCATTCGCCTAGACGCACAGTTCGGGACCCCCTACCTGAGATCCGCCGGTTTTGACACCGACAGCGAGCGTCTGCCATGGATATGATGAAGCGATGGAATGCAGAACAGCGGAAAGAAGATTCCGGCGCACCCCTACCTGGCGCGCCAAATCTCGGATATCGGGTTCCGGTAAAACCCTTAAGGTTCGAACTCTGGGGTGCGCACGAAGATCTTCTCCCTACCGATATGCGCCCCAAAACCTCGCCGAGATTCTAAGTTAGCACGATGAACAACGCAAGAGACACGGGGTTTATACAAGTTCGGGCCACCGTTGTGGTGTAATACCCTACTCCTGTGTGTGATGTGGTGGATTGCCTCTTGGGCTGATGTTGAACAATACAGAGGAAGAACAGCCTCGCGAGAGGTGTTCTTGTGGTGGTGGGGAGTTCTACATGGGAAGGATTAGATCCCCTCCTACTGTGGTGGCTATCTCTATTTATAGAGGCCCTGGTCCTCTTCTCAAATATTGAGCGGGAAGGGAGCCACCAACGACCATTTTGAAAGGGGACAGCTAGTACAAGCTCTCCTGACTAAAGGTGGTCTTGGGCTCCACTATGACCTCCATCCTGCCGCTCTGCTGGTCTTGATCTCGTTGCACCAATATGGAAACCTTTGCTTGATGCCTTGGTACTCCGCGCCTGCGCTTGCCCCCTTTGCACCAAAGAGGAAACAAGGACACTGCACAGTCTAGCGCCTGCATGGCGCCCGCCTAGTCTTGATCGTCATGGCTTGCGTCACGAGCACCTCGCGAGGTACTCCCTGCCTTGATCTCTCCGCCTCCTCACGAGCCTGCCTGGTGAGGCTGCCCCTAAGGAGGCCTTGCGTCGCCGCCCCGCGAGGCTTGGCCCCTCGTGAGGGTCTTGAACTTGGGTTGATGAAGACGGGCCGTACTGGGCCACTGCTTGAGCCATGCCGTGGGCCGCGGGCAGGAAAGTCTGGGGACCCCCGTTCCCAGAACACCGACAGTATTTTATTGTTTCCGTCGAGGATAAAAAGTTGGGGTTTTCATCATAATGATTGAGTTAATTCCTCTACATCATGTGTTCTTTCTTAAGGCGTTACTCTGTTCTTATGAACTTAATACTCTAGATGCATGTTGGAGAGCGGTCGATATGTGGAGTAATAGTAGTAGATGCAGAATCGTTTTAGTCTACTTGACACGGACGTGATGCCTATATTCATGATCATTGCCTTAGATATTGTCATAAGTTCGTGCTTTTCTATCAATTGCTCGACAGTAATTTGTTCACCCATTGTAATAACTTCTATCTTGAGAGAAGCCTCTAGGGAAACCTATTGCCCCCGGGTCTATTTTACATCATATTAGTTTCCCGTCAACTTGCCAATTTCTATCATCGTTCCCATACTTTGCAATCTTTTACTTTCCGTTCGATAAACCAAAAATACCAAAAATAGTACTTTACCGTTTACCCATCTCTATCAGATCTCACTTTGCGAATAACTGTGAAGGGATTGACAACCCCTTTGTCGCGTTGGTTGCAAGTTGGTGTTTGTTTGTGCAGGTATTCGGTGGCTTGTTGCATAGTCTGCTACTGGATTGATACCTTGGTTCTCAAAACTAAGGGAAATACTTACGCTCCTTTGCTGGATCACCCTTTCCTCTTCAAGGGAAAAACCAATGCAAGCTCAAGAGGTAGTAAGAAGGATTTCTGGCGCCGTTGTCGGGGAGAACTACACCCAGCCAAGACATACCAAGTACCCATCATAAACTCTCATCTCTCGCATTACGTTATTCGCCGTTCGCCTCTCGTTTTCCTCTCCCCCACTTCTAAAACGATTTTCGAAAAAGATTTGCCTTTTCTTTACCTCTCTTCCGTTCGTCTTCTTCGCTTGCTTTTTGTGTGCTCGTGTGTTGGATTGCTTGCTTTGTCACGATGGCTCAAGATAATACCAAATCGTGTGACTTTTCCAATACCAACAACAATGATTTTATTAGTACTCTGATTGCTCCCGATGCTAATGCGGAATCTTGTGAGAGTAATACTGCTTTGCTGAATCTTGTTATGAAAGATCAATTTTCTGGCCTTCCCAATGAAGATGCCGCATCTCATCTTAATAATTTCGTTGATTTGTGCGATATGCAAAAGAAAAAAGCTGTGGATGATGATATTGTTAAGTTGAAGTTATTTCCATTCTCGCTTAGGGATCGCGCTAAAACTTGGTTTTCATCTTTGCTTGAAAATAGTATTGATTCATGGAATAAGTGTAAAGATGCTTTTATTTCGAAGTATTTTCCTCCCGCTAAGATCATCTCCCTTAGGAACGATATTATGAATTTTAAGCAACTTGATCATGAACATGTTGCACAATCTTGGGAGAGGATGAAATTGATGATTAGAAATTGCCCTTCTAGAAATCTTTTAGATTTGGCCGCGGGAGGCATTTTTATGGAAAATACTTTAGGAGAAGCTACTAAACTCCTAGATAATATTATGGTTAACTATTCTCAATGGCATACCGAAAGATCTTCCACTAGTAAAAAAGTGCATGCAATTGAGCAAATAAATGTTTTGAGTGGAAAGATGGATGAGCTTATGAAATTGTTTGCTAGTAGGAGTGCTCCTATTGATCCTAATGATATGCCTTTGTCTACTTTGATTGAAAACAATAATGAATCTATGGATGTGAATTTTGTTGGTAGGAACAATTTTGGTAATAACGCGTATAGAGGTAATTTTAATCCTAGGCCGTTTCCTAGTAATTCCTCTAATAATTATGGTAATTACTACAAAAATTCTTATGGAATTTATAATAAGATGCCCTCTGAATTTGAGAATAGTGTTAAATAATTTATTAGTTCACAAAAGAATTTCAATGCTTTGATTGAAGAAAAAATACTTAAGATTGATAATTTGGCTAGGAACATGGATATAATTTCTCTTGACGTTGATTCTTTGAAACTTAGATCTATTCCACCTAATCATGATATCAATGAGTCTCTCAAAGCCATGGGAATTTCCGTTGATGAATGCAAAGAAAGAACCACTCAGATGCGTGCTAAGAAAGATTGGTTTGTAAAAAAATGTTCTTACAGTTTCCGTGAATATAATTATGAAGATCTAAAAGTGATTAATGTGACTCCTATTGAATGTTTTCTTTCCAATGTAAATCTTGATAAAGTTGGGACCGAAGATGAGCCAACTTTAGTTAGAAGGCGTCCCAATGATTCGAAGTTTTTAGATCTTGATGCAAAAATTGATAAAAGTGGGATTGAAGAGGTCAAAACTTTAAATAGCAATGAACCCACTGTTTTGGATTTAAAGGAATTTAATTGTGATAATTGCTCTTTGATAGATTGTATTTCCTTGTTGCAATCCATGTTGAATTCTCCTCATGCTTATAATGAAAACAAAGCTTTTAGTAAACACATCGTTGATGCCATGATGCATTCTTATGAAGAAAAGCTTAATTTGGAAGTTTCTATTCCTAGAAAACTTCATAATTAATGAGTGGGAACCTACTATTAAGATTAAGATTAAAGAATATGAATGCTATGCTTTGTGTGATTTGGGTGCCAGTGTTTCCACGATTCCGAAAACTTTATGTGATGTGTTAGGTTTCCGTGAATTTGATGATTGTTCCTTAAATTTGCATCTTGCGGATTCCACTATTAAGAAACCTATGGAAAGAATTAATGATGTTCTTAATGTTGCAAATAGGAATTATGTGCCCGTAGATTTCATTGTTCTTGATATAGATTGCAATCCTACATGTCCTATTATTCTTGGTAGACCTTTCCTTAGAACGATTGGTGCAATTATTGGTATGAAAGAAGGAAACATTAGATTTCAATTCCCGTTAAGGAAAGGCATGGAACACTCTCCAAAAAATAAAATAAAATTTCCTTATGAATCTATTATGAGAGCCACTTATGTATTGCATGCCAAAGATGATAATACTTAGATCTATTCATGTTTTTATGCCAAGCTAGGGGCGTTAAACAATAGCGCTTGTTGGGAGGCAACCCAATTTTATTTTTGTTCTTGCTTTTTAGGTATTGTTTTGCTTTGAATAAATCATCTAGAATCTGGTTAGATGTGTTTTTGTGTGTTTAATTAGTGTTTGTGCCAAGTAAGACCTTTGGGATAGCTTACGGTGATAGTTGATTTGATCCTACTGAAAAACAGAAACACTTTTGCGCCCAGGAGATTAGTTTTAATTTTTAATAGAAGCACGATAAAATACTTATTCGTTTTGCAGAGAATTAACAAACAAATTATCTAGGACTTCCTAATTTATCAGAATCGTTTGAGTTACATAAGTATTCTAAATATCCATATTTCTACAGACTGTTATGTTTCTGACCGATTCTGTTTTTCGCGTGTTGTTTGCTTATTTTGTTGCATCTATGGCTAGTATCTGGGGGTATGAACCATGGAAAAGTTGGAATACAGTAGATATTACACCAATATAAATAAAGAATGATTTCACAACAGTACCAAAAGTGGTGATTTATTTTCTTATACTAACGGAGCTTACGAGATTTTCTGTTGGAGTTTTGTGTTGTGAAGTTTTCAAGTTTTGGGTAAGGATTTGATGGACTGTGGAATAAGGAGTGGCAAGAGCCTAAGCTTGGGAATTCCCAAGGAACCCATAGGTAATATTCAAGATGTCAAAAAGCCTAAGCTTGGGGATGCCCCGGGAAGGCATCCCCTCTTTCGTCTTCGTCTATCGGTAACTTTACTTGAGGCTATATTTTTATTCACCACATGATATGTGTTTTGCTTGGAGCGTCTTGTATGATTTGAGTCTTTGCTTTTTAGTTTGCCACAATGATCCTTGTTGTACACACCTTTTGATAGAGACACGCATGAATCGTGATTTATTAAAATTCTCTATGTCCTTCACTTATATCTTTTGAGCTAGGCAAAATTTGCTCTAGTGCTTCATTTATACCTTTTTAGAGCATGGTGGTGGTTTTATTTTATAGAAATTGATGAACTATCATACTTAACTTATATTATTGTGAGAGTCTCTAAACAGCATGGTAATTTGCTTTGGTTATAAAATTAGTCCTAGTATGATAGGCATCCAAGAGGGATATAATAAAACTTTCATATAAAGTGCATTGAATACTATGAGAAGTTTGATTCCTTATGATTGTTTTGAGATATGAAGATGGTGATATTAGAGTCATGCTAGTAAGTAGTTGTGCATTTCAGAAATACTTGTGTTAAAGTTTGTGAGTCCCGTAGCATGCACGTATGGTGAACCGTTATGTGATGAACTTGGAGCATGATTTATTTTTTGATTGTCTTCCTTATGAGTGGCGGTCGGGGACGAGCGACGGTATTTTCCTACCAATCTATCCCCCTAGGAGCATGTGCATAGTACTTTGTTTAGATGACTAATAGATTTTTGCAATAAGTATGTGAGTTCTTTATGACTAATGTTGAGTCCATGGATTATATGCACTCTCACCTTTCCGCCATTGCTAGACTCTCTAGTACCGCGCAACTTTCGCCGGTACCATAAACCCACCACATATCCTTCCTCAAAACAGCCACCATACCTACCTATTATGGCATTTCCATAGCCATTCCGAGATATATTACCATGCAACTTTCCACCATTCCATTTATTATGACACGCTCCATCATTGTCATATTGCTTTGCATGATCATATAGTTGACATCGTATTTGTGGCAAAGCCACCGTTCATCATTTTTTATACATGTCGCTCTTGATTCATTGCACATTCCGGTACACCACCAGAGGCATTCACATAGAGTCATATTTTGTTCTAAGTATCGAGTTGTAATTCTTGAGTTGTAAGTAAATAAAAGTGTGATGATCTTCATTATTAGAGCATTGTCCCATGTGACGAAAGGATGATGGAGACTATGATTCCCCCACAAGTCGGGATGAGACTCCGGACGAAAAAAAAGAGGCCAAAAAATGAGAGAAGGCCCAAATAAAAAAAGAGAGAAAAAGAGAGAAGGGAAAATCTTACTATCCTTTTTACCACATTTGTGCTTCAAAGTAGCACCATGATCTTCATGATAGAGAGTCTCCTATGATATCACTTTCATATACTAGTGAAATTTTTTTCATTTTAGAACTTGGCTTGTATATTCCAATGATGGGCTTCCTCAAATTGCCCTAGGTCTTCGTGAGCAAGCAAGTTGGATACACACCCACTTAGTTCTCTTTTTGAGCTTTCATAAACTTATAGCCCTAGTGCACCCGTTGCATGGCAATCCCTACTCACTCACATTGATATCTATTAATGGGAATCTCCATAGCCCGTTGATATGCCTAGTTGATGTGAGACTATCTCCTTTTTGACTTCTCCACAACCACCGTCTATTCCACCTATAGTGCTATGTCCATGGCTCACACTCATGTATTGCCTGAAAGTTGAAGAAGTTTGAGAACATCAAAAGTACGAAACAATTGCTTGGCTTGTCATCGGGGTTGTGCATGATTTAAATTTTTTGTGTCATGAAGATGGAGCATAGCCAGACTATATGATTTTGTAGGGATAAGCATTCTTTGGCCATATTATTTTGAGAAGACATAATTATTTTGTTAGTATCCTTGAAGTATTATCGATTTTATGTCAATATTAAACTTTTGTTTTGAATCTTACAAATATGAAAATTCATGCCACAATAAATAGAATTACATGGGTTAGATATGTTAGGTAGCATTCCACATCAAAAATTCTGTTTTTATCATTTTACCTACTCGGGGATGAACAGGAATTAAGCTTGGGGATGCTTGATACGTCTCCAACGTATCTATAATTTTTGATTGTTCCATGCTATTATATTATCTATTTTGGATGTTTTGTATGCATTAATATGCCATTTTATATGATTTTTGGAACTAACCTATTAACCTAGAGCCCAGTGCCAGTTTCTGTTTTTTTCCTTGCTTTAGAGTTTCGCGGAAATGGAATACCAAATGGAGTCCAAATGGAATAAAACTTTCGCGATGATTTTTCTTGGACCAGAAGACACTCAGGAGACTTCGAGTGCAAGTCAGGAGAGCCGCGAGGTGGCCACAAGGGTGGAGGGTGCGCCCACGGGGGTGGGGCACGCCCCCAACCTTGTGGGCCCCTCGTAGATCTCCTGACCTAATTCTTCCTCCTATATATACTCTTATACCCCCAAAACATCCAGAGGAGCCACGAAAATACTTTTCCACCGCCGCAACCTTCTGTACCTATGAGATCCCATCTTGGGGCCTTTTCTGGCATCCTGCCGGAGGGGGAATCGATCACAGAGGCCTTCTACATCAACACCATTGCCTCTTCTCTCTCCTTGATTCTCAATACAAAGTTCTCCTCGATGTTCTTGGAGATCTATTCAATGTAATACTCTTTTGTGGTGTCTTTGCCGAGATCCGATGAATTGTGGATTTATGACCAGCTTATCTATGAATATTATCTGAATCTCCTCTGAATTCTTATATGCATGATTTGATATCTTTGCAAGTCTCTTCGAACTACCGATTTGGTTTGTCCAACTAGATTGGTTTTTCTTGCAATGGGAGAACTGCTTAGCTTTGGGTTCAATCTTTCAGTGTCCTTTCCAAGTGACAGTAGGGGCAGCAAGGCATGTATTGTATTGTTGACATCGAGGATAAAAAGATGGGGTTTCATCATAATGCTTGAGTTAATTCCTCTACATCATGTCATCTTTCTTAAGGCTTTACTGTGTTCTTATGAACTCAATACTCTAGGTGCATGCTGGATAGCGGTCGATGTGTGGAGTAATACTAGTAGATGTAGAACCGTTTCGGTCTACTTGACATGGACGTGATGCCTATATTCATGATCATTGCCTTAGATATCATCATAACTTTGCGCTTTCCTATCAATTGCTCAGTAGTAATTTGTTCACCCACCATAATAACTTCTATCTTGAGAGAAGCCTCTAGTGAAACCTATGGCCCCCGGGTCTATTTTACATCATATTAGTTTCCCGTCAACTTGGCAATTTCTGTCACCATTCCCATACTTTGCAATCTTTTACTTTCCGTTCCATAAACCAAAAATACCAAAAATATTACTTTACTGTTTATCCATCTCTATTAGATCTCACTTTGCGAATAACCGTGAAGGGGTTGACAACCCCTTTGTCGCATTGGTTGCAAGTTTGTGGTTGTTTGTGCAGGTATTCGGGGGTTTGTTGCGTAGTCTCCTACTGGATTGATACCTTTGTTCTCAAAACTGAGGGAAATACTTACGCTATTTTGCTGCATCACCCTTTTTCTCTTCAAGGGAAAAACCAACGCAAGCTCAAGGGGTAGCAGTTGTGTACCCAATCACAGACGGTTTCTACATCCAACTCGTGTGCTGTTTATAAATTTGGCAAAAAGAATAATGCGGGAGAGGGTCAGAACACGAACACACTTGCATGTGGATTGAATATATGTATGAAAAGGGTGGTTTGATGTTCGAATACCCAATGCACAACTTTGATGTGGCACCTGTCGAACAAAAGCACAATATTGCTAGTCAGCCACCCCCGTACAAACCCCACTTCGTGTCGGCAGTAATGGAATCCCAGCTACGAATGCATGCCCCCAAATAGCTAGGTATGAAATCTCACCCTACCGTAACACAAAACCTATAGGAGTCCATCACACACACACACACACACACACACACACACACACACACACACACACATACATACATACATAAACACTATTCTGATCACAACCTGAACTGCCGGAGTAACGCGCCTGACCTTCCCCGAGTACAAGGTTGAACTTCAGCTAAAAAGTGTCCAAATGGGGCTTCCGATATATCATTGGAAAGCTATGAACACCAGTATCATAACCCAAGTTGATTTTTTGGCAAAATGTAAGCGGTTTAAGAGCAGTTTTGAAAACCGTTTTTCCTTCATACAAAAAACGTGAATCGTATTTTCGATCGCATTTCTAAACTATTTATTGGAATGATGCAAATAATATGGCGATGGAAAGCAGCTGCAAAACCGCTCTTTCCATATGTCAAAAGTTTTCTCTAATTCCTTATGGTTAAAGAGTAATTTGGAAAATCATAAAATTCCACAAACCGAACAGCTGAATTCGTATTTTCGATGGCATTTCTAAATGGCTAATCCAATTGAGGCAAATGATATGGCGTTGGAAAACTTATGAAAATGCGCTACTTTTTCATGTTGAAAGTTTTTTTTAGTTTTGAAAGGTTTAAAAGAAATTTAGAAAACAATACAAGTTCTAACGAATTTGTATTTTCGAGCTAATTTTTTAACCGTATGTCCGAATGCAGTAAATGATATGGCGTTGGAAAGCTTGAGGAAATGTGAAACTTTTTGTATTTATTATTTCTCCTAATTCTTTATGGTTTTAAGTAAGTTTTGAAAATGGCGAAAAATGTATTTTCACCGTATTTTCTACAAACTTTAACGGAATGGCGCAAATAATATACTGTTGAAAATCTACGGAAAATGCGAAACTTTTCCTTGTTGATGGTTTTCTCTGATTCCTAGCAGTTTTCAAGTAACTGCGAAAATGGCGGGATCATTCGTTCTGCCTTTATCGTGAAACTGATTCTTCGAAAATGCACCGCATGAAGACTTGAACTTCTCGGCATGTCTACTTGAACTTCACTCTGTTTTTCACGTGCTTTTTTTTCTCGTAGATCTCCATACACTGCTTGTAGCTCTCCATCCACTCATCGAAATTGAGCAACTGATATACCGATGGAAAGCTGTTGTAGACACGCAACTTTCCCGTGTTGATCATTTTTTCATACTCGCGATGGTTTTAAAAGTTTTTCATGTGAAATTCATTCAGTGTAGTAGTTGAACTTCCTGCTATTTTCACGTTGAACTTCTGTGACGTATTTTCGTTTGTAATTTTCCTCATCCATTCGTTAATCTTACACAAATGATTTTCCTTTTGTGCAAACGCTTCTCACAATAATTTTTTTAACTTTCTCCGACCGAGGACTTGAACTTACACAAATGATATTCCTGTCGTTTTGAAGAAAATTAGAAAATGACATGACCGTGATTTCTGCCGTCATCGCGAATGGAAATGCACTGCGCGAAGTAGTTGAAATTCTCGGGCATGTCTGTTTGAACTTCTCTCTGTTTTCGACGTGCTATTTTTTGACATGCTGTTTTTCGCACTGCGTGAAGTAGTTGAACTTCTCGGGCATGTCTATTTGAACTTCACTCTGTGTTCACTTTGTTTGTATTTTTCTTGTATGAAATACACACCATGTAGTACGTGAACTTTCGGTTGTTATCACTTTTGAACTTCTCTCTGGTTTGAGAGAATTATTTTAAAACACAAAAAACATATTTTTTTTATGTATTTTGGACATCTAAATACACGGTGAACCTCTCTCATAAGAATTTTTTGAACTTTTCCTCGCTGAGCAATTGAACTTCTATCGACCATTCTTTTCATTTATGAGTTGTTTTTAAAAGTGCAAAAAATTGTGCTGTGTTTTTTATTTTTTCAACAGGTAAATCCTAGGTTTTAATAACCTCCGAACTTCTCTGTTATTTCAATTTGAACTTCACCTTTTTTATATTTTGAGAAATGAATTGCATTCGATTTTTATACGGAAAAAATCTTAGTTTTGTAATAAACATTATACAAATTCTTCGTTATTTCTAACTGAACTTCTTGGTTTATTCATTAGCAAGAAGATTTTGTGATAAATATTGAACTACTCCATTTTCTGAAATTGAACTTCTTGGTTTATTATTTATTATCGAGGACTATCTATTTCTTTTAATATACATTGAACTATTGTATTTTTTAAAATTGAACTTCTTGGTTTTTTAAATTTGGACTTCTTGGTGTCATTCATTTGTAACGGGGAAAAATGCTAATTTTGTAATAAACATCGTACAACTTCTTGGATATTTTTGAACTGAATTTCTTGGTTTTTTTCGTTAGTAACGGGGAAAATTATGAGAAAAAACTGTATTTCTTATAGACATCGAACTTCACCATTTTTTAAATTTGAACTTCTTAGTTTTATAAAATGCAAAAAACGATGCTACCTTTTAACAACGTGACAAATTTGAATTTTTTATAGACATAAAACCACTCTTCATTATTTCGAATCGAACTTCTTGGTTTATTCGTTAGTAACGGGAATTTTCGAGTTTTTCTAATAAATATTGAACTGTTCCTTTTTTTTAAATTGAACTTCTTGGTTTATTATTTATTAACAAGGAAAATCTGAGTTTTTCATATACATTAAACTACTCAATTGTTTTAAATTGAACTTCTTGCTTTTTTAATGTGGACTTCTTGGTGTTATTCATTTGTAACATAAAAAGTCCTAGTTTTGTAATAAATGTCGAACCACTCAGTTTTAAATTTGAAGCACTCAGTTTTAAATCTTGTAGTACAGCTCGAACAACTTTTTTGAAACTGAACTTCATTCTTTTTTACCTACAAACGAGAAGAATTCAAGTTTTTTTGTATATATTGAAGTACTCAATTTTTTATTTGAGCTTCTTATTTTAAAAAAACTAATTGCGCCATTTTTAAAATTTGAACTTCTTATTTTTTTACTGAGAAACTTGAGAAGTCCATTTTTTTTATCTAATCTTTGTCATGCTCTTGTTTAACAAATTGAACTTCGTGGCTTTTACTTTTCAGGCATGGCATAAATCTATTTTTGGAACTATTCAATATTTTAAACTTCCCCATTTAATTCTTTAGTAATGAGAAAAATCTGAGTTTTTTTATTACCTTAGAAGTTCTCTATTTTTTAGATTTGATCTTCATAATTTTTCGTATACATCGAACTACTACATATTTTTCAATTTTGAACTTCTTGATTTTATTATTTGGTAAGAATGAAAATCTGAGGGGGGTTTAAACACTGAACTACTCCATTTTTCAAATTTGGACTTCTTTGTTTTTATTTCTATTAGTAACGGAAAATTCCTAGTTCGGGAATAAAAATCCTAGTTTTTAATAAGTATCGAGCCATTTCGTTTTTTAGATTTGAATTTCTAGGGCTTTTCAGCGGTAATCCTTTTTTTTAATAAATTTGTGTTGAGATGTTTTCTGTTTTTTCAATTTGACCTTCTTGGGATTGTAATAAATGTTGAACTTCTCTATTTTTCAATTTGAACCTCTAGGTTTTTCTAGAAACAGCGAAAATCCACTTTTTCTATAAATTTTTGAACTCCACTATGTTATTAGTTTGAACTTCTTGGTTTTTTATTTATCAATGGAGAGAAATTCTAGTGTTGTAATAAACATCGAGCTGACATGTTATTTAAATTTGAACTTAGAAGTTTTTTTAAGAAACAAAGAAAATCAATTATCTTTTTTGAACGATAATCCGTACATACAAAAATCCCAACAAGATAAGTTGCTACAACCAATGAAAAACAACTCACAATTTTTAGTTCATAGACAAAATACATTCTCACATGAACATATAATCGATTCATGGTTCCCATTTTTCAGTGCCATTCTTTCTTGTACACTTTCAGAGCATTTTGTTTGGGGAATACAATAATTAGCGCCATACAACATCCCCTTGAACCCCTATCATATATATCTCCGAACTTCACCCATGTTTCATGTTTTTGTGCTCTGTGTTCTTCGTCACACAACACCAAAAAAGCTTTTTCACAGTGACATTTTGCTGCAAAATTCATTCAACGGTCATCATGCATTACAAATCCTAGAGAAATCACAGAATGTAAAGAAACAACAGGGAGTAAAATGTTCATACACACAGAAACGCATCAATGCATTTGAGTACAAAAAAGGTCCTTGTCCCAGCCCTGTTCTTGGGCGGCTGCCTTCTTCCAGCGCCACCGTGAATGCACCTTCTTCCTGATCCTGAGCTCCAGCCCCGTCTCCACCACTCCGGTAGATCTCTCTAACCTCCCGTCGATATCGCGGCGGCGGGAGATGCTCTTCTTCCACGAGCAGCGGTGGCGGTTGGACATGGTTGGATGCAGCAGCGGGGAAGAAGCACGGATGAGAGTCTCTAGTGCCACGATAGGAACCGGCGGGTTGGTGCCCTGGTTGCGGCGTCGGGTAAGAAGCATAGAGGGAGGTGGGGATGGGCCGTAGCAGGGGTTGGAGGTCGTGGGGGCGCGTCACCAGTGGCATCTCGTTGTGACGGGAAGAAGGTCGTGGTGGCAGTTGGAGGAAGGTCGCGACGGCAGGTGGAGCAAGTTTGTGCTCATGGAGGCAGCCCGATCCGGGGCGAGGGACAGACGTGGTGGCGCTATCCGCGGCGAGGGACGGTGGAGGCGGCCCGATCCGGGAGGGGCGAGGGATGATGGAGGCGATGAGGGGCGAGGGATGATGGAGGCGATGAGGGGCGAGGGGCGATGGAGGTGGCCCGATCCGGGAGGGGCGAGGGATGGTGGAGTCCGCGCGATCCGCGGTGAGGGATGGTGGCGGCGCCGATTGGGGGCGGTGGCGCGTTCCGGGTGGCGGCGGCGGCTATTGGGGGCGGTGGAGCTTCCTGCCCGGGGGTGGGGATGGGGGTGGGCGGCGCCAGATCGATGGGGTGGGTCGTGGCGATCGGTTGGGGTCGTTGGTGGGTAGGTGGGCTTTTTTTCGTTCTGTAGCAGCTCCGGAGTTTGGAAGAACCTAATCGGACCCTATATAGGCTTGACATGATCCAAATAGTTATTATGATTTCAGGATTGGAATAGTGTTGTCCTATATATATAGTCAAACTTTCTCTTTCGCTTCCCCACAAAGGTAGACTGTGTGCCAACCCATAAATGTGTGCTTGTTGCACAAGAAGGGTCAGACCACATACGAACCACATACGGGTGGCCCTACTATATGTATGAAAAGGGTGTGGTGTGTGATATTTAACTACCACTCATAACTTTTGATGTGGCACGTGTGCCTCACAAATTAACCGGATTTCCCCGCCCCCACGGAGGTTGCAGGTAGCGTGAAGTATCCGCCCACACACACACGTTGGTGGGAGGGCATCTCACGAAGATGTACTGTAACACGGACCAAGCAGAATCCAACTTGGCCGTACAACCTTTCCCCGCTCGTTGTTGGTCAAAGTGATGGACGTCCACACGGCCCCGCAAAATGGGCTAGCTTGTCGCCGATAATCTTGCGAGGGAGTATTGTATGAAGACAAACCCACTATGTGCATGTGGCCCAAGTATGTATATGGAAGTGGTGTGTGTGGTGTTTGAATACCCAATGAGCAAATTTGATGTGGTACCATGCTTTGGAACCGTAAAATCCCCACACCGAGCGAGGGTTCACGATGCATAGCATGCGCTCAAACTTAATTAGGTTTGGAATGGGTCGACCTACTATACAGTAACTCGAAGCAAAGAAGAAGAATATATCCACCCTAGTAACCTTTCTCGCCGTTGGTCGAAATGATGGACGTCCACGCGGGCCCACAAATATATATAGGTTTGCCGCCCATAACCAAGCAAGTGAGAGTGAGTCCAAAGACAACCATTATTGCATGCGTGTGTCCCGAACATATTGATGGAGGTGTGTGATGCATGCATATGTGTTGAATACCCGACCCAATGCACAACATTGATGTGGTGCATGCATTGAAAATCGTAGAGGTCCCCACACAGAGCAAGAGGTCGTTTATGACAGTGTTGTGTGCTTCCCCCTTCGATTCAGCGGGATGGATTCATGTGTACAAATGCGCTATTATATATATGTAACCTCACATCATGATCTATATCAAGACAAAACAAAAAAGTAATCCCCTCCTAGGTCAAATTAGTTAACCTCTCTCGCGCTGTCGGTGAACGTGATGGATCAAGCTGGTCACCCCCCTCGACACATACTATATATACACCTAGTAACACAACCCTAAAAGAATTAATCCTCCATATTCGTCAAATGCGTACCTCCCTCTCGCTGGGTCGAAGTGATGGACGGCGAATTAATGGGCCCAACACAAAAGCGAAGTGTATGTCGCACGTGAGTGATCATCCTATATAGGACTGCGTACCACCATCTGCATGCATGTGTCCCAAAGAGCTTTTTGTGTGATGTTTGAAAATGCAATGCACAATTTTGATGTGGCACCACGTATATAGGAAACAAAAAAGTCCCCATGGAGAGCACGAGGTTCATGACGCGTGGCATGTGCTATATGTACGCCCCATTCGACGCGTGGTATATATGTACTTCTACTGTATAGCACAAACCAAAAAAAATCATTCCTTGATGATCAAATTAACCTCTCTCTCATTGGGTCAAAGTGATGGAGGACAACCTCGCATGCCCACGGATGGAAGCACAACACGCGGGTGAGTTCCAATATATAGGGCAACCACCTCCTACATGGTAGTGCGTGATGTTTGAATACCAATAATGTACAACTTTGATGTGGAACCTGCCTCGTGAACCGAAAAGTCCCCACATGGAGCGAGGTTATGACACACATATATATAGAGCATTCATGTTGCCCCCTCTTTGACATGTACATACTCCTATACTGTGCATATACGTAACACAAACCAAAAAAGAACCTGTTGGTCAAATTAGCCTCTCTCTCTCTCGTTGTATGTTCAACTGGTTGATGACGACCTCGTGGGCCCATAGAGAGAGGGACACATGAGTGATGTCATAGGACAAAACCACCACGTGCATGCGCCCGTGTGTTATGTGATGTTTGAATACCCAATGCACAACTTTGACGTGGCACATGCTTTGCAAAACCAGAAACGCACTACACCATGATGCGTGTAGCCCCTTCACCTCAAGCCGGTGGGAGTGTGTACGCACATGCTCGAACTTTGACATGGAATCCCACCATGATCCACACCACACACATCCCAAGATGAATCCACCTTTTGGTCTAATTAATGCCGCTCGTTGTCGTTGGAAACTAAAATCCTTTGTGGGCTAACGAATGGGCACGTCGCTGATAACCGCACGAGGGAGAGTGTCCGAGAGGACCACCAATGCATGTGTGTGGCCTGAACATTATGTATGAAAGGGATGTGTAATGGTTTAAATAACCAATTCATGACTTTGATGTGGCATATATGACTCACAAAATGATCAATAATCCCACACGGAGGTTCACGACTCGTAGTGTACTGTCGGACCCCTCCCCCACACCCCCACACAGAGAGACACACACATCCCGCACCACCACAACCACTCTGAGGCATGTCAAACTTTTTTTGCAGTGAACATGTGATGAAAGGCGGAGTGTTGTGTTAATTTTTTTAAAATAAAACAAACATCATTCAACCGTTTTTATACATTGATTGATTTCCTAGGGATTTAATTTGCAAAAATCAAATTTGAGCTACATGTGCACCAAAATGGGTTGCAAAATCATATGTGTCCCTGGGTGCATGTTTCCCTGTGCAAGAGATATCAAAATATTGAGAATATATATTTTTAAAATTCAAGTAAATCCAAAACCTAGTTGATATTCATGAAACTTATGGTTGTGTCATATACAGACACTAGTAGACCGTGACATTGTATTTTTTTCGTCAGCGAGACCCGTTTTGATATAATCTTCTTACAAACGGGAGATTATTAAGAACTGGCAACCAATATCTCATAAGGATTATTTATTCGGACCGCGTGCATTTGTCACGCCAAATATGCGACTCTATCCTAAAGGAACTCGAAGGTCCCACCAAGGATAGAACCGCATATGGACACACTTTTGCAAGGTGGATATCATTACATCGTACCATTACATAATAGATAGGGATACATACAAAGGGCATACAAATGCCACAATAATACACCAACATCATACATGAGAACAACATCTGACTACGGATGAAACACAAACAGAAACTCAAATGACATCCACCCTGCAAGCCCAAGCTGCCGACCAGGAACCTAACCCAAGATCGACGAAGAAGAAGAAGAACCCCAAAACAAGTAAACATCTCTCTCACATCATGAACATCGCGTGTCATGTACCTGCAACTGTTGTTGTAGTAATCTGTGAGCCACGAGGACTCAACTATCCCATTACCATGGGTATCAAGACTAGCAAAGCTTAATGGGTATGGAATGGATAACTGGTGAGGTTACAGCAAGCGACTAAGCATTGTATGGTGGCTAACTTACGAGTATAAGAGTAAGATGAGAAACTACGCAAATGGTCGCCAACTAGTAATGATAAATAAGTGATCCTGAACTACTTACGTTCAAACATAACCCCACCATGTTCTCTTCTCGACTCACTCGAAAAGACACTGTCGCGGTTACGCACGTGGTTGGTGTATTTTAAATTAAGTTTAGTTCAAGTCCACTACAATCGGATATTAAAAATTCCCATCCACCACATAACTACGGGCACGTCTCTAGAAAGTTAAAACCCTGCAGGGGTGTCCCAACTTAGCCCATGACAAGCTAATGATCCGCGGAGACAATCCTCCATCTCGGGATCATCCGATCATACTCGGAATCCCGGTGCACAAGACATTTTGACAATGGTAAAACAAAACCAACAAGACCTCCCGACGTGCCGACACCGTGATAGTAATCGCGTGTATCTCGTCTCAGGCCACGATCAGATGAGCTAAGCTTACGGTTGCTGAGACCCAAGTTTCCCAGGGGTGTCGAGGAAAACGACATGTATGGGATCACGAGGATCTCTTCTTCTGTTGGCAGGGCGCGTGGAGTTGTGCAAAGAGCAGGTCTAGTGTTCAGCGCGAGGGGATTTTACCCAGGTTAGGGCCACAGAGATGCGTAATACCCTAATCCTGCTTTGGTGTATATTTAGTGTTCTTGAGCTCTTGAACTAGCTGCGGAGCATGCCCAGTCCAAAAAGTCTGAATCCTTCCTCAGTACGCCTCAGGCCTCCTTTTATACGTCAAAGGGGTCGCCACAGTTGCATACAGGAGGTGGAAAGTATCTACAGTGTACAAGTTTATCCCCTGACATCATAGGACAAACGCATTTAATGCGCCGCCTATGTGTCCTCTTGCTTTATCGAGGGCGACAACAAGGCTCGTCCCGTCCGTCGCCGCCTCGCCTTGCTTCGATGTGCGTCCAAGCTGACGAGGCATGCAGCGCCACGCTGGCTGGCTGGCTGCTGTGCTGGTGCAGTGACAGAGTCTTCATGAAGATCTGCATGCCACCATGCAGGTGCTTGCTTAGTTGGCCTGGAAGCTGCACGCTGCCATGCCGGCGCTTGCCTAGTTGGCGAGCTGATTGCTGTGTTGGAACGCCCGTGGGTAGCGAAGCCTTGGTAGGTGTGGGCCTGGCTGCGGCCCTGCAGATGTCCCCGGCAAAGGTCTTGCTGGGGTCTTGTAGGCGTCCCCGGCAAGGGTCTTGCCGGGGGTCTTGCGGGCGTCTCTGGCAAGGATCTCACTGGGGGTCTTCATCTTCTGGTTCTTATCTAGTATTGCAGGCCTTTGGTCTTCACAAAGATTTGCATGCCACCATGCAGGCGCCTCCCGAGCCTTGGTTCCGATGTTGTCGATGGTGTCAGGACTCATAGGCTCAAGGTGGCGGCCTTGTTGGTGTTGGGCAAGTCGCCCCGACAAGTCTCTTGCCGGGGCTATGTAGGCCGCCCCGGCAAGCTCTTGCTGGGGGGATCCATCTTGCCGCTTTGCACTTTATGCCTCCGGCTTGGGTGCTGCCTTATTGGCCTCGCACCTTCCCTTCCTCTACCCTGCCAAGCGTGGTCGCAGGCGTGGCTACGACTGCCCATGCACAAGTGAAGGGGTACAGAAGGGCCCCTACTTTGTACACCGACAGGAGCCCCGGGCCTGGTCCACATATAAGTGCGGAGCGTTGTAGGGTCAGGCCCAGAATGGTGCGTGGGCGCGCGTGGCAGAGTTTTATCCACAGTAACTCTTTCACCAGTTGCGCTTCCCCATGATCTGCATCGAATGCGTGACGTGGGGGCCGTGCGTGGAACGGCCGTAGCACGTTTGCGTCACCTCGCGGTGAATAGTAAAGAGGCGGCCCGTGCCTTCCCCATAAAAAGGGGAAAAACTACAGGGGCGCTGCTCATTTACCCTCCGTGCCTTTTCCAATCTCGGAACCGCCACTCCCCTCTTCTTCTTTGAGTGCAAATCGAAGCTTTCGCTCTGCTCGCCGCTGCCGCTCCCCCATTGACCTCTATCCCTTGCTGCCTCTCAGCCGCCAAGGCGCCAAAGACAAGCAAGGGCAAGGGAGCGGCCAAGGACGCTGGTGGGAAGGAGGTGCCGGAGAGCGAGTTGGTGTAGCTGCGGATGCAGTTCACCCTCTTTAACTCGACGGTAGACGCGCTCACCATCAAGGAGAAGTTCAGGCCCCTATGGGGGAGGGAGATGTCGTGGCATCCCGCCACGCGCATCGTCCCTGCCTCATTCGTCAAGCCCAGTCCCAAACGATATCCGTTCTTTGTTGATTACTTCTCTTGCGGGCTCTGCCCCCCTTTCTCAAATTTCTTCAACGATATCATGTACACCTATGACTTCCATCTTCTAGATTTTACGCCGAATGCCGTGGCATGCATGGCCTTCTTCGCCCATCTTTGTGAGGGCTTCGCTGGAGTGCACCCCAGCATGACACTCTTCCGCCATTACTTTACCGCTCGCATCCAGCCGGGGGCGCCATTTCTGGCCATATCACTTGGATCTCGAGGGCCCAGAGCAAGGGCACGTACCCGGAGGGTGCCCAGAAGGAGAGGTGGGACGGGTGGCGGGGCCGGTGGTGCTAGATCGAGGAGGCAGATCCGCAGGAGTTCTGCCGGGTCCGCCGGAGGCCACCGGTCCGTGGAAAGGACTGGGGTGATCTCGACACCGACGGCGAGAAGCTCGCGGTCGCCATCACCAGGATTCATCGCCTCACCTCGGCCGGGCTCACCCTCGAGATGATCGGGGCTGACTTCATCCGTCACCGGATTGCCCCACTACACAATAAGGGGAGGCCGGCCTAGGAGTTCAAGAACGCGGCCGACGTCATTAGGCTTCACCCCGGTCTGAACCACAACTTCACGATGCTGCAACATACCCATCTTTGCTAGAGACTTTTTCAGCTTAAGGTTGACGAGGTCGGCGGGGTTGAGAGGACTGGCAAGGCCGCCAAAACCGACAAGTCTCTATTCGGGCTGCCAACAGGAGTTGTCCTGTTGAGCAACAACTCCTGCCGGACCGCGATCGTCGCTGCGATGCCAGTTTTCAATGCGCACGACCTTGACCCGACCTGGGAGGTGCCACAAAAGGAGCAGGCACAGGCATTCTTTGACAACTTGTCAGAGGGGTATGTTCACAATGAACCACAGCTCATCCGCGCCACAACCAAAGAGGAGTTGGCATACATTGCCGCCAGGGCGGAGGAGCCAGCACTTGCCGAGGAGGCCGGCAACATCGGCACTATGGAGGATGAGGCTGATGTGGCTGCCAAAGAGAAAGAGTTTGTCGAGTGGATGGGGTCTGCCGGGGAACCCAGCAGTAGCGGTGCCCGGGCTCCCTTGTTGAAGAAGTGTCCGAGGAGTCGGCCGAAGAGGAGGCTGAGGCGGATGACTCCCCGGTCCCAGGGAAGAAACGTGTCCTACGGCGGGCTAGCTCCAGCGAGCCGGTCCAGCCCGGCTGGACCACGCAGCAGCAACAGGCCCAGGAGCAGCCCGTGCACCAGATGAGGGCTACGACGATGAAGGCCTCGGCAGCAAAGAAGACGGTGAAGGTTGTGGCAGCGAAGAAGATAGCGGCTGCCTCCTCCTCGTCCAAGCATCACAGGAATCCATCCCCTTCTCCTCCCCTCATGCACGCCGCCCCGGAGGCCGACTTTGACCTTGGGTCCTTCAGCCCGAAGAGGAAGAGGAGACCACAGGAGGAAGAGGATGAGTAAGCATCTTGCCCCTCATCACTCCTGACCCCCGCCTTCGCCATCCTTCCCCAACTTGATTTTATCTTCATAGTAACAGGGAGACGCTAGCCCAGAGGGCGGCGAAGAGGCCAAGGCTTCAATGAGAGACGTGCCCCTGGCAAGCGCTTCAAGCACGCCGGTGTTGGTGGTGATCAGCCCGGACAGCAGCCCTTAGCGCAGCCCTTAATCCAGCCCCGAGCGTAAGTCCATTATTCATTCCCCATCGACGGGCATCGGGGTGTGAATATTTGGTTCTGACCTTGCCGAGTTCGCAGGAGGAGAGCGGCAGGAGGAGGAGCCGCTAAGGGCCGCCCCGTCGACCACGCCACCCAGAGGGGCGTCGCCAGCAAGGACACCCACCGCGAGCCCATGCACATGAAGGAAGAGGGGGCCGACATGGGCGCTGGTGGGGAGGGAAACACTTCTCCTCAGCTTGGCATGGGTAAGCTGCCTGCCTCCCATTCCCTGCTATCTCTGCCATATGATGTTTATTTTTTGCTTTGTTCTGAACTTTGAGTTTTGGCCTTGCTTCACTCTCCTTCCTAGTTTCCAGACCCTCCCTCAGTGGACCAGGAGGACGTCGACGCTGTCATCACGGAGGTCGCCAAGGACGCCGAAGCCGAGGCCACCAATATCGCTGTCGAGGAGGCTCCCAAGGCCGCCAATGAGGAGGCCGCCAAGGGGCCCGCCGGGGAGACCGACAAGGCTGCTGCCGAGGAGGCTGGCAAGGGGCCTGCCGAGGAGGAGGTGGCCGACGATCAACCTTCCTCCCCTACATCCCCCACCCCGAGCAAGTACTTGAAGGTTTGAGATGGTCTGTTCATCCGCCTCCCAGGGACAGCAAGCACCAGAGTGCCAACCGAGGGGGAGGTTTTTGACGATGAGGCTCTCGCTACTACCTGGCTCACTACAAAAAAAGACGCTTCCGTGATGATACGTGTTTGTTACAGTAAGTCACGTTTTCTGTCCTGCATGTACATCCATGACAAATTTATGACAGAATCAAGATAGTCATACCTATGCTGTCGTAGAAGTGTTCCAAGACATTATGAAAATTATCATCACGGAAGTGTCGACTTCCTTGACGATAAATTGCGCGTCATAGAAGTGCTTTCGTCAAGGGTGACCAACACGTTGAAGGAAATATGCCCTAGAGGCAATAATAAAGTTATTATTTATTTCCTCATATCATGATAAATGTTTATTATTCATGCTAGAATTGTATTAACCGGAAACATGATACATGTGTGAATACATAGACAAACATATAGTCACTAGTATGCCTCTACTTGACTAGCTCATTAATCAAAGATGGTTATGTTTCCTAACCATATACATGTGTTGTCATTTGATTAAATGGGATCACATCATTAGGAGAATGATGTGATTGACATGACCCATCCCGTTAGCTTAGCACTTGATCGTTTAGTATTCTGCTATTGCTTCCTTCATGACTTATACATGTTCCTGTAACTATGAGAATTGTGTAACTCCCGTTTACCAGAGGAACACTTTGGGTACTACCAAACGTCACAACGTAACTGGGTGATTATAAAGGAGTACTACAGGTGTCTCCAAAGGTACATGTTGAGTTAGCATAATTCGAGATTAGGATTTGTCACTCCGATTGTCGGAGAGGTATCTCTGGGCCCTCTCGGTAATGCTCATCACCTAAGCCTTGCAAGCATGTAACTAATGAGTTAGTTATGAGATGAAGTATTACAGAACGAGTAAAGAGACTTGTCGGTAACGAGATTGAACTAGGTATTGGATACCGACGATCAAATCTCGGACAAGTAACATACCGATGACAAAGGGAACAACGTATGTTGTTGTGCGGTTTGACCGATAAAGATCTTCGTAGAATATGTAGGAACCAATATGGGCATCCAGGTCCCGCTATTGGTTATTGACCAGAGACGTGTCTCAGTCATGTCTACATCGTTCTCGAACCGTAGGGTCCGCACGCTTAAGGTTTCGATGACAATTATATTATGAGTTTATGTATTTTGATGTACCGAAGTTTGTTCGGAGTCCCGGATATGATCACGGACATGACGAGGAGTCTCGAAATGGTCGAGACATAAAGATTGATATATTGGACGGATATATTTGGACACCGGAAAGGTTCCGGGAGAGTTTGGGAATATACCGGAGCTCCGGGAGGTTACCGGAACCCCCCGGTAAGTATATGGGCCTTATTGGGCCCAAGTGGAAGGAAGGGAGAAGGAGCAAGGGAAGGGGGCGCGCCCCCCCAAGCCCAATCCGAATTGGGGAGGGGGGCCGGCCCCCCTTTCCTTTCTCCTTGCCCCTCTTCCCTTCCTACTACTAGTACTCCTTCCTACTACTAGTACTCCTTCCTTCCCCCTCCAAGTTGGATTAGGAAAAGGAGGGGAAACCTACTTGGAGTAGGTTTCCCCCTCCCTATGGCGCGCCCCCCCTTGGGCCGGCCACCTCCTCCCTCCCTCCTTTATATACGGGGGTAGGGGGGCACCCTAGACACACAAGTTGATCATTGATCGTTCCTTAGCCGTGTGCGGTGCCCCCCTCCACGATATTACACCTCAGTCATATTGTAGCGGTGCTTAGGCGAAGCCCTGCGACAGGAGAACATCAAGATCGTCACCACGCCGTTGTGCTGATG
This sequence comes from Triticum timopheevii, assembly GCA_963921465.1. Lineage (NCBI taxonomy): Eukaryota > Viridiplantae > Streptophyta > Magnoliopsida > Poales > Poaceae > Triticum > Triticum timopheevii. The sequence goes on along the minus strand of OY997270.1, from coordinate 273,521,838 downwards.
GAACTCCCCCTCGGCGCCTCTACTGGATTGGAGATCGAGGGTGCGTCATCGAGCTGTACGCGTGTCAAGAACTCGGAGGTGCCGGAGTAACGGTGCTTGGATCGGTCGGACCGGGAGGACGTACGACTACTTCCTCTACGTTGCGTCAACGCTTCCGCTTCGGTCTACGAGGGTACGTAGACAACACTCTCCCCTCGTTGCTATATCATCACCATGATCTTGCGTGTGCGTAGGAAATTTTTTGAAATTACTACGTTCCCCAACAGTGGTATCAGAGCCTAGGTTTTTATGGTTTGATGTTATTTGCACGAGTAGAACACAAGTGAGTTGTGGGCGATATAAGTCATACTGCTTACCAGCATGTCATACTTTGGTTCAGCGGTATTGTTGGATGAAGCGGCCCGGACCGACATTACGCGTACGCTTACGCGAGACTGGTTTTACCGCCGTGCTTTGCACACAGGTGACTAGCGGGTGTCAGTTTCTCCAACTTTAGTTGAACCGAGTGTGGCTACGCCCGGTCCTTGCGAAGGTTAAAACAACATCAACTTGACAAACTATCGTTGTGGTTTTGATGCGTAGATGAGATTGGTTCTTGCCTAAGCCCGTAGCAGCCACGTAAAATTTGCAACAACAAAGTAGAGGACGTCTAACTTGTTTTTGCAGGGCATGTTGTGATGTGATATGGTCAAGACGTGATGCTATATTTTATTGTATGAGATAATCATGTTTTGTAACCGAAGTTATCGGCAACTGGCAGGAGCCATATGGTTGTCGCTTTATTGTATGAAATGCAAACGCCCTGTAACTGCTTTACTTTATCACTAAGCGGTAGCGATAGTCGTAGAAGCAATAGATGGCGTAACGACAATGATGCTACGATGGAGATCAAGGCGTCGCGCCGGTGACGATGGTGATCACGACGGTGCTTCGGAGATGGAGATCACAAGCACAAGATGATGATGGCCATATCATATCACTTATATTGATTGCATGTGATGTTTATCCTTTATGCATCTTATCTTGCTTTGATTGACGGTAGCATTTTAAGATGATCTCTCACTAATTATCAAGAAGTGTTCTCCCTGAGTATGCACCGTTGCGAAAGTTCTTCGTGCTGAGACACCACGTGATGATCGGGTGTGATAGGCTCTACGTTCAAATACAACGGGTGCAAAACAGTTGCACACGCGGAATACTCAGGTTATACTTGATGAGCCTAGCATATACAGATATGGCCTCGGAACACGGAGACCGAAAGGTCGAGCGTGAATCATATAGTAGATATGATCAACATAGAGATATTCACCATTGAAACTAATCCATCTCACGTGATGATCGGACATGGTTTAGTTGATTTGGATCACGTAATCACTTAGATGACTAGAGAGATGTCTGTCTAAGTGGGAGTTCTTTAGTTATATGATTAATTGAACTTAAATTTATCATGAACTTAGTACCTGATAGTATTTTGCTTGTCTATGTTTGTTTGTAGATAGATGGCTTGTGTTGTTGTTCCGTTGAATTTTAATGCGTTCCTTGAGAAAGCAAAGTTGAAAGATGATGGTAGCAATTACACGGACTGGGTCCGTAACCTGAGGATTATCCTCATTGCTGCACAGAAGAGTTACGTCCTGGAAGCACCGCTGGGTGCCAGGCCTGCTGCTAATGCAACTGACGACGTTAAGAACGTCTGGCAGAGCAAAGCTGATGACTACTCTATAGTTCAGTGTGCCATGCTTTACGGCTTAGAACCGGGTCTTCAACGACGTTTTGAACGTCATGGAGCATATGAGATGTTCCAGGAGTTGAAGTTAATATTTCAAGCAAATGCCCGGATTGAGAGATATGAAGTCTCCAATAAGTTCTACAGCTGCAAGATGGAGGAGAACAGTTCTGTCAGTGAGCATATACTCAAAATGTCTGGGTATAATAATCACTTGATTCAACTGGGAGTTAATCTTCCGGATGATAGCATCATTGACAGAATTCTCCAATCACTGCCACCAAGCTACAAGAGCTTTGTGATGAACTATAATATGCAAGGGATGAACAAGACTATTCCCGAGCTCTTCGCGATGCTGAAAGCCGCGGAGGTAGAAATCAAAAAGGAGCATCAAGTGTTGATGGTCAACAAGACCACTAGTTTCAAGAAAAAGGGCAAAGGGAAGAAGATGGGGAACTTCAAAAAGAACAGCAAACAAGTTGCTGCTCAAGAGAAGAAACCCAAGTCTGGACCTAAGCCTGAAACTGAGTGCTTCTACTGCAAGCAGACTGGACACTGGAAGCGGAACTGCCCCAAGTATTTGGCAGATAAGAAGGATGGCAAAGTGAACAAAGGTATATGTGATATACATGTTATTGATGTGTACCTTACTAATGCTCGCAGTAGCACCTGGGTATTTGATACTGGTTCTGTTGCTAACATTTGCAACTCGAAACAGGGACTACGGATTAAGCGAAGGTTAGCTAAGGACGAGGTGACGATGCGCGTGGGAAATGGTTCCAAAGTCGATGTGATCGCGGTCGGCACGCTACCTCTACATCTACCATCGGGATTAGTTTTAGACCTGAATAATTGTTATTTGGTGCCTGCGTTGAGCATGAACATTATATCTGGATCTTGTTTGATGCGAGACGGTTATTCATTTAAATCAGAGAATAATGGTTGTTTTATTTATATGAGTAATATCTTTTATGGTCATGCACCCTTGAAGAGTGGTCTATTTTTATTAAATCTCGATAGTAGTGATACACATATTTATAATGTTGAAGCCAAAAGATGCAGAGTTGATAATGATAGTGCAACATATTTGTGGCACTGCCGTTTAGGTCATATCGGTGTAAAACGCATGAAGAAACTCCATACTGATGGACTTCTGCAATCACTTGATTATGAATCACTTGGTACTTGTGAACCGTGCCTCATGGGCAAGATGACTAAAACACCGTTCTCCGGATCTATGGAGAGAGCAACAGATTTGTTGGAAATCATACATACAGATATATGTGGCCCGATGAATGTTGAGGCTCGTGGCGGATATCGTTATTTTCTCACCTTCACAGATGATTTGAGCAGATATGGGCATATCTACTTGATGAAGCACAAGTCTGAAACATTTGAAAAGTTCAAAGAATTTCAGAGTGAAGTAGAAAATCATCGTAACAAGAAAATAAAGTTTCTACGATCTGATCGTGGAGGAGAATATTTGAGTTACGAGTTTGGTTTACATTTGAAACAATGTGGAATAGTTTCGCAACTCACGCCACCTGGAACACCACAACGAAATGGTGTGTCCGAACGTCGTAATCGTACTTTACTTGATATGGTACGATCTATGATGTCTCTTACCGATTTACCGCTATCGTTTTGGGGTTATGCTTTAGAGACGGCCGCATTCACGTTAAATAGGGCACCATCAAAATCCGTTGAGACGACGCCTTATGAACTGTGGTTTGGCAAGAAACCAAAGTTGTCGTTTCTTAAAGTTTGGGGCTGCGATGCTTATGTGAAGAAACTTCAACCAGATAAGCTCGAACCCAAATCGGAGAAATGTGTCTTCATAGGATACCCAAAGGAGACTATTGGGTACACCTGCTATCACATATCTGAGGGCAAGATTTTCGTTGCTAAATTCGGATCCTTTCTAGAGAAGGAATTTCTCTTGAAAGAAGTGAGTGGGAGGAAAGTGGAACTTGATGAGATAACTGTATCTACTCCCTTATTGGAAAGTAGTTCATCACAAGAACCGGTTCCTGTGACAACTACACCAATTAGTGAGGAAGCTAATGATATTGATCATGAATCTTCAGATCAAGTTTCTACTGAACCTCGTAGGTCTACCAGAGTAAGATCCGCACCAGAGTGGTACGGAAATCCTATTCTGGAAGTCATGTTACTTGACCATGATGAACCTATGAACTATGAGGAAGCGATGATGAGCCCAGATTCCGCAAAATGGCTAGAGGCCATGAAATCTGAGATGGGATCCATGTATGAAAACAAAGTATGGACTTTGGTTGACTTGCCCGATGATCGGCAAGCCATTGAGAATAAATGGATCTTTAAGAAGAAGACTGATGCTGATGGTAATGTTACTGTCTACAAAGCTCGACTTGTTGCAAAAGGTTTTCGACAAGTTCAAGGGGTTGACTACGATGAGACTTTCTCACCCGTAGCGATGCTTAAGTCTGTCCGAATCATGTTTCCTATTGCTGCATTTCATGATTATGAAATTTGGCAAATGGATGTCAAGACTGCATTCTTGAATGGATTTCTAGAAGAAGAGTTGTATATGATGCAGCCTGAAGGTTTTGTTGATCCAAAAGGTGCTGACAAAGTGTGCAAGCTCCAGCGTTCCATTTATGGACTGGTGCAAGCATCTCGGTGTTGGAATAAATGCTTTGACAGTGTAATCAAAGCATATGGTTTTATACAGACTTTTGGAGAAGCCTGTATTTACAAGAAAGTGAGTGGGAGCTCTGTAGCATTTCTAGTTTTATATGTTGATGACATATTATTAATTGGAAATGATATAGAATTTCTGGATAGCATAAAGGGATATTTGAATAAAAGTTTTTCAATGAAAGACCTCGGAGAAGCTGCTTACATATTGGGCATCAAGATCTATAGAGATAGATCAAGACGCTTAATAGGACTTTCACAAAGCACATACCTTGACAAAATTTTGAAAAAGTTCAAAATGGATCAGGCAAAGAAAGGATTCTTGCCTGTGCTACAAGGTGTGAAGTTGAGTCAAACTCAATGCCCGACCACAGCAGAAGATAGAGAGAAAATGAAAAGTGTTCCCTATGCTTCAGCCATAGGCTCTATCATGTATGCAATGCTGTGTACCAGACCTGACGTATGCTTAGCAATAAGCTTGGCAGGTAGGTACCAAAGTAATCCAGGAGTGGATCACTGGACAGCGGTCAAGAACATCCTGAAATACCTGAAAAGGACTAAGGATATGTTTCTCATATATGGAGGTGACAAAGAGCTAGTCGTAAATGGTTACGTCGATGCAAGCTTTGACACTGATCCGGACGATTCTAAATCGCAAACCGGATACGTGTTTATATTAAACGGTGGAGCTGTGAGTTGGTGCAGTTCTAAACAAAGCGTCGTAGCGGGATCTACATGTGAAGCGGAGTACATAGCTGCTTCTGAAGCAGCAAATGAAGGAGTCTGGATGAAGGAGTTCATTTCCGATCTAGGTGTCATACCTAGTGCAGCGGGACCAATGAAGATCTTCTGTGACAATACTGGTGCAATTGCCTTGGCAAAGGAATCCAGATTTCACAAGAGGACCAAGCACATCAAGAGACGCTTCAATTCCATTCGGGACCAAGTCCAAGTGGGAGACATAGAGATTTGCAAGATACATACGGATCTGAATGTTGCAGACCCGTTGACTAAGCCTCTCTCACGAGCAAAACATGATCAGCACCAAGACTCCATGGGTGTTAGAATCATTACTATGTAATCTAGATTATTGACTCTAGTGCAAGTGGGAGACTGAAGGAAATATGCCCTAGAGGCAATAATAAAGTTATTATTTATTTCCTCATATCATGATAAATGTTTATTATTCATGCTAGAATTGTATTAACCGGAAACATGATACATGTGTGAATACATAGACAAACATATAGTCACTAGTATGCCTCTACTTGACTAGCTCATTAATCAAAGATGGTTATGTTTCCTAACCATAGACATGTGTTGTCATTTGATTAAATGGGATCACATCATTAGGAGAATGATGTGATTGACATGACCCATCCCGTTAGCTTAGCACTTGATCGTTTAGTATTCTGCTATTGCTTCCTTCATGACTTATACATGTTCCTGTAACTATGAGAATTGTGTAACTCCCGTTTACCGGAGGAACACTTTGGGTACTACCAAACGTCACAACGTAACTGGGTGATTATAAAGGAGTACTACAGGTGTCTCCAAAGGTACATGTTGAGTTAGCATAATTCGAGATTAGGATTTGTCACTCCGATTGTCGGAGAGGTATCTCTGGGCCTCTCGGTAATGCTCATCACCTAAGCCTTGCAAGCATGTAACTAATGAGTTAGTTATGAGATGAAGTATTACAGAACGAGTAAAGAGACTTGTCGGTAACGAGATTGAACTAGGTATTGGATACCGACGATCAAATCTCGGACAAGTAACGTACCGATCACAAAGGGAACAACATATGTTGTTGTGCGGTTTGACCGATAAAGATCTTCGTAGAATATGTAGGAACCAATATGGGCATCCAGGTCCCGCTATTGGTTATTGACCAGAGACGTGTCTCAGTCATGTCTACATCGTTCTCGAACCGTAGGGTCCGCACGCTTAAGGTTTCGATGACAATTATATTATGAGTTTATGTATTTTGATGTACCGAAGTTTGTTCGGAGTCCCGGATATGATCACGGACATGACGAGGAGTCTCGAAATGGTCGAGACATAAAGATTGATATATTGGACGGATATATTTGGACACCGGAAAGGTTCCGGGAGAGTTTGGGAATATACCGGAGCCCCGGGAGGTTACCGGAACCCCCCGGTAAGTATATGGGCCTTATTGGGCCCAAGTGGAAGGAAGGGAGAAGGAGCAAGGGAAGGGGGCGCGCCCCCCCAAGCCCAATCCGAATTGGGGAGGGGGGCCGGCCCCCCCTTTCCTTTCTCCTTCCCCCTCTTCCTTCCTACTACTAGTACTCCTTCCTACTACTAGTACTCCTTCCTTCCCCCTCCAAGTTGGATTAGGAAAAGGAGGGGAAACCTACTTGGAGTAGGTTTCCCCCTCCCTATGGCGCGCCCCCCCTTGGGCCGGCCACCTCCTCCCTCCCTCCTTTATATACGGGGGTAGGGGGGCACCCTAGACACACACGTTGATCATTGATCGTTCCTTAGCCGTGTGCGGTGCCCCCCTCCACGATATTACACCTCAGTCATATTGTAGCGGTGCTTAGGCGAAGCCCTGCGACAGGAGAACATCAAGATCGTCACCACGCCGTTGTGCTGACGGAACTCCCCCTCGGCGCCTCTACTGGATTGGAGATCGAGGGTGCGTCATCGAGCTGTACGCGTGTCAAGAACTCGGAGGTGCCGGAGTAATGGTGCTTGGATCGGTCGGACCGGGAGGACGTACGACTACTTCCTCTACGTTGCGTCAACGCTTCCACTTCGGTCTACGAGGGTACGTAGACAAAACTCTCCCCTCGTTGCTATATCATCACCATGATCTTGCGTGTGCGTAGGAAATTTTTTGAAATTACTACGTTCCCCAACACACGTGGCATCCACCGTAACGCGATGCCGTTAAGCTATTGGGTCCGGTTTTGGATTCGATAACCCGTTAACAGCCCGGACCAATGGGAATTTTCCACGTGTAAAATTCTCATTGGTTGGAGGAAATAGTGTCGGCTCAACGTTCGGACAGATGTCATCCGCTCATTGGACATGAGGCGCCTATGATACGTCGACATGTGGCACGGCCCAACACAGGCCCATTCCGGTGAAAAGGCTGGGCCTGTCAAAATAAGAGGGCTGGCCCATTAGCGGCCTACTTGAGTCAGACCCATTTACAAGTACGGACCATACAAGTTACATAGAATCGGCCCATCGAAGGCCCATTCTAGATTCGACAATTTCCAGCCCATCATCAATTTAAGCCCGTTAACGGCCCGCTACGTTTTTGAGCCCAATTGCGGCCCGAGCTTCTTTTGGCCTGTTAGTAGCACATCGTCAGTTCCAGCCCGTTAACGGCCCGGAACGTCTTTCGGCCTTTTCTCGGCTCATTTTGTAGTTGGGCCAATTCTAGCCCGCAGTGACTTTAGGCTTGTCCTCGGCCCATTTGGTAAATGGGCCAGCTCTTAGCCCATTTTGTCTCTCGGCCTGTTAAGGGCCCACACAATAGTTGGGCCTTTGACTTTAGGTTAGTTAGGGGCCCACGTTTCGCAGGGCATCATTATAGCCCAATGCGACTTTCGGCCTGTTAAAAGCCTAGTTTTCAAATTGGGCCTCCTCTGGCCCATAACACTTTCAGCCTCTTACTGGTCCGTCATGTAAAAGGGCCGAGACAAAATTGAAATTTATTTCGGCCCACTAAAGGCCTGCAGGCCATTTCCATTTATACGGCCCTATCAAGATTTAGGCCTGTTGACGGCCTGCTAAGTGTTGTTGTTACGATGGGCCCATTTGGGATCCACTTAATATTATTTTGACCAGCCCAATTAAGGCCCGCTTTGACTGCACATGTTTGTTCATTTGTATGGCGTCCAGGAAATGTTTGGGCGTGTTGGCCCCCGTTTCAACGATATAGCATATTCAACAAATATCCTACTCTATACTATCGCCTCTAAAAACATACACTATACAATAAAAAGCATAGAAACGTAGAATAATCCTACACTATACAATAAAGAAATTATAGCCGAATATACCCACTGGGCATTATAGTTCGGCACCAGTGATTATAAAGCGTACACAAACATCAAATTACATACAATGGACAAATAAATCTCATACATCATGGACACGCATCAACAAAACTTACCATTTGAACTATAATCTCTTCAGAAAAAAGGATTGGCCGGATTCAGATAGCACAAATTTCAGTCTGCAAAATCTCCAATTCCTTCGTGCTTACCTCAGTGTCTTGTTTCATTTTTTTGACTCCTACATCTAATACCTGCATGTCCAGTCTCAACTTGTTGATTGTACGTTGAGAATCATGTACACATTGTCTTGCCACCTCTAGTTGATGCTCGAGAACATCAACACATTCCAATTCCAATCCATAATCATTCGGTAATGGCCATGCCGCACCGTTTGCAGATCTTTGTGTTGATGTCACTTCATCCAGAAATGTTTCTGTAAGTACACATGACTAGGGCAAAAATATAGTTACAACAGTGAAGTGAGCAAGACAGACTATTTTGTACATGGCAAAATAGGACTAACAATAATGTTACACATCATGAAGCATAATCAGGTGATATTTTAAAAATTATAAAAAGGTAGTCTGTGCAGCCTGCATACAGAAATCTCTCTTAGCTCACCAGAGGAGCATGATGTTGGGGCCCAATCCAAAACACAGACAAGTCACAAATTGGATAGCACATTGCTTATAAGTAAGCAAGCGGTTGACCATTCTGTAGCTCAATAAAAGTCTTAGGGAGCATAATGAACAGCAGAGGGATTCATACAAATCTACTACAGCAAGCAAAACTATGCAATCATTAGCCTAGTATAAACTAGATTGTGAGCCTCATGCAATAATAGTTGGCTAATAGAGTTCAAAGCTTCAGGCACACTTCGGCAGAGTAATTAAATGATAAGGCCTTTAATTATGTCAACTAATAGTTATACAAGTACCCAACATCAGGCATGATTGTTTGGGCATCTCATTAACTGAGGACAAATAAAGCAATTGAAAAGAGCAAATTAACTATGCCTGAAACAAACAAGGAATTGAATTGTGTAGTTGGATATAGTGACTTACCTTAACTGGTTGAACAGGCTTAGCGCAGCTCCTACTTCTCTTGCAAGGCTCCTTCCTAACATCTTGTACTTGGAAATCCTCAATCTTATCTTCATTGCACCCCCTCTGCAAGGTCACACAAACTAGTTACTCATCTCCTTGGAAGATAAATATGCATACTTTCCAGTCTGTGAGCAACACAAAAGGATGATATTATAACAAAACAATACCACATAATGAAACATGCCACATCTCTTGTACTTGCACACAATGAAATGAGCATTTACTATGTCTGCACTATGTAAAAACTAGGCATACCTTCGAACTGGATCTCCATGTACTCTTGGAGAGCCTACTTTAGTGTACAGCCAAACCTTTATGTCACCTATGAGTTAGAGAAGGCCCCACTACAGCATCCCTTAGTGTTTAAATTGTTGACAAGCTCTGTTAGAGTGTTAGGTCAAGAACATCAAGTAATCAAAGCAAACAATCCTAGTATGGCTGGCTGATGCAAACAACAATTGAACAGATGTGTGAGAAATCTTACATATCAAGAAAAGAAGCAAAGAAGGAGGCTTAAAGACCATCACTTGACTGACCAGATTTAAGGGGCATTTAAACATCACGTGCAACATATGAACTAACATAAACATTGCATATTCCAGATTCTACAATCGAATGCACATGTATTAGGTTATGCCATGTATGATGATGCGTAAATGCACACTATAGCAGGAAGGAGTGATTAATCATTGCACGCACAATTGAATTGCATGTTAAGGGCCAGTTCGATTCCGCCTTTTCAGTGCTTATTGTCAAAATAAGCCATAAAAAACGTAAAGAAGTCATTTTTGAGTTATGGGCTTGGGCTTAACTTATTTCGCTTTGGAGGGGGGTGTTTTGGGTAGAAGCTCGCTAAACATTGAAGGGAAGGGGAATAGTGAAATGACTCTGTTCTCTGCCTATATTGCACTCAAAATGCAACTGCTTACACCCGCGTCACACCTGACCCTCGAGTAAAAACAAACACGCAAGCATTCATTGCCCTGCCCGCTTGCATCTCCTCTCCCCTTTCCCTCTACCTCGATCCCCTGCCTGCAGCCCTAGGGTTCCTCCAGCGAGCCGTCGCCTCTGGTCCCATGTGGCCTGGTCCTCGACGATGCTCTATCCAGCTACATGGCCGGCATGTAGGGGCAAATCTCCCTGGCTGCTCCTCGCTCTGGCGCCGCCCCTCATTCTCATGGTCTCCAGCAGCTGCTCCACTGTGGTTCGTCCAACGCACTACTCCGGCAGGCGCCGCACAACTACGGCTGATGCCACACTGCAGCAGAAGGCACCTTATTCCCCCTCCCCTCCTCCAAGGTCATGGCATTGAGGTGTTGTTGAAGGATGAGCTCATCCAACAAGGTGAGTATCTCCTCTGATTTTTTGCCAAATTTTCATTCTGATCCACTATACGGTGAATTGCTATGAGCTGCTCCTGCTGCTGCTATATGATGCATTGCTATGAGCTGCTCCTGCTGCTGTTATATGATGAATTACTATGAGCTGCTGCTGCTATATGATAAATTGCTATGAGCCTCTGCTGCTACTATATGATGAGTTGCATAAGCTGCTCCTGCTGCTACTGTATGATGAATTGCTATGAGCTACTCCTGCTGCTGCTATATGATGAATTGCTATGAGCTGCTCCTGTTTGAAAGGATCGATATGGTTGACTAGAGTGGGGGTGAATAGGCAACTAACAATTTTAAACTTTTCTTTACCAAATTAAACTTTGCAACAAATAGGTTGTCTAGATATGCAACTAAGTGAGCAACCTATATGATGCAATAACAACTAGCACGCAAGCAAGCACGAGATATAACAATAAGTAAGCTTGCGAAAGTAAAGGCACGAAATAACCAAGAGTGGAGACGGTGGAGACGAGGATGTGTTACCGGAGTTCCTTCCTTTTAAGGGGAAGTACGTCTCCGTTAGAGCGGTGTGGAGGCACAATGCTCCCAAGAAGCCACTAGGGCCACCGTATTCTCCTCACGCCCTCACACGATGCGAGATGCCGTGATTCCACTATTGGTGCCCTTGAAGGCGGCGACCGAACCTTTACAAGCAAGGTTGGGGCAATCTCCACAACAGTCGGAGGCTCCCAACAACAACACCACCACGAAGCTTCACCACAATGGAGTATGGCTTCGAGGTGACCTCAACCGTCTAGGGTGCTCAACACCCAAGAGTAACAAGATCCGCAAGGGATAAGTGGGGGGAATCAAATATCCTTTGGTGGAAGTGTAGATCGGGCCCTTGTCACCCAATCCCGAGCAAATCAACAAGTTTGATTGGCTAGGGAGAGAGATCGAGCGAAAATGGAGCTTGGAGCAACAATGGAGCTTAGAGGTGGAAGAGGTGGTCAACTAGAGGTAGAAGACATCCCTTATATAGTCGTGGAAAAAATCCAACCGTTATCCACTAGTTCTGCCCGCGACTCACGGTACTACCGCTCCAAGGACGCGGTACTACCGCGGCGCCGCGCGGTACTACCGTGGACCACCACGGTACTACCGTGGCAGCTGCACAGGCCGGAACAAGCCTGAGGAAGGAGCGGTACTACCGCTTGCGCGGTACTACCGCTCCCCCTTGCGGTACTACCGCAAGGCAGGAGGGTCACGGCCTGGGAAGGGCGCGGATGAAATAAATTTCATCCGTGCCTACTTCCGCAGAAACTAGGGTGGTGCAAAAACCCGACGCGGTACTACCACCTGCAAGGCGCGGTACTACCGTGGTAGGCACGGATATAAAAAATTACATCCGCGCCTACTACCGCGACGCAGCGGTACAAGGCAGAAGGGCCACGGTACTACAACTCCAAGGGAGCGGTACTACCGTGGGCCCCCGCGGTACTACCGCGCTGGATGAGCGGTACTACAGTGGGGGGCGCGGATGTAAAAAATTACATCCGCCCCTACTACCGCACCGGAGCGGCACTAGGCCAGAGCGCCGCGGTACTACCGCGCCAAAGGGGCGGTACTACCGTGGCCAGCTGCGGTACTACCGCTCGTACCTGCGGTACTACCGCAAGTACAGCAGTAGTCGTCAGTTTTTCGCACAACCAAGATAATGATGGGTAGCTCCAAAGTGCAAGGAAAGGAGGGACAAGTGTACGTGTGATTCCACCCTACCTTTCCAACGCGGACCCCCTCTTAATAGTACGGCTCTCCTACGACTCAACTCCACCAAAGAGAAACGTAGAACAACGCCGGCTTCAACAGTCTCCGAGGGGCACCGAATCATCTTGTGCTTAATGATGAAGTATCTGAGGGACTCAAGGCACACGATTAGTCCGCACGAGTATTGTCATCAATCACCAAAACACTTAGGGATAAATATGCCCTTACAATCTCCCCCTTTTTGGTGTATTGATGACAACACGGGATTTGCACATAGATAAGATATTTTTAAAGCAGTGGCAAACCCCACTCCTCTAAAATATAGACGGGGCTCCCCCTAGATGTGTGCACTTTAGATGAATGCTTTGGACTGCATGGCACACAAACTAGGATCAACACTCCCCCTATATTTTAGAGACCAAGACATGATAATAAGCATAGCATAGCATGAAAGTAGCACAATATAACACAAGCTAGCTAGGATAGATAGAGTGCATATGTCTTACACCATACGAGATAAGATAACCAAGGTTCAAACGATAAAAGCAGCAGAGAGTTCAACTGAAAGCAGCAAACACACAAACTCACAAATCCCTACACTCTCTCCCCCTTTGGCATCGAGACGCCAAAAAGGCAGAGAGGACACCTAAACACACAAGAGGTGGCTCAAGCAGAGAAGTTGTCCCACGCGTCTTCGTCAGACTCCTCTGCAGCTGGAATGGACTCCTCGACCTCCTCCTCAGAATCAGTCCACCTGTATCCTTGCTTCTCCATCCACTCAGTCTCAGGAGTGATGCACTCCTCAGATCCGCCAGACACATCCTCGCCATAGAGCTGTAAGACCTTGTTGTGCCGGCGACGACTCTCCTTGGACTCCACGTGAGCCCTGTACTGTCCCTTGGCTTGCATGCAGAAAAGAGACTTCATCTTATCCTTCAACTTCTTGGCCCAAGATGGCCTAGAGTCACTCTGAGAGGGCCTAGCAGAGCGGCCCCCAGCAACATCCTCAGCGCCAGCAACATCCTCATCAACAGCAGCAGCCCTCGCAGCAGACGCCTCAGCACGAGTAGCGGTGTTAGCCCAGTTGGGTTTGACCCTCAGACAAATGGGCTCATGGCGAATCCAGTCTGGAGCCAGGAACTCCTCCTCAGGGTACATCTTCTCCCAAGTCTTCGAAATCAGCAGAAACAGGTAGGGCCCATAAATAGGCACCTTGCGGTTGAACACAGCGAACCGAAGCTCACACCACATGATGTGAGAGACATCAAGTGGCTAAGTCTGAGACGAGCGAGCCTCCTGGCACATAAGCATCATATCCACCATGTAGGCATGAACCTTGTCTTTGTCACCGATGCGTGGGAACAAGGAGTTGCGGAAGATGCGGTACATGATATCCAGAAAGGGGTTGAGAACCAAGATTATCTTGCCAGTGGCGAGCGTCTTCTCAACCAAGAACGGGGTGAGCTTGTCCTTGTCAGCAGAGTCAGCATTGCCGTGAGGGCGAACACCAATGGGAGTGTCAAGTCCATCATCAGCAACGTGAAGCAAATCCATGAACTCCTTCCAGGTAGCAGACAGCTGGCGGCCATTGGTCATCCAAGTCATCCTCCTTTCATCATTGGTGTGAAAGAACACTGAGGCAAAGAACTGACAGATGATCTCAGGGTCATAGTCCATGTGGAAAGAGATCACATGCTCAATTCCAAACTGCTCCACCAAGTCCAGAGCCTCCCCAAAGTAGTCACGAAACTTGTCCTTCCTCATGTGGTGCATATCAATCCACTTCACCTCCACATAGGTATTCTGCTTGTTCTTGATGACATCCAAGTAGATCTGGGTTTGGGTCTTGTTCCAGAACAGTTCACACCCTCTGACAGTGGAGCGTGGGTGCACATAGGGGTGAAGCTGCCTGAGACGGACATACTCTTGAGCGCCTATCTCATCCATACCCCTGGCGGGCTCCTTGTGCTTGCTAGCGGTGGTCTTGACACTGCGCTTCGATGCAGATGACCCCTCGGGAACTTCTCCTGGGTTGCGCAGACGCTTGGAACCAGTGTCACGAACGGGATTGGCCCGGCGAGAGCCACCACCTAAGACACACACGCAAAGCACCAAAACAAGTCGAAAAGGATCAATGCAAAGGCTATAAGACAGCACATGAAACCCATAGAAGATAAACGAGAAAGTTGGCATGCGATAGATGTGAGCCACGGTAGATCTGCCATTGGTTGCGGTACTAAAGGCTTAGTACAGCTCCAGACGCGGTAGTACCGTGAGGGGTCATGGTAGTACCGTGGCTGGGGCAGTAGTAAGGTTTTAGTACCGCACGGCGCGCGGTAGTACCGCGCTCTAGGGGCGGTAGTACCGTGAGAGCGGTAGTACCGCTCCCTGCGGGCGGTAGTACCGCGTCGCGTCGGATCTAGCAGGATTTGAATCTAAAAAAGACCCGCGAAGCCATGGCGGTGCTATGGTGATCAGATCTAGTGCAAGACAACAATACAAATGTAAATCCTATGCAATACCACACTCCTTCATCCTACTCTTGCAGAGATCTAGACTAGGAATCTCAAGAACATACAAGCCTCCCCCAAAACCTAGAAGAACCAAATACAATCAAAACGGAGAAGGATTTGGGGAAAAACCTTGGTCCATAGCAAGAGCATGTGGTGGGGAACGATCCCACCGGACGGAATCACGGGAGGGCAGCCGGTGGAGGAGATCCGGCGACGAACGTCGGCTCCGTTCGTGAGCACAAGAGAGGAAGGGGCAACGTGGAGAGAAGGGGACGAATGGGTATGGGGGAGTTAGAACTCCCCCTGCCCGACCTTATCCCCACGCGCCCGAACCGGCGCGGTAGTACCGCGGGTCATCGCGGTAGTACCGCCCGGGCGGAAGTACCGCGCCGGGGCGGTAGTACCGCTCAACCAGGCGGCAGTAAAAAATTACTGCCGCTTGGGGACGGTAGTACCGTGCTCCCATCAGCGGTAGTACTGTGGTTGGCCGTGGTAGTACCATGGACGACCGCGGTAGTACCGTGAGCTCACGCCACCGAAGGTTTCGAACAAGGGAGAGACGCCTTTGCACCGAAAAACAGACACAACCCAAAACTGCACAAACACAAGCACATACCAAGGGAACAACAGAGAATCCCTAGGTGACAAAACCTCTCGAGGAGAGAGGGCGGTGGCCGTAGCCACCTATGTTTGAGTTGGATGGTATGGCGCCGCGAAGAATTATCCTTGGGCCCATGACCAAAACTCGTCTTTGAAACACAAGTACCATCAAAAATGGCTAATGTGAAAGAGGTGATCTATTTATGCATAATGGGGGGAGGGAGAGTTCATTGGGAGAACAACACTCCCCCTATGTCCATGCCTACACCTAGACTAGACAACAATTTGAGTGTGGTGGGGGGTGCACGGGTTCAAGTCACATTGCTCAAATCAATGATATTTAGCTCATGCCTTAACTCGCGAAATCTTGCTTCATCCAAGGGCTTCGTGAAAATATCTGCAAGGTTATCATGAGTGTTGACATACTTGAGCTCGATCTCCCCTCGCCTAATGTGATCCCGAATGAAGTGATACCGAATCTCAATGTGCTTCGTCTTGAAGTGTTGCACCGGGTTGAGAGAAATCTTGATGGCACTTTCATTATCACACCAAAGAGGCACTTTGTCACAAATGACACCGTACTCCTTTAAAGTTTGCCTCATCCATAGGAGTTGAGCACAACAACTACCGGCCGCCACATACTCCGCTTCGGTGGACGAGAGAGACACACAACTTTGCTTCTTGGAAGACCAACTTACCAAGGAGCAACCAAGAAATTGGCACCCTCCGGAAGTGGACTTCCTATCCACTTTGTCTCCCGCCCAATCGGAATCCGTGAAACCTTCAAGCTTGAAGTTTGCTCCTCTTGGGTACCATAAGCCAAAGTTTGGGGTATGAGCCAAATATCAAAAGATTCGCTTGACCGCCACAAAGTGACTTTCCTTTGGTGCGGCTTGAAAACGTGCACACATCCCCACACTCAACATGATATCCGGTCTAGATGCACAAAGGTAAAGCAAGGAGCCAATCATGGAGCGATATACCTTTTGATCCACCGCTTTACCATTGGGATCGATGTCAAGTTGGCACTTGGTAGGCATTGGTGTAGAAGCCGGCTTGACATCACTTAGCTTGAATCTTTTAAGCATGTCTTGAGTGTATTTGGCTTGGTTGATGAAGGTTCCTTCTCTTCTTTGCTCGATGTCGAAACCAAGGAAGAACTTCAACTCTCCCATCGAAGACATCTTAAACTTGGAGGTCATGAAAGCGGCAAATTCTTCATTGAAAGCTTTGTTAGGGGAACCAAAGATAATATCATCAACATATAGTTGGCATACAAACAACTCCCCGTTGACCTTCTTAGTAAAAAGAGTGGGATCGATTAGCCCTACTTCAAATCCACGATCTTGTAACAACTCGGTAAGGTGGTCATACCACGCACGTGGGGCTTGTTTAACGCCATAGAGTGCCTTATCGAGTTGATACACATGATCCGGAAAGTAGGGATCCTCGAACCCGGGGGGTTGCTTGACATAGACCAACTCATTAATAGGACCATTAAGAAAAGCACTTTTCACATCCATTTGTTGCAACTTAAAGTTGTGATGAGAAGCGTAAGCAATCAACAAACGAATGGATTCAAGACGAGCAACGGGAGCAAAGGTTTCACCGTAGTCGATACCCTCGACTTGGGAGTAGCCTTGTGCTACCAATCTTGCCTTGTTGAGAATGATGTTCCCATGAGCATCTTGCTTGTTCTTGAAGATCCACTTGGTTCCAATGACGTTGTGGTTCCCGGATGGTCTTGGCACCAATCTCCACACCTTGTTGTACTCGAAGTTGTTGAGTTCTTCATGCATGGCATTGAGCCAATCCGAGTCTTCGAGCGCCTCATAGACCTTTTGGGGTTCAACACAAGAGACAAACGTGTGATGTTCACAATAGTTTGCCAATTGTCTACGAGTGCTTACCCCCTTTCGTAGGCTTCCAACCACATTTTACATGAGATGGCCTTGGGTGGTGAGCTTGGAAGCAATCTTCGCGGCATGACGCTCTAATTCCTCCTCGGGTGTGGAAGGAGGAGGGTTGACTTTATGATCTTGAGCGCCGTCTTGAGTTTGTTCTTGATCTTGAGGTTGCTCTTGATCTTGAACTCGCTTGAGGCGGAGAACTTGACCTTGGGCATCATTTAGTGGTTCATCACCGTCTTGAGGTAGATCTTGCCCTTGGCCTTGTTCACGAGGTTGAGGGCCTTCACTTTGTTCTTCGGAAGCGTGTGGGTCTTGATGAGGTGATGGCTCTACTTGAGTAGAGCATTGTCCTTCTCCTTCGGCCACAAGGGGTTCCTCAATGGGTAGGATTTGACCAATACCCATTCTTCTTATGGCTTGGGGAGGAATTTCATCACCTGTATCACAAGTACCACTTTGCTCCACTTGGGAGCCGTTATTTTCGTCAAACTCCACGTTACACGTCTCCTCAATGAGTCCGGTGGACTTGTTGAGGACACGGTAAGCATGAGAGTTTGTAGCATAACCAACAAATATGCCCTCATGAGCTCTAGCCTCAAATTTAGACAACCGAACACCTTTCTTGAGAATGAAACACTTACAACCGAACACCCGGAAGTACTTGAGGTTGGGCTTGTTGCCGGTGAGGATCTCATAAGGAGTCTTGTTCAAGACTTTGCGAAGATAGAGCCGATTGGATGCATGACATGCGGTGTTGATGGCTTCGGCCCAAAAGTTGTACGGAGACTTGAACTCCGCCATCATGGTCCTTGCCGCATCCATCAACGTCCGGTTCTTCCTCTCTGCAACACCATTTTGTTGAGGGGTATAAGGTGCCGCATATTGATGCTTGATCCCCTCGTCACTAAGAAACTCATCCAAGGTGTAGTTCTTGAACTCGGTGCCGTTGTCGCTTCTTATTGTCAAGATCTTTGCATCATGTTGACATTGAGCTTCATTTGCAAAGTTGATGATGGTTTGTTGGGTCTCACTCTTCCTCTTGAAGAAGTATACCCAAGTGTATCTTGAATAATCATCCACAATCACCAAGCAATACTTTCTTCCTCCAAGACTATCAAAAGATGGAGGCCCAAAGAGATCCATGTGAAGGAGCTCCAAGGGTCTCTTCGAGTAGATGATGGTTGAGGGAGGGTGAGCCTTTTCATGAAGCTTTCCTTCAATACAAGCACTGCAAGCACGATCTTTGGCAAAACTAACATTTGTTAGTCCACGAACATGGTCCCCCTTCAGAAGACTTTGCAAAGATCTCATATTGACGTGGGCCAAACGGCGATGCCAAAGCCATCCCACGTCAACTTTAGCCATTAGGCATGTCGCGGTCTTAGTGGGTTGCTCCGAAAAGTTAACCACATAGAGACTGTTCTCGACATGCCCAACGAAGGCTACTTTAAGAGTCTTGCTCCACAAGAGGGCCACGGTATCAATATCAAAGAATGTGGCAAAGCCCATGAGTGCAAGTTGACGAACGGAAAGTAAATTGAATGCAAGGGACTCAACAAGCATGACTTTCTCAATCGTTAGATCATGAGAAATGACAACCTTGCCGAGACCCAATACCTTAGAATGTGATGCATCACCCCACTCGACATTGGTGGGCATAGATGGAATCTCTTGCACGTCCACCACCAAGTCCTTGCTCCCGGTCATATGATTTGTTGCTCCACTATCGAGCAACCATGATCCCCCACCGGAAGCAAACACCTACACGAGATCAATGCTTGGTTTTAGGTACCCATTTAGTAATGGGTCCTTTGATGTTAGTAACAAGGGTCTTGGGAACCCAAATAGACCATTCAATGTACTCATATGAAGAACCAACAAATTTAGCAAAAACATGTCCATCACTAGCACGGCACAACACATATGAAGGGTTAAAGTCGCCGGCTTTGTTTGAGGAAATGCTCTTGCCCTTTTGGACATCAACTTCCTTCACTTTCTCCTTCTTCTTCTTAGAAGCACCCTCTCCCTCTTTCACGAATGATTGTTTGAGGGGAGGAGGACGATTGGCCTTGTTGTTGTTCTTCTTCTTGCTCTTGGACTTGGGTGCAAACCCAATTCCTTCCTTGCCCACAACTTCCTTTTGATTGCTCAAAAGGTCGTTGAGGTTTTTCTCACCTTGAATGCAAGTCACAAGGCCCTTCTCAAGTTGATCCTTCAACTTGGCATTTTCCTCCACAAGATGCACATGCTCACAACAGGGGTTAGTAGCACATGCATTATCAATTAATACCATATGAGGAAAGGTGGCCTTTTCCTTGATTAGCTTAACTTGGAGTTGAGCATGAGACTCCTTGAGGCTAGCATGAGTACCCTTCAAGACCTTGTGGGCCTTGTCAAGTATCTCAAACTCCTCTTTGAGTCTAGCATGATCAACCCCAAGTTTAGCCTTCTCGGAGGTTAGCACACGAGACATGACAAGAGCATGATCAAGATCTTTCTTTAACTTAGCATGGTCATCATTGTGTGACTCCTCAAGAGTCAAACGATGCACACGCTCTTCCTCAAGAGCATTAGAGAGATCCGATATCTCATCGGCATAGTCACGACTATGACCTTCCATCTTGGAGATGGTTTCTTCGTGAGCCTCGATCATGTCATTGGCCTCACCAAGTTGTTCCAAGAGAGCAACAAAGTGCTTCTTGGACTTTCCCTTGAGCTTACTCATAAAAGACTCAAATTCATTCACTTCCTCATTAGACTCAACATGTCCATCAATGCAATCCTCCACGGAGGGATTAGTAATGATGGTGGTTGTGATGTTGGGGGTTACCTTGTTTGAAGCCTTAGCCATGAGGCATCTAGCGGTGATGTTTTCGTTGGGTGATTCGAAGAGAGACACCCGGGGAGTAGCAATGGCAATGGATGCCATGGCCGTTGCTTCTTCATTCTCATCATCATCGTCATCCTCTTGGTATTCTTCTTGAACCACCAACCCACGTGTGGGAGTCTTCTTGGCGAAGTTGTTCTTGTTGGGAAGGGACTTGGCTTTGTCTTTCCGAATGAACTTGCCACCATTGTCCTCCCTCTTCTCATAAGGACAATCCGCAATGAAATGGCTCACATTGCCACAGTTGAAGCAAGTTCTAACTCGTTGCTTGCCCTTGACGCCACTTGAGTTGTTCTTGTTGAAGTTGGGTCTTGAGCTCTTCTTGCTCCAAAATTGTCTTGAAGCAAGGGCCATGTGCTCATGGTAGTCAAACTTGGTGTCTTCGGGGTTGCTTTCCTCATCTTCCACTTCTTCCTCTTCTTCCGCAATAACCTTGGCCTTCAAAGCAAGGTTAGGCTTCTTTACTCTTTGAGAACGGAGCACCGCATTGTCGGCGGTCTTGTCCAAGATGCTCATTGCCACGAACTCATCCAACACTTCACTTGAGGTCATGGTGTGGAAGTCCGGTCGTTGACGAATGACGGAGGACATGGCTTTGTTGTAGGGCATCATGGCCTTGAGGAACTTCTGCTTGATCCAATTGTCATTTGTGTCCTTGCTTCCATGATCTCGAAGTGCCACCGCGAGTTTGGTCACTCTTCGAAAGAGCTCACGAGGTTCTTCATCTTCTTTCATTGCAAACTCATCGGCTTCATCTTGCACCACTTCATAGTTGGACCGTTGAATGCTAGCACTTCCACGATAGAGACCCTCGACACATTTCCATGCTTCTTTAGCCACGACATGGGGTCGAAGGTGAGGGAGATCTTCGGGAAGGATTGCATCTTGGATGATGAAGAGAGCACTCTCATTGAATTGATTGTCCACGGCTTCTCGAGGAGTGAAGTTGCTTGGGTCATGAGGATAAAAACCTTCTTCAATGACTCTCCAAAGGTTAGTGTTCACATGTTTCAAATGACGCTTAAAACGATAGACCCAATTATCAAAATCTTCATGCCTCTCATATTTAGGAGGTGGACCGGCATGATTCAAATGAGTGGAGGGGATAGGCCCTCCATAAACCGGGGTTTCCACATGGGCAAAGATGCCGGTGCCATTTCTACCACTAGTAGAAGGACTCTTTTCATTGTTAGCTTCCCCCTTGTCGGAGAAAGCATCCGTCACCTTGTTAGTAGGATCACCCACTTTCATAGGCGCGGTAGATAGTTTAAGTCCCTCTAGAAAATCATTAAACATGCTTTTAACCTCGGCCGTCATGGAGGTTTTCAATGTGTCTAAAGCCACATTGAACTCCTCACGAGAGACCGAGGTTCCCCCTTCAGCCGAAGATGAGATAGGATTCACACCGGAGTGTTCCTCTGCACCATCGTTGGTGTCAACCATACTCTTCGGACGGCAAAGTCCTTAATAAAGAGACGAGGCTCTGATACCAATTGAAAGGATCGATATGGTTGACTAGAGGGGGGGGTGAATAGGCAACTAACAATTTTAAACTTTTCTTTACCAAATTAAACTTTGCAACAAATAGGTTGTCTAGATATGCAACTAAGTGAGCAACCTATATGATGCAATAACAACTAGCACGCAAGCAAGCACGAGATATAACAATAAGTAAGCTTGCGAAAGTAAAGGCACGAAATAACCAAGAGTGGAGACGGTGGAGACGAGGATGTGTTACCGGAGTTCCTTCCTTTTAAGGGGAAGTACGTCTCCGTTAGAGCGGTGTGGAGGCACAATGCTCCCCAAGAAGCCACTAGGGCCACCGTATTCTCCTCACGCCCTCACACGATGCGAGATGCCGTGATTCCACTATTGGTGCCCTTGAAGGCGGCGACATAACCTTTACAAGCAAGGTTGGGGCAATCTCCACAACAGTCGGAGGCTCCCAACAACAACACCACCACGAAGCTTCACCACAATGGAGTATGGCTTCGAGGTGACCTCAACCGTCTAGGGTGCTCAACACCCAAGAGTAACAAGATCCGCAAGGGATAAGTGGGGGGAATCAAATATCCTTTGGTGGAAGTGTAGATCGGGCCCTTGTCACCCAATCCCGAGCAAATCAACAAGTTTGATTGGCTAGGGAGAGAGATCGAGCGAAAATGGAGCTTGGAGCAACAATGGAGCTTAGAGGTGGAAGAGGTGGTCAACTAGAGGTAGAAGACATCCCTTATATAGTCGTGGAAAAAATCCAACCGTTATCCACTAGTTCTGCCCGCGACTCACGGTACTACCGCTCCAAGGACGCGGTACTACCGCGGCGCCGCGCGGTACTACCGTGGACCACCACGGTACTACCGTGGCAGCTGCACAGGCCGGAACAAGCCTGAGGAAGGAGCAGTACTACCGCTTGCGCGGTACTACCGCTCCCCCTTGCGGTACTACTGCAAGGCAGGAGGGTCACGGCCTGGGAAGGGCGCGGATGAAATAAATTTCATCCATGCCTACTTCCGCAGAAACTAGGGTGGTGCAAAAACCCGACGCGGTACTACCGCCTGCAAGGCGCGGTACTACCGTGGTAGGCACGGATGTAAAAAATTACATCCGCGCCTACTACCGCGACGCAGTGGTACAAGGCAGAAGGGCCACGGTACTACAACTCCAAGGGAGTGGTACTACCGTGGGCCCCCGCGGTACTACCGCGCTGGATGAGCGGTACTACCGCGGGGGGCGCGGATGTAAAAAATTACATCCGCCCCTACTACCGCACCGGAGCGGCACTAGGCCAGAGTGCCGCGGTACTACCGCGCCAAAGGGGCGGTACTACCGTGGCCAGCCGCGGTACTACCGCTCGTACCTGCGGTACTACCGCAAGTACAGCAGTAGTCGTCAGTTTTTCGCACAACCAAGATAACGATGGGTAGCTCCAAAGTGCAAGGAAAGGAGGGACAAGTGTACGTGTGATTCCACCCTACCTTTCCGACGCGGACCCCCTCTTAATAGTACGGCTCTCCTACGACTCAACTCCACCAATGAGAAACGTAGAACAACGCCGGCTTCAACAGTCTCCGAGGGGCACCGAATCGTCTTGTGCTTAATGATGAAGTATCTGAGGGACTCAAGGCACACGATTAGTCCGCACGAGTATTGTCATCAATCACCAAAACACTTAGGGATAAATATGCCCTTACACTGTTGCTGCTATATGACAAATTGCTATGAGTTGCTACTGGTATATGATGAATTGCACACTGCTGCTGCTATATGATGAGTTGCTATGAGCTGCTGCTGCTGCTATATGATGCTTTCAGGTGGTGCTTCTATATGATAATAACCAGCCACTTGGACCATCGAGTTTCAATAAATAATTATTGTTCATTTAAATGTGGGTCATGCATTCTTCGTTTAAATTAGGCAATGGGATTTCGATGGAAGACAATGACCAAAGTAGACTGTGCCAAGTAGATGGTATCTTTGTATTTGCATTTTGAACAAATAGTGATGGTCTGTTTTCCTATCATATTAATTACTGCACTGGGTTTAATTTGTGATGTTTGCAAGTCAAATTATTTTTCATATGGGCAACAAAATGAAAAAATATAATGCAATCTAGACTTTTCACTAATCATACCAAAGATAAGCTGAAAAGAAAGGCAATGAAAAGAACTGGTTGGCTTATTACCTGGAGCTTATATTCGCAGGTGCTTATTTTCTTAGGATAACTCGTAATAATTGTCCCTAAGAAACTTGGTCAATAGAACTGACATACAAATAACATGTCATGATGATTGCAATGGAGGAGTGACCTAGCATAGCACACTGTATAGGCTCACGGCTGCCTCTCCTTTTTTTGTGATGTTCCATGAAATTGCCACATACATCTTGTACTTTTTCATTGTGTAACCCTATCTGCAAGTTGACACGGCTAATTTCAGACATCTCTACATGATAATACATTGCATATCCCTTGCACATATTTAAACCACCTATTAATGATTGTGTGCGTAGCATCAACTAGCCATGACTCTGTGTGCTGGACTAGCAGGCACTCTAAGGGAGCCTAATGTAGTGCACTGGAATTCCTACATGCCACCTACGATTTTGTGAAATGTACTGCCTCTATTCCTAAATATATGTCTTTGTAGAGATTCCAGTATGGACCACATACAGATGTATATAGATGCATTTTCGAGTGTAGATTCACTCATTTTCTCCGTATGTAGCCTATAGTGGAATCTCTAGAAAGACTTATATTTAGGAACGGAGGTACGAGGAAGTATCATGTATGAAATCTACATATCTAATTTAGCAGCCAGTAGTAGAAATCATTGTCTGCACAAAGGGATTACTGGTCGAAAATCCTAGCAAAGCACGCTGGCAGGCACACAACAATACAAGAGAGAGAGATGCACTTACAAGATCATAGCAATGCGTCAGTCCAGGATCTTGGTTGGCCAAGCTGTTAGATCCAGAAGAAACATCGTCCTTGTAGTTTTTGCCAGCTGCATAAAGGTAACAATGACCTGTTAGTATATTTGAAGTACATCGGGCAGGTGATGCTAGACGGGTTTAAAGGTGACAAGTACCTAGGTCGTGGCGTGTGGTTGGCATCTTGCCAGATGGTGGGAATCAGGTTAGAAACGTCAAGGGCGATAACGCTACACTAGCTGTCGGGGTCTAGTAAGGAGATCTAGAACCGTCGAGTAGGTGTTTGTGGAGCGGCTCCGGTAGGGTGGACTACGGTGTGGGCGAAGCGGATCTGTGGCCATGGACGAGGGCGTCGTTGAAGCTGCTCCGGTGGTTGGGTTAAGGATGGTGTCGACGATGCGAATCTGCGGCCATGGACGGGGCGTCAAAAGCTGCTCCGGTAGGTTGGATGAGGGTGTGACGAAGCAGATCTATGGCCGTGGACTTGTAAGTTGGCAAAGTGGCCCCGGTATGGTTGAGAATGGTATAGGCAAAGCTACTCTGGTAGGGTTGACAATGGTGTCGGCGAAGCGGCTCCGGTAGGGTTGAGGAAGGTGTCAGTGAAGAGGATCAGAGGCCGTCGGTGGGGCAGCTCCGGGGGGTGTGGACGAAGCGTCTTTGGTGGGGAGTACGAATGAGCCACTGTAGATGCGCTGCGGTTGACGAGAGTACCGGCGAAGCAGATCCAACGCCATGGGCAAGGCCGACATTGAATGGGTTGTGGTACTGTGGTGGATGGGCAGTCTACTTGTTTCTATTGGAGGTGGGAGGGGTAGATGCGGCCGCAAAAGCAGATCCGGAGAGGTGGACACCGCTGGCACTGAATGGGCTCTGGTATGCCGGTGGATGAGCATTCTAGGGTTTCGAGAGGGGAGGGGTCACTACTAGGGAAAAGCCTATACACATAATCTTATCATTGGTAGAAAGGCCGATGAAGTACGGACGGTGTGATGTAAGATGCTCTGGTGCTGTGGAGTTAGTCGTTTTTGCTAGGAGGGGGAGAGGAAATGGGGGTGTCGTGTGGTGGGGGGAAGCGGAAGTTACCAAAGCAGCCCCGACCTGTTATGTAGATGAGGGTGGTATTTTTACTGTTGTTCTCCGTGCACCAAGGACAAAAGGGGAATTTTGCATGCTAAAGACTAGGTGGCGGAAATTTTAGAAGGAGACGGGAGATTTCGCCGCCCACGGGATCGTTTGTATCCAGTTTCAACTAATTTTGGACCGTGCTAGAGGGAAGGTCATGCGAGACTGTGTACACGGGGCATGCGTCAGCAGTTAATAACTGGTGTGAAGTCCACCCCAGAAAAAAGACAATAACTCCGGATGATGCGCCGATAACTTGGACGTTCACATGGGCGCGGCCAATCGTACAGGTGTAGAGGCGCATTCACAAAAAGAGGGGTCAAATACTTAGCCTATGTATTTCTCGTGTAAATAGATAATTTAGTGCCATTGGTTATTTACTTGTGAGAAATGGATATTGTAGTCCCACAAAAGAAATGGATATTGTAGTCCTCTACTTAAAAGTGTTACTTCATATGATTAGGTAGGGAGAGATATATAATATATCACATCAACCCAATTATTGCAGTAACTATTTTAAAAGAAACTAGCTAGATGCCCGTGCGTTGCACAGAACATGAAGATGCATTTGTATGAGTATTTTATCTTGTGACAGACTAGCAAGATGCCCATGTGTTGCACGGAACATCAAGATGGATTTATGTGAGTAGTTTATCTTGTGAGAGAAAAGGATGAACAAGGAAGGCCTTATTTGCAAATGTGGAGACGGGTTTGGGTATCTTTTTGCAAAATTGCCATAGTTTCCTTCCTATCCGTCTGATATAAATCAGACGGCCTATATTGCATGATGGCGGGCACACCATCATCACCAACTCTTCTTTTTTTATCTCTAATAACTCCTATAAAATACTCAGTTGGTGATGATGGTGTGTCTGCCATCCGTCATTTCTGACCATCAGATCTGCATCTAACGACTATGATGTAAGTTGTGGCATTTCTGCAACAAGACCCCACTTCTCTGCTCCAATTTGTAGAAGCCCCTTAGTATCTTGAAACCAACCACATCCCTCCCCCATCTCATCAAAACAGCCACAAGGAATATATTTTGAGTGAAACCTAATACGAGTATATTTTTAGTGACATATACAAACAACTAGAGTGTTTTTATTTAAAGTTTGTGAACAAGTATTATTCTATTTTGGATTCGTTGCAACACACGGGCACATTGCTAGTAAGAGTAGAGAAAAGGATCAACGAGGGAAGGCCTTATTTGCAAACGTGGAGAGGGATGTGGGTATCTTTTTGCAAAATTGTGATAGTTTCCTTCCTATCCGTTAGATATAAATGTCACGACCTATATTGCAGGATGGCACGCACACCATTATCAACAACTCTATTTTCTAGTCCCTCCGTTCCTAAATATATATCTTTTTCGAGATTTCAACAAGTGACTACATACGGTGCAAAATTAGTGAATCTATACTCTAAAATATGTCTACATACACATCTGTATGTGGTATTCCATTTGAAATATGAAAAAGACAAATATTTAGGAACGGATGGAGTATAAGAGTAGACATGGAGATATATCTCCAGCATGGTCTACAACAAGGACTGGTTAGCGCCGAATGCTCACAACACGATGACCTGAGTTCGAATCCTGTCTTTAACTTTAGATTTTTATATTATATATTACTTATTTAATATATACTTCTTTCGCTACTGTACTGATAGTGGAACCCACAGAGTACTTAGAATATAGTATTAAGGATGGACTTGTTTCTTTTTAACTTTTTGTACGAAGCTGTAGCCACCCTGCAAGTCACGTGTAGACTGTACATGCAATTAACTTTTTATAGAGGGAGAATCATACACGCAATTAACTCAAATGGATTGTATGTGACTCTATTCTTTCTAGCATAAGAGCATCTCCAATGGCAGCCGGCAAATTTCCTCCCGCTTCCTTCCGCGGAGGACGACATCAAACGCCAGCGGCATACGTTTTCACAACTCTAACCAACCAGATGAAATTCGTGCAAACACAGACTGTTTTCATATAAGCATGCAGGATTTCATATAAAAAAGCCGGATCTTCATAGAAACATGATGGTTTTCCTTACATTTACATGAACTAAGCGGTGCTAATCCGGCTCTCTTGGTATAATTAATACTCCCTCCGTCCAGAAATACCTGTCCTAGAAATGGATGTATCTAGACTTATTTTAGTTATAGACACATCCAATTTATCCATTCTTAGAACAAATATTTCCCGCCAGCAGGAGAGGGAGTACCTAATCTAAATGGCCACCCACGGATCCCATTGTCTTCCTCATGTCCGGCAGACACTTGCGGGGTCGACGAAGGTCCTCGGAAGATACAAAGCAGCAAAGAAACCACCTGAATGCGCAATTGTCGCCTCGGCGGTGGGCTTCATGGGACTCAAGTGGCGGCGGCCTCCCGTGTTCTACTTCTCCTCGATGATGGCCGCGGACACGGAGAAGCTGGCCACCGACTCGTCGCTCTCCACACACCGGGCTTCTGTCTATGCTTGCATGGTGTTGCCACAGGCACGGGAGGCACGGCCGCAGACACGGGAGGAGCGCCCACAAACACGGGAGGCGCGGCTAGTGTCTGCGGTATGACGTGGCAGCGACGACACCCATACTAGCATGCTCACTGCCGTGCCGGCGTGGAGCAACTTGCCACTCCTCATCAAGCTGAACTGGAGCGGCGAGTTGCTGAACCACGCGCAGGATTGGGGCGACAACTGTCTCCGTCGGGCCAAGAAAGGTTGATGAAGCACCGAGCAGCCTCGCCCGTATCCGGATGGCTCAGCGCGCCACCCAGCCGGGTAGTATGCCGGAGAATAGCTCCTGGGAAGCCATCGAAAGAGTGGAGAAAATGGTGGAGGAGGAGATGGGGGAGCGGCGGAAGGGTGCGATTCTTGCCCGCTGTCTGTCTGGCCTTGTTTAAATAGAGGGCAGACGGTAGGAGCTTAGCTGGCGTTTGGCCTAGTTTAAACTGAGGGCGGATAGGAGGAGCTCGGCCGGTGTTGCGTTTAATTCCGGCCCGCTCATGAACGGACGTGTGTCCGGAGTAGGTTTCTCGGTTTACATTCGGGTTTAACGGAGGGGTTTGATGGAGAGGCGTGTTCAGCCGGGCGTGCAGCGGGCAGTGCAGTACTATTCAATTGCACAGCGGGAGGCGCAGTTCCCGATACAGCTATAATGCAGACGAGGGAGCGGTAGCGGTTCCCAAAATGTTGAACGGCCAATGATGCATCGTCCTTCAATTAGCATCGTGCATGCATGAGGGAAGTAATGGGAGTAGGACCGGGAAAGGAGGCTGCACGATGTGAATGCAACGCAGTTTGCACTCATATAATGGTGCCCCTCCATTCCAATGCATCTACCACGTTGTACGCACCTAAGCATTTGCCTAAGCACCTACACTAAGCACAAAAGTGCTCACTTCAGACCCATGTCGGCGATGTGCGCGAGCGGCAAGCGGTTGTGCCAGATTGTCCACGACGCCGGCCTGCGGCATGGTGCCGAGGATCATCTCCGGACGGTGTTCGCGACCGGCTAGTGGATGGCCGCCGTCGATGCCAACTACGACTCTCAGTTGGACCAGATGATCGTTGCCACCACCAACAAGTTCACCGTTGTCGGCGTCCTGGGACTGGGGGTCCGTAGACTTGCCTTCCTGCGGCCCACGGCATGGCTCCACTAGCGGCCCGTATGCTCATCTTCACTAGCAAACACTCAAGACCCTCGCGAGGGGCCAAGCCTCGCGAGGCGGATGACACAAGACCTCCTCGGGACGGCCTCACCAGGCTGGCTCGCTAGGGGCGGAGAGATCAAGGCAAGGGACACCTCGTGAGGTTCCTGTGACGCAAGCCATGACAACTGGAGCCAGGCGGGCCCAGCGCGTGCAGTGTCCTCGTTTCCTCTTTGGTGCTAAAGAGGCAAGCGCAGGCGAGGGGTCCCAAGGCATCAGGCAAAGGTTTCCATATCGGTGCAACGAGACCAAGACCAGCAGGACGGCAGGATGGAGGTCACCGTGGAGCCCAAGACGGCATCACCACTAGAGCCTTTGGCAGGCGAAGACCACCTTTAGTCAGGATAACTTGTACTAGTTGTCTCCCTTCGAATTTGGCCGTTGTTGGCTCCATTCCCGCTCAATATTTGGGGAGAGGAACAGGGCCTCTATAAATAGGACTAGCCACCACAGTAGGAAGGGACTCATCTTGGACTAGATCCATTCCATCCTCACACTCACCAAGCACAAGAACACCTCTCCTCAGGATGCTGTTCTTCCCATGTACTATTCATCCTCAGCCCAAGAGGCAATCCACCACACCACATTGGAGTAGGGTATTACACCACATCGGTGGCCCGAACCAGTATAAATCTCGTGTCTCTTGTGTTGCTGGTTCGTCGAGCTAAGCTTTGAGATCGCGGTGAGGGCGAGGGCGTGATTAGGTAGGGAGAGATCTTCATGCGCACCCCAATGTTCGAACCTCAAGGGTTTTGCCGAACCCGAAATCCACATTTGGCGCGCCAAGTAGGGGTGTGTCAGAGCCTCTCTTCCGCCAGTTGATCCACCGACACCCCGCGGTTCCGATGTCCGGCGACCTGAGGACCAACTTCGACTGCTGGGCAGCTTGGACAGCCCGAGCAGCGTCGTCCGCCCAAGAAGACCTCAACCCTGCGCCCCAGGTGGCACGTGCGCCGCCAAACGCCGTGAGGTGCGGGCGGCGTGGTAAAATGCCATCCACCCTTACTCCACGACAAGCGCGGGCGGTCGCAAGGGCCTCAAGCTACACTGTGGCCACAGCACCACACACCCGACGGGAACAAGCAAACATGAGGGTTGCGCTTACGGTGGCCCGGGAGCTGCTGCGGTGCCGTTTGATGGAGAGCGGCCGGGACGCATTGCTGGAGCACGTCGCCGAGCTGCTGGACGCCGACCTCGGGAGCACCGTCCTTTTGCTTCCTGCTTGCGCCTCAGGCCGCGGCCGGATCACATGAAGGGCCTTGCTGCGCCCGCGTGCCCCCGGGTGCGCCAGGAGGTTTCATCGACATCGGCGCGACCCACAGCACCGGATGCCCAATCGCACCCGCACCACCCTTGATGAGCGCGGGCATGAGCGACGCCACCCGCGGCCTTAGCGGGTTGCCACCTTACCATCCTCAGGGCGGTGCGCTGGGTCGGGCAACGTGGAGCGTGGGGCACTTCGGCAAGGTCTTCGGGGCGACGACCTCGGAGGCCTATGTGCCCCGCATGGTGGACCCGGAGTACACGCCAGAGGGCGACCCTGGTGTCGGTGTCAAAACCGGCGGATCTCGGGTAGGGGGTCCTAAACTGTGCGTCTAAGGCTAATGGTAACAGGAGGCGGGGGACACAATGTTTACCCAGGTTCGGGCCCTCTCTATGGAGGTAATACCATACTTCCTGCTTGATTGATCTTGATGATATGAGTATTACAAGAGTTGATCTACCACGAGATCGTAGAGGCTAAACCCTAGAAGCTAGCCTATGTTTCTGTTGTTGTTGTCCTACAGACTAGACCCTCCGGTTTATATAGACACCGGAGGGGGCTAGGGTTACACAGAGTCAGTTACAGAGAAGGGAATCTACATATACGAATTGCCAAGCTTGCCTTCCATGCAAAGGAGAGTCCCACCCGGACACGGGACGAAGTCTTCAATCTTGTATCTTCATAGTTCAACAGTCTGGCATAAGCATATAGTTCGGCTGTCCGAGGACCTTCTAATCCACGACTCCTTCAATAGCCCCTAAACCAGGCTTCAATGGCGATGAGTCCAGCGCGCAGATTGTCTTCGGCATTGCAAGGCGGGTTCCTTCCCCGAATACTCCAAGGTAGGTTTTGAACATATGAATCATGTCCGACTCTGCAAAACAAATTCCACGTACCACCGTAGAGAGCACAATATTCCACGAGTCTAATCTGTTGACAACTTTTACCTAGCGTGACATCACGCCGCGGCCCGGCTATTATCAAAACCGTTTTTCGCAACCTGGCACTACACGTCTTGCGAGGTGGTTTTATTGGCACGTCTTGTCGAAGCAGAGATCGTGTTCCCCTTATCACGGGACTCTCATCAATACGGGCGTGGGTAACCCAAACGCTCCATTAGTACGACTTCTGGGTTTAGGCAAGCTCCACACGGCCGCGCGGAGGACGCTCGACATTCTTCCTCTATATAAAGAGGTCAAGACCTATCCTTTTCTTTCCACGCCCGATCCTCCCCTTCCTCTACCTCGAGTTCCAACACCCAAGGTTCAATCCAAGCGCTCCGGACCTTCAACCATGTCCGGATCCAACCTTCAAGGCCGGTGGATGGCCTCTTCCATCACAGAGGAGGACATCAAGAAACTCAGAGAGGCTAGGTATTTGACCGCCGAAATCTTTCACAGGCTTCCTGCTCAAGGGCAGGTTATTCCCACTTCCAAACCCAACGAGAGCGTCATATTCATCTCCCACTTCCTCCGAGGGCTAGGCTTCGGTCTTCATCCCTTTGTTAGAGGGCTCATGTTTTATTACGGGATAGACTTTCACGATCTAGCTCCGGATTCCTTCCTTCACATCTCGACGTTCATCATTGTGTGTGAGGCCTTCCTCCACACTACCCCACACTTCGGCTTATGGCTCAAGACCTTCAATGTGAAGCCGAAGATGATAAACGGGTGTGCGGAGGCGCTATAATAAGCAAAGGTATCCATGCTTTATGGCCAAAGGGCTCCTTCCCGGAGGTGTCCGACCTATGGCAACAGGAATGGTTTTATATCACAGCACCCCGAGGTAAGAAGTGGGCAGCCGCCCCAGCCTTCCGCTCTGCTCCTCCGCCACAGCTTGCGTCATGGGTCAACAAGGGGCTGAACTGGGGATCGGTTGATGACGTGCGGACATTGCAAAGCCGCATTCAGGATCTCATCAAAAGGGACATCAAGCTTGTCAAGGTAATCCAAGTAATGTTAGTTCGTTGGGTCCTTTCATGCCAACGTCAATCTCTCCGCATCTGGGAGTTCAACCCGGAAGGACCGCGAACCATTCAACACTTCTTCGGCGTGACGCTCGAAGGGATGTATCGATTATTCTTCGGATCACGAATAAAGTGTCCGGGCACAACAGAGGATGCATGCCTCAACTGTAACCGTCCAGACACCCAGGTAAGTAACTCCGCGACCGAAGATGCTGTCATTATATTTGTCACAACATTATTCTGATAAACCACCCTTGGCCAGGACTGGATAAGAAAGGCAAAGAGGATCAGGTGTTCGGCCCCTCTTCCCGAAGATTCGGCGGATCCTGTAGTAACCAGGATGTTGGCTCGCACACCTTATCAAGTGCCATCAGGGGAGGACGAGGAGAGGAATGGGGAAGCCAAGAGCGGACTTCATACTGGAGGTACGTTACGCATCCTAACCGGGGAAATTAGTACCCCCGTGTCGGATGGTGAACGGGGAGGAGATTCTAGCATCCCCTCTCCCCACGGGAAGAAAAGGACCGCCCCTGAAGACTTGGAAGCAGAGGTTTCCAAACGAGGGAAGAAACCTGCATCAGGGGGCCCTGCCCCAGAGGGAAACATTGCTGCACAACGCCCATAGGGGGCTAGCTGTTAATCGAGTCGTAAGTGAACAAAGGTGTCTAGTAAGCATACCCCATTCTTTTCTTGAGAATAACGACCGAGACATATGTTTTGCAGTTCGGCTCATAGCCTCCCTCCACAATGTTCGTCATCGGGGGATCTTCTTCCAGAGATGATAGAGAGCGAAACGCCTCCCCATACCTCCCCGCCTCATGAGGCGGATGATCCTGAGGTGTCCTCCCGGAGGATCTCTCCCGATCCGCAAAGACCAGAAGGTAACTCTTCGACCATCCGAAGTCCGGGGTTTTCGGCTCCTAGACAGATCAACAGGAAAATCCCCGATTTTTCCGGTATACAACCGGACACATTGACGGGTCTTCTGCAGCAGGCGACTATCAGAGAGGCACTTCGTACCTTAATGGGTACGGTGGTT
Organism: Triticum timopheevii; assembly: GCA_963921465.1. Lineage (NCBI taxonomy): Eukaryota > Viridiplantae > Streptophyta > Magnoliopsida > Poales > Poaceae > Triticum > Triticum timopheevii. The sequence goes on along the minus strand of OY997270.1, from coordinate 273,487,740 downwards.
AAGAAGATTTCATCCGCAAAAAGCGGGTTGAATGAAGCTTTTACGAACCTGCTAAGAGGCTTTGAGGTACGCAAAGTGATATATATATATATGTTTTTTATTGTACCGTACACACAAGGTGTACTTTGTATTGATAGTAGCCCCTGAGACTCTGGTTGCCGTCCGGGCGAGGCGAGCAGAGGATCATAGTCTCAGGCAATGATAGCGCTGATTTTGTACACAGGCGGCTGCAGATCCGGCGGCTGACCTGACTGCTGAATTTGTCGAACTCAGGCGGCAACTTGACGTGGCGGATGCGGACATCACGCTTGTGAACAAGCGGCTTGACGAGGCACAGGGTATGTATATTCGGGTGGTCAGCAAATATTAATATGAGCATGATGCTAGGATTTATAATTTGCTTTGACTGCAGATGGAGCTGCCGCCGTGTAGACCCTTCGGGCAGAGCTTTCCCGGGCCAAGGAGCAAGCTAGGAGAAGCAATGCGGCTGCCATGAAGGCAACTGAAGAATTAAAAGCCGAACAGGCTGCTCATCGCCAAAGTGAGGATAAAATAGCCAACATGGCTCTTGAGCTACAAAATGCCGCAAGCCGATATGAGCTTCTCGAAAGGGAAAACCAAACGAAAATGGCTGACCTAGAGAATGCCTTACAAGCAGCAAAGGAGACTCGCTCTAAGATCAGAGCGGCTCAGGAGGAGCTTCGGCAAGCCGGTGATATCGCAGCTGGGAAACCCTTTTTATTGTGAACGAAATTCGGCAATCTGAAGTATGCCCCTCTTGACCAATTGTGGAGTTCTTCAGACGCGTACTTGGATTTGGCAAAGAGTCCTGCTGATGCGACGTAGTATTTCAAGGATCGAGAAGATCATGAGGTGGAAAGATTGTTTTGGTCGCAGTTCAGTGCTCCAAGGCGTCCGCTGCTGTTGAATGAGCAGATGGCCGAGTGGGCCAAGCTCCATAGGTTATCTGAGCTTGCCATGAAGGCTGTCGTGGATCACCTGTGGCCGAATGAACCAAGTCCGGATAGTTATTTTGGTTTGGTGCAATGATTTATTCGTGTTGTGCCGCATATCGATGATGTCAAGAGGTCGGTGTGCATAGAGGGTGCGCGGATGGCCCTTGCCCGTGTTAAGACATATTGGGCGAAGATGGAGGCCACCGATATTGCAACCAGGGGTCCGCCCGGGGGCCAGGACTCGCCCGAGCACCATTTTGAAGAAGTCTTAGAATGTGCCCATATAATAGAGGCTCAGTGCTCGAAGAATACCATGTTCGAATGACATGTATCTGGATTGTAAAAACAATGGTTTTGGTAATGAAGGCTATAATTATACCTTTTCCCATAAAGTATTGTAGTGCCTCTTGTGCGGCCGCTTATGTATATATGTATATAACCTAATAGTTTGCAGTTGTCGGCTTCAGCCCCCTCGCATATAATGCAGGGGTGTTCGGCAAAGCGCGTAATCACACTTGATCCAACGTCTTGGTCTGTTAAGGAGGTGGTAGCGCGGCGAACGAGGCAATCGGACTATATAGCTTTAACACTTTCACTTCGCCATAGGAGTTTGATGGTGGGGCTACTATAGCCCCTGGTATGCCCGCGCTCATCCGAATACGGTGCGTGTAAATACGTGACCGGGAAACCGGTCCTTCGTTAATGCGGAGGAATCATGAAGATTCCGCTGAGTCATCGAGTGGTTGACCAGTCTCTCGCTTTATCATGACAGTCAATTTTCGGCTTTCTCTACTAAGGTGCTCATCCAGATGAACCAGGGCACAATCGCAGTAGTTCTCCCGGTGCCACCTTAGCCGATAGAGCAAAACGTAAGGTAGCAAAACACGGGAGCCGGGCAAACCCAACTATTGACCAAAGAAATGATTCGGAGCTGATGCATATAAGGCCAAACTCGCGACGCCGAACACTCCCGAAGGTATTCGGACTTTACAACATATACCTGGCTGAGTACCGCCCTCGATAATGAGCCCTGAATTTCCGGTTACGCGCATTAATCCGGCGTGACGGAAGAGCGGCTGTGGTGAGGGCATAAATCCCAAAAACACATTGGTTGCTTCCCTTGTAACATCTATTTTAGATCGTCGAATCATAAGCTTGCCAATAACCCCGGTATTCTTCTTGGTTATTTTAAGTGCCAGGAGGGTGTGAGGCAACAAGAGACAATAAAAAAAAGGTTTAGACAGGGTCTTAATCTAAAAAGAAACCTTTGAACGGGGCCCTGCTGCACGTCTGCACCTTTATCTCCGTTGTGCCGTATCCTGGAAGGGTGTAGCAAGATGGTCATCTGTAAAGAAAAAGGAATAAACCTAGGTGAAAGAATCTAGTGTGACCATGCGAAAAGTTGGTTATTCTTAATGAACCATGAGAGTTCAATCTATTGAGTATTAATGGGGTCAAGCCAAACTATGGACCCTTTTACATGCGGGCAACCCCTAGCACCACATATGGGGGCATACCATTGATCAAGCTCAGGTTTATCTGGGCTGCTACAACTAGGTGTGTGCCGAACGCGTCTAGCCGTGTCCGTGGTCTCGAAGACCGATGCGTTACTCGGGTTTGGAGAGGTCGTTCAGTGGTTCGGCTGCTAGAGCCGCCACGTAGTCTTCCGCGCGAAGAGAACGCTCTGTGTTTCCGCTGATAGTGATGACGCCGCGTGGACCGGGCATCTTAAGTTTGAGATAAGCGTAATGTGGTACTGCGTTGAAATGAGCGAAGGTCATTCTTCCAAGTAGTGCATGATAGCCGCTTCGGAATGGAGCGATGTCGAAGATTAGTTCTTCGCTTCGAAAGCTATCGGGAGAACCGAATACAACCTCTAGTGTCAAAGAGCCCGTGTAGTGGGCCTCTACGCCCGGTATGACTCCTTTAAAGGTAGTACTACTTTGGTTTATTCTTGATGGGTCTATCCCCATCTTGCGGATAGTGTCCTGATATATCAGATTAAGACTACTGCCGCCGTCCATGAGGACTCGGCTGAGATGGTATCCGTCAATTATTGGGTCAAGCACCAAGGCGGCCGAACCTCCATGCCGGATACTAGTAGGATGATCCCTGGGATCGAAAGTGATCGGGCAGGCCGACCATGGATTGAATTTGGGGACGACTGGTTCTACAGCGTATATGTCTCCGAGTGAGTGTTTGCGCTTCCTCTTTGGTATGTGGGTGGCGTAAATCATGTTTACTATTTTGACCTCTGGTGGAAAAAATTTCTGTCCCCCCGTGTTCGGCTGGCGAGGTTCATCCTCGTCTTCACTTGGCGGCTCCCTCCCCTTGTGTTCAGCGTTTAGCTTGCCGGCCTGCTTAAAGACCCAGCATTCTTTGTTGGTGTGATTCGCAGGTTTCTCGGGGGTGCCATCAATCTGATAGGATCTATCTAAAATGTTATTTAGGCTGGACGGTCCATCTCTGCTGCCTTTAAATGGCTTTTTCCGTTGACCGGGTCTGGAGCCCCTGAATCCGGCGTTCACCGCTGTGTTGTCTGGGCCGTCTTCAATATTTCGACGCTTGTTTTTATTGCGTCGCGTCTTACCATTGCCATCCCTGATTTCAGATGTGCCTGGGTCGCTGGTGCTACAGCAGGCCAACCAACTATCCTCGCCCGCGCAAAAGCGGGTCATAAGAGTTGTTAGGGCTGCCATTGTCCTCGGCTTTTCCTGGCCGAGGTGTCTGGCAAGCCATTCGTCCCGGACACTGTGTTTGAAAGCTACTAGGGCTTCAGCATTCGGACAGTCGACGATTTGGTTCTTCTTGGTGAGAAATCTGTTCCAAAGCTTACGGGCTGACTCTCCGGGTTGTTGGATTATGTGAGTTAAATCGTCTGCATCCAGAGGTCAGACATAGGTCCCTTGAAAATTAGCCCTGAAAGCATCCTCGAGTTCCTCCCAACTTCCAATTGAATTTTTGGGGAGGCTTTTCAACCAGTACCGAGCTGGTCCTTTCAACTTGAGGGGCAGATAATTTGATGGTGTGGAGATCGTCTCTGTGAGCCATATGGATGTGAAGAATAAAGTCCTCAATCCAGACCGCAGGGTCTGTCGTTCCGTCGTATGCCTTGATGTTTACGGGTTTAAACCCCTCTGGAAATTCATGATCCAGCACCTCATTGGTGAAGCACAAGGGATGTGCGGCGCCCCTGTAATTGGATGTGTCGTGGCATGGGTCCGACGGCTATAGAGTTCGGTGTTGGTTCTGAGCTGGTAGTCGATCGGTATAGTCGGTTTGGAGGCCGTGATCCTACGTAGGAACATGCTTCCTAGATCCATAGATGGACCTGGCCATACCATCTCTTTTGTCTAGGTGCTCACGTAGATCGTGTGCTGACTTGTGTGCGGCGTCATTAGCCGCTCTGTCTCGGCCACGGGGTGGTCGGTCCGGCAGGTCGATAGTATTGTTTTTCGGTGGAATGGGCGCAATAGCCTCGTCATCAAATTTGAGCAGCAGCTTGCATCTTGGGTAGCTCTTTGTGTGGCGATCACCGCCATATATTTCATCAGTGTCGAGCACTTTGTTCCATCTGTGGTTGAGCATATCCTGCATGGCTTTAAGCCGTTGCTTCTGCTTCTTCAAGCTCCTCGCGGTAGCAGTAAGCCTTTTGTGGAGGTGCTCTTGTTCCAAGTGCTTTTCCGGGATTATGCGTGCATCATCGTCCGGACTGTTATCCTCTCCGGAGACAGGTTTATAAGTTTTGTCTTCGGCATCGCTGTGATCGGACAGCGTCCCTGGACTGTGTTCGCCGTCCCCTGGCTCATCCTGCTCCATCGCTGGGTCTATGGGGTCATCGTTATCGTTAGCGTCATCTGGGGTATTATTCTTTCTTTTGCCGGTATCGCTGTTTTTGCTTTGGTGCGCTTTAGTGCGGCGCCGCTGACGTCGGTGCTTTGTTTGCTTCTCAAGGGGATTATCCTCCGTTGCATCATCGCCATTGCTTTCTTTGGATGTGTCCACCATATATATATATATATATATATATATATATATCATATGATGAGGTGGCCGTCCAGCGCCCTGGGGGCGGTGGTTCTCGTTTTTCTCCGGCATCATCGTCCATACCGTTGATGTCTTCGAAGTCGAAATCAAGCGTGTCGGTTAAGTCATCGACAGTGGCTATTAAGTGGGTGGTGGGTGGGTAAAGAATTCCTTCGTCTTACGCTTCCCAATCAAGTCGGACATAGTTTGGCCAAGAGTCTCCCGACAGGGAGAGAGATTTTAACGAGTTCAGCACGTTGCCCAAGGGCGAGTGCTGAAAGATATCCGTGGAGCTAAACTCCATGATCGGTGCCTAGTCAGATCCGATGGGCACGGATGCGCGCAGTTCGGAGTCTATGGCCGGAGACAAGTCTGAGGGTCCGATGACACAGACCTCCTTGGAAGTGAAATATGTGTTCGTCTCTATCGCCGCAGAGTGTGCGGCCTCCGTGGTGGGGTCCATCCTCCCGTCCTTGGATGGCATGATCTGCTCCAGATTTAGAGCCAGGGCAGCTGCAGGTATGATCTCCTGATCACCGTCCGATGGCAAGTCTAGGTCATGCTCATCGCGTCTGTAGGGTGTACCTGTCATGGGAATGACTCTATCGAAGATCAAGTCTCCGCGGATGTCAGCGGTATAATTCGGGCTTCCGAACCTGACCTGATGGCCAGGGGCGTAGCTATCGATTTGCTCCAGATGGCCCAGCGAGTTGACCCGTAGTGCGAAGCCGCCGAATACGAAGATCTGTCCGGGGAGGAAAACCTCGCCCTGGACTGCATCGTTGTAGATGATTAAAGGAGCCATCAAGCCTTATGGTGACAACACAGTGGAACTCTTAATGAAAGCACCAATGTCGGTGTCAAAACCGGCGGATCTCGGGTAGGTGGTCCCGAACTGTGCGTCTAAGGCTAATGGTAACAGGAGGCGGGGGACACAATGTTTACCCAGGTCCGGGCCCTCTCTATGGAGGTAATACCCTACTTCCTGCTTGATTAATCTTGATGATATGAGTATTACAAGAGTTGATCTACCATGAGATCATAGAGGCTAAACCCTAGAAGCTAGCGTATGATTCTGATTGTTGTTGTCCTACGGACTAAACCCTCCGGTTTATATAGACACCGGAGGGGGCTAGGGTTACACAGAGTCGGTTACAGAGAAGGGAATCTACATATCCGAATTGCCAAGCTTGCCTTCCACGCAAAGGAAAGTCCCACCCGGACACGGGACGAAGTCTTCAATCTTGTATCTTCATAGTCCAACAGTCTGGCATAAGCATATAGTCCGGCTGTCCGAGGACCCCCTAATCCAGGACTCCCTCACCTAGCTCGTTCCTCGAGCCAGGCTGGGAGGAGGAGGCGCTAGAAGCTGAGTCCTTCCATGAGCCGCCCGGGAGCCTCATCGACCACGCCGGCAACAACTATAGGGTACCACTAATCTCCCAGGAGCAAGCTTATGCTAACCATGGGTCGCAGGCGGATCAGGTCATAGCAGTAGATGGCGGCCCCAGCTCAACAGCCCCCTTCCACCAAGAGGGGCGCACTGGGGGCTGCAGGGGAGGAGCCGGGAGCGAGGCCCCTCCCCACATCACGCGGAGCAGGGCGTCATCCGGAGGTAGGCCCTCTGCCGGGGAGGCGCTGGTGAGCCTTCCCCCCGGCAGAGGACCCGTGGTCGCCGAGGGCGCTTCTGGCGTCCCCTTTGCCCCTTGGTGTCGTCCTGGTTTTCGGATGACCCAATGGTGGTCAAGGGTGGCGCAAGGCGGGGCCCTCGTCCGGCGATATGAAGTAAGGCTCGCACCTGTGAAGGTCTCCACTCGTGACACTCTCACGTAATAATGAGTGAGGTTGTACACACCCTGGAGTCTCAGGAGTGCGGCCCTCGGGCCTTTGGGGCTCCCTCCCATGTCCTAGTGGCAGCACTTAGCTCCGCGCTGGTGAGAAGACAAGAAGACTAGACTAGGTGCCGGACGCGGCCATTTGCTTTTAATCTCTTTTCTGTAGCCCTGCTTTATGGCTTTGGATTTAAGTTTGAAGTTGAATTTTCACTGGTATGCGTGGGGGTGTCTTTTCTCATTCGTGTGATTTCTTGCTGTCTGGTTCCTTGCCTCGATCCAGAGTTGCGCTTACTATCTCCCCCCTCGCGAGCCCCTCGCGAGCGGGGGCTAGGCACAGCAGACGCGCGCTGCGCGTGCGTCCTGCCATGACTGGCGCTTGCTTCCCGCGAGGCCCTCTTGGATGGATCGGCAGGCTCCTTAGAAGCTCATAACCTCACGAGCCAGTTTGGGACCTGCCCTGACTAAGGTAAACTACAACGACAAACTCGCGGCGGAACTCGCGGGTCCATGAAAACATGTATCGAGCTTGGCCTAAGGAATCTGGCAGTAATCTGTTTACATGAGGGGCTCCCCCTCCCAAAATGCTCTTACAACTTCCAAGGCCATGCCCGAGCTTTCGCATGTAGGGTCGACGACGAGGAAGCATGGGCTCAATCAGACATGTCACTCACCGCACCCTTCGGGTCGCCCTCTGACGCGTCGCTGGCATCGCTGTCGCCCTCACCATCATCGACCATGTCACCCTCATCCGCACCAACCACCACCGCATCGTCCTCGAAGGTGAAGGCCCTGACCAGAGCATCAACATTTTCTTTTACCCATCGCGCCAGGTCGCCCTGATGGCCTCGGGCACGGGGGTAATGGCCGCATCAAAATCGAAGTTGGGGTAGGTGTTCTGGAGGTGGCTGAAGACACGGGAGAACGCGTGCCTGAGCAGGCCACGACTCCTCTCTTCAACAAGCTCGCGAGCCCTCTCGGATCGATTCTCCAGGCGTGTCACCACATCGGTGAAGAAAAGGAGGTGACTGGCATAATCGTTCGAGTGGGGATGAGGGGTGTCTTCATTGCAGATGGTGCCCAGCGCCGCATTGACTCTGATCCTGAGGCTTTGGAGCATGGGGGCGTGCACGCGCTCCAGCGTCTGCCACCGGAGCGCTTCCTCTCTGCTCTCCTGCACGAAGGACTCGGCGCTGTCGACCCGTCGCTGAAGAGAGAGCAGCTCGACGCGGGCGGACGCCAGCTCGGCCTGCACTGAGACTAGGGCGGCTGCGGCGGCTTTCTCGCGCTGCTCCACCTCGGCCAACTCTGACCTGAGGGCAGAAGTCCTACCCACAGCTTCGGCTTCTACGAGCTCCAGCTTCAGGTCGTACCTACACAACAACAAAAAATACACTTCCGTGATGATACGTGTTTGTCACAGTAGGTCACATTTTCTGTCATGCATGTACATCCATGGCGATTTTATGATAGAATCAAGATAGTCATACATGTGTTGTCGTAGAAGTGTTCCATGACATTGCCAAATTTATCATCACAGAAGTGTCCACTTCCATGACGATAAATCGCGCATCATAGAAGTGCTTTCATCAAGGTTGACCGACACATGGCATCCACCGTAACGGACCGCCGTTAAGCTATCGGGTCCGGTTTTGGATCCAATAACCCGTTAATAGCCCCGACCAATGGGGATTTTCCACGAGTAAAATCATCATTGGCTAGAGGAAACACGTGTCGGCTCACCGTTGGGACAGATGTCATCCACTCATTGGACCAAAAGTGCCTATGATACGTCGACACGTGGCACGGCCCAACAGAGGGCCATTCCTATGAAAAGGCCGGCCCGTTTGACTTGGTCAAAAGGTGGCGGGCCGGCCCACGGCAAGCCTATTAACGGTTTGTTTGCATATAGCCCATTTACAGCCCGCTTACCTAGGGCCCGTTTACGGCCTATTCGAATTAGGCCCAGTGGCGTCATCTGGGCCGTCCAATATAATTCCAACCTGTTTTAACTTCCGGCCCATGTATGGCCCATGACGTGTTTCGGCCCAGATGAGGCTATTAGTAACTCTCGTCCCATTAACGGCCCGTGGTAAAACTGGCCCGTAATGAATAGTGTATCACTTTATACCCATTAACGGCACATGGTGAAACTGGCCCATACTGAACAGTGTATCACTTTATACCCATTAACGGCCCATTATTCCGTTGGGCCGTTTCCAGCCCATGTACTTTCGGCCTTCTCAGGGCCCATTTATTCTTGGGCTCATTTCCAGCATTCGTTTACTTATGGCCCGTTTGTGGCCCGTTAATACGTTGGGCCGTTTTCATAGCGTCATCAAATACGGCCGATTAATGACTGTCAGATGTTGGGTTCTGGCAGACCCTTAAGGTTCGAACTCTGGGGTGCACACGAAGATCTTCCCCCTACCGATCGATGTCCGATCGCCTCACGAGAATCTAAGCTAAACGATGAGCAACACGCGTGACACAAGATTTATACTGGTCCGGGCCACCGTTGTGGTGTAATACCCTACTCCAGTGTGTGGTGTGGTGGATTGCCTCAGGGGCTGATGATGAACAGTACAAAGGATGAACAGCCTTGCGAGAGGTGTTCTTGAGCTGGTGCGATGGACTGCTTGGATGAGCTCGGTCGCCTCTCGATCTAATGAGGACTCGATGAGATGATCTCTACTGTGATGGCTATCCCTATTTATAGAGGCCATGGTCCTCTTCCCAAAAATTGAGCGGGAAGGGCGCCACAACGGCCATTTTGAAGGGGAACATCTAGTACAAGTTATCCTGACTAAAGTTGGTCTTCAGCTGCCAAAGGCACTGGCAATGACGCCGTCTTGGGCTCCACAGTGACCTCCATCCTGTCGCTCTGTTGGTCTTGGTCTCGTTGCACTGAAATGGCAACCTTTGCCTGATGCCTCGGTACTCCATGCATGCGCTTGCCTCCTTTGCACCAAAGAGGAAACAAGGACACTGCGCCGGCCCGCGCCCGCCTGGTCTCGATCGTCATGGTTTGCGTCACGAGCACCTCGCGAGGTACCCTGCCTTGATCTCTCCGCCTCCTCACGAGCCTGCCTGGCGAGGCCGTTCCTGAGGAAGTCTTGCGTCGTCCACCCCGCGAGGCTTGGCCCCTCGCGAGGGTCTTGACTCTTGCGCTGATGAAGATGGGCCGTGCTGCGCGACCACTCGAGCCATGCCGCAGGCCGAAGGCAGGCAAGTCTGGGGACCCCCATTCCCAGAACGCCGACAGTAGCCCCCAGGCCCAAGGCGCACTTGGACTTGGCTCAACGGAGAAGCGAAGGGACAAGTGCGGAGCGCCGCAGGCCCCATCAGCCTGTGGCCTTGGGCGCCGCGTGGCGGTTGATTGGACGTGGGTGCCTCCGCTTCCCCACGCTGCCTCGGCAACTGCTCGACTGACAAAAGGCTGGCATGGGGTTAGCCTTACTTTCATTACTCTCATTCGCCTTGATTCAGATCCCCTTCTTGCTCTTCGCCCTCCTGCTTCCGTAATCTCCAGATGCGCCGCAGCCTTTCCCCTCCGGCAAGCAATGGCACCTCACAAGACCCCGGCTTGGGCCGCATCGGCCTGGTACTCGCCGTCTCTGGTCTCCCCCAACGTAACAGAGAAGAATCTTGCCCTCACGAGCTAGATGGTGGCGGCGCAGAGCCACGAGATGGGGCAAACTGCACTCCGGCTTGGCTCCGCCCGGCTGGAGGACAAGGGGAGCACCTTCTACCCCCTCTTCATGAGCGCCATTATTGCTGGTCTGGTTCCTCCTCTCTCTGAGTTCTTCCTTGCCGTCCTTCGCCAATATCAGTTGCATGCTCTGCATATCCATCCCAACTCCATTCTTCTCCTACCGATCTTCGCCTACTACTGTGAGGCGCACGTCAGGGTGATTCCCTCTGTGGCCTTGCTGCGCCACTTGTTCTCCCTCCAGGTCACTGGCGCCAATATCTCGGTGTGCGTGAGCTTCGTCGCGTACTCCAAGTCCAATGCCATCTCAAAGGCCAGGAAGAGGGCCGACGGCTTCCGGAGCAAGTGGGGCATGGTGGACGTCAGGTGCCACAACCCCCTGCTGGAGCTGCCCACAGAGCATCCTGAGGCTGTTGGGGCATGGTCCCGCGCGAAGCTTGACGACCGGCGGGCGAAGCTGGTGCTGGAGAAGATGAACGCCGACCTGAGGTCGGGCAATCTGAGGGCGGCGAAGCTGACCGGGGCCTCGCTCCTGAGGGAGTTCCTGTCGCACCGGGTGGCCCCTCTTCAGGCGCACTCGCGCCCGCTGTGGAGGCTCGCGGATGCGGATGTCGTCCTCCGCCTGAGCTTCGACGCCCTGGATGACGAGGATCTGACCGCGGCCCTCCGCTTCTTGGTCGGAGAGGATGTGGCAGGCCCGATGGATGCTCCGGTCCCTTTGTTCCTTCGTGATGATTGGGAACGGGTGGTGGACACCATGCCCACCTTCGACGGGGTCGGTCTAGTGCCAGCGGAGGATCCTGAGGGCCAAGCGGCAACGACGACGGTGAACTTGTCCTCCGGTGACTCCAGCGGGGGAGAGGAGGAAGATGACGACGAGGACGAGGAGCGTGACTCAGAGGCGACCTTCGAGGGGACGGGGGAGACTTCCCCTGGCGCAGGTCCAGCGCCCTCTGCTCCATGCCTGATGACGACGAGGCCGGCGCCAGGCGAGGAGGGGAGGACCCGCCCTGGTCCCGAAGAAGGACAGGTCCGGGCTGATCTTCCGAGGGTCTACCCCAGCCCTTGCGTCAGCCGAAGTCAGCTCTAGCCCTTTAGGTGCGCCTTCCCCTACGGCTGGGCCTCCCGAGGCTAAGCCCCGCAAGAGGCTTTCGGGCTTCAAGCTTGGCCAGAGTCCGTGGGATCCCGCGGCAGTCAACCAGTAAGTACTCGAACTCCGCCTTGCTCCCGTCTTTTGCCGTTGAGGCCTGACATCTTCATTGGGTAGGCAGCTACCTGCGGCGAAGAGGCTAAAGGGAGACGCGGCGACCCTGCCTGGAACGGGCTCGTCGGCCATGGCCGCGTCTTCACTCGCGGGGAAGGGAGACAACAGGGCCCGCACGTCCCCTGCCCAATCAACCTCGCGAGGCCAGTCGAGACGCTCCAGTGAGGAGTCAGCCCCCGTGACCCCGCTGACTCTGGAGGCGCATGTGCTTGATGCTGTCGCCGAAGTTGTCAAGGCTCAGGGGGTCCCTGCCTCCCAAGCTGTGATCACGCTGCCGTCTTCTCCTCCTACTCCGCCGGCTCCTGTCTCCTCTGCCTCCTCCGTAGCCTTGGACCAAGCCGCCGACGAGCTGAGTCAGCTGCGGGAGGATCTCCAGAGTGCGGACCCCCGCCTGATGGTCGGGCGCCTGGAGTTGGACTCCAGTTGGGTTCGTTCTAACGCCTCCGCCCGAGCAGCGCTGAGCCAGGATATGACGGCTTCCGAGGAGGAGAAGCTAGTCACCTCCCAGGCCATAGCCGCTCGCGACACGATGTTGAAGGATGCTTCAACTGTCAAGGGTCGTTGCAAGATGCTGGAGGGCGAATTGCAAGGGCTGCGTGATGAGCTCGCCAAGGAGACTCGCAACCGCCAGGTGAAGGAGGAGGAGATGAAGGCTCGGGAGGCTGCTGTCGAGGACCGCGACACCGAACTCTCAGCCGACCATGACCGACTGAAGACGCTGGAGCAGGCGCTGAAGACAGAGAGGGTTGAGCTGGATGCCGAGGCAAAGGTCTTGGCCGAGGACCGCGCGGCCTTCAAGTGCTACGAGGAGAGGGCTCGCACGGTGTTGAAGACGCTTTATGACGGGGGCCTGGAGAAGCCGCTGGCCGGAGCCAAGGACGTCCCCAGTAAGCTGGTTCCCTTCCTCATCAAGGCGCTTGAGGAGGTCGTGATTGGCATCGGCCCCACGGCCGAAGTCGAGGCTCGCGTCCGTTCCTCCGCTGCACTGACGCGGATCCTCAGCCACGTCGACCTCCGCAACACCGACACCAACCTCAGCGACCTGCTGGAGCCCGTGGACGCCAAGCGCTCCGCCGCTGCCGCCAAAGCCGTCAAGGGTCAAGCGGAGGCCTTGCTGGCGAAGTTCCGCACCTTCAATACCGCACCCAAGCGAGGCGTTGCCGGCTCCGCGGCCCCAGGAGGCGGAGCTGGCAAGCGCGACTCCACCACGAGCGGTGGCGTGGCCCAAGGGTGATCTTCTCGCGGCCTTTTTTCCTGCTTTGATTCCTACAACATGCACCATGCCTCGTGGAGGCGTTTAAATTTGTGTCTGGTATTGTGAGAGCAATCTATGGTCTGTAATATTTGCTTTAGGATTTGCTAGATTTTGCGATTTCCTTCCTATTTGCTTGTGTTCTACGTCGGCAGGGCCCGGCCCCGCACATACCTCAACCGCCGTTAGCCCCGACCGGATCACCAGGACGGGACTAAGGAGTGAGGGGCTACGTGACAAGTTAGGCTCCTGAGTCGCGATGCTCAGGAGTCCTCCTTGACGCGCAAACAGCCAAGAGGGAGGGGTGGAAGAGAGGATTTGTCGTTCTATGTCGGCAGGGCCCGGCCCCGCGCATACCTCGACCGCCGTTAGCCTTTCGGAACTAAGGAGTGAGGGGCTACGTGACTAGTTAGGCTCCTGAGTCGCGATGCTCAGGAGTCCCCCTTGACGCTCAAACGGGTCTTCATACCTTGGCTCCGCTCGGGGAGGGGCGTGCGACGACCAGGTCCGAGGGACCTGGATGGGTGGCGTGTGCTCGGGCGTGGCCCGGGCGCAGCCCCCGTGCCCAGCGCCCTCGCGCGGCGCTCCCGAGGGGAGGCTTTGCGATGAGGCCAGACACTGAGCTCTGGGCTCCCTGAGGTTGCTACAGCCGTGGGCTGCCCTCAGTTGTTTATCACCAGCGCGGAGCATAGCGCTTCCGTATGTGTACGGGCATAGCCGTTCCTCGGCAGTGTCGTCAGCCAGCGCGGACCATGGTGCTTCCACTGGTTCGTGGGAGGGAGGCTCCCCTCCGGGAGGAGCCCCCAGGGCGTGTACAGCCCTGCCCTGACACGTGGCCGGCACGATAGGGCTATGAGAGGTGTATCTGGGCACCCGTGAGCCAGCGCGGGACTCACGGGGCCCTACCTCGAGGCTGGTTGCGCCTGGCTCTGGGCCTTTACCGGTGGTACGTTCCTGCAAGATGGTTAAAATGCAAATGTTGTACGTCCTCAGGTCCCGGCCCTCGAGCGAGCTCAGCCGCCGCTGGTATGATAGGTCGCGATTCCGTGCGTCAAGGCCAGGGGGTGAGGGCTGGAGAGCCAGTAAGAGCTCCTGAGTCGCGATGGTCAGGCGCCCCCTTTTAACATGCAAGCACTTTGCATGAGAGAGGAGAGGCCCGTGGTAGGCAGCCGACGACAATCATAAGCAGGTTAAGCATGAAGAAGCAAATCAACTTAGATAGATGCAGAGGAAGGCACACGCCACTGGGTCAGGCCCGAGCGGCTTGGGGATGATGCAGCCCGAGGGGCGCCCCCAACAAGGTAAGCTGAAGACATAAGCAAAACGGATACATGCCGTGGGGACAGACCCACGCGACCTGGGAATGATGCAGCCCTGGGGGCGCTCCCAGCTGAAACGAAACTTGAGAGAAGTCACCTGTTACCATTGCAGAGCGAGTGTCGGAGTAGCTGGCGGTGCGTGGTGAAGAAGCCAATCCTCACGAGCCCTCGGAGCTTCGAGCCTCAGGAGGCTCAGGAGGTCCGGTCGGCTCGGCGAGGTCCATCTCCATTTCCTCCAGGAGTGCGTGATGCTTGGCCACATGAGCTTCTAGAATGCTCCTCATCAGGCGCTGGTGGGCAGCAGCCGCGTTTGGCAGGCCGAAGGGCATGCGAACGTAATTGTGTGGTGGACTCGGGCAACGCCCCACGTGCGAAGGCCGGAAGCCCTCCTGAGACGAGACTCGATTGAGCCCTGGGTAGTCGATGTAGACGCGCAGCCCGCCATCCTCGCCTGGATGGGGAGCTACACTGGGCAGGCAGCGGTTGCCGCGCATGACTCTCAATTCCTGCAATTCCTGAGCGACCTTGGTGATGAACTCCTGAGGGTTGGGCCCTCCTTGCCTTATGCCTTCCTGAGGGAAACGTGCCGCGAAGCACGCCTCCAAGTGGTGCGCGAGCGCCTCCCTCGTGATCTTGGCAAAGTCAGTGGCTCCCTAGGAGAGAGCCCCCGAGACTTGTCCGAGGAGGGCGTCGGACATGCCTTCCTATGCGACGGAGGGTGGCGCCCCTTGGACGGGCGCAGATCCTGATGTGGCGCCTCCGGAGGTACCTGCCTCCTGAGGCCTTGAGTCAGGTGATGTCTTCTTCTTCTTGGGAGCTGCTTCAGGAAGGTTTCTACTCTTGCTGTCTGGGTCCTCGATTGACGTGGTTTGGAAGGCGCGCCTGAGAGAGCACACCGCATCCTTCTCTTCACAGGGGGTCGTGATGACTCCGCCACTTCCTGGCATCTTGAGGACGTTGTAGCCATGGTGAGTCACTGCCATGAACTTGGCCAGAGCGGGGTACCCGAGCATGGCATTCTATGGCAGGCGAATGTGGGCGACGTCGAAGTCAATGAGCTCGGTATGGTAGTTCTTGCGCTGCCCAAAGGTGACAGGGAGGCGGACCTGCCCTATCAGGACAGTGGAACCATTAGTGACTCCTGAGAAAGGCTTGGTTGGTTGAAGCTGATCGTATGGCACTTGAAGATTGTTGAACGTCTCGACAGACAGGACGTTGAGCCCTGCTCCGCCATCGATGAGGGTCCTAGTGACTTACACATTGCTGATGACTGGGGAGCAGAGCATCAGGAGGACACCGGCCATTACCGTGCACTTGAGCTGATCCGCTGATCTGAACATGATGGCACACGCAGACCACCTGAGGGGGCGCGTGGCCTCAAGCTTGGGGAGGACTTCATTCACTTTGCGAGCAAACTATTTGAAGATGCACTGAGAGGCTGGGGCCTGAGCTCCGCCCAAGATGCAAGCGATTGCACGCGGCTCCTGGAAGCCCCCAGCCCCCTCGTCCTCATGATGGTCGTCATTCCTTCTTGGCGGTGGTGGTAGAGGAGGAAGTCCTGCGTTGCCTTGCGGGCGATCCTCAGGAGGCTGATCTCTCCAGGCCCCCTCGCGAGGCCGGTCACGCCACCCTTGGCGAGGGACTCGGTCGTCCCATCGTCCTCCACCTCTTGCTCCGCCTTGGCCACAGCCCCGATCGTTGCGCTCGGGGTGTCGACCGACACGGCCTTCTCGCACGGCCCTGAGCTCTTGGCATTCATTGGTGTTCTGGGTATGGAGATCATGGTACACACAGTACCGGCTGCCCTTGGACGACTCCGGCTGGTCCCTGCTGCGCTTCATGTCCGGCTCTGCTGCGAGCACAGCTGCTCCCTTACACTTCACATCCTTGGCCTTGGCTTTCTTCTCTTCTGTGTCTGCTGCTGGGAGCTCGAGAAGGGAGAGGCATCCCTCCTCAGCCCTTGCGCACTTGGTCGCTAGGTTGAACAGCTCCAATGACATACATAGATCTTCATGGATGGCCAGCTCCTCCTTCATCTTGACGTCGCGGACGCCATCACAGAACGCCGAGATGATGGCCTCCTCGGTTACCCTGGGAATCTTGAGGCGAGCGCTGTTGAAGCACTGGATGTACTTCTGCAAGATCTCTCCGGGTTGCTGCTTGATGCGGCGTAGGTCACCCACGGCCGACGGACGGTCCCGAGTGCCCTGGAAGTTGGCGATGAAGCGAGTGCGCATCTCGTCCCAGGAGGAGATCGTGCCAGGGGGCAGGTTCAGGAGCCAGGTGCGGGGCACCGTCCTTTAGTGCCATGGGAAACTAGTTCGCCATGACCTTTTCGTCCCCGTTGGCGGCTTTGATGCCCAGCTCGTAGAGCTGTAGGAACTTCGTGGGGTCGGTAGTGCTGTCGTAGCAAAGAGGCAGGTCAGGCTTGAACTTGCCTAGCCAGGTGACACTGCGTAGCTCGGTGGTGAAGGCGCGATAGCCTGCGGTGGCCACCGGAGCTCTCTGCTGATGCGGGGCTTGCTCTTGGAGGTTCGCGCGCGCCGCTACCTGGAGCAGCGCGGGGTCTTGACGTGCTGGCGCAGGGATCGGTCGTGGCGCACCGGTGCCGGGAGCACGCAAGCACCTTCTTGGGGATGAGGGTTATCTTGGCAGCTCCTCTCTTGTCGCGCGGGCGCCGGACACGATGGATCTCGTCCTGGGGCCGCGCGCCTTGGAGCCAGGGCGCCTTCTTGGGGAGGAGGTGGCGGAGGCACCTCCTGGGCTGCACCACCAGCGCATGATGGAGGGTGAGGCAGCGAGAGGGACGGCGCGGGGGAGCCCCCTGTGGCGCTGACGAGCTCAGTGATGCGAGCGAGCCACTCCTCGTAGAGGTCGTCGACGGGATGGTAGTGCAGGAGCTCACGCGCCAGGAGCAACACGGCGTGCGCGTCCGTGGGGGCGCGACGGGCGTGGGAAGACGAAACAGCTGGAGTCAGCGATGGGGTGGAGGTGCGGCCTTCCCGCCACACCGAAGGATGCAGCGACGAGGCATGCTGCTCGTTCCCCACCAGGCCGGTGGCGGCGTTGGCGGCAGGCGATGGGGAACGACGGGGACACCCGCTGACGGGAGCCGTCTAGGCGACACGGGCGACGAGAGTAGCCCGACGCTCGGCGCGATCCCGGCGAGCGTCTGCCAAGGACACGACAAAAGATCGAATGCGAAACAGCGGAAGAAAGATTCCGGCGCACCCCTACCTGGCACGCCAAAGGTCGGATGTTGGGTTCCGGCAGACCCTTAAGGTTCAAACTCTGGGGTGCGCACGAAGATCTTCTCCCTACCGATCCACGTTCGATCGCCTCGCGAGAATCTAAGCTAAACGATGAACAACACGAGTTACACAAGATTTATACTGGTTCGGGCCACCGTTGTGGTGTAATACCCTACTCCAGTGTGTGGTGTGGTGGATTGCCTCAGGGGCTGATGATGAATAGTACAAAGGATGAACAGCCTCGCGAGAGGTGTTCTTGAGCTGGTGCGATGGACTGCTTGGATGAGTTCGATCGCCTCTCGATCTAATGAGGACTCGATGAGATGATCTTTATTGTGGTGGCTATCCCTATTTATAGAGGCCCTGGTCCTCTTCCTAAAAATTGAGCGGGAAGGACGCCAACAACGGCCATTTTGAAGGGGAACATCTAGTACAAGTTATCCTGACTAAAGTTGGTCTTCGGCTGCCAAAGGCAATGGCGATGACGCCGTATTGGGCTCCACGATGACCTCCATCCTGCCGCTCTGCTGGTCTTGGTCTCGTTGCACTGAAATGGCAACCTTTGCCTGATGCCTCGGTACTCCACGCCTGCGCTTGCATCCTTTGCACCAAAGAGGAAACAAGGACACTGCGCAGGCCGGCGCCCGCCAGGCGCCCGCGTGGTCTCGATCGTCATGGCTCTTCCTTGATCACTCCGCCTCCTCGCGAGCCTGCATGGCGAGGCCGTTCCTGAGGAAGTCTTGTGTCATCCGCCCCGTGAGGCTTGGCGCCTCGCGAGGGTCTTGAGTCTTGCGCTGATGAAGATGGGTCGTGCTGGGCCACCACTTGAGCCACACCGCAGGCAGGCAAGTCTGGGGACCCCCGTTCCCAGAACGCCGACAATGACGGCCCGTTATGGTCGGCCCATGAATGGATGATTTCAACTCTTGCCCATTGACGACCATAATGTGGTCTGTTATTGGCCCATGTTTGGCCAACCAATCATACAGCACGGAGAAGGCCCATTGATGATACGGCCCGTAGAAGGCTCATTGTGTCTACAGCCCGTATAAGGCCCATTGTTTCTACGCCCCGTAGAAGGCCCATTGTTTCTATGGCCCGTAGGAGGTCCATGCTAACTACAGTAAATATGTAGACCATGGTTATTGTGGCCTAGTTTTAAAAGATAGGTTATTGCGTCCACTAGCAAACCACGGAAAAAGAACTGCACTGACTACAAGAAAACAAATAAACAAGACAATAAGGAAATAAATTAGCAAGCAACTTACGCTAGGCTATCACGGCTATTACACATATTACATCCACTGGGCATCAAAGTTCGCCACCAGTGCAAATATAGGGAACAAAGCAGCATATAAACGCCGCAGCAAAACAAGTCCAGAACTGAAATCACTTCAGAAGAGCTCAAGAAAAAATATCCTAGGTATCCATAATGCTGGCAAGATGCTTAGCAATCTTATTAACTTTCTCTTGTTTGACGCTTAAATCCTCCAGCACTCACTACACCATGACACTGCATTTCCAACAACCAGGTTGGTCGGGAAAACAACTTCTGCCGACAAACAGTCGGTTGGGAAAGAGTATTCCCGACCGACACAGTTTGTTGGAGAAAGTCCAGACGGGAAAACCCTTTCCCGACCGACTTATCTTTGCCGACCGACAGTTTGACGGCTATTGAAAAACTTTCCCGACCAACTGTCTGACAGTATTTTTTGCCGACCAACTTTCTGTTAGCAGCTTTTCCCGACCGACTGTCTGACGGCGTTTGTTTTACCGACCAACTTTCTGTTGGCCCTCTCATGAGCCTTTGCCGACCAACAATCAGATGGTGTTTTGTTTTGCCGACCAACAGTTCATCAACATTTTCTTTAGCCAACCACAACTTTAATTAACTTGTGGTACTGATTATAACATACATATAATGAAATCACCAAGACACCATACATCACAGATTCACATCAGGTGCACCAAACATTTTTGTTTCATTAACTAATCGTCACATACATATACTTCAGTCTGTTCTAAAGATATCCACCAAGACACCATGCATCATGTTCAGAAAAAGATAGCTAAAAGATACAAGTCTGAGATGTTATTTGTACACAATGAAAGCTAAAACATGCAGTTGACGCGGATCGCTGGCCTCACGGTTCCTTGTGAGTGCAGTCCTTTTGTTTGCTTCCTACAAAAGTTAAACATGTCTCGGTTATAATACACTATTAGAAACTGCATTTTCTTTGTTTTTTCTTTAAAATTTGCAAACATTCCATATGTCAGTGCAATCCTTTTTTTTTTGTTCAGTGAATCACATGATGCTACTAGAAATAATAGAAGCACTTAGCTAGCTTCATACCATATCTTAAAATATTTACATGTAAATTGTGTTGACTGCTTACACAGTAGTCTCTATAAATAATAGAAGCGCTTAGCTAGCTTCATACCAAAGACTAGAAAAAATATCACCAAAGGCATACAATCAGAACATGCAACCATTAAAATAACAATGTGAACTACATAAAGTGTCATATGTGAAACTAGGTAAGAGCAGCTATAACATGGACTAGGAGTAGGTAAGCATTAGCAGTTACCCAAGTGTCCAAGCCAAACCCAACGCACCAAAAGCATATTGAGCTGCTATTGCGCAGAACTGGACAACAGTACCAAAACGCCAACACAGAGGAGCATCTCATTCTCAAAAATACATATAATAATAAATATAGAGAAGTCAATAACCATGTGTTAACACAAACGCTGATCCTCAGCTAAGATTACCCCAACTGGCCCACCATCTCCATAAGGAGCTGACAGGTCAGCAAAAGCATATGTTTCTTCTCTTTAAAAATAAATAAGATAGATTACTCAATTGGCATAGGCATAAAAACTGGAGTGCGTACAGAAGACTAGCCTATCTGAAGTTGGGTCATAAGAATGAACTTAAAATATATACTGCTGGATGTACAGATTTGATCGCAAGAAATAAATACAGTATAAATACCTTACTCATCTATAGGAGTAGCAGATCATCCGCTGTTTGCATAATGCACCAGTAATCCAATACGTTCACAAGTGCCCCGAGTAGCCGGAACCAGGAATCCTTGTGCACAAGTGCCCTGAACATATAAAGAAAAAGAAAAGGCTAATTGTGATCCTGGAGCTATTTATTCCATAGCAGGGTTAAATAAGCTGAAGTTCTTGTTCTCAGAGCACGGAGATTAAATGTAGACTCTTGTATTTGTGAGAATTCTACAATTCTAGTAAGGCGCCAGCTGAGAGGGAAAGCATGAGGCATGAACTGACGGAAGAAATATTCAAAGCCTAATGATGACAGTTCTGGCGCTTCTCCAGAGAAAAAGAGAAGATGCAAAAGATGAGGGGCTCCCCCTTCAACAAGAAGAGTGGCTCGGTTTTGCAGAGAGTTGTGAGCGCTTCAACGGGAACAGAAGATGTCGAGGTACCTTGAAAGGATCTACCACTCACATTAATTCTAATTACTGTAAATAAAGTATATAAAGTAAATGGTAATGTTCTTCTTGGCTTTACTGCAGCATGTTCCCCTTTATATAGTAGATATTACTTGACTAACAAGCTGGTCAGTCTATTCAGGTTCTAGAAAAATTGATCTGCTAAACAACACAGAATTATTATTTCATTCACAAAAGAGATGTTGTTTCTGATTTCATGAACCAAACCACGGTATTAGTAACATAACAAAAAGAAAGCTAAAAAGTAATATTGTGATAATAGAAGTTCTCTGTCTCTGTAGCTTGCAATTGGTAACCTCCTTGAAGGTCAATCAGTCAGTTGCAACATTTGAATATATGCTGCTGTATTTACGAGTCTCCCAGTTCATAGTACATATGCTGGAAGATAATGAATGCAAACTTTGGATGTTACTTTTAATGAAACCTCATATTAACTTGCGTCGATTTTGGATATCATGGCATAGCATACAGTAACTCCTATGTCTTCTCCCAGCGAAGTCAATGTGATTTCTCTAGAATCTAGAGCCAGACATGGCATGATGAGTCCCTTCTCTCAAATTTATAAGAGATGACAAGTTTACTGCGAAAATTCATTTGGGCTGCAGCTTACTATTTGTCCTATTTTCTCAGCCAGTTTGACCAGAGTTCTAGAGCTGCACCGCCCAGCTCCAGGACATCGTTGGTGTGTAGTAGAAATGACACATTTTTGTTCACCATATTTTTCTAAGAGGAAGGACTGGAACGAAATTACACGTATTTCGCAGAGAAGTGAAATGGAATGCTATTGGGAGCCTTGTAATACGGTTGTCTCTAGATGAACAAACACCGATGACCTGACACATGAAGATCATGAAGGCCTGCATTCTCGGATGCCTCCCAGGCCTAGTCCTACTAAAGGCACTCAAAATTAACCTTATTGGTGAAATTGACTTTCAGGTCAGTTAGCTTCTCTAGAGTATAGAGCTAGGCAAGCATTCCTTCTCCCCCTCTTTATAGAAAGAGCAATGGAAATGTACTCTGTTTTATCTGATTCCACAACCTGGCAGCCATACATGGTTCGATAAGACCACACATTTAGTTGACTCGGTTGGATTCAAGTCTGCATTGTTGTTTGGTGAAACTACTGATGGGGTTGATAAGGAGAATCTGCATGCTGCAGATTTCTCTGCACAAATAAAGCTCACCACATCGACCTGAAAACTGATGGTGAAAAGCCTTAGAGCAAAATGGTACTGTGTTACCTAATTAATAAGTTAGATAAATGATTGTCTTGTTTTTCGTGTTCCTTTAATTGTTCAAAAGTACTTGTTTGACATGATTGAACAATACGTGATATTTTGAGCGCCTGCTGACGGGTAATTGTTCGCAAGCTAATCAAGCACCTCTTCAGGCAAAGATCGCAAGAGACAAAGAAGAGCTTTTGCCGCCTATCATATTGACCATTTTTTTCAGGTATCATGTTGACCTTCTA
Organism: Triticum timopheevii; assembly: GCA_963921465.1. Lineage (NCBI taxonomy): Eukaryota > Viridiplantae > Streptophyta > Magnoliopsida > Poales > Poaceae > Triticum > Triticum timopheevii. Next base: position 273,465,175 of record OY997270.1, on the reverse strand, counting down.
CCTCTGAACTAATTGGAACAAAGATATGGGCATCAATAGATATGAGCACAATTAGTTCAGTCACAAATGTGAAGCAGGTCAATACGGAGATGAACACATATAGTGCCCGATGTCCAAAAAATGTGTTACATTGTTGCACAAAAAGCAAGGCCAAAGCCACAATATTTTTCTTCTAATAAGCTACTGTAGTATTTATTCACGATATTTTTTCATCTGAGAGATTCAGGGAAATTTCTGCGGGTGTAGTGGCATACAATCAATATCCAACAAAGTAACAAGTTCTTAAACACCAACCTTTTTGGATGAGTAACAGCGACCTATTTAACATGACAAATATTTCATCTTTACATCGGTGTTTGTTATCATATTCCAAGAGACATGAAAAAGAATCACTTGACAGTAAATCACTCAGCTCAAAGGCTAGATGTGCCAGAGCAGATAGAGGAGGAAGGAGAGACCAGTGACTCACCCACGTAGTGGTAGCTGGTGATGGAGTCGTGGGAGCCGACGCCGACGTCACGGGGCAACAACCCCGCCATCTCATTGGCGCCATAAGCAAGGCGGTGCACCACCACTTCCAGCTCACCTTGCGCCACAGGGGGACTTCCCGGTGGTGATGTTGAGCACCTACGTGGGCATCCTAACAGAGCCCATCACCAACAGCTGCATGTCCTTGGCTACCTTCACAACAGTTACTCGTTGTTAATGGTCATCTCAACCTCTCAATGGTGATCTACTTGAGAACGTCCAAGGAGCTGACAAGGTCGATCACCCTCTTGTGCACCCGCATCTCAAAGTTGTCCCAGCTGTTGGTACCTTATTAGCAAGCAAGACAACATTCTTAGACCAAGATTTAAAAAGATATGATAACAAACTTCAGCAGAAGCACGGGAACAAACAACTAATTTCTGAGCGGTTGAACTTTACCACACAAAAACTCAACAAATGATAAAAAAAATTATCTTGAGAATCGTAATATTTCATCTCAAAGATGTGACCCAGGAAGGTTAAGAGACGTCTAAGGCAACCTTTAATTCAATCATTGTGAAGACACTTGTTCAAAGTAGTTACAGCAGAAAATGAGCATGCTATATGTCTACCAACTAATAGTTTGCTGGCCATGGAACAGAAATCCATGGTTCATATATTTTTCCTACCAGGTGAAATTATGGTCCTTATCTTAACTCATGCTGAAAATTCCTTATCATTTCTTCGTGGTTACAAGTGATAAAGAAACTAGCCAAGGAAATGGTTGTCTAGTTTACCCGGAGAAGAAGAAAACATAAAAAGGAAGCAACCTGACAAAACCATCAATTACGCGCATAACCGCATAACTAGCCAGAGAGCATCTCATGAGTTTATCTACACGAACATAAGTGTTTTGCAAAAACTCAAAAGAAGTAGATATAATCATCATTTCACTATTTACTAACCAATAGAAGGACATCCTAATCCTTTCACTACAGACCATGGGGACATACAAACTTCCCGTACCTCACTAGCTTTGAAGTTTATGAATTAGCTTGGATTTCCAGATGCATATGTATGTAAACGTACATAATAAGACGGACCTATATATGTGAGATGTGGTATAACTCCAAATTTAACAACTTTGTGCTATGCTTACTGCTTGTTTCCCCTTCCCTTGTTGATGAGTATAACTCCAAATTCAGCAACGATGGGCTATGTTCCTTCATCCTGTAGTAAATAGGGAGCAGTCCATTGAATCAAATCCACGCATCAAAATCCCAAAAGGTTAAATCCATGGGGCTACACACTTCAGACAGAGAGGGGAGGAGCGAGATCATACGACAGAGAGAGATCTTACCCAAAGCCTGAACCTAGAAGCTGCATGTGGATTACAAAGTGGTTGGTGCTCGAACTGATGACGCCGCTCACCAGGAACCCAACACTAAAAGCTTCTAGGCAAGGTAGGTGGAAACGGAGATGGGGTTGGACATCACGAGCAGCAGCACCTTCAGGGAGTGCTTCGCCACAGCCAGCATGGTCTTCCAGTACAAGGCATCGCTCCTCTGCAGTAGGTTGAGCCCTGTCTTCCCCGAGATCTGCCCGGCGTCCTCCGTGACGACGAGGGTTCGAGTAGAGAGAGCACCTGGTCAGAGGAAGGTTCAGGCGCGTGGGGGAAGGCGGCGTGGGGCGGCAGGCCAGCAGGTGCGGGAGCGGCAGGGAGGTGCGGGAGCGGCAGGGAGGTGCCGGCGGCGGGAGCCCAGGGCGGCTGGCGTGGGGAATGAGGAAGGGGAAACTAGGGATTTGGCTCACGCGTGCGGTGACTTCGCTGCAGAGGGGGAAAACTTCGCGGGCTTGGGCCAAATGTTGGCGCTAACTTTAATTCCTGCGCGCGCGCACAGGCCCAATTGTAACAGACGGTTGGTCGGCATTATTTCCCGACCGAAGAAGCGATGGGCACAAGAGCTTTCCTGACCGATCATTTGACAGTAAACATTTTCATATTCCTGACCGATTGTTTGTAACTGTTCGCATGTTTCCCCTACCAACTGTCTGCCACAAGTTTTTCTGACCAACCGCCGGTCGGCGATACTGACTTTTTCCAACACACGTCCGTAGGGAATGCAGTGTCGTGGTGTAGTGACTTGCTTTTGCACCAGAAAGTATGCATCTGAATTCTACAGGGACTTCCTCAGCCCTTCGGCTTCCAGTCGCATAACATCTGATCGATGTCTTTCAACTTGAAGTTGAGACTCAAGAAGCCAAACTGATTCAGGCAGCAAGTTCGAAGAGCTGGTGCCAGCAGTAGTAGCCAGTAACTCGAACACTACATCAAGATAGGACTTTGGGGTTGTCTCAGTGTCTTCAATACAGTTTTTATCAGCTTTCTTGGAGACCAACAGGGATGTCTCACTATCTTGAACCTTATCTGCATTACTTCCTTTACCATTGCATAATGAGGTACTCTTCTCCAATATTTTATCCGCGTTCTAAAAGAGAAACAAACAAAAGCATCACAGGTTTACAATGTAGTATATGAAACTCATTTTGGTAAACCAGTTCAGTAGTAAGGTGGACAGAATAACAGTGTAAAACAAACATATATGTAGTATGGTCACTGTATGGTCTATATCATTCTAGTTTATGCTGCCAAATCAAGATAGATACAGTTCGAATCATATCTATTTAAGACAAAGCAGCATAGTCAGAATATAAGTGTGGGAAACTACATAGCAATAACAACACTTGTAATGTGCATGGCATGAGAACATAACTGTTTATTCAATTGAAACTAAAATCAACATAGAGCAAGTTACAACAGCAACCATGTTAAAGAAACAGGTTTAAAACATACCTGTTGCGCCATTGGAGTTTCAATTGCATCCGTCAAATTTAAAATTAGTTGGTATGAGTAAATACAGTGATGCAAGAGCAAAGTAGTATGAACCATAGCTACGAAACCTGACCTGAGAACAATTCTACTTCTACTTTAAGCGTTGACTTGGGGTTCGGAGTGGTGGTCCTCGTGCTTTGGGCACTGCAGTTGCCTTACCAACTACTCGTGTTTGGGTGCTCTGTGGTGGAGACGGTGCTGTGTTAACGGGAATTGGGTTACTATTTGCTCAGGTGGGGGTTAGAAGGGGTGTAGCTGGTTCTCTATCCAACTGGGTAGGGGTACAATCTGCGTGAGTCTGGGTTATGTGTGGTGGGGCTAGTTCTTGGGCAAGTACAACCGTGGTTCTATCTCCATCGACAGGTAGCATGATCTTTTTAGAAGACCGTGTTTTTACTCCCACAGATACTGCCATCACCCCCTCCAATTGAACCCCTCGGCCTCCCTCGCGCCGCCATCTCCCTCGCTTGACCCCCTCGGCCTCCTCCACCCCGTCGCCGTTCGAAGCCTGGCGGCCGTCCTCGTCGCCTCCGCCGCACGACAGCAGCCGCCGCCCGGGTCCCCTCTGCTCCACCATGCACGCAGCGCCGGAGCCCGGCCGCGTCGCAGCCTCTGCTGCCGGCAACCTTGACCTCCCCTGCGCCAGGCCCCGCCACCGGCCTGCTACCTCGCCTCCCCAACCCGAGCTGGCTCGGATCCGGCCATCTTCGCCGCCTCCTCGCCGGATTCCGCCGTCATCTGCATCCCCGGCCTTCCTCGCTCAACCCTGCGTCGGTGCTCCCCTGCATCTACGCCCGAGGCCATGGCCTCCTCGTCCCGATTCATGGGCGAATCGCCGGAGCCGCCGTCCTCTGCCTCGCCAGCGCTGCCTTGCTGGAGCGCTCCGCCGCGCCAAGTCCTCGCCGCTGGCCTTCCCTGCGCCCGTCGTTCCCGAGCCAGGAGCCTCATTTGAACGCCGCCTACTCCTCAAACAAGCCTGTCGTCCACCACTGCGAGCAGAAGCGCTTCTGCCCGTCTTCGTTGACACCACAGGAGCTCCACTGCTGTGTCTCTTTGCCGTTTCGTGAGCATAAGAATCACTGTCGCCAAGTACGGACGCCAAGTTCGTGTACCCACGCCGTTGTTTTCTGATGCCAAGTACCACGACGCCCGAAGCCCTCGGATCCATCAAGTCCAACAACGACTGTGTACAACTACCGTCGACTTGAACATCTACGAAAACGTGTACAACTACCGTCGCCACGTGAACAAAGACTTCCACTACGCCGTGTACGACTACTTCCCACGACGACCCGTGAACGTCTACCTCCACTACGGCCCGTGAACGACTACTTCCCTCGACGAACTCGTTCCGCCCGAAATGCACGCTTCGAAGGTATAACCCGAGACGACCGCGATGAGATGCCCTTGCATGTATGAGATGTACCACTTGTTTGCACCGTGTCCGAATTGTCACTCGTTTCCATGCCACTATCCCGTGGGAACCCGGTAGTCGGGAGCACCCCACCATCTCTAGCTTGTTGCGCACATCCGCATGCCTCCTTTTGCACCGGTATCTCCATGAGCTACCGGAACCGATATGTTGCCGTGGCATCATTTTCGGATTCGTCGCCGTGACACCCTTTCTTTCCGCCACGGTGACAAATGCTTCATAACTTGCTCATGTCAACGTTTTCATAAAATTGCATAATACTTGCATATGTCATCTGCATCATGATAATAACAATTAAAATGTTTAAAATTGTTGTTTGCTTTAATTGCTAAATGACATATGGGGATTTTCCGGAATTGTTGTTTGTTGTTCCGGCCTCATTTAAAATTGCCTAAATTGTTAGTTTAATTATGCTTCACCCCTTGCCATGTTTAATAACACTTAATATTGTTTGGTAGCATAACCGAGAGAGAACTAAATAATTGATGTGGTGTTCCGTCAATATGCAACTCGTTGCATATTGAGCTCCACTTAATTTGTAGTATTTTTTGTGCACTTTGCCATGCCATGCCTCATTAAACCGGACATGCATCATACTTGTTTGTGCATCATGACATGTTTATGCTTGTGTGTTTACCATGTTGTTTGTTTCTTTCCGGTTTGCTTCTCTCGTTAGCTTCGGTTTCATTCCGGAGTTGTGAGGATTCGTTCAACTACGTTCGTTTGTCTTCTTCATGGACTCATTCTTCTTCCTTGCGGGATCTCAGGCAAGATGACCTTACCCTCGAAATCACTACTATCTTTGCTATGCTAGTTTGCTCGCTCTTTTGCTATGCCAATGCTACGATGCCTACCATTTGCTTGTCAGCCTCCCAAATTGCCATGTCAAACCTCTAACCCACCATGTCCTAGCAAACCGTTGATTGGCTATGTTACCGCTTTGCTCAGCCCCTCTTATAGCGTTGTTAGTTGCAGGTGAAGATTGAAGTTTGTTCCTTGTTGGAACATGGAGATGTTGTTCCTTGTTGGAACATGTTTACTTGTTGGGATATCACAATATCTCTTATTTAATTAATGCACCTATATACTTGGTAAAGGGTGGAAGGCTCGGCCTTATGCCTGGTGTTTTGTTCCACTCTTGCCGCCCTAGTTTCCGTCATACCGGTGTTATGTTCCCGGATTTTGCGTTCCTAACGCGGTCGGGTGATTTATGGGACCCCCCTGACAGTTTGCTTTGAATAAAACTTGTCCAGCAAGGCCCAACCTTGGTTTTACCATTTGCCTCACCTAGCCCTTTTTCCCTTGGGTTTCCGGAGCCCGAGGGCCATCTTTATTTTAGCCCCCCCCCCCCCCCCCCGGGCCAGTGCTCCTTCGAGTGTTGGTCCGAAACGGGCAGACTGCGGGGCCACCTCGGGGCAACTCGAGGTCTGGTTTTACTCGTAGGCTGACCTATCCGGTGTGCCCTGAGAACGAGATATGTGCAGCTCCTATCGGGATTTGTCGGCGCATCGGGCGGCTTTGCTGGTCTTGTTTTACCATTGTCGAAATGTCTTGTAAACCGGGATTCCGAGACTGATCGGGTCTTCCTGGGAGAAGGTCTATTCCTTCGTTGATCACGAGAGCTTATCATGGGCTAAGTTGGGACACCCCTGCAGGGTTATAAACTTTCGAGAGCCGTGCCCGTGGTTATGTGGCAGATGGGAATTTGTTAATGTCCGGTTGTAGATAACTTGACACCAGATCCGAATTAAAATACATCAACCGCGTGTGTAACCGTGATGGTCTCTTCTCGGCGTAGTCCGGGAAGTGAACACGGTGTTGGAGTTATGCTTGACGTAGGTTGCTATAGGATCACTTCTTGATCATACTTTTATCGACCGTGCTTTGCCTTCTCTTCTCGCTCTCATTTGCGTATGTTAGCCACCATATATGCTAGTCGCTTGCTGCAGCTCCACCTCATGCCTTTACCTTACCCATAAGCTTAAATAGTTTTGATCGCGAGGGTGCGAGATTGCTGAGTCCCCGTGGCTCACAGATACTTCCAAAACCAGTTTGCAGGTGCCTATGTTACCGAGCAGGTGACGCAACCAAGCTCAAGGAGGAGCTCGATGAAGATCTTGCCCTTTGTGTTATTTCGTTCCAGTTGTTCAGTAGTGGAGCCCAGTTGGGGTCGATCGGGGACCTTTGTCGCATTTGGGGTTCTTCTTTTATTTTGGTTCCGTAGTCGGACCTTGATTGTATCTGGATGATGTAATGCTTTATTCATGTAATTGTGTGAAGTGGCGATTGTAAGCCAACTATGTATCTCTTCCCTTATGTATTACATGGGTTGTGTGAAGATTACCTCACTTGTGACATTGCTTTCAATGCGGTTATGCCTCTAAGTCGTGCTTCGACACGTGGGAGATATAGCCGCATCGAGGGCGTTACAAGTTGGTAATCAGAGCCTTCCCCGACCTTAGGAGCCCCACTGCTTGATCGTTTTTAGTGGCCGAGTTGTGTCTAGAAAAATGTTTTGAGTCATTTAGGATTATATATATCGGAGAGTTAGGAATTCTTTTTACTCCCCAGTCTCTTCATCGCTCTGGTAAGGCATCCTGAAGTAGAGTTTTGACTCTTCTCTTCTCAAATTTTACTAAATTTTTTTTTTAGGATCACGCGGGTATCTTGGAATCGTTCTGATGGTTTTATGATGAGAACATTATCTTGGTGCCTCCTGTCAGGGGTTTAGTGGAAGTGTCCCGGGGAGTTGAGCTCTGAGGTGTTGTCGTCATAATTTTATCGTTGCAGTTCTGGAATACCTGAGTTTAGTACGCCGACATCGAAAATCTCTTTTATGCAGTTGTTGGTGAGATAACCCCGATAACCCAGTACTGAGGTGAGTACGGGAGTATTGCCATGACTCGTATAACGGATGCTTTTCGAAGGTTGAGGTACACGATTTCCGAAGGTTTCTTGGTTATGTGTTGACGGATGGATACAGCTGGATGTAGGGATTGTTAGTTTGGGTGAGATATATTGCTTCCCCTGTATCCCCAACACCTGATTGCATAACCAGAAAATTTCGGGAGTTTCATAGGTGGGAATTCAAGTAGCTCTTAGGATATCTTTCCGACGGATGTATGATATGAAATTGGGGTTCGACGTCTAGTGGTCCGCCTATTCACGGTTGGTTTTACAGTGGTCTCGTTGTGTCTTAAAGGGTCCTTGGCTATGCTGACTCGGGGACGCTTCGTATGTCATGTGCACTGCCTTGTACATGATGGTGCTGTACGATCGAGCCCGTGTAGGCCCCACCATGAAAACTTTGGACGAAATCTCTATCATATGTTTGTTCCGGCTTATTCTGCAAGCCAGTCCTTTGTTTTGTTTTGAGTTGTGGTATTCGAGTTGCTTCAATGTCAAGTGTTGATTCCATACCTTTCCGAAATGGTGTTCTCATACTCCGATGTGAATACCAATCCTTCTTGACAATCGAGATTGTCATGTCAATCCTTTTCAACCGGCGTGTTTCTCTTCAAGTGGATCCGATCACTTCAACATCAGCAAGACCAATTATCATTTCTTCTCAACGGTGTTTGTTTCATCCGTCTCCAAGTTGCCTTTGTTTTTTTCCCGCCCACCCACCCTTTTTCCTCAAGGACTAAGATTTCTTTACCAAGTATCCTTTTATTTTTGTGAAGTTTCTCCATTCTTTTCCGTCAATGTTCTTACCCGGTGGTTCTCAAGAAGATGTTCTACTAGTTCGTCATTCCTCATTCCTTTCTCTTCTCCGGTGGATTCAAGTCAAGTTTTGTTGATCATACCTTTTTCCTCATTTCAATGTCTTCTCATACCGGTGCACCTCATTATCATTCTACTTCTCGCTATTTGTTATTCCGGAGTGCTCAAGATATCTCGAAGATTCGTGTTTCCACTCTGCATTCGTTCAAGCTCTTTCGAGATTGGTATCTCATTCAAGTCATTTAATTCAACCGGTGCAACATCTCTTTTAAATCTTTTCAACGGTGTTCTTTTGAGTGGGCCCTAACCCACAGGTCTTTTCCCAGGATCTTACCTGACTCTTCTATTTTCCCAGAGCTATCCTAAATTCTTCTCCAAGTTTGACGTAAGAATGAGTTATCATCAGTCAAATGATTTTCTCCAAGATCTTTCAAATTCTTTTCATAGTTGGCTCAACCTCTTCGCTTTTGATTCTTCCGGTGTGCCTCAATAATTCTTGGTGGTGTTTCTCGTTGTCATTCTCATCATTTGAAGACCGAAGAAGAGTTTCTCTTTAATCTTGCTCTATTCTCTTCAAGATTCATGGTGCTAGCTTGTTGCCATCCTCTCTTAATTGTTTTCGATTGTGAGAATCTTTTTCACCCATCCGGAGCATTTTAGGAGTCTTTTCAGTTTCATTCTTTGAAGCCCATCATCTCAGTATTATTCATTCAAGCTTTCAGCTCTCGTTCTCCAAATCATACCGGTGCATCATTCAAGTATTCTCTAATCAGCTCGTGATCTATTCGTTCATTTGTATCTAAATACCCTCAAGTATCTTCATTCATTTTGCAATTCTTCCCGGTGATTTGTGCATTTGCTACTTTCATTTTCAATTCTTACGGTGGTTCGTTCAGGAGTTCTCTTTCTCTGTTTTCATATCAATTCATTCGTTCTTTCCAAATCCTACTGGTGGTTCGTTGAAGACCTTCTCAAGTTTACGCCATATCTCTCTTAATCCTTTCTACGAGAATAAGTAGTATGCCAAATCCGTTGCTTGTCATCAATTTAAATCGGTGAAGGATACGCATAACATAATTCTTGTTCTTGTTTCATCCAAGTGATTGATTCATTCTTCCGGAGTTCGTAATGGTATCAATTTCTCAGTTCTAAGTTGTTCATCTCTTCTTTCCGCAGTTTGTTCATCATATCACATTCTCGGTCCGAGATGCTTCATCTTTTCTTTCCGGAGTTCAAAGTTTTTCTCGGTTATATCATTTCAAAGCTTCATCTAAATCATTGCAAGGCTTCACCTTGTATTTTCAACTTCTCCTTCTTTCCACCATCCTTTTAATACCGGAGTTTCTTCATGGTGGGTCGTCAAGGATTCTTTTCATTCTTCAATTGTTCTTCAAGATTTCTCTTGAAGCTATGATCTGCCAAGCCATACTCTAAAATAAACATGGTGCTCAACACATGTTTTTTTTCTGAGGAGTTCAATTATTCTCCATCTTGCATTCCAAAGTGCGATTCTTTCTACCTTATCTTCTGAGGTGGTGTTAGGTCATTCTTGATAATTTCCCTTCGCGTTTCATGATTCACAAGTTTTCAAGAGTGACATATTTAAATCCATCATTTTCTCTTGTTCAAGAGATCTTTTCAACCGTCAATCTCTTCATTGGAGTTATCTTGGCATAGATTTCACCTAAAGCCTTCCCTAAGGAATGTTGCTATTTTGGTGCTTATTAATGACCCAAGTTATCTCTTTTCCATCTTGATGGAACAAGCTTTCATCTCTTCGTTAATCTCAAGCAAGCAATTGTTTCCGTTAGTGGCCGGTTGTCACCTCATAATGTTGAGATGTTTCCATAAGCCCACTAAAAACTTATTCTTTTCGTTGTTGGTCTTCCAACAACTCTATTCTAACCTTCTTGCAAGGATGCCTTCCAAATTCAATTGTGGTAGAAGTTGTCATTTTCTTCTCCGTCCCTTTATTCCAATGATCTATCTTCTATTCTTTCTTCCGGGGGCATTGTGATGTTGCTCTCTTCACTCATCTTCTCGAATTGAGGATCGTGTTCTTTTCATGCTTATCCATTTAACCGGGGTGTTGTACTCTCATTCAAGTTCTTTCATCTTATCAAGTTTTGCCTCCCGTTTCAATCGGAGTGCTGTCTGAAATCTTTCTTACCCCTTGTGCCATTCTTTCAATAGTTCCGGAGGCAGTGTGTTGTTCATTTCATCAAGTATCCTCTCATCTTGTCAAGTTCATGTTCAATTCCTTCCATGTTCAACCGGAGTGCTGCCCGAATTCTTCCTCTCTCATCTTGTTTTAACCGGAGTGGTTTCGAAATCTATCTTGTCCATTAAACTCTTGATTCATGTCTTTGCAACCTTCAAGTTCCCAAAATGTTCCTTGTTCCTCTTTTCTAACGGATTGTTTGCAATCTCGTTCATCTCTGTTGTACTCTTTCTTTTAAATTGCTCAACCTCTCAAGGTTCGTGGTTTCACTCGTTCGTCAAAGAAGCAACTTAGTTTTACCTCTTCTCTTCCTCTTCCGTTTCTCTCCGGTGCCATCCTAGATCTCGGGACGAGATCCTCTTGTAGTGGTGGAGTGTTGTAACGCCCCGAGACCGACGCTCCAGATGCCTTATTTGTATTCCGAGATTCGTCGTGTGATTTGTTTTGTTCGTTGCATTCATCATGCCATCTTTTGCATTGCATCATGCCATCATGTCATTTAATTTTAAAAAAACTCAACTAAATAAATTGCATAGATCGTTGATCTATTTAAATCGAGGGAATTCACTTGTGATTTCTCTTTATAACATATTAAAGCCTCTCAATATTATTAGGGAGCTATATTAAATATTTCATTAATTTGGAATTCACCATAACACACTTGCAAAATCCCAATGCCTTTGTTATCTTAATTCTTGGTCTCCAAACCTTGCCCATAATTTCTTTCATCATTTTCCGGAGCTCCACCAAAAATCTCAACATTTTTGGACACTTCAAAAAACCTAGTCCTAGTTCTTCAAATGGGTTTGAACTAGGACTAGGTTTTTTGAAGTGTCCAAAAATGTTGAGATTTTTGGTGGAGCTCCGGAATGAAAGAAATTATGGGCAAGGTTTGGAGACCAAGAATTAAGATAACAAAGGCATTGGGATTTTGCAAGTGTGTTATGGTGAATTCCAAATTAATGAAATATTTAATATAGCTCCCTAATAATATTGAGAGGCTTTAATATGTTATAAAGAGAAATCACAAGTGAATTCCCTCGATTTAAATAGATCAACGATCTATGCAATTTATTTAGTTGAGTTTTTTTAAAATTAAATGACATGATGGCATGATGCAATGCAAAAGATGGCATGATGAATGCAACGAACAAAACAAATCACACGACGAATCTCGGAATACAAATAAGGCATCTGGAGCGTCGGTCTCGGGGCGTTACAATACAGTAAGCAATGCATGGCACCATATGCATGATATTACCAACATCAGCATGCGAAGTTAGAGCGAAGACCTCATGGGGTAAATAGGAGTGGTCTTCTGCTTCTGAATCCCCCTCAGAACAGTTACCTTCCTCTTGATTACGATCCGAAATGGGTGGAGGGGGCTGCCTTTGCGCCCACCATGGAGCGACGTCTGCATGAAATTTTATTGCCACGCAAGGCTCGTCTCTTTTGCTCTACATGTTCAGTTCCATTGTGTACAATAACTGACATGCATAGGAATAAAACATAGTGAGATTATGTAAGGAGTGCATGCACAAATCCAGAGTGATGGTAGCAAACTGTGGATAGACCCAAAACTAATGATAGCAGGCAGATAATAGCTTTAGGTAGAAAATACAGATAATGGCTCCTTTAATGCTTGTTCGCACCCAACATGAAACTCATAGTAGACACCCAAGATTAACCAGATAGTAGACAGATAGTACTGATTGCTTCCCCAATATGTACCCCACAACCATTTAAAAACTCAAGTTTCACCATAATTTTGTACCTGACTCGGAGTCTAATAGGTGAACATGATGATAAAGTAGCATGTCATCATATTAAGTGATGCATAATGTAAGCAGACACGGAAGAGTGCGACCTCTCTTGCAGACCCGTGCAGTCCTAAAGGTCATCTGCTCAGTTGATGATGGTAATGCAGTTGTCGTGGCTGCCGGCGGCGGGGAAGAAGATCCGAGGCGGCAAAAGACAGTCTGGAGAGGGATCCCTGCTATGGTGAACCCTTCTGTCATTGGAGCAGCTGAGCTGGGGTGGAACACAGCACCGCAGGAGCAGGACAAACCACACAAGGTTTTCTTTGACACATCTGTAACAGAAGTAATTCTGTAAGGGCTTATTTGAATTTGAGGATTCTAACAATGCAGGGATAGGAAATAGACAGGAATAGGATAGGAATGCACGTGCAAAACAGAGAATTTAAAAACACAAGATTTCTACCAATCTGGGTGTTTGGTTCACAAGAATTGGAAGATCACAGGATGCAAAGAAGCATGGTGAGATTAAGTCAAACCACAAGAAAATGTACAGTTATAATGATATTATGCTACTGTCTCTGTCTTGTTCTTCATGAATAGGAATTTGAAAAGGAGGATAAGTGGAAATTAAAATTCCTACGTTTTTCTTCCAAGGAGACACTAAAGGAACAAATCCTACAGTTTTCCTTTGCTCCATTCCTTTGCACCAAATCCATGAAAAGTAGTACCATAGGAAACTTTACAATTCCTATGTTTTTCATTCACCTTTCCTTTCAAGCACTGGCGATTCTAGTAGGTAGGCTTGAGCAAGGAAAAGCCTACACTAAAAAAATGTTTTTGTGCTACTTCTGTTACTTTGGACCCAGGCCACTGCCCTACTAGCTCAGCTCCCAGGGCCATCGACAAATGAACAGCTCAAACGCGCAGAGATATATAATGATGGCATTCAAGAGAGTCCATCACGGATAGCTAAGTTGCCTGGTACCTCCCTGCTTGTCATATAGTAGGATAAAATAATCGTACTTCCCGTTACTCCGTGTGCTCAGTGGACAATATATATAACATGTAGAGTAAAAAAGTGATGCAACAAGTGTACAACCTCTTTGGCGAAGCCATATCGATCTTACCGTGATTGGGTTGGCCGGTGAGGATGCTCCGGCTGACTTGGCTATCGGAGGAGGGGAAGAAGATCTTAGGCGTCTAGAGATGGAGCCCGAGGTACTTGATACTTCTCCGTCGTATCTTTAATTTTTTATTGTTCCATGCCAATATTATTCAACTTTCATATACTTTTGGAAACTTTTTATACTATTTTTGGGACTAACATATTGACCCAGTGCCCAGTGCTAGTTCCTGTTTGTTGCATGTTTTATGTTTCGTAGAAACCCAATATCAAATGGAGTCCAAACAGGATAAAAATGGACGGAGAATTATTTTGGAAAATTTGTGATTTTTGGGAAGAAAAACAACGCGAGATGGTGCCCGAGGTGGCCACGAGACAGGGGCCCACGCCCACTCCAAGTGGGCGCGCCCCCACCCTCCTGGACCCTCGTAAGGCGGTTGATGCCGTTCTTTGGCTGCAAGAAAGCTAATTTTTGGAAAAAGATCTAGGCGAAGGTTTCAATCCAATCAGAGTTACAGATCTCTGGATATAAAAGAAACGGTGCCAGGGCAGAATCTGAGAACGCGGAAAAAGAGAGAGACAGAGAGATATATCCAATCTCGGAGGGGCTCTCGCCCCTCCCGTGCCATGGGAGCCAAGGACCAGAGGGGAAACCCTTCTCCCATCTAGGGAGAAGGTCAAGGAAGAAGAAGAATAAGAAGAAGTGGGGCTCTCTCCCCCTTTCTTCCGGTGGCGCCGGAGCGCTGCCGGGGGCCATCATCATCACCGCGATCTTCACCAACACCTCCGCCATCTTCACCAACATCTCCATAACCTTCCCCCATCTATATTCAGCGGTCCACTCTCCCGCAACCCGCTTTACCCTCTACTTAAACATGGTTCTTTATGCTTCATATTATTACCCAATGATGTGTTGCCATCCTATGATGTCTGAGTAGATTTTCGTTGTCCTATCGGTGATTGATGAATTGCTATGATTGGTTTGAGTTGCATGTTTTATTATTGGTGCTGTCCTATGGTGCTCTCCATGTCGCGCAAGCGTGAGGGATCCCCGCTTTAGGGTTTGCAATATGTTCATGATTTGCTTATGGTGGGTGGCGTGAGTGACAGAAGCACAGACCTGAGTAAGTAGGTTGTTTGCGTATGGGATAAAGGGGACTTGATACTTTAATGCTATGGTTGGTTTTACCTTAATGATCTTTAGTAGTTGCAGATGCTTGCTAGAGTTCCAATCATAAGTGCATATGATCCAAGAAGAGAAAGTTTGTTAGCTTATGCCTCTCCCTCAAATAGAATTGCAATAGTGATTACCGGTCTAGTAACATAGTCAATTGCTTAGGGACAATTCCACAACTCCTACCACCACTTTTCCACACTCGCTATATTTACTTTATTGCTTCTTTATCTAAACAGCCCCTAATTTTTATTTACGTGTTCTTTATTATCTTGCAAACCTATCCAATAACACCTACAAAGTACTTCTAGTTTCATACTTGTTCTAGGTAAAGCGAACACTAAGCGTGCATAGACTCGTATTAGTGGTAGATAGGACTTGAGAGAATATTTGTTCTACCTTTATCTCCTCGTTGGGTTCGACACTCTTACTTATCGAAAGAGGCTACAATTATCCCGTATACTTGCGGGCCATCAAGACCTTTTTCTGGCGCCGTTGCCGGGTAGTCATAGTGTGGGGTGAATATTCTCGTGTGTGCTTGTTTGCTTTATCACTAAGTAATTTTTATTTGCTGTCCTTAGTTGTTTTCTATCTTTAGTTATGGGTAGGAAACACAAAATACCAAAAAAAATAGTTGTACCTACTGAACCAATGGTTGAGGAACCACTCAAAATCTATCACACTCCTGAAGCTTTTTACTTGGATCATCTTTGATCCCTTTGTGCTCGTGCTGAAACCCCCACTAGCTTAGTTGAGGGCAAATATTTAGATGAGCATGCTTGTTATGTGCGACACCATATATCTGAAAAAAGGGAAAGTTTTACTGGATCAAATTCATCATTTGCAATGCTATGCTTGGACTTTATGTGAACTATATGATTTTACTTGTTGTTCTGAAAACCCTAAGAAACACCTTCCCTATCAATGCTTGTCTAGTGATAATGGAATCGTATCTTCATACGTTAAGGGTGTTTATAATTACTATGATGTTCAACAAATTGAAGAATTTGTTGCTTTTAAGGGTGCTTATGAAATTGCTTCTTTGATTGAAAAGTATGATGCTACTCTCTATAAATCTGAAATTTTTGCCATACTTGAATATTGTTATGATAATTATGCTTCTAATGCCAATGTTAAAATATATATTGAGGACTTCTCTGCCATCCAAGAAGAGAATAATATTTTGCAGGAGTCTATGGAAGAAGAAATTGATGAAACTGTGAGCTCATTGGATGAAAAAGATGATGAGGAGAGTGAAGAACAAAAGGAGGAAGAGCAGATTAGCTAGTCGTGCCCACCTTCTAATGAGAGTAACTCTTCAACTCATACATTGTTTAATTTCCCTTTGTGCTTACCGAAGGATGATTGCTATGATGATTTCTATGATCCCGTTGATTCTCTTGAAATACCCCTTTTTGATGATGCTTGCTATGCTTGTGGCCAAGATGCCAACATGAATGGTGCTTATGGAGATGAACTTGCTATAGTTCCTTATGTTAAACATGAATTTGTTGCTATTGCACCCACACTTGATAGTCCTATTATCTTTTTGAATTCTCCAAACTACACTATATCGGAGAAGTTTGTGCTTATTAAGGATTATATTGATGGGTTGCCTTTTACCATTGCACATGATAATTTTGATGAATGTGATATGCATGTGCTTGCTGCTCCTGATTGCAATTATTATGAGAGAGGAACTATATCTCCACCTCTCTATGTTTCCAATATGATAAAATTGCAAGAAACTACTTATACTATGCATTGGCCTTTACTTGGTGTGCAGGAATTGTTCTTTTATGACATATCGATGCATAGGAAGAGAGTTAGACTTCGTTGTTGCATGATATTTGTTACTTTGTGCTCACTACTAAATTACAAATCATTGTTAATTAAAATTGGCTTTGATATACCTTGGGATCCGGGTGGATTCATTACTTGAGCACTATTTGCCTAGCTTAATGGCTTTAAAGAAAGCGCTGCCAGGGAAACAACCCGGAAGTTTTAGAGAGTCATTTATTTCTGTTGAGTGCTTTTATATATATTTTTTAAAATAAAAATAAAGAGGGGAACCCAAAACTTTTCAAAAAGGAAAGTGAAAGTGAGAGAGACAAGCATTGTTGAAGTGGGAGAGCTCCTTGAACTTTGTTCATGCTCACGGAAACTTTGTGAATCTTAATTACAGAAAACTTTCATCAAAACAATTATCCACTTGTACAATTCCATTGTATTATAAAAATAATGTGCCAAGGTTTGCCTTTAGGATGTTTACAATGCTTGTTGGTTTGTACAGTGCAGGACAAAAACTTTGGCTGTAGTGCGCGATTTTACATTTTTTACTGGAACATCAAACGATTCTGATTCCTTTTGCACTTTCTTGACATACATTGTTTATTTTTCCTAATTTTGGTAGAACTTTTGGGGTACCAGAAGTATGGTGGATATTCATATTGCTACAGACTGTTCTGTTTTTGACAGATTCTGTTTTTGATGCATAGTTTGCTTGTTTTGATGAATCTATCAATTTATATCAGTGGATTAAGCCATGCAAAAGCTATATTACAGTAGACACAATGAAAAAACAAAATATGAGTTGGTTTTCTATAGTACTTAGAGTTGTGATTTGCTTTATTATACTAATGGATCTTACCGAGTTTTCTGTTGAAGTTTTGTGTGGATGAAGTGTTTGATCGAGGAGGTCTCGATATGAGGAAAAGGAAGAGAGGCAAGAGCTCAAGCTTGGGGATGCCCGATGCACCCCAAGTAAATATTCAAGGATACTCAAGCGTCTAAGCTTGGGGATGCCCCGAAAGGCATCCCCTCTTTCTTCAACAAGTATCAGTATGTTTTCGTATTCATTTCGTTCATGCAATATGTGCAAGTCTTGGAGCGTCTTTTGCATTTAGTGTTCATTTTTCTTTTATGCACCATGCTGGTATGAGATAGTCCTTGGTTTGTTTCTAGAATGCTCATTGCACTTCACTTATATCTTTTGAGTATGGCTTTATAGAATGCTTCACGTGCTTCACTTATATCATTTGAAGTTTGGATTGCCTGTTTCTCTTCACATAGAAAACCGCCATTTGTAGAATGCTCTTTTGCTTCACTTATAATTGTTAGAGCGCGGGCATATATTTTGTAGAAAGAATTAAACTCTCTTGCTTCACTTATATCTATTTAGAGAGATGACGGGAATTGGTCATTCACATGGTTAGTCATAAAATCCTACATAAACTTGTAGATCGCTGAATATGATATGTTTGATTCCTTGCAATAGTTTTGCGATATAAAGGTGGTGATATTAGAGTCATGCTAGTGGGTGGTTGTGGATTGTAGAGACACTTGTGTTGAGGTTTGCAAGTCCCATAGCATGCATGTATGGTAACCGTTGTGTGACAAATTTGAAGCATGGGGTGTTTCTTTGATGGGATAATTAGATTTATGCCCCTAGTTGTGTCCCACTCGTCTGTTTTACCCCTAATTCACAAAAGTCACTGGTTCTGTCCAAGTCACTTTGCTCCTCTTATGCTTTTGCCCTTTGACCGTTTAACCGCCAGTTTGAAAACTTCATAACTAATTCATAATAAATCAAAAAAATGCAAATAAGATACCAAAATGTTCAGAAAAACATCACCTATATGTCAGTGTCATTTGCATTCATGAAAAAAGTGTTGGAAAGTGTCCATCCGAGTTTTAGCTCTTATGCTACCACCATTAATAGTAAAATCTAAAAAACTTCAAAAAAATTCAAAAAAAATTGGTGGCAAAGAATGACAAATGTTTTAAGTGCCTGCCAAGTTTCATTGGGGAATAACATTCGTGGGTGCTGCGGCAAAAAAAACAGCCATCACTCCAAAATAGATTATTTTTTGCCACAACTTCCATGAATGTCATTCCCTAATGAAACTTGGCAAGCACTTAGAACATTTGTCGTTCTTTGCCACCATATTTTTTTCGATTTTTTTTATTTTTTTAGAGTTTACTATTCATGGTGGTATTAAAAGAGCTAAAACTCGGATGTGCACTTTCCAACACTTTTTTCATGAATGCAAATGACACTGACATATAGGTGATGTTTTTCTAAACATTTTCGTATCTTATTTGCATTTTTCTGATTTAGTATGAATTAGTTATGAAGTTTTCAAATTGACGGTCAAATGGTCAAAGGGCAAAAGCATAAGAGGAGCAAAGTGACTTGGACAGAACCGGTGACTTTTGGGAATTAGGGGTAAAAACAGACGAGTGGGACACAACTAGGGGTGTAAACCTAATTATCCCTTCTTTGATTGTCTTCCTTATAAGTGGCGGTCGGGGACGAGCGATGGTCTTTTCCTACCAATCTATCCCCCTAGGGGCATGCGTAGTAGTACATTGCTTCGAGGGCTAATAAACTTTTGCAATAAGTATATGAGTTCTTTATGACTAATGTGAGTCCATGGATTATACACACTTTTACATTTCCATCATTGCTAACCTCTTCGGTACCGTGCATTGCCCTTTATCACCTTGAGAGTTGGTGCAAACTTCGCCGGTGCATCCAAACCTCGTGATATGATACGCTCTATCACACATAAGCCTCCTTATATCTTCCTCAAAACAGCCACCATACCTACCTATCATGGCATTTCCATAGCCATTCCGAGATATATTGCCATGCAACTTCCATCATCATCATATACATGACTTGAGCATTCATTGTCATATTGCTTTGCATGATCGTAAGATAGCTAGCATGATGTTTTCATGGCTTGTCCGTTTTTTGATGTCATTGCTACGCTAGATCATTGCACATCCCGGTACACCGCCGGAAGCATTCATATAGAGTCATATCTTTGTTCCAGTATCAAGTTGTAATATTGAGTTGTAAGTAAATAAAAGTGTGATGATCATCATTATAGAGCATTGCCCCATGAAAAAAAAATGAAAGGCCAAAGAAGCCTAAATAAAAAAGGGGGCCAAAGAAGCCCAACCAAAAAAAGAAAAGAAAAGAAAAGGGGCAATGTTACTATCCTTTTACCACACTTGTGCTTCAGAGTAGCACCATGTTCTTCATATAGAGAGTCTCCTATGTTATCACTTTCATATACTAGTGGGAATTTTCATTATAGAACTTGGCTTGTATATTCCAATGATGGGCTTCCTCAAATGCCCTAGGTCTTCATGAGCAAGCAAGTTGTATGCACACCCACTTAGTTTTCAGTTTGAGCTTTCATACACTTATAGATCTAGTGCATCCGTTGCATGGCAATCCCTACTCCTCGCATTGACATCAATTGATGGGCATCTCCATAGCCCGTTGATTAGCCGCGTCGATGTGAGACTTTCTCCCTTTTTGTCTTATCCACATAAACCCCCACCATCATATTCTATTCCACCTATAGTGCTATATCCATGGCTTGCGCTCATGTATTGCGTGAGGGTTGAAAAGGCTGAAGCGCGTTAAAAATTATGAACCAATTGCTCGGCTTGTCATCGGGGTTGTGCATGATGGGAGCATTTTTGTGTGACAAAAATGAAGCATGGCCAAACTATTGTTTTGGCCTTGTTGTTTTGAAACGACATGATTGCTTTATTAGTACGCTCGAAGTATTATTGTCTTTATGTCAAATGATAGACTATTGCTTCGAATCACTCGTGTCTTAATATTCATACCATGATTAGATATATGATCAAGATTATGCTAGATAGCATACCACATCAAAAATTATCTTTTTTTATCATTTACCAACTCGAGGAAGAGCAGGAATTAAGCTTGGGATGCTGATACGTCTCCGTCGTATCTATAATTTTTGATTGTTCCATGCCAATATTATTCAACTTTCATATACTTTTGGCAACTTTTTATACTATTTTTTGGGACTAACATATTGATCCAGTGCCCAGTGCCAGTTCCTGTTTGTTGCATGTTTTATGTTTCATAGAAACCCAATATCAAACGGAGTCCAAACGGGATAAAAACGGACAGAGGATTATTTTGGAATATTTGTAATTTTTGGGAAGTAAAATCAACGTGAGATGGTGCCCGAGGTGGCCACGAGATAGGGGCCCACACCCACTGCAGGTGGGCGCGCCCCCCACCCTCCTGGGTCCCTCGTAAGGCGGTTGATGCCCTTCTTTGGCCGCAAGAAAGCTAATTTTTGGAAAAAAATCTGGGCGAAGGTTTCAATCCAATCGGAGTTACGGATCTCCGGATATAAAAGAAACGGTGCCAGGGCAGAATCCGAGAACGCAGAAAAAGAGAGAGAGACAGAGATAGATCCAATCTCGGAGGGGCTTTCGCCCCTCCCACGCCATGGGAGCCAAGGACCAGAGGGGAAACCCTTCTCCCATATAGGGAGAAGGTCAAGGAAGAAGAAGAAGAAGGGGGTCTCTCCCCCCTTGCTTCCGGTGGCGCCGGAGCACTGCCGGGGGCCATCATCATCACTGCGATCTTCACCAACACCTCCGCCATATTCACCAACATCTCCATCACCTTCCCCCATCTATATTCAGCGGTCCACTCTCCCCACAACCCGCTATACCCTCTACTTAAACATGGTGCTTTATGCTTCATATTATTACCCAATGATGTGTGGCCATCCTATGATGTCTGAAAAGATTTTCATTGTCCTATCGGTGATTGAAGAATTGCTATGATTGGTTTGAGTTGCATGTTTTATTATTGGTGCTATCCTATGGTGCTCTCTGTGTCGCGCAAGTATGAGGGATCCCCGTGATACGTCTCCAATGTATCTATAATTTTGATTGTTCCATGCTATTATATTACCCGTTTTG
Source organism: Triticum timopheevii (assembly GCA_963921465.1). Taxonomy (NCBI): domain Eukaryota; kingdom Viridiplantae; phylum Streptophyta; class Magnoliopsida; order Poales; family Poaceae; genus Triticum; species Triticum timopheevii. Next base: position 273,443,607 of record OY997270.1, on the reverse strand, counting down.
GACGTTTATGCGCTTTACTTTACACATTTATATCATTTTTGGGACTAACATACTAACCGGAGGCCCAACCCGTATTGTTGGTTTTTTGTGCCTATTTCAGTGTTTCGAAGAAAAGGAATATCAAACGGAGTCCAAACGGAATGAAACCTTCGGGAGCGTGATTTTTGGAACGAACGTGATCCAAAGGACTTGGAGTGCAAGTCAAGATGTAGTCGAGGCGGTCACGAGGGTGGAGGGCGCGCCCACCCCTACAGGGTGCGCCCCCTATCTCGTGGGCCCCTCAGGCGGCCACCGACCTACTTATGCCTCCTATATATACCCACGTACCCCGAGAACATCAAACACGACAACGAAAAACTATTTCCACCACTGTAACCTTCTGTATCCGCAAGATCCCATCTTGGAGCCTTCGCCGGCGCTTCGCCGGAGGGGGAATCGACCACGGAGGGCTTCTACATCAACACCATAGCCCCTCCGATGAGTTGTGAGTAGTTTACCACAGACCTTCGGGTCCATAGTTATTATCTAGATGGCTTCTTCTCTCTTTTTAGATCTCAATACCATGTTCTCCTCGATCTTCTTGGAGATCTATTCGATGTAACTCTTTTTGCGGTGTGTTTGTCGAGATCCGATGAATTGTGGGTTTATGATCAACTTTATCTATGAGAAATATTTGAATCTCCTCTGAATTCTTTTATGTGTGATTAAGTTATCTTTGCAAGTCTCTTCGAATTATCAGTTTGGTTTGGCCTACTAGATTGATCTTTCTTACAATGGGAGAAGTGCTTAGCTTTGTGTTCAATCTTGCGGTGTCCTTTCCCAGTGACAGCAGGGGTAGCAAGGCACATATTGTATTGTTGCCATCGAGGATAAAAAGACGGGGTTTATATCATATTGCATGAGTTTATCCCTCTACATCATGTCATCTTTCTTAATGCGTTACTCTGTTCTTTATGAACTTAATACTCTAGATGCATGCTGGATAGCGGTCGATGTGTGGAGTAATAGTAGTAGATGCAGGCAGGAGTCGGTCTACTTGTCACGGACGTGATGCCTATATACATGATCATGCCTAGATAATCTCATAATTATTCGCTTTTCTATCAATTACTCGACAGTAATTTGTTCACCCACCGTAATACTTATGCTATCTTGAGAGAAGCCACTAGTGAAACCTATGGGCCCCGGGTCTATCTTTTCTCATATAAGCTTTCAATCTACTTTTATTTGCATCTTTACTTTTCGAATCTATATTATAAAATACCAAAAATATATTTATCTTATCATACTATCTCTATCATATCTCACTTTCGCAAGTGGCCGTGAAGGGATTGACAACCCCTTTATTGCGTTGGTTGCGAGTTATTTGTTTGTTTGTGTAGGTGCGTGGGACTTTTGAGGAGCCTCCTACTGGATTGATACCTTGGTTCTCAAAAACTAAGGGAAATACTTACGCTACTATTGCTCACCACCCTTTCCTCTTCAAGGAAAACCAACGCAAGCTCAAGATGTAGCAAGAAGGATTTCTGGCGCCGTTGCCGGGGAGGTCTTCGCTCAAGTCATGACATACCAAGTACCCATCACAAACTCATCTCCCTCGCATTTACATTATTTGCCATTTGCCTCTCGTTTTCCTCTCCCCCACTTCACCCTTGCCGTTTTATTCGCCCTCTCTTTCCCAATCTCCTCTCTCTTTTTTCGCTTGCCTTTTTCTGTTTGCTTGTTTGTTCGATTACTTGTCGCAATGGCGCAAGATAATACCAAATTGTGTGATTTCTCCAATACCAATAATATTGATTTCCTTAGTACTCCAATTGCTCCTCTTAATGATGTTGAGTCTTGTGAAATCAATCTTGCTGAATCTTGTTATGAAGGATCAATTCGCCGGCCTTCCTAATGAAGATGCCGCTACCCATCTAAACAACTTTGTTGATTTGTGTGAGATGCAAAAGAAGAAATATACGGATAATGATATTGTTAAATTGAAGTTATTTCCATTTTCACTTAGAGATCGTGCTAAAGTTTGGTTTTCGTCTTTGCCTAAAAATAGTATTGATTCTTGGAACAAGTGCAAAGATGCTTTTATCTCTAAATATTTTCCTCCCTCTAAGATCATCACTCTTAGGAACGATACTATAAATTTTAAACAATTTGATCATGAGCATGTTGCCCAATCTTGGGAAAGAATGAAATTGATGATTCGCAATTGCCCTACTCATGGTTTGAAGTTATGGATGATAATACAAATTTTTTATGCCGGATTGAATTTTGCTTCTAGAAATCTTTTAGATTCGCCCGCGAGAGGCACGTTTATGGCCTTAGGAGAAGCTACAAAACTCCTTGATAATATTATGGCTAATTATTCTCAATGGCACACCGAAAGATCTACTAGTAAAAAAGTGCATGCTATAGAAGAAATTAATGTTTTGAGTGGAAAGGTGGATGAACTTATGAAATTGTTTGCTACTAATAGTGCTCCTATTGATCCCAATTGTCACGCCCAATATGCGACCCTATCCTAAAGGAACTCGAAGGTCCCATCAAGGATAGAAGCGCATATCGGAGACGCTTTTGCAAGGTGGATATCATTACATCAACATTACATAATAGATGGGGATTCATACAAGAGGCAAACAATGCCACATGAATACAACATCACAATACATAAGAGCAACATCCGACTACGGATGAAACACAAACAGAAACTCGAACGACATCCACTCTGCTAGCCTAGACTGCCGACCTGGAACCTATCCCCTGATCAAAGAAGAAGCAGACAGAACTCCAAAACAAGCAAACATCGCTCTCGCGTCATGATCATCGCATTACCTGTACCTGCAACTGTTATTGTAGTAATCTGTGAGCCACGAGAACTCAGCAATCCCATTACCATGGGTATCAAGACTAGCAAAGCTTAATGGGTAAGGCAGGGGTAAAGTGGTAAGGTTGCAGCAGCGACTAAGCATATATGGTGGCTAACATACGCAAATAAGAGCGAGAAGAGAGCAAACGGAACGGCCGTGAAACTAGCAATGATCAAGAGGTGATCCTGAACTCCTACTTACGTCAAACATAACCCAAAACCGTGTTCACTTCCCGGACTCCACCGAGAAGAGACCATCACGGCTACACACACGGTTGATGCGTTTTAATTCGGATCTGGTGTCAAGTTATCTACAACCGGATATTAACAAATTCCCATCTGCCACATAACCGCGGGTACGGATCTCGAAAGTTTATAACCCTGCAGGGGTGTCCCAACTTAGCCAATGATAAGCTCTCGCGATCAACGAAGGATATTCCTTCTCCTAGGAAGACCCGATCAGTCTCGGAATCCCGGTTTACAAGACATTTCGACAATGGTAAAACAAGACCAGCAAAGCCGCCCGATGCGCCGACAATCCCGATAGGAGCTGCACATATCTCGTTCTCAGGGCAACACCGGATGAGACATCCTACAAGTAAAACCAGACCTCGAGTTTCCCCGAGAGGGCCCCGCAGTCTACTCGGTTCGGACCAGCACATAGAGAAGCACTGGCCCGGGGGGCTAAAATAAAGAAGACCCTCGGGTTGGCCGACCCAAGGGAAGGGTATAGGTGGTGGTGAGGCAAATGGTAAAACCAAGGTTGGGCCTTGCTGGAGGAGTTTTATTCAAAGCGAACTGTCAAGGGGGTCCCATAAATCACCCAACCGCGTAAGGAACGCAAAATCCGGGAACATAACACCGGTATGACGGAAACTAGGGCGGCAAGAGTGGAACAAAACACCAAGCATAAGGCCGAGTCTTCCACCCTTTACCAAATATATAGATGCATTAATTAAATAAGAGATATTGTGATATCCCAACAAAATCCTGTCCACCATGGAGCAATCTTCAACTTCACCTGAAACTAACAATGCTATAAGAGGGGCTGAGCAAAAGCGGTAACATAGCCAAACAACGGTTTGCTAGGAAGGGTGACAAAGGTTAGAGGCTGACATGGCAATTTGGGGAGGCTTGAAGAACAAGTGATAGATAGCGCAACAAAGCAATAGAACGAAGCAACTAGCATAGCAATGATAGTAGTGAGATCCAAGGTGACGGTCATCTTGCCTAAAATCCCGCTAGGAAGAAGAACGAGTCCATGAAGAAGACGAACGGGACTAGTCGAACGAATCCTCACAATTGCAACGTTACCGGAACTAAGAAGCAACACCGGAAAGAAACAAACAACATGGTAAATGCACAAGCATAAACATGGCATGATGCACAAACAAGTATGATGCATGTCCGGTTTAATGAGGCATGGCATGGCAATATGCACAAACAACACTACAAGTTAAGTGGAGCTCAATATGCAAAGAGTTGCATATTAACGAAACACCACATCAATTATTTAGTTCTCTCTCGTTTAAGAACACAACAATATTACATGTTGTTATAAACATGGCAAGAGGTGAAACATAAGTAAACTAACTATTTAGGCAAGTTTAAATGAGGCCGGAAACAGACACAACAATTCCGGTAAAACCTCATGTTATTTAGCAATTTATTGAAACAACAATTTTAAACATTTTAAATGTTGTTATCATGATGCGGATGACATGCACAAGTTTTATGCATTTTTTTATGAAAATTTTGCCATGAAGATGATTATGAGCATTTGGTCACCATGGCAAAAAGAATTGGGTGCCACGGCGATGAAAACGGAAATGATGCCATGGCAACACCCCGGTTCCGATAACTCGTTGAGCGACCGGTGCAAACGAAGATGTGGATGGGCGGAGCATGCAAAAGATGGTGGGGTGATCCCGGTTACCGGGTTCCCACGGGTTAGTGGCATGGAAACGAGTGACAATTTGGACACGGTGCAAACGATGCATCTCATTCAACACATGCATTCGTTCACGGGCGTCGTCTCGGGGTTATACCTTCGAAGCGTGCATTCGGGACGGAACGAGTTCGATGCGGTGTAGATGGAAGTAGACGTTCTCGGGATGGTCGTAGTGGAAGTAGTGGTACACGGCGATGGTAGTCGTACAACGGTTCGTAGGCGTTCGAGTCATCGGTAGAGGAACTTGACGGACCATGTAGTCGAACTTGGCACATCCGAAGGGGTACTTGACGAAATCCACCTCGGATGTAGTCGTACACATGTAGTCGGACTTGACAAAAATGCACACCGGCTGCAGTCGTGGTACTTGGTGAATCCCGGAGACGGTACTTGACGGTCCAGGTATGGGTCTTGGCGGTCTTGACGAATCCAAGTGACACCAGGCACACGTCCACGGTAGTCTTCGGACTTGGGCTCCGGGTAGATGACTTGAGGGTCTTAGTCAGGAGCACTTGTGGCAAAGAAGTACCCGCGAACGAGACGATGCAGCACGAACAGGAAGCGGATGCCACGTTCAGGCGAGCGGCGGGGCTCCCTGGTCGGAGTCGGTAGGGACGACACGAGGCGGCACAAGACAGAGATGGAGAGGAGGTCAGGGTCCTCCAGTTCTGGCCGCGAGCAGGGCGAAGCCATGACCGCAGTTAGAGGCGAGGAGGAGCGGGCGAAGGCGAGGAAGGGGCAGGACCAGATGGCGAGGTGGCAAGCTTGGCGCGGGCGCCGGGGTCGCCGGAGTTGGCCGAGCTCGGGGACGAGCTCCTGACTGGCAAGGGGAGCGAGGAGCGCGGGGCGGCAGCTAGCAGCGGCTCCGGTGGCCGGCGGACAGAGCTCCAGGAGAGGTGGAGAAGTGGTGGCGCGGGCGAGGTGACATGGCGAGGCGAGGGACCGAGAGGAGCGTGGTGCCAGGCTGATGGAGGAGGGAACAAGGCGCGCGTGGCCATGGGGATGGGATCCCTCTCCTATGTGTGCGAGGAGGGAGACGAGTGAAGGGGGAAAGGGGATCGAGCCGAGGCTCTTCCTGGCGGCGCAAGCGAGGGGAACGAGGGAGGAGGAGATGGATCGGGGAGAAAGGAGGATAGCGGGGTCGAGCGCAGCCTCCTGGCGTTGGCCGTGCGTGGCGGCGGCGCACAGGGGGAGATGGGGAACGAGAGGGAGAGATCGAGAGGAGGGTTAGGGTTATAGGTGCGGCCGGGCCTTAGAGGTCGGCCCGGAAGAGAAGGAAGTGGCCAGAGGCCTGGCTGGACTGCTGGGCTCTCTTCTCCCTCTCTCTTATTTTCCAAAACAGAAAAGCATTAGACAGAAGGAAAATGAAGAGGGGTTAGGGAATGAATATGCGCATAGGGTTAATTTTCCCGGACTCACAAAAATGCGCTTGTTCCAAGAAAAATGGTGTGGACAAGATTGCAAGAATTAAATTCAAACTCATTTGAAATTCAAATGGGTTTGAACTAGGACTAGGTTTTTGAAGTGTCCAAAAATGTTGAGATTTTTGGTGGAGCTCCGGAAAATGATGAAAGAAATTATGGGCAAGGTTGGAGACCAAGAATCTATTTATATATAAAAAGTGATCGAGGGGATCACCAGAATAAAGATAATTGGCTTAGTAAATCCCACAATAATTAGAAATATCCGACCTTTAATTCCATGTGACGATAAAGTACAACCGTTAGATTTTCATAAACCAGGTGGGACCATACCGTGTGATGAAGGCTTCACGTTCAATTTCACGATCCCAACCATAGCCCCAAAAACTTGGATAGAAAAAACCATACACCATTCAACAAAAGAATGCACATACAGTTTGGCCATCACAAGCGATCCCAACCATAGCCCCAAAAACTTGGATAGAAAAAACTATACACCATTCAACAAAAAAATGCACATACAGGTTTGGCCATCACAAGCGTACATGTTGGACCATTCCATCAGCAATCAAGCCATCCTATAGAAAATAAAAGGTCCAGGTTGGACCATGCCATGTGCGATCAGGCCATCCTAGAAAGAAAAGGTCCAATGTCCCGAAACAAATCAAAACTACCATATCTCTACAAAACAAAATATCTGTCCAGACGGCATAAAAAAACTCTCTTTCCATCGTGCAAACGTGATAAACTCAGCCATCCATATAATACCTTCCCCACGACCTGTGAGGTTCTTTGTCCTCTAGATTTTAGGGTACAACTTATACCCTCCGCAGACCCTTCGAGGTCAACTTCCTCCAAGCAGTGGCGCTTTGGAATTGTCTTCCTCCAGCGGGCAGAGGCCAGCTCCGTCAAGCAATCACACCAAATCAAGCCAGCTCCTTGAGCAATCAGACCACACCAAGTAAGTATCTGCAAGAAATTATAGATCAGGCCTATTAATGGATCATTAATGGTTCAATTATGCTTTAGGCAGTGCTCATCTGAAAAGATTTGACAAGATACCTCAGAAGGTTGATTATGTAGAATTCTATAGGTGTGGATTCCTGTCTTAATGGTGTCAGGTTCATACTTTTTGCTCATCTACAGAAGGCTAATGCCATGGATGTTTCTTTCAGTGTTTTCACATTAAGATAATATACTATAAAATTCTAGAATCATTCTACAACTATAACAGAAACATGTGGGATTGCTTGCTGCGATATATAGAAACATATTACAGATCAGACCTATTATTATAGATCAGACCTATTAATGGATCTATAATACTTAGATTATACTGTAGGCAGTGCTAATCCAAAAAGTTTGACATGTTAGCTCACAAGTTTCATTATGTAGAAACAGAAAAAACTATGAAGTGTAATATACATACATTAAGAAATGCAATTCTATAGGTGTGGGTTCCTATCTTAATGGTCCATGTTCATAATTTTACTCATCTAGAGAAGACTCATACCATAGATGTTGCTTCCAGTGTATTCACATTAAGATAATATACCCTAGAAGACTAGAACCATGCTACAGTTATAACAGAAACAAATGGGATTGGTTGCTGCGATATAGAGAAACATACATAGATGGTTATTTTATCAACCTCAAATGCTATAGTGGGTTCCTGTTGTAATGCCAACAGCTCCATCTGAAACAAAAATTAAGACCAATTGTCAATAAAATTGGATTAATTTATCTACTATGATTTCATGTATCTATTCCAGTTTAAAAAAGTATTCAATTTTCTATGTTGTCACATAATCACTAGAGGCAATTGCAACAGAAATATTTTGTATTTATAAAGCTTGCATGTCATTATGTTACCTACTTTACTAATCAACATTCTAGCCTTATATTTTGTAGTGCCTCAAAGATTATGGAACCTACACCGTTGAAGGCATTGACTACCCAAAGCGAGAATACTTAGAAGAAAGAGCAATATAATGTCCAAGAAATGAAACAGTTCATGATATAAATGAGTATATAATGGATCAACTACAAGGTGAAGAGAAAACTTATGTAAGCTACGACACAGTATGCAAAGGAACTACCTTTAATGCAGAAACAGAATTCCTGAACAGCTTACCATTTCCTGGAATCCTAAATCACAAGCTGAAATTAAAAGTTGGCATACCTGTGATACTACTACGTAATATCAACCAAAGTGCTGCTTTATGCAATGGTACAAGGATGATGATTATTCAGCTTGGAAGAAGATTCATCGAGCACATATAATAGTTGGAACACATGTGGGAGAAAAGGTATATACTCCAAGAATAGTCCTGTCACCAACGGAATCAGCATGGCCATTTGTTCTAAAAAGGAGACAATATTCTATGTCAATTTGCTTTGCTATGACTATCAACAAAACCTAGGGTCAATCTCTAAACAATGTAGGACTATATCTACCTAAACAAGTTTTCACACATGGACAGTTATATGTAGCCTTCTCAAGAGTAACAAAAAGGGGCGACTGCGGTTAATGGTAAATGATGAAGATAGCAATGAGGATGATGTGGTCAAGAACATAGTCTATACAGAAATATTCTGAAGGTATGAACAAATAACATAAATTCAACATGATGTTTCTTTTATTGGATAAGGCCATTGAATTATTATGTAAGAATTACATAAACTTACTACACAGCAAAATTTCTTAGAAATAAAGTCCGACTTAACTATGCTAGCATGATATGGCAGGTCAAATATGGTGTACTACCCTGCAAAAGTAATGCAAACATGCATCAACAGGTGGAAATAGTTCATTACTACCAAACATGGAAAATCTATATTATGTGATACTTGATTCTATAATCTTATTATTTCATACAAAAAAATAGTGAGAGCATCGGGATGTTGGCATATTTCATATGTACAATACTGTCAGACCTATTTTCATATTCAGCTATTATCTATTAATTGTTGTTGGTAAAATATTGCAAAAATGCATCAACAATTGAAAATAGTTCATTACTATGAAACATCGACAAAATATATTATGTAATGTTTTATTCTTCAAGCTTACTATTTCATGAAAACCAATAGTGAGAGCATCGTGAAATAATTATAATTCATATGTACAATGCAATCAGACCTGTTTTCATATTCAATTATTATATATTAATTATTCTCTAGGAGATATTTAAACTATAGCTAATCACAATTGTACTAATTATTTCTTAAGTTTGTTCAATATTTATAGGGGTAGGGGTCCTAACACTGCCAATGTCGTTCCCAAGCCCGAAATAAAGTGGAGGGGGCATAAACAAATTAACACTACACCTTAAGATGCACTCCCTCTGTCCTATAATATGTACTATCATCAACCAAATCAAACACAAGAGCAACCAATATACATGTTGATACAATGAATATATATAGTACTAACTTGCATTGGTATATCTGCTCAAACATATACTTGCATTTTCAAATGTTCACCAACTTATTAGTATCTACTCTGTATCTCATTCAACACTTATAGAGCACTTAAAAAATAATCGCATGTTCTTCCAAAATTTGAGGAAAAAATGATGAAATATTAACCACTAACAGGCATTTCTTTAATAATATTATATTTGTCGAATGGCACAAACACAGGAAAAGGTTAAGAAAAAAGGAAAATATGACAGTCAGGAAAAGGAAAATAAGAACCTGCAGTTCAACTTGGAAGAATGTAGCCGCTGTGGAGGATGAGGACGATGTGTCGAGCTGCCTCGAGTGGAAATAGTGATGATGCGTCTGGCTTACGCGCTTGGGGAAGAAAACGTCGGCACCATCCTAATATTAAAGCTAGATCCAATAGAGTTGAGAGATGAAAACCACGACCAAATCAAATGCACGGACGACAACATCAACAGCAGTGTGCAGATCGATGAGCTCGCCTCCTCCCTGGCGCAGCAGATCCTTGGGACCTGCTACACTATTCAAGGAAGCACCAGTCATTGGGACCACAAATCAACAGATTGAGCAATATACAAAGACCATGGGTTTGTGGATTCTGAAGAAAAGAAAGAGGAAACAGGTTACATGAACGAAAGCTTGGGGATTTGCTGGCCGAGCTCAACAGTGCCGCCTTGCTGATGCACCTCAAGCTGCAGGTTCACGCGCCTATCCTCAATGAAGCAAATCAAGAGAGCAAGCTGATGGAAGCTATCCAGCGGTAGCAAATTTTGAGTGAGAAGAAAAAAATAAGAGGAGAGGAGAAAGGGGATCGGGCAAGAACGTTCTCACTTGTGTGAGGAAAGAACGGAGAAGTCTAGAAGATTACAGAATGGGTAAAGTGGAGATTAGTACTGGTGGGACCCATGAGACCAATTACGTATTGTAGACACTATGAGAGACAACCAATAAACTATGTAACGTCAAAATATAAGGCGCCGTTGTTACTGTTGAGTGCACGTCTATGGAAGCAAATACCAACAAACTTTTTATGGATATCTATAGTATATAAATAAATAAAATTATTTACACTGCAAAAATCACTAACTAAAATATGCCAATATTGCAGACTTATTCTATGACTACACAAAAACAATGAGAACATGATAAAAATGTTAGAAAAAATATCCAAATTTAGTTAGAAGAATTCAACCGATCATAAAACTACAATTAGATGGCATGCATAATTACCAATGAAAGGATCGACGGATAACACATACATAAAAAACAAAACATACCAAAAGCAAAACAATGTTTGCAAAAGTATTATGAAATTGTCCTCACATTTTATTTCAATTTTCCTTTGACTACAAAAGAAAACAGTCACCCTTGGTACTGTTGTGCATGTCTACTGAAACAAATACTCCCTCCTTCTCAAAATGTAAGACATTTCTTGACAGTATAAACAATAATTTTATAAAAAAACAATAAATAAATATGCCAATCTTGCCATCGCAAAATTCGGTTTATAGAAAAAAACTCGCGGAAATATATAAATATAATTTGAAGAATGCAGTTAAACATAAGACTACAATATACAAATACAATTTCAAGAATGCAATAGACAATAAAACTAAAGTTAGTATGACATGCATAATTAGCAAGGAAAGGATGACCGGACAACACATATATTCATATATCTATAAAAATAACAAAACATGCAAAGAAAAAAGGTTTACAAAATTCAAATAATTACAATTATAACTACATTTCTCAATTATCTTTGAAAAAATAAAATAAAATAATAGTAAAATCCTAGCCCGCGCATCGAGCGGGCCACTTTGCTAGTTGAGATAACAACGGCATGGGATATTTTGCAAGTGGGTTATGGTTAATTCCAAATAAATGGAATAATTTTATTATAGCTCCCTAATAATAGTAGGAGACTTTGAATATGTTTTAACGAGAAATCACCATGTGAATATCCCTCGATTTAAATAGATCAACGATCTATGCAATTTATTTAGGTGAGTTTTAAAAAATTAAATGACATGCTGGCATGATGACATGATGCAATGCAAGAGATGGCATGATGAATGCACAAACAAAACAAATCACACGATAAAACTCGAAATAGCTGGAAGTCTTCTGGAGCGTCTGTCTCGGGGTGTTACAACACTCAACCACTACAACAGGATCTCGTCCCGAGATCTAGGATGGCACCGGAGAGAAACGGAAGAGGTAGAGAAGAGGTAAAACTAAGTTGCTTCTTCGACCAACCAAAGAACCTTGAGAAGTTGAGCAATTTAAAAGAAAGAGTACAACAGAGATGAACGAGATTGCAAATAATCTGTTAGAAAAGATGAACAAGAAACATTACGAGGACTTGAAGGTTGCAAAGACATGAATCAAGAGTTTAATGGACAAGATAGAATTCGAAACCACTCCGGTTAAATGGATAAGCCAGAAAAGAAGACGATCCTCACCAAACGAGGTGATGGGTGAAGAGCACAACATCACAGTGCCTCCGTAACGAAAGAATAGAAGTTAGACCGTTGGGATAAAGGGACGGAGAAGAAAATGACAACTTTTGCCACAAGTGAACTTGGAAAGCATCCTTGCAAAGAAGAATCGAACGGAGTTGTTGGAAAATCAACAATGAGAAGCACAAGCTTGTTGTGGGCTTATGGAAAACATCTCGAGACTATGAGGTGACAACCGGCCACTAACAGAAATAATTGATTGGTTGAGATCAATGAAGATAAGAGAAACTTCTTTCACCAAGAGGATAATTGGAGAACTTGGGTCATTGATAAACACCATAATAGCAACATTCCTTAGGGAAGGCTTTAGGTGAAATCTTTACCAAGATAACTCCAACGAAGAGATTGATGGCTTTAAAATATCTCATTCTTGACAACATGTGAATCATGAAACATGAATGGAAATGATCAAGAATGACATATCACCATCTCAAAAGATAAGGTAGAAAGAATTGCACTTCGAAATGCAAGAAGAAGAATACTTGAGCTCCTCAAAACAAAACATGTGTTGAGCACCATGTTTATTTTAGAGTGTAGCTTGGCGGATCATGACTCCGAGAGAAACAACTTGAAGAACAATTGAAGAATGAAAGGAATCCTTGGAACCATCATGTAGAGCCTCCATGAAGAACTCCAGCAATAAAAGAATGATAGAAAGGAAGAGAAGTTGAAAGAACAAGGTGAAGCCTTGCAATGATTTAGATGGAGCTTTGCGACGAGACATCCAAGAAAACTTGGAACTCCGGAAAAGAAAAGATGAAGCATCTCGAACCGAGAAATGTGACAAGATGAACAACTCTGGAAAGAAGAAACTAGATCACTTTGATGAAACAATAATAAGAATTATGTTATGCGTATCCTTCACCAATTTAAATTGATGACAAGCAACGGATTTGGCATACTACTTACTCTTCTAGAAAAGGGATTAAGTGGAATATAGCATAAAACTTGAGAAAGTCTTCATGAACCACCGGTCGGATTGAAAAGAATGAATGGATTAAAATGATAATCAAAGAAAAAGAATCTTGAACGAACCACTGTAAGAATTCGAAAATGAATGATGAAAGAGTAAGAATCACCAAGAAGAATTAGCAGAACAATTATGCTAGAGGGGATTTAGATGCAAAAGAACAAAGAGATCATGAACTGATTAGAGGATATTAGAACGATTCACCGGTAAGATTTGGATAACGAGAGCTGAAGGCTGGAATGAATGATTCTGAGATGATGTGCTCCGGAGAAATCAAACTGAAAAGACTCCTGAATAGAACCGGATGGGTGAAAAGAATTCCCACAATCGAAAACAATTATGAGAGGATGGCATCAAACTTGAACTACGCCTCTTTGGAAGAACGGGTAAGGATTTAAGAGGAACTCTTCTTCGGTCTTCAAAATCCGAGAATGACGACGGGAAACACCACCATGAATTGTTGAGATACTCCGGGAGAATTAAAAGAGGAAAGGTTGAGCCAAAGATGAAAAGAATTTGAAAACGACCTTGGAGAAGGCATGCGACTGATGAAAATTCATTCTTGCGTCAAACTCCAAAAGAATTAGGAATGGCTCCGGAATAATTAGAAGTGTCAGGTAAGATCCTGGGAAAAGACCTGTGGGTTAGGGCCCACTCAAAAGAAACATCGTTGAAGGATTGCTTGAAATAGAGATTGCACTGGTAGAATTAAATAGCTTGATTGAGAGAAAAACCTCGAAATAACTCGAACGGATTAAGAATGGAAACATGATTCTTCTGAGATATCTTTAACACTCCGGATACGAATAGAGAGAGGTGAACGATTATGGGATGCACCGGCATGGGATAGCATTTGAAACGAGGAAAGGATATGATGAATATCGAAAGCTTGAATTAAATCCACCGGAGAAGAAAAAGAACAGAGGATGATGAACTTGAAACTGTTGAGCATCTTCATGGGAAATCACCGGATAAGAACATTGAAAGAAAAGAATGAAGAGACTCCCCACAAATAAAAGGATACATGATTAAGAAATCTGAGTCCTTGAAGAAAAAGGTGGAAGGGCGGGAAAACAAAGGCAACTTGGGGACGGATGAAACGGATACCGTTGAGAAAACATCGAATTGATCTCACAAATGTTGAAATGATCGGATCCACTTGAAGAGAAGCACACCGGTTGGAAAGAATTGACATGACAATCTCAATGATCAAAAAGGATTAGTACTCCCATAGAAATATGAGAACAACGTTTAGGAAAGGTATGGATTCAACATTTGACTTTGAAGCAACTCGAATACCACAAATAAAACAAAACAAAGGATTTGGCTTGCAGAATAAGCCGGAACAAATACATATGATAGAGATTTACCCAATCCCATATCATGCATCTGTCGGAAAGATATTCTAGGAGCTACTTGAATTCCCACCTATAAACTCCCGAAACTTTCTGGTTATGCAATCTGGTGTTGGGGATACAGGGGAAGCAATATATCTCACCCAAACTAACAATCCCTACATCCAGCTGTATCCATCCATCAACACATAACCAAGAAAACTCTGGAAATCGTGTACCTCAACCTTCGAAAAGCATCCGTTATACGAGCTATGGCAATACTCCCGAACTCCCAAGTACTGGGTGGCGTCGAGGTTATCTCACCAACAACTGCATAAAAGAGATTTTCAATGTCGGCAAAACTCAGGTATTCCAGAACTGCAACGATAAAATTATGACGGCAACACCTTGGAGCTCAACTCCCCGGGACACTGCCACAACCCCTAAATGTCAAGAGGCACCAAGAACAATGTTCTCGTCACAAGAATATGGAACGATCCCAAGATACCCGCGTGATCCTAAAAAAAATTTAGTGAAATTTGGGAAGAGGAAAGTCAAAACATCTACGTCGAGAGTCCTCACCAGAGCGACGAAGGGGGCTGAGGAGTAAAAAGAATCCTACTCTCCGATATATATAATCCTAAGACTCAAAATAGTTTTTTTTTCTAGACTCAACAACGACCAACAATCAAGGGGGCTCCTATGGTCGGTCGAGGCTCTGATACCAGCTTGTCACGTCCAATATGCGATCCTATCCTAAAGGAACTCGAAGGTCCCACAAAGGATAGAAGCGCATATCGGAGACGCTTTTGCAAGGTGGATATCATTACATCAACATTACATAATAGATGGGGATACATACAAGAGGCAAACAATGCCACATGAATACAACATCACAATACATAAGAGCAACATCCGACTACGGATGAAACACAAACAGAAACTCGAACGACATCCACCCTGCTAGCCTAGGCTGCCGACCTGGAACCTATCCCCTGATCGAAGAAGAAGCAGAAGAAGAACTCCAAAACAAGCAAACATCGCTCTCGCGTCATGATCATCGCATTACTTGTACCTGCAACTGTTATTGTAGTAATCTGTGAGCCACGAGGACTCAGCAATCCCATTACCATGGGTATCAAGACTAGCAAAGTTTAATGGGTAAGGAAGGGGTAAAGTGGTGAGGTTGCAGCAGCGACTAAGCATATATGGTGGCTAACATACGCAAATAAGAGCGAGAAGAGAGCAAACGGAACGGCCGTGAAACTAGCAATGATCAAGAGGTGATCCTGAACTCCTACTTACGTCAAACATAACCCAAAACCGTGTTCACTTCCCGGACTCCACCGAGAAGAGACCATCACGGCTACACACACGGTTGATGCATTTTAATTCGGATCTGGTGTCAAGTTATCTACAACCGGATATTGACAAATTCCCATCTGCCACATAACCGCGGGCACGGCTCTCGAAAGTTTATAACCCTGCAGGGGTGTCCCAACTTAGCCCATGATAAGCTCTCGCGATCAACGAAGGATATTCCTTCTCCCAGGAAGACCCGATCAGTCTCGGAATCCCGGTTTACAACACATTTCGACAATGGTAAAACAAGACCAGCAAAGCCGCCCGATGCACCGACAATCCCGATAGGAGCTGCACATATCTCGTTCTTAGGGCAACACCGGATGAGACATCCTACGAGTAAAACCAGACCTCGAGTTTCCCCGAGAGGGCCCCGCAGTCTACTCGGTTCGGACCAGCACTTAGAGAAGCACTGGCCCGGGGGGGCTAAAATAAAGATGACCCTCGGGTTGGCCGACCCAAGGGAAGGGTATAGGTGGTGGTGAGGCAAATGGTAAAACCAAGGTTGGGCCTTGCTGGAGGAGTTTTATTCAAAGCGAACTGTCAAGGGGGTCCCATAAATCACCCAACCGCGTAAGGAACGCAAAATCCGGGAACATAACACCGGTATGATGGAAACTAGGGCGGCAAGAGTGGAACAAAACACCAGGCATAAGGCCGAGTCTTCCACCCTTTACCAAATATATAGATGCATTAATTAAATAAGAGATATTGTGATATCCCAACAAAATCCTGTCCACCATGGAGCAATCTTCAACTTCACCTACAACTAACAACGCTATAAGAGGGGCTGAGCAAAGGCGGTAACATAGCCAAACAACGGTTTGCTAGGAAGGGTGACAAAGGTTAGAGGCTGACATGGCAATTTGGGGAGGCTTGAAGAACAAGTGATAGGTAGCGCAGAAAAGCAATAGAACGAAGCAACTAGCATAGCAATGATAGTAGTGAGATCCAAGGTGACGGTCATCTTGCCTGAAATCCCGCTAGGAAGAAGAACGAGTCCATGAAGAAGACGAACGGGAGTAGTCGAACGAATCCTCACAATCGCAACGTTACCGGAACTAAGAAGCAACACCGGAAAGAAACAAACAACATGGTAAATGCACAAGCATAAACATGGCATGATGCACAAACAAGTATGATGCATGTTCGGTTTAATGAGGCATGGCATGGAAATATGCACAAACAACACTACAAGTTAAGTGTAGCTCAATATGCAACGAGTTGCATATTAACAAAACACCACATCAATTATTTAGTTCTCTCTTGTTTAAGAACACAACAATATTACATGTTGTTATAAACATGGCAAGAGGTGAAACATAAGTAAAATAACTATTTAGGCAAGTTTAAATGAGGCCGGAAACAGACACAACAATTCCGGTAAAACCTCATGTTATTTAGCAATTTATTGCGACAACAATTTTAAACATTTTAAATGTTGTTATTATGATGCGGATGACATGCACAAGTTTTATGCATTTTTTTATGAAAATGTTGCCATGAAGATGATTATGAGCATTTGGTCACCATGGCAAAAAGAATTGGGTACCACGGCGATGAAAACGGAAATGATGCCATGGCAACACCCCGGTTCCGATAACTCGTTGAGCGACCGGTGCAAACGAAGGTGTGCATGTGCGGAGCATGCAAAAGATGGTGGGGTGATCCCGGTTATCGGGTTCCCAAGGGTTAGTGGCATGGAAACGAGTGACAATTTGGACACGGTGCAAACGGTGCATCTCATTCAACACATGCATTCGTTCACGGGCGTCGTCTCGGGGTTATACCTTAGAAGCGTGCATTCAGGACGAAACGAGTTCGATGCGGTGTAGATGGAAGTAGACGTTCTCGGGACGGTCGTAGTGGAAGTAGTGGTACACGACGACGGTAGTCGTACAACGGTTCGTAGGCGTTCGAGTCATTGGTAGAGGAACTTGACGGACCATGTAGTCGAACTTGGCGCATCCGAAGGGGTACTTGACAAAATCCACCTTGGATGTAGTCGTACACGTGTAGTCGGACTTGACAAAAATGCACACCGGCTGCAGTCGTGGTACTTGGTGAATCCCGGAGACGGTACTTGACGATCCAGGTATGGGTCTTGGCGGTCTTGACGAATCCAAGTGACACCAGGCACACGTCCACGGTAGTCTTCGGACTTGGGCTCCGGGTAGATGACTTGAGGGTCTCAGTCAGGAGCACTTGTGGCAAAGAAGTACCCGCGAACGAGACAATGCAGCATGAACAGGAGGCGGATGCCACATTCAGGCGAGCGGCAGGGCTCCCTGGTCGGAGTCGGTAGGGACGGCACGAGGCGGCACAAGACAGAGATGGAGAGGAGGTCAGGGTCCTCCAGTTCTGGCCGCGAGCAGGGCGAAGCCATGACCGCAGTTAGAGGCGAGGAGGAGCGGGCGAAGGCGAGGAAGGGGCAGGACCAGATGGCGAGGTGGCAAGCTTGGCGCGGGCGCTGGGGTCGCCGGAGTTGGTCGAGCTCGGGGACGAGCTCCTGACTGGCAAGGGGAGCGAGGAGCGCGGGGCGGCAGCTAGCAGCGGCTCCGGTGGCCGGCGGACGGAGCTCTAGGAGAGGTGGAGAAGTGGTGGCGCGGGCGAGGTGACATGGCGAGGCGAGGGACCGAGAGGAGCGTGGTGCCAGGCTGATGGAGGAGGGAACAAGGCGCGCGTGGCCATGGGGATGGGATCCCTCTCCTATGTGTGCGAGGAGGGAGATGAGTGAAGGGGGAAAGGGGATCGAGCCGAGGCTCTTCCTGGCGACGCAAGCGAGGGGAACGAGGGAGGAGGAGATGGATCGGGGAGAAAGGGGGATAGCGGGGTCGAGGCCGGCCCGGAAGAGAAGGAAGTGGCCAGAGGCCTGGCTGGACTGCTGGGCTCTCTTCTCCCTCTCTCTTATTTTCCAAAACAGAAAAGTATTAGAGAGAAGGAAAATGAAGAGGGGTTAGGGAATGAATATGCGCATAGGGTTAATTTTCCCGGACTCACAAAAATGCGCTTGTTCCAGGAAAAATGGTGTGGACAAGATTGCAGGAATTAAATTCAAACTCATTTGAAATTCAAATGGGTTTGAACTAGGACTAGGTTTTTGAAGTGTCCAAAAATGTTGAGATTTTTGGTGGAGCTCCAGAAAATGATGAAAGAAATTATGGGCAAGGTTGGAGACCAAGAATTGAGATAACAACGGCATGGGATATTTTGCAAGTGGGTTATGGTTAATTCCAAATAAATGGAATAATTTTATTATAGCTCCCTAATAATAGTAGGGGACTTTGAATATGTTTTAAAGAGAAATCACCATGTGAATATCCCTTGATTTAAATAGATCAACGATCTATGCAATTTATTTAGGTGAGTTTAAAAAAATTAAATGACATGCTGGCATGATGACATGATGCAATGCAAGAGATGGCATGATGAATGCACAAACAAAACAAATCACACGATAAAACTCGAAATAGCTGGATGTCTTCTGGAGCGTCGGTCTCGGGGCGTTACACCAATGATATGCCTTTGTCTACTTTGATTGAGAATAATAATGAATCTATGGATGTGAACTTTGTTGGTAGGAATAGTTTGGGATACTTATAGAGGAAACTTTAATCCTAGATCGTTCCCTAGTAATTCCTCTAATAATTATGGAAATTCCTACAATAATTCTTATGGTAATTTTAATAAGATGCCCTCTGATTTTGAGAATAGTGTTAAAGAATTTATGATCTCTCAAAAGAATTTTAATGCCTTGCTTGAAGAAAAATTGCTTAAAGTTGATGATTTGGCTAGGAACGTTGATCGACTTTTGCTTGATGTTCATTCTTTGAAACTTAGATCTAGTCCTCCTAAGCATGATATCAATGAGTCTCTCAAAGCTATTATAATTTCCATTGATGAGTGCAAAGAAAGAACCGCTAGATTGCATGCTAAGAAAGATTGCTTTGTAAAAGTGTGTTCTTCTAGTTTCCATGAAAATAATGATGAAGATCTTAAAGTTATTGATGTGTCCCCTATTAGATCTTTGTTTTGCAATATTAATCTTAATAATAATGGGACTGGAGATGAGTCAACTTTAGTTAAAAGGCGTCCCAGTGATTCGGAGTTTTTAGATCTTGATGCTAAATTTGGTAAAAGTGGGATTGGAGAGGCCAAGACTTTAAATAGTATTGAACCCACTATCTTGGATTTCAAGGAATTTAATTATGATAATTGTTCTTTAGAAGGTCGTATTTCCTTGTTGCAATCCGTTGCGAATTCTCCTCATGCTTATAGTCAAAATAAAGCTTTTACCAAACATATTGTTGATGCCTTGATGCAATCTTTTGATGAAAAACTTAATTTGGAAGTTTCTATACCTAGAAAACTTAATGATGAGTGGGAACCTACTATAAAGATTAAAATTAAAGATCATGAGTGTTATGCTTTATGTGATTTGGGTGCTAGTGTTTCCACAATTCTGAAAACTTTATGTGATATTCTAGGTTTCCATGATCTTGATGATTGCTCTTTAAATTTGCACCTTGCGGATTCCACCATTAAAAAGCCAATGGTAAGGATCAATGATGTTATCATTGTTGCAAATAGAAATTTGGTGCCCGTAGATTTTATCGTTCTTGATATAGATTGCAATCTTTCTTGCCCTATTATTCTTGGTAGACCTTTCCTTAGAACGATTGGTGCAATTTATATGAAGGAAGGGAATATTAGATTCCAATTTCCATTAAGGAAAGGCAGGGAGCACTTTCCAAGAAAGAAAATTAAATTACCTTATGAATCTATCATGCGAGCTACTTATGAATTAAGTGCCAAAGATGGCACTACTTAGATCTATCCTCTCTTTTTATGCCTAGCTAGGGGCGTTAAACGATAGCGCTAGTTGGGAGGCAACCCAATTTTATTTGTGTTTTTTGTTTTTGCTTCTGTTTAGTAATAAATCTTGCATCTACCTTCTGTTTAGATGTGTTTTTATGTTTTAATTAGTGTTTGTGCCAAGTATAACCTATAGGATAACCTATGGTGATAGTCAATTTGATTCTACTGAAGAACAGAAACTTTGCTCGCATGAAATTAGTTTTGTTAATTCACAAGAACGTGATTTTGCGTTGATTCTTTTTGCTGTAGATCAATAGATAAATTTACCAGGACTTCCTATTTTGGTAGGATTTTTAGAGTTCCAAAAGTATTCGAGGGTTACAGGTTTGTACAGACTGTTCTGTTTTTGACAGATTCTGTTTTTCGCGTGTTGTTTGCTTATTTTGATGCATCTATGGCTAATATTAAGTGGTATGAACCATAGAGACTTGGAATACAGTAGGTTTAACACCAATATAAATAAAGAATGAGTTCATTACAGTACCTTATGTGGTGGTTTTGCTTTCTCTCACTAACAGAGCTTATGAGATTTCCTGTTGAGTTTTGTGTTGTGAAGTTTTCAAGTTTTGGGTAAAGATTTGATGGACTATGGAATAAGGAGTGGAAAAAGCCTAAGATTGGGGATTCCCATGGCACCCCAAGATATTCAAGAATAGCCAAAAGCCTAAGCTTTGGGATTCCCCCGGAAGGCATCCCCTCTTTCATCTTCGTTCATTGGTAACTTTACTTGGAGCTATATTTTTATTTGCCACATGATATGTGTTTTGCTTGGAGCGTCTTGTATGATATTAGTCTTTTCTTTTTAGTTTACCATAATCATCCTTGATGTACACACCTTTTGGGAGAAGCCTACTTGATTGAAATTTATTAGAATACTCTATGTGCTTCACTTATATCTTTTGAGCTAGATAGTTTTTGCTCTAGTGCTTCACTTATATCTTTTAGAGCATGGCGGTGGCTTAATTTTGTAGAAATTGTTGATATCTCATGCTTCACTTATGTTATTTTGAGAGTCTCTTAGAATGGCATGGTATTTGGTATGGTTATAAAATTGGTCCTAGAATGGTAGGCATCCAAGTTGGGTATAAAAAATTATCATAGAAAGTGAATTGGATGCTATGATCAATTTGATACTTGATAAATATGGAGGTAGTGATATTAAAGTCATGCTAGTTGGGTGATTATGAACTTAAAGAATGCTTGTGTTGAAGTTTGTGATTCCCGTAGCATGCACGTATGGTGAACCGCTTTGTGATGAAGTTGGAGCACAATTTTATTTATTGATTGTCTTCCTTATGAGTGGCGGTCGGGGACGAGCGATGGTCTTTTCCTACCAATCTATCCCCCTAGGAGCATGCGCATAGTAATTTGTTTTTGATGACTTGTAGATTTTTGCAATAAGTATATGAGTTCTTTATGACTAATGTTGAGTCCATGGATTATACGCACTCTCACCTTCCACCATTGCTAGCCTCTCTTGTGCCGCACGACTTTCGCCAGTACCATACACCTACCATATACCTTCCTCAAAACAGCCACCATACCTACCTATTATGGCATTTCCATAGCCATTCCGAGATATATTGCCATGCAACTTTCCACCATTCCGTTTATATGACACACATCATCATTGTCATATTGCTCTTTGCGTGATCATGTAGTTGACATTGTATTTGTGGCATGGCCACCTTCATAATTTTCATACATGTCACTCTTGATTCATTGCATATCCCAGTACACCGCCGGAGGCATTCATATAGAGTCATATCTTGTTCTAAGTATTGAGTTGTAATCTTGAGTTGTAAGTAAATAAAAGTGTGATGATCTTCATTATTAGAGCATTGTCAGTAAGGAAAGGATGATGGAGACTATGATTCCCCCACAAGTCGGGATGAGACTTTACAAAAAAAAGAGAAAAGAAAAAAAAGGCCAAATAAAAAAAGAAGGGCCCGAAAAAAAGAAAAAAGGGGAAAAAAGGAAAAAAATAATGAGAGAAAAAGAGAGAAGGGACAATGCTACTATCCTTTTTACCACACTTGTGCTTCAAAGTAGCACCATGATCTTCATGATAGAGAGTCTCCTATGTTGTCACTTTCATATACTAGTGGGAATTTTTCATTATAGAACTTGGCTTGTATATTCCAATGATGGGCTTCCTCAAAATGCCCTAGGTCTTCGTGAGCAAGCAAGTTGGATGCACACCCACTTAGTTTCTTTTGTTGAGCTTTCATACATTTATAGCTCTAGTGCATCCGTTGCATGACAATCCCTACTCACTCACATTGATATCTATTAATGGGCATCTCCATAGCCCGTTGATACGCCTAGTTGATGTGAGACTATCTTCCCTTTTTTGTCTTCTCCACAACCACCATTCTATTCCACATATAGTGCTATGTCCATGGCTCACGCTCATGTATTGCGTGAAAGTTGAAAAAGTTTGAGATAACTAAAGTAAGAAACAATTGCTTGGCTTGTCATCGGGGTTGTGCATGATTAAATACTTTGTGTGATGAAGATAGAGCAACAGCCAGACTATATGATTTTGTAGGGATAACTTTCTTTAGCCATGTTATTTTGAGAAGACATGATTGCTTTGATTGGTATGCTTGAAGTATTACTATTTCTAATGTCAATATGAACTTTTATTTTGAATCATTTGGATCCGAACATTCATGCCACAATAAAGAAAATTACATTGAGAAATATGCTAGGTAGCATTCCACATCAAAAATTCTATTTTTATCATTTACATACTCGAGGACGAGCAGGAATTAAGCTTGGGGATGCTTGATACGTCTCCAACGTATCTATAATTTTTCATTGTTCCATGCTATTATATTACCCGTTTTGGATGTTTATGGGCTTTACTTTACACATTTATATCATTTTTGGGACTAACCTACTAACCGGAGGCCCAGCCCGTATTGCTGTTTTTTTTTTGCCTATTTCAGTGTTTCGAAGAAAAGGAATATCAAACGGAGTACAAACGGAATGAAACCTTCGAGAGCGAGATTTTTGGAATAAACGTGATCCAGAGGACTTGGAGTGCAAGTCAAGAAGCAGTCGAGGCGGCCACAAGGGTGGAGGGCACGCCCACCCCTACAGGGCGCGCCCCCTATCTCGTGGGCCCCTCGGGCAGCCACCGACCTACTTCTTCCTCCTATATATACCCACATACCCGAGAACATCAAAGGCGACAATGAAAAACTACTTCCACCACTATAACCTTTTGTATCCGCGAGACCCATCTTGGAGCCTTCGCTGGCGCTCCGTCGGAGGGGGAATCGACAACGGAGGGCTTCTACATCAACACCATAGCCCCTCCGATGAGTTGTGAGTAGTTTTACCACAGACCTTCGGGTCCATAGTTATTAGCTAGATGGCTTCTTCTCTCTTTTTGGATCTCAATACCATGTTCTGCTCGATCTTCTTGGAGATCTATTCGATGTAACTCTTTTTGCGGTGTGTTTGTCGAGATCCGATGAATTGTGGGTTTATTATCAAGTTTATCTATGAGAAATATTTGAATCTCCTCTGAATTCTTTTATGTGTGATTAAGTTATCTTTGCAAGTCTCTTCAAATTATCAGTTTGGTTTGGCCTACTAGATTGATCTTTCTTGCAATGGGAGAAGTGCTTGGCTTTGGGTTCAATCTTGCGGTGTCCTTTCCCAGTGATAGCAGGGGCAGCAAGGCACGTATTGTATTGTTGCCATCGAGGATAAAAATATGGGGTTTATATCATATTGCATGAGTTTATCCCTCTACATCATGTCATTTTTCTTAATGCGTTACTTTGTTCTTTATGAACTTAATACTCTAGATGCATGCTAGATAGCGGTCGATGTGTGGAGTCGGTCTACTTGTAGATGCAGGCAGGAGTCGGTCTACTTGTCACGGACGTGATGCCTATATACATGATCATGCCTAGATAATCTAATAATTATTCGCTTTTCTATCAATTGCTCGACAGTAATTTGTTCACCCACCGTAATACTTATGCTATCTTGAGAGAAGCCACTAGTGAAACCTATGGCCCCGGGTCTATCTTTTATCATATAAGCTTTCAATCTACTTTTATTTGCATCTTTACTTTTCCAATCTATATTATAAAATACCAAAAATATATTTATCTTACCATACTATCTCTATCAGATCTCACTTTTGCAAGTGGCCGTGAAGGATTGACAACCCATTTATTGTGTTGGTTACGAGTTCTTTGTTTGTTTGTGTAGGTGTGTGGGACTTTTGAGGAGCCTCCTACTGGATTGATACCTTGGTTCTCAAAAACTGAGGGAAATACTTACACTACTATTGCTGCATCACCCTTTCCTCTTCAAGGGAAACCAATGCAAGCTCAAGACGTAGCCCCCCACTGTAGGGTTTGCAATATGTTCATGATTTGCTTATGGTGGGTGGCGTGAGTGACTGAAGCGCAGACCCGAGTAAGTAGGTTGTTTGCGTATGGGATAAAGGGGACTTGATACTTTAATTCTATGGTTGGCTTTTACCTTAATGATCTTTAGTAGTTGCGGATGCTCGCTAGAGTTCCAATCATAAGTGCATATGATCCAAGAAGAGAAAGTATGTTAGCTTATGCCTCTCCCTCAAATAGAATTGCAATAGTGAATACCGGTCTAGTAATGTAGTCACTTGCTTAGGGACAATTCTACAACTCCTACCACCACTTTTCTACACTCGCTATATTTACTTTATTGCTTGTCTATCTAAATAGCCCCTACTTTTTATTTACGTGTTCTTTATTATCTTGCAAACCTATCCAATAACACCTACAAAGTACTTCTAGTTTCATACTTGTTCTAGGTAAAGCAAACACTAAGCATGCGTAGAGTCGTATCAGTGGCAGATAGGACTTGAGAGAATATTTGTTCTACCTGTAGCTCCTCGTTGGGTTCGACACTCTTACTTATCGAAAGAGGCTACAATTATCCCGTATACTTGCGGGTCATCAGTACTGCTTCGCTGTGATGGAGGGTTTCATCGTTGGAGCAGCTCCAGTGAGTTGTACGATGCCGAGGCTGAAGCAGGACAAGAGAGACAATGTTAACCTGAGTGGAATTCTAATAGCATTTCCAATAGATGACGTAAAATACATAACCACAAAGTGCTAGATGTAAAATACATTAGCCGCTAATCTCTGAACTTAACTGTCGAAACTGAATTTAACTATCGAAACTGAACTTAACTGCCAAAACTGAATTTTGCTGTCAAAACTGAATTTTACTGTCGAAACTGAACGCACTAGAGGTGAGGCTACACGTCAGTCGACTGACTTTTTCATCTCTGGTTAGCCGATTTTGCAGCTGTTAGATACGAAATCAAGGGCCTGCAGTTCATCTTCAACCTCCACCCCCCTGAGCCGCCAGCCACCACCGGCCACATAGCCGCCCCGCCTGCCCCAAAAACACTCCCCACCGCTGGTCCGCCGCCGCCCCGGCCATCCCTCTAGCCCCCCCCCCCCGTGCCAAGCTTTTTCTCCGGTGATCCCCACGCCACCGCCCCACCACCGCCGGCGACCACCGCCCCCACCTGAACCCTAAGATAGATAATGGGGTACCTCTCCGGCGAGCCCCCCTCCCCGCTACTGCTAGTTCTTCCTTAACTCCGGCAAGCCTCCCCCCACCTCCTGAAAATCGACTGACCCAAAAGTCGATTCAGTCGACTGAAGTGTAGCTAAATCGGAGCAGCATCGCGAGCAAGAGCAAGAGTGAGAGCAGAGCGCGAGCAAGAGCAAAAGCAAGAGCAAACAAGGCAGGGGACCGAGAGCAAGAGCAGAGCAGCAGCGCGAGCGAGAGCTAAAGTAGCAACATCTCCTACTGATGTGGACGTCGCCGTCGAGGGAGCAACGGTGTGGAGGAAGTGGCCGGTGACGCCGCCGTGGATGGAGCCGCACCATGTCGGCTCAGGACCGAGCGCCGGCAGCACCGTGAGATCGAATAAAGAGGAAAATGCAGCGATTAGTGTACAACCTCTTTGGTGGCACCGATTAGGCCACAGCTTCATCCGAGGAAACGATGATGATGATGCTCTTCCGGTGGTGCAGGTGAAGACGGCGGTGTGGGAATGGAGGTGGCGCGAAAGATGAGGGAATGTTGGGGCAGCTCCTTGGAGGTGTAGGACGGGGTGGATAAACCGGCGGGACGACCAGATCGACGACGGATCCTCATCTGGTACGGTGGATGAGGGACGTCGAGGTGTTGTTGTGGACGACGTCGTCGGGGAAGAGGCTCCGGCTGGGTGGTGGACGGAGGAGCGTGTGGGGCTTCGCGGGTTTTCTTGGCCTCGGTGTACGGATGGGTGGGCGGATGGGATGGGAGTGGGGAGCCATGGCTTAGGGACATGCTTGCCCGAAATGTGGGGTAAGTTATGAAAGTACCCCCACCGACTTGAGGCGGTTCTTTCAGTTCAGGGGTATCACGGGCATTTTGCGTGTCGGGATTTCACAAGAGGTGGGAGTTTTCGCGCGTGTTGTATTTTTGGAATAGCAAGGCGCGGGTTGAGATGGAGGGTGTTGTCGGAGCACAACGAGACAAAGATATATCTTAATTATTTCGGGCTAACAGGGTGCGGGTTGAAATTTCCGGACAAGCCTAACATGTACTATACCAAATCAATTCGTACTACAAATGTCATTCAAAACTTTGAATTCATGTTATGTTCAATTAAAATATTTTGCTACGTGTATAATACATGCAACCTACTACTCAAATGAACGTTTTAGTGCATTCCAAACGTATATACTACCGCTTCAATATGAACTAAATTTGAATTTGTTTCTCTATTTGAATAAGATCTACAATAATGATTGTTGTGAAGTCAAAGCATTTGAATTCGTTTCTCCGTTTTAATAAGATCTACAATCATCATTATTGTCAAGTTAAACAATCGTTTGTGTATTATCTTCATAGCACATCACATGATTAGTCTCGAGTTACATATGAACTATGTGTACTATATGAACTCGAACTCGATTTTTTGAATCCACTTTATATTGATTTCAAATCACGGTACATTTCAAGCTCTAGCTAGATCTTCATAATCTAAACCATGTCTCATATGTATAATGTGTTTATCACATTATGTATGGTGCCCCGCCCCCTACGCCTACAAGTATTTAGATGTGAGTTGCAAACACCACACATTACCACAAATTCAAATAAAATGTAAAAATGTTCGATATATAGTATTGTTTAGATTGTTCGATATTTAGTTGTAAGCTGCAAACGCCACACATTATCACAAATTCAAATAAAATGTGAGATTGCTCGATGTATAGTGTGGTTTAGATTGTTCGACATTTAGCTGTGAGTTGCAAACACCTATAACATGTGCAAAACCACAACACGCGTATCACCGCTATATTCATGCATGGATATGTTTAAAACACTATGATCTCCTATTCAAATATATGAATCCACTTTCATATCAAATTATGATCTTTGTTAGTCTCTTACACCCACACAATCCTCTAACCTTTGTAGCTACCACTAACTTTCTCTGTGCATGCATGCACCCTCCTCACCCTCCCCCTCCCTCAGCATCCTATCCATCGCGCACATTCATTGTTTTTTCTTTAGGTCGTTCTCCCACAGTCTCCACAACTCCTTTTCGACACACACCGATTGATAAACCTCTCCAGCGATGTCTGCCTACAACATACACACGCACCTTCAATCTCCTCCTTTATGTGTCCTTGCCTCGTGTCTCTCATACGGTCCCACACACGTGTAAACTCTCGCCCCTCTTTTCATCAATCTCACAACCGCACACTCCTCCCCCTTCTAGCTAGTAGTTGGGCCTCTCGCACCACCTCCTAGCTCCATTCTCTCTATCTATCCGTCTCGCTGGGCCTTATTTGCCTCTAACAAATGGACGTACACAGACCGATCTCCCGCTATACATATAGCTAGCTAGGTCCTTATAACTCGTTTTTCCCACGCGTTGATCGGTCTAGCTCATTAGTTATGTCCCTCCCTTCCTCTGACAAACAACAATTGATCTACCGATCTAGTTAGGTTTGCTTACCAAACACATGGTTCCCCTTCATCATCCATGGATGCGTCCCGACAGATCTATCACGCACAGGCACACACAGAAACACATCCCCACTCTTATTGATAATATTGCAGTTCCACCCTCAGTTTGTCTAGTAGGCCTCTCCCACCATCTTCGAGAAGCAACTCCATCACCCATCCAGCACTCTACCACTCTCCCTCCCTCTCCCTCTCTCTCTCTCTCTCTCTCTCTCTCTCTCTCTGTGTGTGTGTGTGTCCCATCCTATTTCCCGTCCTTCAGTTATGTATTGATGTCGACTGATCTCCCTCAATACATAACTGGGTCTCTCCTTCTCAACACATATACGAGTCATTCTACCTCTATAGTTAGGATTCTGCCTACCCCTCCCCCACCCCTCTCCAACACACACACACACCGATACATCGAGCGCTCTAGTCATGTCTCCCTGCCACACACAAACTTGACATGTGCCCTCTGACATTCGGGTAGGTCAGTCTCCCTATATCTTTCACTTGCACACACACACACACACACACACACACACACACACACACACACACACACTTTTGATGGCTCTCTTCATTGATCTCGCACCCACCCACTTGATCCTCTCTTTGACTCTATCGATATCTATGACCCCTCCCTCTCTTCTCGTGGATCGCCCGACCCTCTATATATGATATGGATAGGCCTCCATTTCACACACATTGCATGCAAAATTTTGTTTGAGATGTCATAGACACATATTACCACAAATACATTCAAGAAATCAACCTCCCCCCCCCAAACAAAAAACACGAATGCACAAGCCATTTGTCTAGGTTTGTATCTCTCACACACACCCACATAGGTGGGGGACGTGCACAAAGATAAGAGGTGCACGCACGACGCACATACTCCCGTCTCTTTCCCAACCACATCGCGTGGGTACACAGTGGAGCTCATTTCTGTATGAAAAGGTAGCCCACGTGGTAATTTGACATGTGTACTGGTTGTACACTTGATGGAGGGAGGATCGTCTACCACGGGTGAACAAACAAATTGCGACTTGAAGTGTTATGTTAAAAAAGAGGCAAACCATGTGGGGCCTACCTTAGAGGCAAGGCTCTATACACTGGAGTACTTTTGATGTGTCCCGTCAACTCGCAGAACGAGGAGAAGCTTGCTTAGTACACCATCTCCCCCGCCTACGGGCGCGGCGGCTCGCAGGATGACGCGAAGCTTGCTTACTAGTAGTAGTACTATACGCCTTACGCCCGCTCCCTCGCCCACACGCGCGGTGGCTCGCAGGACGAGGAGAAAATTTTACAACTCCCTCCGTTTACTCCTCGTCCCTACTACCTTGGTAAGAGAGATTATCATATTGTTTGGAATATATATGTCCTTTAGTAGATTTCAATATGAACTACTAGTACATACTCCAAACACTGATGTATATAGACATATTTTAGAGTGTAGATTCACTCATTTTGCTAGGTATGTAGTCCATATTGAGGCCCTGTTTGGTTCATAAGTCCTAGGACTTTTTCCAGTCCCAACTAAAAAGTCCCTGCTCCTTAAAAAGTCCCTCCCTATTTGTTTTCAGGGACTAAAAAGTCCCTAGTCCCTCCCTAGAGGTTATTGAATGACCATGTTACCCCGAGTATACAGAAAAATAACAACCAAACAACACCATGGGGCGGCGGGGCAATGGGTGCAGGGAGGGGCATTGTTGGAAAAGTCCCAAAAAAGACTCTCCTTGAGAGTCTTCTTCATTAAGTCCCAAAAAGCAAGTTTTAGTCCCTAGTAGTCCCTCCAGTTTGGTTAAAAAGTCTTTAAGAGGGACGTTTTCTAGTCCCTACACGAAAAAGTCCCTGGAAACAAACATCCCCTGCATAAAGTTGAGACACTTATTTTGTAACGAAGGGAGTACATATTTGCTATGATCTTTTTGAGGAACCAATATTTGCTATGATCTGTCAATCATTGAGATGTAATAGCATGCATGTTAGTCTCCTTTGTATTTGATGAAATGTTGCAACGGGCAACCTTGGACACAAGATACATGTAACAGAAGCTAGAAGCTTCATGGCATTGTACTATCTCGCTGATAAATTACAGTACATACTATAGTAGTACTTCCTCCGTTCCTAAATATAGGTCTTTGTAGAGATTTCACCATGAACCACATATGGATGATATAGATGCATTTTAAGTGTAGATTCATTCATTTAGTTCCGTATGTAGTCCACCTAGTGGAATCTCTACAAAGACTTATATTTAGGAACGGAGGGAGTACTATGTAAAGAGTTAGGTGTCGCATGGTGTCCAGAAAATATGGCGATAGTGTGAGGTGGGCCATGTAATCACTGAGCCTGCGTGTTTTCACTGCTCTTGCACTCCTCTGCCATAAGAATGGAGAAAATTGTAATCTAGTAGTACCTCCTTTCGCCGAAAGAGTGGGACATCTAGCAGTCCTACCACCTTAATAATAATGACCAATGAGCCGTCAAATCACATAGACCCAGCAGTAAGTTGGACGGACGAAGCAACCATCACTCTTGAATCCGCTTCTCCCTTCAACGCAGGTGCCAGTGAGAGGTCGCGTCCACTCTGCCCGGGCATGAATGCGGCACCGATTCTTTGGAGTGGCGCTGACTCTTTCGGGCGGGAAGCACGCGTGGGCTGTCACGCCCAATATGCGACCCTATCCAAAAGGAACTCGAAGGTCCCACCAAGGATAGACCCGCATATTGGAACGCTTTTGCAAGGTGGATATCATTACATCAACATTACATAATAGATGGGGATACATACAAGAGGCATACGATGCCACACGAATACAACATCATAATACATAAGAGCAACATCCGACTACGGATGAAACACAAATAGAAGCTCAAACGACATCCACCCTGCTAGCCCAGGCTGCCGACCTGGAACCTGTCCCCTGATCGAAGAAGAAGCAGAAGAAGAACTCAACACAAGCAAGCATCGCTCTCGCGTCATGATCATCGCATAACCTGTACCTGCAACTGTTGTTGTAGTAATTTGTGAGCCACGAGGACTCAGCAATCCCATTACCATGGGTATCAAGACTAGCAAAGCTTAATGGGAAAGGAAGGGGTAAAGTGGTGAGGTTGCAGCAGCGACTAAGCATGATATGGTGGCTAACATACGCAAATGAGAGCGAGAAGAGAAACTAAGGAACGGTCGTGAATCTAGCAATGATCAAGAGGTGATCCTGAACACCTACTTACGTCAAACATAACCCAGAAACCGTGTTCACTTCCCGGACTCCGCCGAGAAGAGACCATCACGGCTACACACGCGGTTGATGTGTTTAATTTCGGATCTGGTGTCAAGTTATCTACAACCGGACATTAACAAATTCCCATCTGCCACATAACCACGGGCACGGCTCTGGAAAGTTTAAACCCTGCAGGGGTGTCCCAACTTAGCCCATGACAAGCTCTCGCGATCAATGAAGGAATAGACCTTCTCCCAGGAAGACCCGATCAGTCTCGGAATCCCGGTTTACAAGACATTTCGACAATGGTAAAACAAGACTAGCAAAGCCGCCCAATGCACCGACAATCCCGATAGGAGCTGCACATATCTCGTTCTCAGGGCAACACCAGATGAGACATCCTACGAGTAAAACCAGACCTCGAGTTTCCCCGAGGGGGCCCCGCAGTCTACTCGGTTCGGACCAACACTTAGACAAGCATTGGCCCGGGGGGGCTAAAATAAAGATGACCCTTGGGTTAATTACTCCCAAGGGAAAGGTAGGTGGTGGTGAGGCAAATGGTAAAACCAAGGTTGGGCCTTGCTGGACAAGTTTTATTCAAAGCGAACTGTCAGGGGGGTCCCATAAATCACCCGACCACGTAAGGAACGCAAAATCCGGGAACATAACACCGGTATGATGGAAACTAGGGCGGCAAGAGTGGAACAAAACACCAGGCATAAGGCCGAGCCTTCCACCCTTTACCAAGTATATAGATGCATTAATAATATAAGAGATATTGTGATATCTCAACATAAACCCTGTCCACCATGGAGCAATCTTCAACTTCACCAGCAACTAGCAACGCTATAAGAGGGGCTGAGCAAAGCGGTAACATAGCCAAACAACGGTTTTCTAGGAATGGTGTCAAAGGTTAGGGGTTCATGGCAATTTGGGAGGCTTGAAGAGCAAATGATAGGTAACGCAGCATAGCGATAGAATGAAGCAACTAGCATAGCAATGATAGTAGTGAGATCCAGGGTAGCGGTCATCTTGCCTGAAATCCCGCAAGGAAGAAGAACGAGTCCATGAAGAAGATGAAGCCACGAAGACGAACCACACGTAGACGAACGCATCCTCACGATCGTAACAAAACGGAAACTATCGAGAAGAAGCACACAACATGGTAAACACACCACACATGAATAAGACATGATGCTCAACAAGCATGATGCATGATAAAGCTACATGAAGCTACTCATGGCAAGAGATGATGCAAACAAGAACAACACATTAAGGCAAGTTTAAATGAGGCCGGGAACAACATATAACAATTCCAGTAAGTCCTCATATGCAAATTTCGAAATTGGTCCAGAACTGATTAAACCTTATGTTCAAGTTGTTAAACAGCAAGTTAAGATGCACCAAGATGATCTACATGAAATTCTAGTCAAGTTACATATAAAGTTCATTAAATTCGGAGCTACGGCCTAGAAGATATGAGCAAAACAAGTTAAGCATGGCATTGATGCAAAATGCACCCAAACATCAAGCAAACACACCAAAACAAGGATGCAACATGGTAATATGAAACTACATGCAAAATCAAGCAAGTTTCATATAGAGCACACTCAAAACGGAGCGACGGTGCAACACACACACACTATACAAGTCATAACAACAATCTGTCCATAACAGCAACTAGGCATCTTGCAAGCATCAAAACAATAAGCTACAGCACCCCAACATAATAACAAAAGGCATGGGCATGAAGTACAGGTAAAGCATAACAAAACATGAACACTGAGCTATCTCCAGAAACAACTAGAACATGCTCAAAAAGACATGGGAAGATTGCAAATTATAACAGTTTCAGACTTATCAGGAAATAACATCAGGTTGCAATGTTTAGAGCTATCAAACAACATGTTACAGGAAGTTAACATGGGAAAAAAAGGCATGGTATGAATCTACTAATTATATAGATCAAAAGTCCCTTACTGACCATGAGCCAAAAAGGCATAGAAAATATGATGGCACCCATGTAAACATGGCAAGTTATATGACAGATTCAAACATGGCAGGAACAACAATAAGTAGGCATGTTGGTGAGCTTGAACCACTCACCACAGAGCAATACATGGCATGGCAAGGAAACCCACAGTAAGAAGACATGTTTATGAAGCTAAGCATGGCAAGAACAAGTTCATAGGGTGCACGGGTCACTAGAAAAACAATCATGGAAACATTGAACTTAATGTTAACAGGCCGGCAGCAACATTTTCAAGCAACTTTGGAGCAAGATATGAACAATCTACAGCAAGCTATAAATGCAACCAAGGGCATGAATGGATAGAGCATAACATGTAGATCAAAACATGTTTATAGAACATCTCCAGATTATACACGAAATGACTTGTAGAAGCAGGTTAACATAGCAACAAAATATAACAGAATTTGTCAGGAAAACAGCAACAGCAAGTGCCCTACTTAACAAGCTCGATGCACTCAGCACACAACTCACAAAAATACATGGTTGGCACCACTGGAAAGATGGCATGTCATAGATCAACATACATGTAGAGCTCATGTTCATAAGATGCACACATAAATCATGGCAAAAATGACAAATGAGCAAGTTATAACAGTTTCAGCAGATTAACATCAACATGCACTCTTCCAACAGCATTTGGGGCATTAAGATGAGCTCAAATGAAAATGATGCAATGGAATTAAATGATGTACTCGTTGTGGCGAACAATTTGGCATATTACACGCACAAAACGGAGCTACGGATTCATAGATACGATGCAATGAACATGGCATGATAATGTCAGAAATCTGGGACTTGGCAGTTTTTGAAAAAAAAACATATGAGCGAAAAAATACTATTCGATGCACCGGGCGCTGGATAGAGGCAAAGCTCACCATGGGCTCGGCCCAAGACGCGGAAGGAGGCGGGCCAGAGGAGATGGGCCGTAGGGAGGCTGGGCTGCGACCCCTGGGCCGGAGGGGATGCGGCCCACGCGGGGCATGCGCGGTCAACGCCCAACTGGACGAGATCGGGCTCCTCCCGATCTCTCCAGGCGGTGGCGGCGCCGGAGAAGCATGCCGGCGACGCGGAGGTGGTGGAGCATCGAGGCGGCGCCGCGAGGGAGATAGAGCAGGCCGGGGGACGGCGGCGCTCGCCGGTGGCGAGGGAGGCAACGGCAGCAAGGCGCTGCGGGCTTCGGGGCGCGGCGGCGGGGGTGGGAAGGTTAGGCGGCTTCGGGAGGCGGGGTTTGGTGCCCGGCGGCGAAGCGCATGGCAGCGGCGAAGCGAGATCCGGCGCGGGAGGCGCGGGGGTCGCCGGCGGCGAGGTCGGGGCGGAGGCGCACGGGCGAAGGCGGCGGGGCGCTGTTCCGGCGGCGCACGGGAGGAACCGGCGCGGAGCGGGCCGGACGACGGCAGGATCCGGTCCCGCGCGGGTCCAGGACGGGCTCCGCGGGCCGGCGACGGTGGGAGGAGAGAGAGGGGGCCGGTGGGCGACGTGGCGGCTCGTATTGGACGGGGGGCGACGGGCGGACATGTCCGTCGGTGGAGGAGAAGGTGTCCGACGGCGCGAGGGGAATTTCTAGGGTTTCATCCGCGAAAATGGAGGGGGAAGGCACCTATTTATAGGTAGAGGGAGCTAGGAGAGTCCAAATGTGGTGCGATTTTCGGCCACGCGATCGTGATCGAACGACCGAGAGCATGGAAGAGACTTAGATGGGTTTTTGGCCACTTTGGAAGGGGTGTTGGGCTGCAACTCAAAGAGAGCTTTACAGTTACCCGGTTAACCGTTGGAGTATCAAACGGACTCAAAATGGCACGAAACTTTACAGGCGGTCTACCGGTGCTATACCAAGGCCGCCTGGCAAACCTCGGTCCATTCCGAGAACGTTTAACGCCCGCACAAGAGAAGAGGCAAAAAGGGGACGCCGGATGACATGGGAGTGCCAGATTGCAAAACGGACAACGGGGAAAATGCTCGGATGCATGAGACGAACACGCATGCAAAATGAAATGCACATGATGACATGATATGAAATGCAGATGATGACATGGCAAAGTGCAACACGCAAGCACATGACATGGCAACAACGGCGAATAACTGGAAGACACCTGGCGCAACGAATCCGGGGCGTTACAACACTCCTCCACTAACAAGAGATCTCGTCCCGAGATCTTAGGACCGAGACGGAAGGGAAAAGGATGAGGTGAAACAAGAACTCAAGAGAAGAGGTAACGAATCGAGATCACTCGAGAAGAAGTGAGGAACGAAGAGAATGACGAGAGTCAAAAGCTGAAGGAACAAGATAGACTATGAAATCACTCGTTCTAACCGGAGTGGTTAGAATGAGAAAAGAAACGAATAAGACTGAAAGAATTTAGGTAGCACTCCGGCTGAAAATGGAAGGATTAGAACATTAACTTGAGAGGATGGAATGATACTTGATGAACTCTTGAAGAATGAATTAAATCAAGAAGAACCACCATGAAGAACTCCGGTGACAAAAGATGATGAGATAGAATGAAGGATGAAAGAATAAGATGAACCTTGCGATGATTTAGATGGGGGTTTCGACGAAATGGCCGAGGAAATTTGAACTCCGGAAAAGAAAAGATGAAAACACTTGGAACTAAAATTTATTCATCAAGAACAAACTCCGAAGGAAGGGATTACCCGCTACGAGGAAATAAGAATAAGATTTATTGTATGCTTATCCTTCATCAAATTGAATTGATGACAAGCAATGGATTTTGCATACTACTTATTCTTCTTGGAAAAGGATTGAGAAGTGACATACCGCAAACTTGAGAAGGTCTTCATGAATCACCGGTAGGATTGAAAAGATCAAATGAATTAATATGATAATCAAAGAAAAGAATCTTGAAAGAACCACCGTAAGAATTCGAAAATGACTGGTGAAAGAGACTGAATCACCGGGAAGAATTAGAAAAAAAAACCAATATGCTAGAGGGGATTTAGATGCAAAAGAACAAAGAGATCATGAGATGATTAACGAACACTTGAACGAAGCATCGGGATAAATAGAGAACGATAACTGGAATGATGGCCTCCGGCGAAAGAAACGGGAAAACAACTCCTGAAATACTCCAGATGGGTAAGAAAAGAATATCTGACAAACGGAATAATTCGAGAGGATAATCATGAAGCTAGAACCATGAAACTTCGAGAGAATGGACAAGATTTAGAGGAAAAACTCTTCTTCAATCTTCAAGTGATGACGAGAAACACCACCAAAATTACTGAGATACACCGGGAGAATGAAAAGCGAAGAGGTTGAGCCAACAATGAAAAGAATTTAAACGAGATCTTGGAGAAGGCATGTGACTGATGAAATCCATTCTTACGTCACACTTGAAAAGAATTTGAGAATAACTCCGGGGGAATTAGAAGAGTCAGGTAAGATCCTGGGAAAAGACCTGTGGGTTAGGGCCCACTAAAAGAAAACACCGTTGGAAAGGGATTGTTGAACAGATAGAAGATGCACCGGAACAATTGAAATATTTGAATGAGGTGACAACCTCGAATTAATTGGAACACCGATGAATCTCTTGAGATGTCTTGAACTCCGGAAGGATAAACTGGCGAGAGGCGAACGAGCAGGGAAAACACTTGAGCTGAGGGAAAGAATATAATCACTACCGAAAAACTTGAATTGGGTCCACCGAAAAAGAAAAAGAGATGAAGAATGACGAACGAGACGAGAATTCACCGGTTGAAATAATTGATGAAGACTGAAGAGGCTCCACGCGAATGAAATTGATGGACGAAAGAGACTCAGGCTCCGGGAAGAAAAAGGGTGGGAGGGCGGGAAAACAAAGGCAACTTGGAAGGGGAACCGACGAATATCTTGAAGAGAAAACACCGGTTGAAATCATTGAAGAAAGAAAGCAAAGACTTCGCACAAGTATGAAGGATACTCGATTACGGACTCCGACTCCGAGATGAAAAAGGGAGGGCGGGTGGGAAAAACAAGGACAACTGAGGATTAAACTTGGCAAAGAAGAAGAGGCTCGAGTCAACTTGACGAGAAATGCACCGGATGAAAGAGGATGGACAACTCACGAAACTAACCACGTGATCCTAAAGAAAAATTTGAATGGGAAGAGGAGTAATTCAAAACACCTACGTCACGCTTCCTCACCAGAGTGACGAAGGGGCTGAGGAGTAAAAAGAATTCCTACTCTCCGATATAACTAGACTCCGAAAACAGTTTTCTTCTAGACTCAACAACGGCCAAACTACAAGATCAATCAAGGGGGGCTCCTAGGGTTGGTCGAGGCTCTGATACCAACTTGTCACGCCCAATATGCGACCCTATCCAAAAGGAACTCGAAGGTCCCACCAAGGATAGACCCGCATATTGGAGCGCTTTTGCAAGGTGGATATCATTACATCAACATTACATAATAGATGGGGATACATACAAGAGGCATACAATGCCACACAAATACAACATCATAATACATAAGAGCAACATCCGACTACGGATGAAACACAAACAGAAGCTCAAATGACATCCACCCTGCTAGCCCAGGCTGCCGACCTGGAACCTATCCCCTGATCGAAGAAGAAGCAGAAGAAGAACTCAACGCAAGCAAGCATCGCTCTCGTGTCATGATCATCGCATAACCTGTACCTTCAACTGTTGTTGTAGTAATCTGTGAGCCACGAGGACTCAGCAATCCCATTACCATGGGTATCAAGACTAGCAAATCTTAATGGGAAAGGAAGGGGTAAAGTGGTGAGGTTGCAGCAGCGACTAAGCATGATATGGTGGCTAACATACGCAAATGTGAGCGAGAAGAGAAACAAAGGAACGGTCGTGAAGCTAGCAATGATCAAGAGGTGATCCTGAACACCTACTTACGTCAAACATAACCCAGAAACCGTGTTCACTTCCCGGACTCCGCCAAGAAGAGACCATCACGGCTACACACGCGGTTGATGTGTTTGAATTCGGCTCTGGTGTCAAGTTATCTACAACCGGACATTAACAAATTCCCATCTGCCACATAACCGCGGGCACGGCTCTCGAAAGTTTAAACCCTGTAGGGGTGTCCCAACTTAGCCCATGACAAGCTCTCGCGATCAACGAAGGAATAGACCTTCTCCCAGGAAGACCCGATCAGTCTCGGAATCCCGGTTTACAAGACATTTCGACAATGGTAAAACAAGACAAGCAAAGCCGCCCGATGCGTCGACAATCCCGATAGGAGCTGCACATATCTCGTTCTCAGGGCAACACCGGATGAGACATCCTACGAGTAAAACCAGACCTCGAGTTTCCCAGAGGGGGCCCCGCAGTCTACTCAGTTCGGACCAACACTTAGACAAGCATTGGCCCGGGGGGGCTAAAATAAAGATGAACCTTGGGTTAATTACTCCCAAGGGAAAGGTAGGTGGTGGTGAGGCAAATGGTAAAACCAAGGTTGGGCCTTGCTGGACAAGTTTTATTCAAAGCGAACTGTCAAGGGGGTCCCATAAATCACCCGACCGCGTAAGGAACGCAAAATCCGGGAACATAACACCGGTATGACAGAAACTAGGGCGGCAAGAGTGGAACAAAACACCAGGCATAAGGCCGAGCCTTCCACCCTTTACCAAGTACATAGATGCATTAATAATATAAGAGATATTGTGATATCCCAACATAAACCCTGTCCACCATGGAGCAATCTTCAACTTCACCTGCAACTAGCAACGCTATAAGAGGGGCTGAGCAAAGCGGTAACATAGCCAAACAACGGTTTGCTACGAATGGTGTCAAAGGTTAGGGGTTCATGGCAATTTGGGAGGCTTGAAGAGCAAATGATAGGTAACGCAGCATAGCGATAGAACGAAGCAACTAGCATAGCAATGATAGCAGTGAGATCCAGGGTAGCGGTCATCTTGCCTGAAATCCCGCAAGGAAGAAGAACGAGTCCATGAAGAAGATGAAGCCACGAAGACGAACCACACATAGACGAACGCATCCTCACGATCGCAACGAAACGGAAACTATCGAGAAGAAGCACACAACATGGTAAACACACCACACATGAATAAGACATGATGCTCAACAAGCATGATGCATGAAAAAGCTACATGAAGCTACTCATGGCAAGAGATGATGCAAACAAGAACAACACATCAAGGCAAGTTTAAATGAGGCCGGGAACAACATATAACAATTCCGGTAAGTCCTCATATGCAAATTTCGAAATTGGTCCATAACTGATTAAACCTTATGTTCAAGTTGTTAAACAGCAAGTTAAGATGCACCAAGATGATCTACACGAAATTCTAGTCAAGTTACATATAAAGTTCAATAAATTCGGAGCTACGTCCTAGAAGATATGAGCAAAACAAGTTAAGCATGGCATTGATGCAAAATGCACCCAAACATCAAGCAAACACACCAAAACAAGGATGCAACATGGTAATATGAAACTACATGCAAAATCAAGCAAGTTTCATATAGAGCACACTCAAAACGGAGCGACAGTGCAACACACACACACATTATACAAGTCATAACAACAATCTGTGGATCAAGACACTCAACAACAAGGGAGAGCGAGAGAGCGAGAGAGCGAGAGAGCGAGAGAGTGCGCCTCCGCCGTGCATCACTCCGACGCCGGCGTCCACCCCCTGCCGGGCGCCCGTCCACCCCGGCCTCCCTTCCCCCGTCCGCCCTTCCTTCCCCGGTCCGCCCCGTCGTCTGTTTCGGCCCCCCGTGGGCGCCATGGGATCCAGCTCCAGATCCATCTCTTTTGCCATGCGGGGGGAGCGCCCAGTCGTCTCCGGCCTTGGCCTCTCGTCGGCCTCGGCATCTGAGAGCTCGGCGGGGGGAGGGGCTCCCGCGGTCCAGCCGGTGGTGGCTCCTGTGGGCGGCCCGGCGCGGCGGATCTCCCCTGGCTGGCGGCGCCCTCCTCCAAGAAGACTCTCTGGAAGCGCCGTCTCGAGGAGCGGGCGCAAGCGGTTCCTCCACGGCGCCCCTCGCCGGGTCGCAAGGAGGTCTCGCCGGAGATGCGCGATAGGTGCTTCAAGTGCTTGGAAAAGGGTCACTTCCTCAAGGATTGCACGAATTCTGTGGTGTGCCTCCGGTGCGGCCTGTCCGGCCATGTCGCAAATCAATGCAAGCGGCCTCGCAGTCCGTCGCCCGTGGAGGAGCTCAGGCGTGATGCTGCGGCCAAGGTCGCGAGAGGTGTGTCGGGGTCGCGTGTGGAGGTGCGGTCGGGCCCGCCCAGGGCGCGGCTGCCGGCACCGGGCGCGCCGCCGCCTTCCTCGTCGCCTCCGTCGGGGGTCGCTCCATCGGCGCCCTGCCCTCGTCCTGCGGACTCGCGCCTGGTGGTCGCCCCTGACCTGGAGATGGTGCCGGAGGAGCTCTGCGTCGTGAGGCGCTCGAATGCCATGGTGGAGCTGGAGGGTCGCCTTCAGAATGCCATGGTGGTGTACGCGGGTGGCGACAGGTCTGAGTTGTTGCCGGAGTTGGTGCTGCAGGCTTTGCAAGAAAGGAGGGGCATTTCGCCGGACAGAGTGTCCGTCCACAGGTTCTTGCCGGAGGACTACTTGGTGGTGTTCGCCAGACAGGAGGACCGGAGCAGAGTGAGTTTGCAGCCTGTGATCGAGCACAGAGGAACCCGTTTTGCGTTCAGGAGATGGATTCGGCAAAATCAGGCGGTGTTCGCCGCGCTCCGGACCAGGGTCAGCCTGGAGCTGGAAGGCATCCCCCCGCACGCTTGGGAGCTGGACGTGGTGGAAAGGCTGCTGGGTGGATCTTGCTTCATCGAGTCCATTGCGCCGGAGACGTCGTCGCGTTCGGACCTTGCTTCTTTCAAGTTGCTGGCTTGGACGGCGGACCCTGAGACGATCCCTACTCGTAGATGGCTGGCTGTGCCGGAGCC
Organism: Triticum timopheevii; assembly: GCA_963921465.1. NCBI lineage: Eukaryota > Viridiplantae > Streptophyta > Magnoliopsida > Poales > Poaceae > Triticum > Triticum timopheevii. The sequence continues at coordinate 273,401,674 of OY997270.1, read as the reverse complement.
GGAGGAGCGTCAGGAGGTTTTTCAGCCGAAGACCCTGCAGTATCATGTGCTGATCCATCTGGCCGTGGTCACCACGTTCCCTGATGGTGAGGAGCCCTGGTTCCTTACCGGTGCTTCGTCGGACAGTGGACAGAGCGGCCTCCCAGGCTCTGATCTGGACATGGGTGGTGGTGCCACCACGCGCAGGTGTGCCTGGCAGCTTGGAGTGAGAGATGTGCGCGGTGACAACTCGCATCGGCGCGCATCGGCGGGCGGCCGGTCTTTCGCCGCTGTGGTGGCGGGCGGTGGGGAATCGGAGCCCTGGCAACTCCCTCCGCTGGTCCCGCTGGTACGTATGCCCGGTGGGCCCGCGACTTTGGTGCAGGATAGACTGACCGCGCGGCAGTCCACTTTTGACCGGCTGGGGGAGGCGGTTGGACAGGGGTGAAAGATCGTGGATGTCGCCTAGAGGGGGGGGGGGTGAATAGGCATTTTAAAATAATTACGGTTTAGGCTTGAACAAATGCGGAATAAACCTAACGGTTAATTTGTCAAGCACAAAACCTAAAGCAACTAGGCTCACCTATGTGCACCAACAACTTATGCTAAGCAAGATAAACAACTATGAGATAGCAAGATATATGACAAAGAACAATATGGCTATCACAAAGTAAAGTGCATAAGTAAAGGGCTCGGGTAAGAGATAACCGAGGCACGCGGAGACGACGATGTATCCCGAAGTTCACACCCTTGCGGATGCTAATCTCCGTTTGGAGCGGTGTGGAGGCCCAATGCTCCCCAAGAAGCCACTAGGGCCACCGTAATCTCCTCACGCCCTCGCACAATGCAAGATGCCGTGATTCCACTAAGGGACCCTTGAGGGCGGTCACCGAACCCGTACAAATGGCGACCCTTGGGGGCGGTCACCGAACCCGTACACTTTGGCAACCCTTGGGGGCGGTCACCGGTACCCGTCAAAATGCTCGGGGCGATCTCCACAACCTAATTGGAGACCCCGACGCTTGCCCGGAGCTTTACACCACAATGATTGAGCTCCGAACACCACCAACCAACTAGGGGGGCCCAAGCACCCAAGATAAACAAGCTCAAGGGCACCAAGCACCCAAGAGTAATAAGCTTCTCAACTTTTAACTTCCACGTATCGTGTGGAGAACTCAAACCTATGCACCAAATGCAACGGCAAGGGCACACGGAGTGCCCAAGTCCTTCTCTCCCAAATCCCACCAAACCAACTAATGCTAGGGAGGAAAATGAGAGGAAGAACGGAAGAAGAACACGAAGAACTCCAAGATCTAGATCCAAGGGATTCCCCTCACTAAGAGGAGAAAGTGATTGGTGGAAACGTGGATCTAGATCTCCTCTCTCTTTTCCCTCAAAAACTAGCAAGAATTCATGGAGAGATTGAGAGTTAGCAAGCTCGGAGAGGGTCAACAATGGGGGCAAGAACGAGCTCAAAAGATGAAATCCCAATGGGGAAGAAGACCCCCTTTTATAGGAGGGGAGAAAATCCAACCGTTATCCCCTCACTCAGCCCGCACGACGCGGTACTACCGCATGGAGATGCGGTACTACCGCTGTTGTCCGCGGTACTACCGCTGCAGGTTGCGGTACTACCGCATGTGCAGTTCTGGCCAGATGAAGGCCTGGTGCACAGGGCAACGAGCGATAGAACCGCCGGAGCGGTACTACCGCGCGCCCCTACGGTACTACCGTAAGGCAGGCAACACTAGGCGCAGAGAAGGCACAGACATAAAAAATTACTTCCGTACCTACTTCCGCTGAGGGAGGACCTACGCAAAACTCCGGCACGGTACTACCGCACCCGAAGAGCGGTACTACTGCGTAGGGCGCGGATGTAAAAAATTACATCCGCCCCTACTTCCGCTCATGTTGCTAAGCCTGGCCAGAGCCCACGGTACTACCGCGCTCGCGGCGCGGTACTACCGCGTAGGGCACGGATGTAAAAAATTACATCCGCCCCTACTACCGCTCGAGCAGCTGCGCCTGGCCTGAGGCCACGGTACTACCGCTCCCACAGAGCGGTACTACCGCGAGGGCCTGCGGTACTACCGCTCCGGAGAGCAGTACTACCGCATGCCCCAAATCAGCAACACTAGGAGTCCTTCATTTTGCAGAGAAGACAACAGAGGGAAACACTAAAAACCAGAACTGCCATAACTTCTGCAAATGAGCTCCGAATTGAGCAAACTCAAGCTTGTTGGATAGAGGAAGACGAGTAGCATCAAAACAGCAGGGGAGGTATGCCTAACAAGAGAGGAGAGAAACCTCCAACAGAGAAGAACCGGCAGAGCCTCCAACATCGAAAACATCATAGAAGATGCATGTAAACTCCGTTTTCGATGAACTCGAGCTTGTCATAAAATGACCAATAGCTCCAAATCTCACAAGGAGAAGAACCAAACAAGAACCAAAAAGTATGATGCAAGGATGCAATGGTTTGAGCTCTCTACGAACGATACGATCAAGCAACTCATCGAGAGCCCCCCTTGATAGTACGGCAATCGATCCTATAACCCGGTCTCCCACAACTACCATGAGATCGGTAAAATAGAAAACCTACCAAGGGCAAACCTTTGCCTTGCACAAAGTCCACTTGAGCTAGATGATGACGATCTACTCCTCCTCAAGACGGACCACCCTTCTTGATTGCGTTGGCTCGATGAAGACTAGTTGATTGCTCCCCCATACTCCACTATGGGTGAGACACTCTTCCGCTCATCTTCACAAGTCCATTGTCACCACAATGGACTGCAAGCTTCAAGCACTTGATCTCTTCGTGATGCATCACTTGAACTTGCACACCGCAACCTAACCCCACAAAGAACTCTCACGAAGACCATGGGTTAGCACACAAAGCGTAATGGACAATGCTTACCATACCATGGGATCACTTGATCCCTCGATACATCTTGTGCGCTTTGTGTGTTGAATCTTTCCAACTCTCTTCATTTGAATGATGTCTTGAAGGTAGACATGAATGATCACACAATCTTTTTCTTCAAGACATGCTTGCAATAAGCTCAACACTCACATGACCAATCTTTGGATAATTCCTTAATAGCACGGTGGTCATCACAAACCCTCCTTGAAACCAACAAATGGACTCCAAGAAAAGCCTATGGACAAACCCTTCAAATATAACTCAAGGCAACCATTAGTCCATAGAGATTGTCATCAATTACCAAAACCAAACATGGGGGCACCGCATGTTCTTTCAAGGGGGGCGCTTTAATTTCAAATCCCATTGGCGCTATCCCAGCCTCCTCGCCACCGCGCATCCCGGAAGGTTCGCCGCGGGGTTTGTCCTGTCCCCTGGCCAACGAGACGGTGGCCCACGGGCAGGGCGAGGAGAGCACTGGACAGATTCTGACCGTGGAGCCCAGAGATGGAGTTTCGGCTTGTGGTGGATTGGTGGATCAGCCTGGTCAGATTATGGGCCCTGAGGTGGACAGGGACCGCGTGGACCCCGCCCTGGCGCGGATCGATAGGCCCTCGGGGTCTGAGGCTCGTCGCCTCGCTGGCCCGGGGACTGTGCCTGTCGTGACCTGCGAGGAGACCGTGGTGGACCCGTCCACGGGGGCCTCGGTGGTGTTAGTGGTGGACCCGCCCGCGGTGGTGGTTTCGCCGGCTGTTTCGCGATTGGTGGACGCGGGTGAGAGCGTGGTGGCCTCGTTGGAGGTGCCGCGGCTGATTGGCCCGGTTACGGATGATGTTCGGGTGGCTAGTCGGGATCAGGTGGAGCACCAGCCATTGGGCGGTTCAGATCCTCCCGCATGTTTGGACGTGCAGGTACAAGTGGTGGCCCCTCAGGATTGCATGCTGGTTCCGGTGATTCCGCACGTGAATAGTGACATGCAAAGCCAGGGGCTGGAGGGAGAGGGAGGTATGACCCCCCAGGAGGTGATTGCCTTCGGAAGGCTTAAGTGGTTCTGCAACGCGCTGGTCAGGAAGCTGGCCCCCCCACTCCTCCTTGAAGTCCAATCCTCGCTGAGGCCAGAGGCCGAGCCATACACCCCCCGCCGAGCAACGCGCAGCTCCAAGCTAGCCCCGGCTGGGAAATCCAAGGCAACCCAGGCGGAAAACGTTCTCAGGAGAGCGATTGGTTTGGTGCCGGAGGACCTTGACGGCAACGATGACACCATTGCCGAGTTGGCTGAGCTCTTCAACTCGCTGCTCAGGGAGCAGCACGTGAGGGTGATCGCGGCGCTTTTTGGCAAGGAGGTTCCGCCAGCGCCGGTGATGAGCCCCGGCCCCACGGTGCTGCTGAGCTCGGCTTGATCCGCTTTGCGGTGGTGGTAGAGGTGTGGGGTGGTCTATCCTTTCATGGATTGGAACCCACAAATATTATGCTGGAACGTGAGCGGGCTAAATAACCCCGCCAAAAGAAATGCGGTTAGAGAGTTTGTAGTAGCAGCTAAGGTGAACCTTGTATGCCTTCAAGAAACTAAGATCGAAACCTTTGACGTTTACCTCGTTTCGCAATGCATCGGGCCATCCTTTGATGGCTATGCTTACTTGCCCGCCTCGGACACGCGAGGGGGCATCCTCTTAGGGTGGGACAGCTCCTGCCTGGAGATTGACAACATCACTCATGACACTAATTTCCTCTCGGGTGTGGTGCGTAACAAGGATGGCTTCGAATGGTGGCTATCGGTGGTGTATGGACCCCAAGGGAACGTGCTCAAAACGCAGTTCCTCTTGGATCTGCAGCTCAGGAGAGACGCGGCTCCGGGACCCTGGATGGTGCTAGGGGACTTCAACATGATTTTGAGCGCTGATGAGAAGTCTAACTCGAATCTCAATAGGGGCATGATGAGGAAGTTTAAATCCTTCGTTGACAATAATGAACTCAAAGAGATTTACATGCATGGGAGACGCTTCACTTGGTCTAACAAAAGGGACCAAGCGGTTCTGACCAAGATCAACCGGGTGCTCGTTTCTGTTGATTGGGAGCTCAACTATCCGGACGTTCTGCTTCAAGCCCTCTCCACTAACATCTCGGACCACGCTCCACTGCACCTGTCTACCTCTGCCCCTTTCTGCCCCAAGCGTAGGTTTCGCTTCGAACTTTTTTGGACCCGTTTGGAGGGTTTTGAGCAGGCTGTCAAAGATGCTTGGGTGTCTGACGACGATCTCGTGGATCCTTTCAAGAGGTTAGATATGCTGCTGAGGAACACTGCCACCGCCCTGCAAGCCTGGGGTCAGAGAAAGACCGGAAACATCAAAATGCAGATGGCGGTTGCAAACTATGTTATCCTCAAGCTCGATCGGGCCATGGAGTTTCGGGCACTATCTTGGAGAGAGATCTGGTTGAGGAGAACTCTCAAGCACTCGGTGCTTGGTCTGGCCTCGCTTCAACGCACCATTGACAGACAGCGCTCTCGGTTGAGGTGGATCCGCGAAGGGGATGCCAACACTAAGCTTTTTCAAGCGGTGGCTAACGGTAGAAGATCCAAAAACTTCATCCCCCACATTAGACACAATGGGGAGCTAATATCCCAGCAAGAGGAGAAGGAGAAGATCTTTTACGAGGCTTATGAACAGCTACTGGGCCATGCCGTTGCTCGGGATATCGACGTGGACCTGGACTTTCTTGACATGCACGCCCTTGATTTAGCGGAGCTAGACGCAATCTTTACTAACGAGGAAGTGTGGAATACTGTCAAAGAGCTGCACCCGGAGCGAGCCCCTGGTCCGGACGGTTTCAGTGCGGCCTTCTACCAGAAAGCGTGGCCCACCATCAAGAAGGATGTTATGGCAGTGCTCCTCAAGCTATACGTGGGTGATGGGCGCGGGTTCGGTCAGCTTAACCGAGCTCACATTGTGTTGATCCCAAAGAAGCCGGATGCTGAGGTTGTGGGGGACTATCGCCCTATCAGCCTGCCACACAGTGTTGCAAAGATCTTTGCCAAGCTCCTTGTGAACCGAGTTCGACGCAGAATGAAGGATATTGTCACGGTGAATCAATCTGCCTTCATCTGTGGTAGGCACCTTCACGACAACTTTCTCCTGGTTAGGCAGGTGGCCAGAAAGATCCATGCCCGTAGAGAGTCCAGTGCGTTTCTAAAGCTCGACATTTCTAGGGCTTTTGACTCGCTCAACTGGCCGTTTTTGTTCGAGGTGTTGAGGAAGAAAGGATTCGGTCCTAAATGGTGCTCCTGGATCTCGATCCTGCTTAGGACTGCGAACACCAGGGTAGTTGTGAATGGGGTGCCTGGTAGGAGTTTCATTCATGCCAAGGGACTCAGGCAGGGGGATCCGGTCACGCCTCTGCTTTTTGTGATCGCCATGGACGTGCTATCTAGAATTATGATCAAGGCCGAGAGCATGGGGGTTATCAGCAGTTTCACGGGCATCTCTGCCTACCAATCGGTCTCGATCTACACGGATGATGTTGCCCTGTTCGTCAAACCCAAGGTGCTGGACCTATCCTTCGTCCGCGAGATGCTTCATGCCTTTGGGGTGGCCTCGGGCCTGAGAGTCAACTATCAGAAGTCCCTTGCTATCCTGATTCATGGTGACGATTCCGATCGGGAGAGGGTGCAATCCATTTTGAGCTGCCAGCTGGGGGATTTCCCTTGCAAGTACCTGGGCCTCCAATTGGCCATTAGGCAGCTCACCAGGGCCGAATGGCAGCCCATGGTTGACCTTGCCAAAAAATGCGCCCCGGCCTGGCAGCGCGGGCTGCTACATCGCCCTGGTCTCCTCGTCCTGGTCAAATCTGTGATCGCGGCCAAACCCATCCACCACTTCATGGTCTCGGAGGCACCCAAGTGGGTCTTTGAAGAGATTGAGAAGTGGATGCGCTCCTTTTTCTGGGCGGGCAAAGACATTGCCAGCGGTGGCCAATGCTTGGTGGCGTGGTCTGTTGTGTGTAAGCCCACCTGGCTCGGCGGTCTGGGAGTGCACAACCTCCAGTTGCAAGGTTTGGCTCTACGAGTGAGATGGGAATGGTTGAGACGAACCGAACCAGACAGACCTTGGCAAGGCCTTCCCTTGTTCGTGGATAGGGAGGCGTGTGAAGTTTTTGATAGTCTTGTGCACATTGAGGTGGGTAGAGGCAACAAAATCCTATTTTGGAGAGACCGTTGGATTCACGGCTTTGCAGCTAAAGATATCGCGCCAAACATCCATGCCATGGTGGATACTAGAACGAGGAATCGTCGCACGGTGGAAGAGGGTCTGGATAACGCAAGATGGCTGCTTGACATCGTTGGCGATGTTAACTTTGGTGCCCACATGCAACTTTTGCACCTCAATCTCGCGATTAGCACGGTTACTCGCCAGCCATCTGAAGAGGACTCTTTCTCGTGGCCGGCGGACCCTTCGGGCTCCTACACAGCCAAATCCACCTACCTCAGGCTTTGTTTGGGTGGTGAGAGGGCTCCGTTTGGCGCCTGCATCTGGAAGAGTTGGGCCTTGCTCAAATGCAAAATCTTCGCATGGTTGGCAGTCCAGCACCGGATTTGGACTTCGGACAGGAGGGCAAGGCACGGTCTGCAGGACGCTCCCTCCGCCTGCTACACGTGCCTCCAAGAGGAGGACAATGCGGAACATATTCTTATCCAATGCGTCTACGCGAGAGAGGTCTGGCACTACATCTTCGAGGCTCTTGGGGTACATGGCACCATCCCGGGGCCGAGCGACTGCCTGTTGGACTGGTGGCTAGCTAGGAGAGCCCCTTTCCCGAAGGGCGCCAAGCGTGGTTTCGACACGATCATCATTGCCACCACCTGGGCTCTATGCAAGCAACGCAACGCTCGTGTTTTCCATCGGATCCAGCAGCAGAAGACAGCGTCGGATCTGGCCCTTGCTATCTTAGGGGAGCTCAAAGAGTGGAGGGCGGCGGGTCTGGGAGGTAGGGGTTTTGCTACGTTTTGTGAGAGTGTTGGTATAGGGTAATCACGAGGGTTCGTTAGGGTGTGCGTCCTCGATGGATCTTCCATCTCCATCTTCTTGTACCTGACTCTTTTTCTCTCTTCTATAAAAGTATGGTACGCCTTTGGCGTACTCTCGAAAAAAATAACAATCTGTCCATAACAGCAACTAGGCATCTTGCAAGCATCAAAACAATAAGCTACAGCACCCCAACATAATAACAAAAGACATGGGAATGAAGTACAGGTAAAGCATAACAAAACATGAACACTGAGCTATCTCTAGAAACAACTAGAACATGCTCAAAAAGACATGGGAAGATTGCAAATTATAACAGTTTCAGACTTATCAGGAAATAACATCAGGTTGCAATGTTTAGAGCTATCAAACAACATGTTACAGGAACTTAACATGGGATACAAAGGCATGGCATGAATCTACTAATTACATAGATCAAAAGTCCCTTACTGACCATGAGCCAAAAAGGCATAGAAAGTATGATGACACCCATGTAAACATGGCAAGTTATATGAAAGATTCAAACATGGCAGGAACAACAATAAGTAGGCATGTTGGTGAGCTTGAACCACTCACCACAGAGCAATACATGGCATGCCAAGGCAACCCACAGTAAGAAGACATGTTTATGAAGCTAAGCATGGCAAGAACAAGTTCATAGGGTGCATGGGTCACTAGAAAAACAATCATGGAAACATTGAACTTAATGTTAACAGGCTGGCAGCAACATTTTCAAGCAACTTTGGAGCAAGATATGAACAATCTACAGCAAGCTATAAATGCAACCAAGGGCATAAATGGATAGAGCATAACATGTAGATCAAAACATGTTTATAGAACATCTCCAGATTATACACGAAATGACTTGTAGAAGTAGGTTAACATAGCAACAGAATATAACAGAATTTGTCAGGAAAACAGCAACAGCAAGTGCCCTACTTAACAAGCTCGATGCACTCAGCACACAACTCACAAAAATACATGGTTGGCACCACTGGAAAGATGGCATGGCATAGATCAACATACATGTAGAGCTCATGTTCATAAGATGCACACATAAATCATGGCAAAAATGACAAATGAGCAAGTTATAACAGTTTCAGCAGATTAACATCAAAATGCACTCTTCCAACAGCATTTAGGGCATTAAGATGAGCTCGAATGAAAATGATGCAATGGAATGAAATGATGTACTCGTTGAGGCGAACAATTTGGCGTATTACACGCACAAAACGGAGCTACGGATGCATAGATACGATGCAATGAACATGGCATGATAATGTCAGAAATCTGGGACTTGGCAGTTTTTGAAAAAAAAACATATGAGCGAAAAAATACTATTCGATGCACCGGGCGCTGGATAGAGGCAAAGCTCACCATGGGCTCGGCCCAGGACATGGAAGGAGGCGGGCCGGAGGAGATGGGCCGCAGGGAGGCTGGGCTGCGACCCCTGGGCCGGAGGGGATGCGGCCCACGCGGGGCACGCGCGGTCAACGCCCAACCGGACGGGATCGGGCTCCTCCCGATCTCTCCAGGCGGCGGCGGCGCCGGAGAAGCATGCCGGCGACGCGGAGGCGGTGGAGCATCGAGGCGGCGCCGCGAGGGAGACAGAGCGGGCCGGGGGACGGCGGCGCTCGCCGGCGGCGAGGGAGGCAACGGCGGCGAGGCGCTGCGGGCTTCGGGGCGTGGCGGCGGGGGTGGGAAGGTGAGGCGGCTTCGGGAGGCGGGGTCTGGTGCCCGGCGGCGAAGCGCACGGCGGCGGCGAAGCGAGATCCGGCGCGGGAGGCGCGGGGGTCGCCGGCGGCGAGGTCGGGGCAGAGGCGCGCGGGCGAAGGTGGTGGGGCGCTGTTCCGGCGGCGCACGGGAGGAACCGGCGCGGAGCGGGCCGAGCGACGGCGGGATCCGGGCCCGCGCGGGTCCAGGACGGGCTCCGCGGGCCGGCGGCGGTGGGAGGAGAGAGAGGGGGCCGGTGGGCGACGTGGCGGCGTCGTATTGGACGGGGGGCGACGGGCGGACATGTCCGTCGGTGGAGGAGAAAGTGTCCGGCGGCGCGAGGGGAATTTCTAGGGTTTCATCCGCGAAAATGGAGGGGGAAGGCACCTATTTATAGGTAGAGGGAGCTAGGAGAGTCCAAATGAGGTGCGGTTTTCGGCCACGCGATCGTGATCGAACGACCGAGAGCATGGAAGAGACTTAGATGGGTTTTTGGCCACTTTGGAAGGGGTGTTGGGCTGCAACTCAAAGAGGGCTTTACGGTTACTCGGTTAACCGTTGGAGTATCAAACGGACTCCAAATGGCACGAAACTTGACAGGCGGTCTACCGGTGCTATACCAAGGCCGCCTGGCAAACCTCGGTCCATTCCGAGAACGTTTAATGCCCGCACAAGAGAAGAGGCAAAAAGGGGACGCCGGATGACATGGGAGTGCCGGATTGCAAAACGGACAACGGGGAAAATGCTCGGATGCATGAGACGAACACGCATGCAAAATGAAATGCACATGATGACATGATATGAAATGCAGATGATGACATGACAAAGTGCAACACGCAAGCACATGACATGGCAACAACGGCGAATAACTGGAAGACACCTGGCGCAACGAATCCGGGGCGTTACAACACTCCTCCACTAACAAGAGATCTCGTCCCGAGATCTTAGGACCGAGACGGAAGGGAAAAGGATGAGGTGAAACAAGAACTCAAGAGAAGAGGTAACGAATCGAGATCACTCGAGAAGAAGTGAGGAACGAAGAGAATGACGAGAGTCAAAAGCTGAAGGAACAAGATAGACTATGAAATCACTCGTTCTAACCGGAGTGGTTAGAATGAGAAAAGAAACGAATAAGACTGAAAGAATTTAGGTAGCACTCCGGCTGAAAATGGAAGGATTAGAACATTAACTTGAGAGGATGGAATGATACTTGATGAACTCTTGAAGAATGAATTAAATCAAGAAGAACCACCATGAAGAACTCCGGTGACAAAAGATGATGAGATAGAATGAAGGATGAAAGAATAAGATGAACCTTGCGATGATTTAGATGGGGGTTTCGACGAAATGGCCGAGGAAATTTGAACTCCGGAAAAGAAAAGATGAAAACACTTGGAACTAAAATTTATTCATCAAGAACAAACTCCGAAGGAAGGGATTACCCGCTACGAGGAAATAAGAATAAGATTTATTGTATGCTTATCCTTCATCAAATTGAATTGATGACAAGCAATGGATTTTGCATACTACTTATTCTTCTTGGAAAAGGATTGAGAAGTGACATATCGCAAACTTGAGAAGGTCTTCATGAATCACCGGTAGGATTGAAAAGATCAAATGAATTAATATGATAATCAAAGAAAAGAATCTTGAAAGAACCACCGTAAGAATTCGAAAATGACTGGTGAAAGAGACTGAATCACCGGGAAGAATTAGAAAAAAAAACCAATATGCTAGAGGGGATTTAGATGCAAAAGAACAAAGAGATCATGAGCTGATTAACGAACACTTGAACGAAGCATCGGGATAAATAGAGAACGATAACTGGAATGATGGCCTCCGGCGAAAGAAACGGGAAAACAACTCCTGAAATACTCCAGATGGGTAAGAAAAGAATATCTGACAAACGGAATAATTCGAGAGGATAATCATGAAGCTAGAACCATGAAACTTCGAGAGAATGGACAAGATTTAGAGGAAAAACTCTTCTTCAATCTTCAAGTGATGACGAGAAACACCACCAAAATTACTGAGATACACCGGGAGAATGAAAAGCGAAGAGGTTGAGCCAACAATGAAAAGAATTTAAACGAGATCTTGGAGAAGGCATGTGACTGATGAAATCCATTCTTACGTCACACTTGAAAAGAATTTGAGAATAACTCCGGGGGAATTAGAAGAGTCAGGTAAGATCCTGGGAAAAGACCTGTGGGTTAGGGCCCACTAAAAGAAAACACCGTTGGAAAGGGATTGTTGAACAGATAGAAGATGCACCGGAACAATTGAAATATTTGAATGAGGTGACAACCTCGAATTAATTGGAACACCGATGAATCTCTTGAGATGTCTTGAACTCCGGAAGGATAAACTGGCGAGAGGCAAACGAGCAGGGAAAACACTTGAGCTGAGGGAAAGAATATAATCACTACCGAAAAACTTGAATTGGGTCCACCGAAAAAGAAAAAGAGATGAAGAATGACGAACGAGACGAGAATTCACCGGTTGAAATAATTGATGAAGACTGAAGAGGCTCCACGCGAATGAAATTGATGGACGAAAGAGACTCAGGCTCCGGGAAGAAAAAGGGTGGGAGGGCGGGAAAACAAAGGCAACTTGGAATGGGAACCGACAAATATCTTGAAGAGAAAACACCGGTTGAAATCATTGAAGAAAGAAAGCAAAGACTTCGCACAAGTATGAAGGATACTCGATTACGGACTCCGACTCCGAGATGAAAAAGGGAGGGCGGGTGGGAAAAACAAGGACAACTGAGGATTAAACTTGGCAAAGAAGAAGAGGCTCGAGTCAACTTGACGAGAAATGCACCGGATGAAAGAGGATGGACAACTCACGAAACTAACCACGTGATCCTAAAGAAAAATTTGAATGGGAAGAGGAGTAATTCAAAACACCTACGTCAAGCTTCCTCACCAGAGTGACGAAGGGGCTGAGGAGTAAAAAGAATTCCTACTCTCCGATATAACTAGACTCCGAAAACAGTTTTCTTCTAGACTCAACAACGGCCAAACTACAAGATCAATCAAGGGGGGCTCCTAGGGTCGGTCGAGGCTCTGATACCAACTTGTCACGCCCAATATGCGACCCTATCCAAAAGGAACTCGAAGGTCCCACCAAGGATAGACCCGCATATTGGAGCGCTTTTGCAAGGTGGATATCATTACATCAACATTACATAATAGATGGGGATACATACAAGAGGCATACAATGCCACACGAATACAACATCATAATACATAAGAGCAACATCCGACTACGGATGAAACACAAACAGAAGCTCAAATGACATCCACCCTGCTAGCCCAGGCTGCCGACCTGGAACCTATCCCCTGATCGAAGAAGAAGCAGAAGAAGAACTCAACGCAAGCAAGCATCGCTCTCGTGTCATGATCATCGCATAACCTGTACCTGCAACTGTTGTTGTAGTAATCTGTGAGCCACGAGGACTCAGCAATCCCATTACCATGGGTATCAAGACTAGCAAATCTTAATGGGAAAGGAAGGGGTAAAGTGGTGAGGTTGCAGCAGCGACTAAGCATGATATGGTGGCTAACATACGCATGATATGGATGACATGGGAGTGCCGGATTGCAAAACGGACAACGGGGAAAATGCTCGGATGCATGAGACGAACACGCATGCAAAATGAAATGCACATGATGACATGATATGAAATGCAGATGATGACATGGCAAAGTGCAACACACAAGCACATGACATGGCAACAACGGCGAATAACTGGAAGACACCTGGCGCAACGAATCCGGGGCGTTACATGGGCGATGGAGGGGCTTTGGGTGGGCCAGGCTGGTCAGGAGCGGGCGTGGCAGCTGTCCACCTGTCCCTACCGGACGCCCGGAAACGAGAGGATGCACCGACTCTCGCGGCTAAAATCGTACACTACAAACCATTTCTCTGTAGGAGTAGTTCGATCTGTCGCTCTCTCTAACACACACATGCTGTTAAACACACACACACACAAACACACACAGACACACACACACACACACACACACAGGTTCATAGAATAGGAAAATCGTGCGAGTGCGAAGCCACAGGAAGTGAGATACAAATGGAGTATGTACAAGAAGAGAAGAGGTGACAAATATTCCATCCATCCTGGACGGAGGAGTAGTACTCCCTCCGTGTAGGTGTTAAGTCATCTTACGGAAATCAGATATTCCCAAAATGTTTAGGCGTCGTCCATTAACTTTGCATTCAATCCCCTCCTTGCCTCATTGCTAGCGAGTGTTGTTACTTACAGAGCATTTGGATCCTTAGCAAGAACAGCTTATAGCATAGCCGGGCAAGGTTAGGCGTTTGGAACTGTTAAAATATGTTAGCTTTTGTGGGCCAGCTAGCTTGGGTTGGCTAGAAAAACATTGCTAGCTCAGGAGAGCCAGATCGGCTCGCTTTCGACGGCAAACTTCACGTAGTAGTAATATAGACTAGTAACATATGCATGTTACTAGTCCAAGTTACTCACCACTTTGACCAGCCGAAGCAATGTGACCAAACGCTCCTTACTCTGCCTTGTTATCTCCCCCAGAAACCCAATGCATGGAGCGCAACTACGTGTTGGTCAGGCAAGAAATCAAAGTCGACTTGCATGCGAGTTAATACGTGGCCCTGCATGGTAGCTAAAATGGCATCTCTTAGTTGTTTGGATTAATTGTTGCGTTTAGAGACAGGAATCAGGGCTTTGATTGGAGGAATGACCGGTCAAGTTTCTCCTTCTCCTCCAATCTACTTGCACCTTGGTCCCGCTGCATCTTCTAAGTGAATTATTACACCAAGACGGAGGGAGTCATATGAGATACGGTGGCACACTAACTTAGGTCGAATACAAGTGCCCAAAATTGTGTGCATGTTATAATAAGGATTTACTTAAAATAGTACGTGAGCGAACAGAGGGATCAATTGGACAGTGTTCCCGAGCAGTAGCAAGATGTGTGAGGTAAGATACACCGCTGACGCTTTTAATTTTTCTTATTAATTTGTTTGTTTCAACCTCTGACTGGTGGGACCCAATGTATTATGTGGAGAGAGGTAAGGTGACTAAGGCTGCATTATTTCTGCACCACTATGGATAGTCTTACCACCAAAGCCACATGACACGATTATGATTTAAATCCCAATGACTCCCACACACAAAAAAAACACGACATGCTTGTCACACGAATGCAGGAATGCATAAAAGATTAATTTCCTCTCGTTGAACAAAACGGGAGGGTTGTGTAGCTGGTTAGCCTGTTCGCTCATCAAACTTGAGGTCTCGGGTTCGATAACTACACTTTAGCATAACTCGTGCCAGGAGGATTCTTTGACTGGTCAAAATGGATGGATACGGAGCTATATGATCAGCTGCAGCCTCGGTGCTTGTTTTCTAGGGTTTGCACTCTTCACACTCTCTCCAGTATATATACACGCTGGAGCCTCAATGCTTGTAGTTGCTCTCTTCACACTCTCTCACCCTCTCCAGATCTAAACGAGACTTCGTTGGCCTCTCTCTCTCTCCCCTCACTGCTGGTCTGCTTGTAGTTGCTCTCTTCACACTCTCTCACCCTCTCCAGATCTACACAAGACTTCATTGGCCTCTCTCTCCCCCCTCACTGCTGATCAAAGAGCCGACAGGATCTGTCCACCGGGAAGGGAAGGAGACTTAACGCTATCGCCGTTGGCGAGGGAGGGAATCCACTACCGACGCAGCTGGTCACTTTCACCCAGCGGTGGCATGGGAGGGCCTCCGACCCATTCTTCTTTGCCGCCGTACATAGTGTGGGCCCAACGGCCTCTGGTCGCCCACCGAACCACACCCCAAGAACCTTAAGGTATAATTTACTTATTCCACATGCATTGCTCTAGTTGCATGTGGGCTTTTTCCACTTCTGCACTCGAATCAAGGTGTTGGATCAAACAGGAAAGTAGTGGGGAAAGTTGTATACCATGAATCTAGGACGTGGTTCAAAGAGGAAAGGAATGGGGGGAAGTAGTGGGAAAAGTTGTATAGCATGAATCTAGGACGTGGTTCAAAAAGGCAAGGAAGGGGGAAAGTAGTGGGGAAAGTTGTATCACATGAATCTAAGACGTGGTTCAAAGAGGAAAGGAATGGGGGAAAGTAGTGGGGAAAGTTGTATAGCATAAATCTAGGACGTGGTTCAAAGAGGAAAGGAAGGGGGAAAGTACTAGTACAGACTGGCTATCCAGCACCTACGTTGGTCGAAAAGGGAAAACAATGACAAATGTAGTACACACATCTGTAATGAACTGATCTTTTGTTTTGGTGGACAAGGCCGTAGAGTTTGAGTAGGACTAGATTTGTTGCGCTCACATAGGGAAATGTGTCTAAAGATAACAAAATTGGGACCAACACAAATATGCTCCTTGGTTGTTTGTTCTTTGTTGCAACAGACTGTGCATCACCCCAGTACATCAGTAGATGCACATGGTGCTGGTGCGTCCACTGTCCTGTGCAACTCTTTAGCTGTTGTTAATCTAAGGCCCTGTTTGGTTAAAAACTCCCTAGTCCCTACCTGCTTGGTTCCAGGGACTAAACATGGACTAGAGGTTATTAAATGACATGCTAAAAGACCATCACTAGAACAAATCTGTCAATCCATGACGGATTCGCCGTGACAATTTCAGAAACTGTCAAGAATGGCCTAGTACAGCCCCGCAAGCCCATCTAAGCCCGCTAAAGCCCGCCTAACACACAACCATATAAAAGGCTAACCCTAAAGCCCTCCCCCTCGGCCCCTCCTCTTTCCCTCATCCACACAGCTCCATCCCGATTCCCCATCGCCACCACCCACCACCTCTTCCCATCCCTCCTCCCACAGCTCACCGCCGACCCTCCCCCACCCCTTCGCTCACATCACAGCTCCGGCAGCTGTCAGATCCGCTGCATCCCCCACCCATCCACCCCTGTCGCGACCCAACTCCCTGTCTCATGCGACCCTCGTGCCGCGACCAACACCATCGATTCCGGCGACGTCCACCACCTCGCAACACACCGCGAGCTGGTCTCCGACCCCTCCATCCTCATATCCGGCTGGATCCGCCACTACTGGTCTCCGGCGCTCACCCACAACCCCGCGCCCGTGGCTAGGGTTTCGGCTGCGGCGTTGTGTCCATCACCGGCTCGTCTCCGCCGGCTCCTCCCCGTCGGACACCGCGCCCTCTCCACCCCTGGATCGTGCCTCCTAGCTCGGTGTGCTCATGCATGTTGGGTTGTATGGCGTCGACCCCGACCTCCTTTGCTGCGTCTTCGGCGCTGCCGTGGATCCCGTGCATCATGTGACGGCCTCCTCCGCCACGCGACGGTGGCAGCCGACCTGCACTACGATGGCTGCATCGCCTACAATCTTCTTCAGTGAGCACTTGGACCTCTGCTCTGTCCTCTACAACATCTGCTCATTTTATTTCACATGCTATTCGTGAATATTGGTGGAACTAATAACAATCGTGTGTACCGCTGGAATTTGCATTTTCAAAATTTATTTGCAATATTCACTTGTGACTGATCACTTTTGGTTCCTGATCTATTTTCAGCATAGGTTATAAGGCTTGCATTTTCACTTTGATAGCATGCCTAAGGTTAACCAGATAGATATCACATGAATTCTGTAAGTCTGAACTTTGCACGATTGAGCACCGGACATCCATGGCAGGTGAGGCCTGGGTATTTCATTTTAGTTGGCACATTTCAAGTACGAGTAATACGGTGTCTGATATATTTGTTTTAGTCTTACCAGTGCAAAGATGGAAAATATGTTCTTTTTATTATTATCCAAAGGATGGTCAGTGTTACACAACTTCAGGTTTCTAATGCTAGATCATTAATTCCAAGTAGTAAATAGATACTTGTTACTTTATGCATGACAAACCTCATCATGAAGAAAGGGAAAGTAATGTGCAGCTGCCCATTGTAAATTGTTCCTTCTTAATTCAGTTAGTATGCAATTGAATCAATTCTTTAACAATTCAGTTAGTAAATTTAGACATTTGGGAAGGCATAGTTCTTAAAGAATTTGGTTCAGTTGAGACAATATTTGCATTTTAGTAATAATGAAATGAGATATCCAATTGTCACACTAATATCTTTGCTTTACACATTATAGTCAATACATCTCCCACCTGATCGACGCTGATGCCACGGTCCTCGAGCAGAACAGGGTGAGCTTCATACCGATCCATTCTTGATGTGAATTACTTAGGCTATAGATTTTGAGTTGTTCAAGGTCTGGACTATTGTGTGGTTCCAGTAAAAATATAACTCTACAGATATTTTTGTGTGCATAAAATCTGCATTGTACAATCTCCCTGATATTATGCATTTTACTGATACTCCACTAGAGTTGCTATCTCTTGGTGTTCATGGGTTCTGAGTCTGCCTGTACAGATTCTGAATTTTTCATGTAATAACAAGTAATACCGCTTAGTACTCCACAAATAAACTATTAGTGTGGGAGGTCTCTCAGTGAAATTGTATCATAATATTTGTTAAATTTTGCATGCCATTTGAAGTTCACTTGGCAAGTAAGTATTGTTTATACAGTATTTGTTGGTGCTTTGAGATGAACTTGCAGCATAAACATCGAGTTAGATGAAAAATCCTTTGGTACCTATTCTGATTTAAACATTGAGTTAATATAGTCCACAACATTACATATTTTGATTTGAAGTTAGTCTGTACAAGCCTATGTTTATGCCCAGTTTGTGTTAATTATCATGAAGTTAGTATGTCACTTCTTTACTGACATTCTTTTTTCCAAGGAATGGTGTGGTATAGTGTCTAATTTTCAGCTAATCGCTTGTATAGAAAATTTTGATCCAGAAAAACCAAGTCCTTGTACAGGCACGCACAGCTTCCTCTCACTAAAAAAACTAAGTGCTTGTCTCTCTCACTTTTGTTCACATTTCTTTTAGAGTACAGAAATATTTGATTCAGATAAACTAAATACTTGTACGGGCACACAACTTCCTCTCACAAAAAAAACTAAGTACTTGTCTGTATCATGTTTGTTTGCTTTCTTTGAGAAATCTCATGTTTATTTGCTAGGCAAGAAAATAGACAGCTCCCAGCCTGGTTAGCCCCATGCACTTACTGTTTATTCGGTCCAGAACCAATGGCTGAACCAACTGCTGCACTTTTAGTTCTGTGATGTGTGTTTGTTGTCACTTGTAGGATAACTCGATTATACTTTCATTTGATGCAGCTTTCTTTGGAATAATTTTGCTTGTTTTCACGTGTGTTGCACACATTTATGTGGTACCTTAGTATAGTAGTGGTGTGTCCACGGATGATTGCTTGGAAAATCAACTAATATTACTATCTGTATTCATTTGGGAGCTTGCTTTCTATAACATATTATAATTTTGAATATGTTCTGATTCTACACAGGTTTGGCAGTTAATCCATGTTACTGGAGACTAAAGTTTTTTAGCAGGAATTACTTGGGTCTGGAAGCTGCCTTCAATCGTTGCTGTTGGAGATTAAAATTAGCTAGCAGTGCATTTTCTTTAAAGTCATGTAACTCACTCTTTACAAAAAAAACTTATAGTGCTTTCTAGATGTGCTCGGGATGTTTTGATATTAGCTTTGCTTTTTCAAATCAGATTTGATTGTTGGAAATCTGTATTGTCATGTAAACTATTGCTATTTTTGAAGGAATATAGTTTGGTTGTCTTGCTGCAAATTGTGTTGTATTGAGAAAACAGGCTGTACAAAAAATGGGGCTAATAGGTTGGACTAAAAAAAGCAGGGCAGGACAAAGATAAACAGCTAATCAGTTGGACTGTACACCAAAATTATTGGGCCAAATCCCTAATTCGGCCGGTTATAACATGGGACATGTTCCTCTCCACGTCAGATCCACGTAGACGACTTGTTGGGTCCACCGTTGCATCCACGTCATGTAAATCAGTGACGGTTTGCTCCGTCACAACCTAATTTGGGCTTGGCGGGCCTGGTGTAGATCCATGACGGACAAGAGCTGCCATGGCAGGTACGATGTCAAATTATGACGCGATATACATGACAGATTTCAATTCCGTCATGGATTTGGACGCATGACGGATTTTGGCTGATCTGTGATGGACGAGGACTGTCATGTATTAACAAGTTTCTTGTAGTGCATGTTACCCCTAGTAATGAACTAATAGAGACAAGGTGCGATGCGTGGCAGGGGCAACTGTTGGAAAAAGTCCCAAAAGGACTCTCCCTCAGGTTCTTCTTTCTTTAGTCCCAAATGCCCACTTTTAGTCCCTAAAAGTCCCTCCTATTTGGTTTAGATGGGACTGACACAGAGTTTTTTTAGTCCCTCCACCAAAATGTCCCTGTAAACAAACACCCTCTAATAATGTCACTGGAAATTGATGCAATGCCACAGTTAAAAGCAAATTATATGTTTAACGAATTTTATTGTTAATATAATCTCTCTGTTAATATTAATCAATGCCACCATTTGAGAAATGCTACTGTCTTGCTTTCTTTCCCATTTAGATAAGGTAGATGCTTCTTTTTGTTGGCTTTTGTGTCATCCACCATTATTGACCACTAGTTGTTTCCTTTGCACCTCTGTGTAAACAGGGTTATCTACTTCACCTCATTGCCATTGTGACCTTTTGTTGCACTCCACAAAACACTTTTGTTTTAAGAGTGTTTTGTGCAGTTCAACCAAAATTTCACATCGACAATGTTGCTTGATTGCTTGATCTTAGTGGAACTGCACGAGGAGATCTTACTTCCTATCTGTGCTGGCAAATTTGGTTCAGATATTCTTGTTGTGAGTTCTTTGAATTCCGCGTCATGAGAGGTCTCTCAGTACTAGCCTTCTTTCACATGATTCTGAAGTGTGCTTTCATATGTTGTGCTACTTGTATGGTAATGTTGCTTGATTTTAGTGAACTGCACAAATGGAGACAATACTTCCAATCTGTATGTGCACCGTAATATCCCATTGAGCAAAGATAAGGATATTTCACAACTGTTGGCCTGTATTTTGCCACTTTCATCAGAAAATTAATGTCATTGTTTAGTGCTATACTTGTGCAACCTAATTGACATGCCAAATCTTACATTGAAGGCGAAGCTTTTCTGTTATTGAACCAAGTGATGAAGGGGAATAAAAAGCAGAAGAAAAACAAAAATCAACTCCCAGTGTTGTAATGAAGCCCTGGAACTGTGATGACACAAGTAATGATATAGTTTTGCATCTTAATTTATTGCTATGGCTGGAACGAGCAATTGTTTTGCCACTGATTTGATTCCCCTCTTAATGTAATACGTAATTATCTCTACTTGTGCAAATAGGGATCTTCTTTGAAGATACCATATATTTTAGTGGAACTGCACAAGAAGATGTTGGAAACATTAAACTAATCGAGGAGTATATAGTAAGCATGGCCACCACAGTAGATAGCAACAGATGGTTCCGGAGAAGTGCTTCATCTGTATGCTCTACACAATAAGCCTCCTGACAAAGGTTGGTACTCGCCCACTAATTTCATCCATATGATTGAGCTTTGTCATCTCTATTGGTGTTGTGCTACTGTTTAGATACTGTCATGAAAAAGTGGTATTGTCCTTGAGAAGTGCTTCACTTGTGCTGTTTTAAATATTTCCTTTCCTTTTTTTCGAGCAAATAGGGATGCTAGCATTTAGTTGTCCTCTTGTCTTTGCACAATAGGATCATCCTCCTCTGAAGAAGAATATGGAGTACGTGAAGTGACTAGTTCCGATTATGCCAGGATGAAGAAGCCCTGTCGATCTTCTCATCGGAAGGAGCAGTTGAAGGATGGTTACATTACCCCCCACAAGAATAAACTAACTTTAGCTCAGAAGGACTGACAAATCTCCATTTTCTTGCTGTGATGCGCGAGTACAATGTTGTTCTAGGATTCTTTCCCGCGAGTTCCATTTTTCTAAAAGTGTGCTCTACATGGACCATGTAGGTGCCTGTTTAAACTGTCAATTCATAGTACAATTTTCTTTATACTAATCACTTTTTTGTATTTGTGCAAACATGGGTGCTCAGCTTGATTTCAATGGGAACTGCACAAAATGTTCATGAATACATTGAATCATTCATTTCCACCACAAGAAAGGGGGTGGCGAGAAGTTCAAGGCGTTGCAACATATAAGGGCGAAATCATACAAGCTACGCGTGAATTTGGTTGATTTTGGTGGAACTGCACAAAAAGAACTGCTAGTTTATTTAGCACGAGGTGCCATGTCAATGTCCGAACTGATGGCAAACCCTGCCCATTCCACAATAATAGGCATTTGATATTTTGGAATGGGACAACCTTGTCAAATTTTGCTCATTGATTTTAGCAAGAAGACATGCGTTTGATATTTTCGAATGGGACGCCCTTTGCTGTGAGTAGCGTCAATCCATTTTTTCTTTATTCTTTAGTTGTGAAGTAAATATGGGCTCTGACATGTGAATCGTTGAGAAGCATAATCATCGATTATTCTGAATGTTCTCTATGAATTGCCAGGCATGTGTGTTTGATTGCAATGTAGAGGAATGCTAAAAAGCTGCTCAAACTCTTTGCACTCCTTCTGTTCCTTTTTACTTCGCAAATTGTGAAATTTCACACTTTTTCCTATAAGATTGGTCAAAGTAGAGATACTTTGACTGCAGAAAAAACTTGTATGCAGACTAGAAAGGACCGGAGGGAGTACATGTGAAACTGCTGCAAGCGAGGTGATCACCCTGGGAATAATGCTAGTACGTATTGTTTTACATGTTCATCCAATGCCAGTGATACAAGAATTCGAACTAATCGAAATAAATTCATTCATAGACGGTTGGATTTCATATAAACATGTTGGATTTCATTCCATTTCATACATTCTTCAACTAAAAAGGGGTGCACTAGAGGTATAATTAATTAGCCAAAGCTACCCACCTGTGTTCGGCTGAGCCGAACAGAAGCTTCAGTGACTTAACTGCAGGTGCAGTTGCATAACTGGCATGTGGCCCAGATGCCTGCTGGACCCACGTGTCAGTCAACCAACTGCACCAGCAGTTAAGTAGAAGCAGCATCCTTCTCCAACATAGCTCTCCGACTCCATGTCGCCGCCAAGAAGCTAACCAGCCATTAGTGGTCAAGCCGCCTAGCTTGGCTTCAACCGGAGGGTAGCAGTGGTGGCCTTACTTGAACCCGAGCGGCGGCGACCTACCGTGTTCTACTCTTCCTCGTTTTCTGTGTGGCGCGGCCTCATTGGTAGCGGGGCGGGGCCTCGGCGGAGCCGGCCATGTCCTCTATCTCATTGCCGGCGGGCGGCGCCTCGGCGGAGTGGGCGAAATCCTCCCCCTCGTTGCCGGCAGGTGATACGTCTCCAACGTATCTATAATTTTTGATTGCTCCATGATACTTTATCAACTGTTTTGGACCATATTGGGCTTTATTTTTCCAATTTTATATTATTTTTGGGGCTAACCTATTAACCGGAAGCCCGGCCCAGAATTGCTGTTTTTGCCTATTTCAGTGTTAAGAAGAAACGGAATATCAAACGGAGTCCAAACAGAATGAAACCTTCAGAAACGTGATTTTCTCACTGAACGTGATCCAGGAGACTTGGACCCTACTCCAAGAAGTAACAGAGGCGGTCACGAGGGTGGGGGCGCCCCCCCTAGGGCGCGCCCCTGCCTCGTGGACCCTTTGTTGCTCCATCGACGTACTCCTTCCTCCTATATATACCTACGTACCCCCAAACGATCAGAAGGGGAGCCAAAAACCTAATTCCACCGCCGCAACTTTCTATATCCACGAGATCCCATCTTGGGGCCTGTTCCGGAGCTCCGCCAGAGGGGGCATCCACCACGGAGGGCTTCTACATCAACACCATAGCCCCTCTGATGAAGTGTGAGTAGTTTACTTTAGACCTTCGGGTCCATAGCTAGTAGCTAGATGGCTTCTTCTCTCTTTTTGGATCTTAATACAATGTTCTCCCCCTCTCTCGTGGAGATCTATTCGATGTCATCTTCTTTTTGTGGTGTGTTTGTTGAGACCGATGAATTGTGGGTTTATGATCCAGCTTATCTATGAATAATATTTGAGTCTTCTCTGAATTCTTTTATGTATGATTGAGTTATCTTTGCAAGTCTCTTCGAATTATCCGTTTGGTTTGGCCAATTAGATTGGTAGTTCTTGCAATGGGAGAAGTGTTTAGCTTTGGGTTCAATCTTGCGGTGTCCTTTCCCAGTGACAGAAGGGGCAGCAAGGCACGTATTGTATTGTTGCCATCGAGGATAACAAGATGGTTTTTTTATCATATTGCATGAATTTATCCCTCTACATCATGCCATCTTGCTTAAGGCGCTACTCTTTTTTAACTTAATACTCTAGATGCATGCTGGATAGCGGTCGATGAGTGGAGTAATAGTAGTAGATGCAGAATCGTTCCGGTCTACTTGTCTTGGACGTGATGCCTATATACATGATCATACCTAGATATACTCATAATTATGCTCAATTCTGTCAATTCCTCAACAGTAATTTGTTCACCCAACGTAGAACATATATGCTCTTGAGAGAAGCCACTAGTGAAACCTATGGTCCCCTGGGTCTATTCTCATCATATGAATCTCCATTACTTCAATACTTGCTTTGTTTTTACTTTGCCTTTTTACTTTTTGCTTTGCATCTTTATACCAAAAATACCAAAAATACTATTTATCATCTCTATCAGATCTCACTCTCGTAAGTGACCGTGAAGGGATTGACAACCCCTAATCGCGTTGGTTGCGAGGAGCTATCGTTTTGTGTAGGTACGAGGGACTTGTGCGTGGCCTCCTACTGGATTGATACCTTGGTTCTCAAAAACTGAGGGAAATACTTATGCTACTCTGCTGCATCATCCTCTCCTCTTCGGGGAAATCGAACACAGTGCTCAAGAGGTAGCAAGAAGAATTTCTGGTGCCATTGCCGGGGAGGCTCACGCAAGAGCAAGTCAACCATACCAAGTACCCATCACAATCCCTATCTCTCGCATTACATTATTTGCCATTTGGCTCTCGTTTTCCTCTCCCCCACTTCACCCTTGCCATTTTATTCGCCCTCTCTTCCCCAATCTCCTCCTCTTTTTCCCGTTTGCCTTTTCCCGTTGCCTTTCTGTTTGCTTGTGTGTTGGATTACTTGTTGCCATGGCGCAAGATAATACCAAATTGTGTGACTTCTCGAATACCAATAATAATGATTTCCTTAGTACTCTGATTGCTCCTCTTAATAATGATGAGTCTTGTGAAATCAATACCGCTTTGCTGAATCTTGTTATGAAAGATCAATTCACCGGCCTTCCTAGTGAAGATGCTGCTACTCATTTAAACAATTTTGTTGATTTGTGTGATATGCAAAAGAAGAAAGATACGGATAACAATATTGTCAAATTGAAGTTATTTCCGTTTTCACTTAGAGATCGTGCTAAAGTTTGGTTTTCGTCTTTGCCTAAAAATAGTATTGATTCTTGGAACTAGTGCAAAGATGCTTTTATCTCTAAGTATTTCCCTCCCGCTAAGATCATCACTCTTAGGAACAATATTATGAATTTTAAACAACTTGATCATGAGCATGTTGCCCAATCTTGGGAAAGAATGAAATTTATGCTTCGCAATTGCCCTACTCATGGTTTGAATTTATGGATGATCATACAAAATCTTTATGCCGGATTGAATTTTGCTTCTAGAAATCTTTTAGATTCGGCCGTGGGAGGCACGTTTATGGAAATTACGTTAGGAGATGCTACAAAATTTCTTGATAATATTATGGCTAATTATTCTCAATGGCACACCGAAAGATCTTCTAGTAAAAAAGTACATGCTATAGAAGAAATCAATGTTTTGAGTGAAAAGATGGATGAACTTATGAAGATGTTTGCTACTAAAAATACTCCTCTTGATCCCAATGATATGTCTTTGTCTACTTTGATTGAGAATAATAATGAATCTATGGATGTGAATTTTGTTGGTAGGAATAGTTTTGGAAACAACGCATATAGAGGGAATTTTAATCCTTGTCCTTACCCTAGTAATCCTTCTAATAATTATGCAAATTCCTACAACAACTCTTATGGAAATTTTAATAAGATACCCTCTGAATTTGAGAGTAGTGTTAAAGAGTTTATGAATTCACAAAAGAATTTTAATGCTTTGCTTGAAGAGAAATTGCTTAAAGTTGATGATTTGGCTAGGAACGTTGATAGAATTTCTCTTGAAATTGATTATTTAAAGCTTAGATCTATTCCTCCTAAGCATGATATCAATGAGTCTCTCAAAGCCATGAGAATTTCCATTGATGAGTGCAAAGAAAGAACCGCTAGGATGCGTGCTTCCAAAGATGCCTTTATTAAAGCGTGTTCTTCCAATTCCTATGAAAATCAAGATGAAGATCTAAAAGTTATTGATGTGTCCCCCATTAAATCTTTGTTTTGCAATATGAATCTTGATGAAACTGAATATGATCTTCCTTTACCTAGAAGGTGTTCTAAGAACTCGGAGTTTCTAGATCTTGATGATGAAATTGATAAAAGTGGGATTGAAAGAAATAAAAATATAGATGTTGCTAAACCCACTATTTTGCATCTCAAGGAATTTCATTATGAAAATTGCTCTTTAATTGATTGTATTTCCTTGTTGCAATCCGAGCTAGATTCTCCTCAGGCTTATAGTCAAAATAAGGCCTTTACCGAACACATTGTTGATGCCTTGATGCAATCTTATGAAGAAAAACTTGAGTTGAAAGTTTCTATCCCTAGAAAACTCTATGATGAGTGGGAACCTACTATTAAAATTAAAACTAAAGATTATGAGTTTCATGCTTTGTGTGATTTGGGTGCTAGTGTCTCTATTATTCCCAAAACTTTGTGTGATTTGCTAGATTTCTGTGACTTTGATGATTGCTCTCTAAACTTGCATCTTGCAGATTCCACTATTAAAAATCCTATGGGAAGAATTAATGAAGTTCTTATTGTTGCAAATACGAATTGTGTGCCCGTAGATTTTATCGTTCTTGATATAGATTGCAATCCTTCATGTCCTATTATTCTTGGTAGACCTTTCCTTAGAACGATTGGTGCAATTATTGATATGAAGGAAGGGGAAATTAGATTCAAATTTCCCTTAAAAAGGGGCATGAAACACTTCCCTAGAAAGAAAATAAAATTACCATATGAATCTATCATGAGAGCCACTTATGGATTGCCTACCAAAGATGGCAATACCTAGATCTATCCTTGCTTTTATGCCTAGCTAGGGGCGTTAAACGATAGCGCTTGTTGGGAGGCAACCCAATTTTATTTTTTGTTTTTGTTTTTGCTTCTGTTTAGGAATAAATAATCCATCTAGCCTCTGTTTAGATGTGGTTTTATCTTTTAATTAGTGTTTGTGCCAAGTAGAACCTATAGGATAACCTACGATGATAGTTGATTTGATTCTGCTGAAAAACAGAAACTTTGCGCGCACGAATATAATTTTGTTAAATCACAGAAACGTGATTTTGCGTTGATTCTTTCTGCTGATGTTCAATAGACAAATTTTCCAGGACTTCCTATTTTGGTAGGATTTTTAGAGTTCCAGAAGTTTGCGTTAGTTACATATTACTACAGACTGTTCTGTTTTTGACAGATTCTATTTTGCGTGTGTTGTTTGCTTATTTTGATGAATCTATGGCTAGTAAAATAGTTTATAATACATAGAGAAGTTGGAATACAGTAGGTTTAACACCAATATAAATAAAGAATGAGTTCATTACAGTACATTAAAGTAGTCTTTTGTTTTCTTTCTCTAACGGAGCTCACGAGATTTCTATTGAGTTTTGTGTTGTGAAGTTTTCAAGTTTTGGGTGAATTCTTTTGATGGATTATGGAACAAGGAGTGGCATGAGCCTAAGCTTGGGTATTCCCATGGCACCCCCAATATAATCCAAGTACAGCAAAAAGTCAAAGCTTGGGGATGCCCCGGAAGGCATCCCCTCTTTCGTCTACTTCCATCGGTAATTTACTTGGAGCTATATTTTTATTCACCACATGATATGTGTTTTGCTTGGAGCGTCTTGTATTATTTGCGTCTTTGCTTGTTGGTTTACCACAATATCCATTGCTGTACACACCTTTTGAGAGAGCCATACACAAATTGGAATTTGCTAGAATACTCTATGTGCTTCACTTATAGCTTTTGAGCTTGATAGTTTTGCTCATAGTGCTTCACTTATATCTTTTGAGCGTGATAATTTTTGCTCTAGTGCTTCACTTAGATCTTTTAGAGCACGGTGGTGGATTTGTTTTAAAGAAACTATTGACCTCTCATGCTTCACTTAGATGATTTTGAGAGTCATTAATAGCATGGTAATTTGCTTAATATTAATATACTTGGTGTTCAAGATATGTGAAACTTTCTTTTGAGTGCGTTGAATACTAAGATAAGTTTGATGCTTGATAATTGTATTGAGATATGGAGGTGATAATATCAAAGTTGTGCTAGTTGAGTAATTGTGAATTTGAGAAATGTTTGTGTTAAAGTTTGCAAGTACCGTAGCATGCACGTATGGTTAAAGTTGTGTAACAAATTTGAAACATGAAGTGTACCTGGCTTGTGCATCCTTATGAGTGGCGGTCGGGGACGAGCGATGGTATTTTCCTACCAATCTATCCCCCTAGGAGCATGCGCATATTACTTGATATTTGATGACTTCTAAATTTTTGCAATAAGTATATGAGTTCTTTTGACTAATGTTGAGTCCATGGATTATACGCACTCTCACCTTTCCGCCATTGCTAGCCTCTTCGGTACCGTGCATTGCCCTTTCTCACCTTGAGAGTTGGTGCAAACTTCGTCGGTGCATCCAAACCCCGTGATACGATACGCTCTATCACACATAATCCTCCTTATATTTTCCTCAAAACATCCACCATACCTACCCATCATGGCATTTCTATAGCCATTCTGAGATATATTGCCATGCAACTTCCATCATCATATTCATGACATACATTACTTTTGTCATATTGCCATTGCATGATCATGTAGTTGACATCGTATTTGTGGCAAAGCCACCATGCATTATTTTTCATACATGTCACTCTTGATTCATTGCACCATCCCGGTACACCGCCGGAGGCATTCATATAGAGTCTTATCTTGTTCTAAGTTTCGAGTTGTAATCCTTATGTTGTAATCAATAGAAGTGTGATTATCATCATTATTAGAGCATTGCCCAAAAAGAAAAAAAAAGAAAAAAATAAGAAAGGACAAAAGAAAAAAAGAAAGGCCCAAAAAAAAGAAAATAAAGAAAATAAATAAAAAGGGCAATGCTACTATCTCTTTTTCCACACTTGTGCTTCAAAGTAGCACCTTGTTCTTCATGTAGTGAGTCTCATATATTGTGCTTCAAAGTAGCACCTTGATCTTCATGTAGTGAGTCTCATAAGTTGTCTTTTTATACTAGTGGGAACTTTTCATTATAGAACTTGGCTTGTATATTCCTACGATGGGCTTCCTCAAATGCCCTAGGTCTTCATGAGCAAGCGAGTTGGATGCACACCCACTAGTTTTCTTTTGTTGAGCATTCATAGCTCTAGTGCATCCGTTGCATGGCAATCCCTACTCCTCATGTTGACATCAATTAATGGGCATCTCCACAGCCCGTTAATTATCCTCGTCAATGTGAGAATTTCTCCTTTTTGTCTTCTCCACACAATCCCCATCATCATATTCTATTCCACCCATAGTGCTATATCCATGGCTCACGCTCATGTATTGCGTGAAGGTTGAAAAAGTTTGAGATTATTTAAGTATGAAACAATTGCTTGGCTTGTCATCGGAGGTATAGAAGTTGGGAACATCTTTGTGTGACGAAAATGAAGCATAGCCTAACTATATGATTTTGTAGGGATGAACTTTCTTTTGCCATGCTATTTTGAGAAGACATGATTGCTTTGATTAGTACGCTTGAAGTATCATTATTTTTGTGTCAATATGAACTTTTGTCTTGAATCTTTCGGATATGAATATTCATGCCACAATTAAGAAGATTTACATTGAAATTATGCCAAAGTATCACTCCGCATCAACAATTCTTTTTTATCATTTACCTACTCGAGGACGAGCAGGAATTAAGCTTGGGGATGCCTGATACGTCTCCAACGTATCTATAATTTTTGATTGCTCCATGATACTTTATCAACTGTTTTGGACCATATTGGGCTTTATTTTCCACTTTTATATTTATTTTTGGGACTAACCTATTAATCGGAGGCCCAACCCAGAATTGCTGTTTTTTGCGTATTTCAATGTTTCGAAGAAACGGAATATCAAACGGAGTCCAAACAGAATGAAACCTTCGGAAATGTGATTTTCTCACCGAACATGATCCAGGAGACTTGGACCCTACTCCAAGAAGTAAGAGAGGCGGTCACGAGGGTGGGGGGCGCCCCCCCTAGGGCGCGCCCCCTACCTCATGGACCCTTTGTTTCTCCACCGATGTACTCTTTGCTCCTATATATACCTACGTACCCCCAAACAATCAGAAGGGGAGCCAAAAACCTAATTCCACCGCCGCAACTTTCTGTATCCACGAGATCCCATCTTGGGGCATGTTCCGGAGCTCCGCAGGAGGGGGCATCCACCACGGAGGGCTTCTACATCAACACCATAGCCCCTCCGATGAAGTGTGAGTAGTTTACTTCAGACCTTCGGGTCCATAGCCAGTAGCTAGATGGCTTCTTCTCTCTTTTTGGATCTAAATACAATGTTCTCCCCCTCTCTCGTGGAGATCTATTCGATGTAATCTTCTTTTTGCGGTGTGTTTGTTGAGAACGATGAATTGTGGGTTTATGATCCAGCTTAGCTACAAATAATATTTGAATCTTCTCTGAATTCTTTTATGTATGATTGAGTTATCTTTGCAAGTCTCTTTGAATTATCCGTTTGGTTTGGCCAACTAGATTGGTAGTTCTTGCAATGGGAGAACTGTTTAGCTTTGGGTTCAATCTTGCGGTGTCCTTTCCCAGTGACGGAAGGGGCAGCAAGGCACGTATTGTATTGTTGTCATCGAGGATAACAAGATGGGGTTTTTATCATATTGCATGAATTTATCCCTCTACATCATGTCATCTTGCCTAAGGCTTTACTCTGTTTTTAACTTAATACTCTAGATGCATGCTGGATAGCGGTCGATGAGTGGAGTAATAGTAGTAGATGCAGAATCGTTTCGGTCTACCTATCTTGGACGTGATGCCTATATACATGATCATACCTAGATATACTCATAGTTATGCTCAATTTTGTCAATTGCTCAACAGTTATTTGTTCACCCACCGTAGAACATCTATGCTCTTGAGAGAAGCCACTAGTGAAACCTATGGCCCCCGGGTCTATTCTCATCATATCAATCTCCACTACTTTAATACTTGCTTTGTTTTTACTTTGCCTTTTACTTTTTGCTCTGCATCTTTATACCAAAAATACCAAAATTATTATTTATCATCTCTATCAGATCTCACTCTCGTAAGTGACTGTGAAGGGATTGAAAACACCTAATCGCGTTGGTTGCGAGGAGCTATCATTTTGGGTAGGTACGAGGGACTTGTGCATGGCCTCCTACTGGATTGATACCTTGGTTCTCAAAAACTAAGGGAAATACTTATGCTACTTTTCTGCATCATCCTCTCCTCTTCGGGGAAATCCAACGCAGTGCTCAAGAGGTAGCAGTAGGGTGGGGCCTCGGAGGAGCCGGCGGTGTCCTCTGCCTCATTGTTGGCACTGCGGGGCCTCGGCGGAGCAGGGCCTTGTCGACGCCAGCGGAGCGGGGACTCGTCGGAGCCGGCATTGTCTTCTGCCTCGTCCTCGGTCTCACCAAACAGCGCCTCGCCCGCTTCATCGCCCTCTTTGTAGGCGGCCGCAGCCTCTTCCACCCGCATGCGGTACCGCCAGCGGTCCTGCTCCTCCCGCTCCGCCCGCTCCGCGGCGATCTGCTCCTTCGCCTGCATGTGATCCTGGAGCAGATGGTGGTTGTAGGCGCCATCGGCATGCGCCTCCCGGAACCGCTCCTCACGCTTCTGCCTCACCGTGTCCATATATTGGGCACGAGCCTCGCCGATGGTCATGGTGCAATGCACCGGCGAGGATGGCGTGGAGGAGGGGGTTGGCGCCGGATCATCAACTACCATGTTCTCCATTGGGACGTTGTTGTCCTCCAGCTGCCTGCCGTCCAGCCAATCGGCAGAAATGGTTGTCATCTCCTTGTGGTCCGTCGTCTGCCCGTCCCGAAGAGTGCTGGAGCGCGAGGAAGCCATGGTGTGCAGTAGTGGTGTGGACAGGAGAAAGGGAACAGATGCGGATGACTATGGATATGGCCGGCGTAACAGTTTATATAGCAATGGTGGGCGGCGGAGGGACGGACGTGTGGTGCCGGAGTAGCCGTCTTGGCAACCGTGTATCATTAATGTGGGCGGCAGAAGGATGGACGTCACTTGTGTTGTTTGAAGGCGGAGCAATTGCCTGCACCGGGAAGCGGGGCGAGCGACGCTAACCGTTTCGGGCGGGAAGCACGCACGGGCGAGGCAGGTGGTCTGTGTGTGCCAGGGCAGTCAGACTCGTGCTTGGCAGCGGGTCGGTCCAGCAGCCGGACATGCTGGCTCGCCAGCTAGCTCACCAAGCTGAGCGATGACAAACAGACGATGGACGTAGCTTCCGACCAGGAGCCGGCGCCACTGTCCAAGCCGGTCACGCCGTGTTCACCATAGAGCAAGTGCGGCCGCACTTCGACGCCCTAATGGCGGAAGAGCTACCAGCACAAGGAGGACCTGTGCTGCAACCTCCGTCTCCTCAACGAGCACCGGTGAACAAGCAAACGGCAATTCCGTCACGGACATGTGGCCCTATGATCCTGGCTTCCCGAATGAGCAGCGGGCGCTGGATCAGACCATCCGTAGGGCCCGCGAGGCCCTCTCCGTCATCCTTCGAGTTGTTGCGCTCGTTGTGGCACCACCGTCTCGCGTTGTCAACATGGTCAACAGACATGAGGATGAGGAGATGACTTTACGTGGAGAGGATGTAAGTGGGGGCCCACCAGGGCCACAGCCGCACGTACGCAAGTGCCTCCTTATTAGTATATAGAACTATAATTTTTTTTGCTTCCTCCTGGTTTCTTGACCTCACGGTCCCACACCATTGTCAACCTATGTAGTCAATAAACAAGAGAATTGCACAAAAAGCGGCCAACAGCTGGGACCAAGCAGCTCGAGCAGTATTTGTGTTTTTTAGGTGTGAACACTGCAGAGTTTTTCTTGAGCGATGTTTAGCCCAGATATTAATTTTTCTCCTCTGAACAACAACGAAAACATCACTGCATGAATTAACTGGGCGGGCTGTGGCCCGTCTAGCCCAGGCCAAATATCCAGCCCAGATATTAATTTTTTTCAAGCTGAAAATGGCTAGCCCAGCTATATTTTTGTAGGAATACCCAGACAAGGTCAAGTTGTTATTCTCCGTCCCGCTGGGCTGCAAATCTTTCCTAGGAGGGACGCATTAGGCTTAACAAAAATGGGCTTTAAGAAATAATAAATGGGATGTGATTATAAAAATTGGACAATAACTTTAAAAAATGAACCAAACATGTAATTACTTTATAAAATATTGTTTTTGGATATTAAAAATTTTAATTTCATTAATTGTTGCGAGCGCAATGTTTCGTTGGATTTTTTCGTAATATAAATTCATATTGAAATTGTATATAATAAGACTAGAAATTTTGGGATAAAAATAATTCGGATCCCATCAAAATGTGGGAAATTTTATTGAATTCTGTTTTGAACGGTTGGTTGAAATGGGATGTACTTTTAACAAACTGTAAATGGGCTGTAGTAAATTCCATTAGAATTCAAAAATTGGCTGCACATTCTTACAAATCTCAAATGGGCTATAAGTTCTCTGCCACACACTTGTGGCCTTACTAAGTTGACGCGTCCCCTCCAAAAAAAAGAGTTCACGCGTATGCAAGGCTTTGTCAACTTATAGTCATCACACTGTTCTAGCAGCAGTGGCTGTTGGATGTCCATCCAACGGATGTCGTGCTTCTTCTTCACTCTCGGATATTTTAGCTTCACCCTCCCAAAAAATGATTCCTCCCCATGACATCTGGGGCGCACCGTTTCGAAAGCTGACATGTGGGCCTACTAAGTTGACGCGTACCAAGGGCTTTGTCAACTTAGTAAATATAAACGATTCTAGTTGCAGTGACCGTACGATGTCCATCCAATGGCCGTCGTGCTTCTTCAACCTCTGGTCTTCTTACTCCAGCCGCCCAAAGCAGCGCCGGTCGTGCCACCTGCTCCTGCCTCCCGGGGCCGGCTGTGCTGCCGCGGAGGCCTCGCCGCCCCCTACTACTCCCACCGCTAACCATGTCATCCCTCCACTCGCCCACACCCCCTATTATTCTGCGATGACGGTAGCCTCACACCGCAACCGAACTAGTGAACCCTCATACTCCTCTCCACGTGGGTATCCACTGCCGCGTCTTCCCTGGCTCCGCATTGTCCCCTTCTTAGGCCTCGCCGTCGTCCACCGCCATGGTGCTCTCAGCGCGGCGTGGTCAATGTGTTCAACGACCGACTTCCATCGGAAGAGTACTGTACGTGGAGAGGCTGACAGCTGGGTCCACGGCAGCCGCAAGGAAGTGCCTTCTTATTATGCGCAAAATAAATATTCCTCCACCTGACAGTGGGGACCCACCGGACGGTCCATCGTATTTTGCAAAAAAATGTTTCCCCCCTAACTGCTGGGACCCACCAGCTACATCTTCGCACACAAGGAAGTGCGTCCGAAAAAAACGATTCGCCCCCCTGACTGTTGTGACCCACCAGCTACATCTTCGCACGCAAGGAAGTGTCTGACAGTTGGGACCCACCTAGTTGAAGCGTACGTAGCGTTGTCATTCTGGTCGTGAACGTGTGCGTACATACTAGTCGATGTAGAGGCGCGCACGTGTCATAGTAGAGGCGCGCATGTAGCATGTACACATACGTATAGCGGTCAGTGTGCAAGAAAGAAAATACAGCCATGTACGTACATATGGGCGGGGACTCAAACACCTACTCACGCATATGTACGGCGAGGCCTCGTGTACAAGGCTTGGTCGGAACGGAGAAACAGCGTCACCGTCGTCTTCATGGGGAGCCAACCGGCTGGGTCGGAACAGAATGCTTCGTCATGTTCATTGGGAGGGCTTGGACAGAACAGCCGATGGAAATGAGGCTTGGCGTACCGCAGAACGGCAGAAACGGCCTTGTGTTCGACTAGCCACGTTCGAAACAGGATCATGTTCATCGGGAGGGGTCTGGCGTACCGCAAAACAGAGGAAACAGACTTGTGTTGGACCTCCTACGGTCGAAATGGAGTCCTATTGATCGGGAGGGTGTGGCGTACCGCAAAACAGAGGAAACGTACTTGTGTTGGAGCGCTACGGTCGAAACGTGGTCCTGTTCATTAGGAGGGGTGTGGCGTACCGCAAAACGGGACTCCACAAGATATTGTTCATCTCCACCGTCGACCCCCTCCAGCCTCCACGGGCTACTGTTCATCCACCGTCGACCTCCTCCAGCCTCCACCTGCGACTATTCATCCACGGGCTCCTGTTCATCCAGCCTCCACCACGCGCTACTCCACCTGCTACTGTTCAACCAGCCCTCTCCACGGGCTCCTGTTCAACCACCCCTCCACGGGCTCCTGTTCAACCACCCATGCATGGGCTACTGTTCATCCAGCCCTCCACCCACCACTGTTCATCCAGACCTCCAGGGGGTCCTGTTCATCCAGCCCCAACCGGCTCGATCGATCGGGGTCCTGTTCATCCACCCCCATCGGGAACTGTTCATCCAAACCCCAGCAACGCTCACTGTTCATCCAGAGGCAGCATCGATCGGCTTCAGTTAGCAGCAGTAGCGAAGGAATCGCTCGATTGGGTTCAGTTAACATCCATCGATCGATCGCTCAGGTTCAGTAACGCGTAGTCTGCAGTGCAATCTCTCGGGTTCAGTAGGCGAATGCCTCGCTCGGGTTCAGTTAGAGCCCAACGCCTTGCACCCACACGCGTGCGTGTACGAGTGAAACGCGCAAACCTCCATTGTTGGCGTTCTGGGAACGGGGGTCCCCAGACTTGCCTGCCTGCGGCCTGCGGCGTGGCTCAAGCAATGGTCCAGTACGGCCTGTCTTCATCAACCCAAGTTCAAGACCCTCGCGAGGGGCCAAGCCTCGCGGGGCGGACAACGCAAGGCTTCCTCAGGGGTGGCCTCATTAGGCAGGCTCGCGAGGAGGCGGAGAGATCAAGGCAAGGTGTACCTCACAAGGTGCTCGTGACGCAAGCAATGACGATCAAGACCAGGCGGGCGCCAACCTGCACAGTGTCCTTGTTTCCTCTGTGGTGCAAAGGGGGCAAGTGCAGGCGTGAAGTACCGAGGCATCAGGCAAAGGTTTCCATATCAGTGCAATGAAACCAAGGCTAGCAGGACTGTAGGACGGAGATCACCGTGGAGCCTAGGACGGCGTCATCGCCAGTGCCTTTGGCAGTCGAAGACCACCTTTAGTCAGGATAGCTTGTACTACTGTCCCCCTTCAAAATGGTCGTTGTTGGCTCCCTTCCTGCTCAATATTTGGGAAGAGGACCAGGGCCTCTATATATAGAGATAGCCACCACAGTAGAAGGCAGCTGGATCTCACCTAGAGCCAACGGTGACGGAGCAATTCCTCTCCAAACACACCACCACAAGAACACCCCTCGCGAGGCTGTTCTTCCTCTGTACTGTTCATCATCATCCTCAAAGGCAATCCACCACACCACACACTCGATTAGGGTATTACACCACAACGGTGGCCCGAACCAGTATAAACCTCGTGTCCCTTGTGTTGTTCATCGTGCTAAATTAGAATCACGGCGAAGCTTTGGGGCGTGCATCGATAGGGAGTAGATCTTCATGCGCACCCCAGAATTCGAACCTTACGGGTTTTGCCGGAACCCGATATCCGACATTTGGCGCTCCAGGTAGGGGTGTGCTGGAATCTTTTTTCCGCTGTTCTGCGTTCCATCGTTTCGTCGCATCCATGGCAGACGCTCGCCGAGCTTGCACCGAGCGTCGGGCTGCTCTCGCCGCCCGCGTCGCCCAGACGGCTCCCGCCGGTGGGCCTCCTCAACGTTCTCCATCGCCTACCGCCAACGCCGCCACCGGCCCGGCGGGGAACGAGCAGCAAGCATCATCACTGCATCCTTTGGTGCGGCGAGAAGGCCGCACCGCCACTCCGTCGCTAACTCCAGCTGGTTCATCGTCTCACGCTCATCGCGCTCCCACGGACGCACAGGTCGTGTTTCTCCTGGCACGTGAGCTCCTGCACTACCGCCCCGTCGACGACCTCTACGAGGAGTGGCTCGCTTGCATCACCGAGCTCGTCAGCGCCGGGGGGCTCCCGTGCGCCATCCCTCTCACTGCCTCGCTCGCCGTCCTGCATGGGTGATGCAGCTCAGGAGGTGCCTCCGCTACCTCCTCCCCAAGAAGGCGCCCTGGCTCCAAGGCTCGCGGCCCCTGGACGAGACCCATCGCATCCAGTGCCCGCGCGACAAGAAAGAAGCTGCCAAGAAATCCCTCAGCCCCAAGAAGGCGCTCGCGTGCTTCCCACTCCAGCATGTCAAGACCGCATCCCTGCACTAGCATGCCAAGACCCCGTGCTCCCCCTAGCAGCGGTGCGCGGGAACCATCAAGAGCAGGCCCCACGTGTGCAAAAAGCTTTGGTGGCAACAACAGGTTGCCGCGCCTTCACCACCGAGCTACGCAGCGTCGCCTAGCCGGGCAAGTTCAAGCAGGATCTGCCTCCTCGCTACGACGGCACGGCCGATCCTGCGGAGTTCCTCCAGCTCTACGAGTTGGGCATCAAGGCGGCCAATGGAGATGAAAAGGTCATGGTGAACTAGTTTCCCATGGCGCTCAAGGATGGCGCCCGCACCTGGCGCCTGAACCTGCCTCCCAGCTCGATCTCCTCTTGGGACGAGATGCGCAGCCGTTTCATCGCCAACTTCCAGGGCACTCGCGACTGTCCTCCGGTCATGGGTGACCTGGGCCGCATCAAGCAATAGCCGAGAGAGACCCTGCAGAAGTACATCCAGCGCTTCAACAGCGCTCGCCTCAAGATTCCCAAGGTGACCGAGGAGGCCATCATCTGAGCGTTCTCTGACGGTGTCCGCGATGTCAAGATGAAAGAGGAGCTTGCCATCCACGAGGATCTGTGCACATCTCTGGAACTGTTCAACCTGGCGACCAAGTGCGCAAGAGTTGAGAAAGGGCGCCACTCCCTCCTCGAGCTTCCAGCTGCTAACCCAGAAGAGAAGAAAGCCAAGGCCAAGGACGTGAAGCGCAAAGGAGCAGCTGTGCTCACAGTAGAACCAGACACGAAGCACGGTAGGGACCGGCCAGAGACGTCCAAGGGTAGCCGATTATGCGCCTACCACAACCTCTACACCCACAACACCAACGAATGCCAGGAGCTCAGAGCCGTTCGAGAAGGACGCATCGACCGACGCCCTGAGTGCAACGACCGAGGCTACGGCCGAGGCGGAGGAAGAGGTGGAGGACGATGGGACGACCGAGGCCCTTGCCAGGAGTGGCGTGATCGCCCTCATGAGGATCATTGGCAGGACCAGCCTCGCGAGGGGGCTTGGAGGGATCAGCCTCACGAGGATCACCCGCAGGGCAACGCAGGCCTTCCTCCTCTGCCACCACCGCCAAGAAGGAATGATGACCACTGCCAGGACGAGGGGGCTGGGGGCTTCCAGGAGCCACGTGCTATCGCTTGCATCCTGGACGGTGCCCAGGCCCTAGCCTCTCAGCACATCTTCAAGCAGTTTGCTCGCGAGGTGAATGCAGTCCTCCCCAAGCTTGAGGCCACACGCCCTCTCAGGTGGTCCACATGCGCCATCACGTTCAGCTCAGCAGATCAGCTCAAGTGTGCGGCTATGGCTAGCATCCTCCCAATGCTTTGCTCCCTAGTCATCAGCAACATGCAAGTTACCAGGACCCTCATCGATGGTGGCATAGGACTCAACGTTCTGTCCGTTGAGACATTCAACAACCTTCAAGTGCCTTATGATCAACTTCAACCAACCAAGCCTTTCTCAGGAGTTACTGATGGGTCCACTCCTTCGATAGGGCAGGTCCGCCTCCCTGTCACGTTCGGACAGCGCAAGAACTACCGCACCGAGCTCATCGACTTCGACGTTGCCCACATTCGTCTGCCATACAATGCCATCCTCGGGTATCTAGCCCTGGCCAAGTTCATGGCGGTAACTCACCATGGTTACAATGTCCTCAAGATGCTAGGAAGCGGCGGAATCATCACAGTCCCCTGCGAAGAGAAGGATGCGGTGTGCTCTCTCGAGCGTGCCTTCCAAGCTGCATCAGTCGAGGACCCAAATAGCAAGAGCGAGAACCCTCCCGAGGTAGTTCCCAAGAATAAGAAGACATCGCCCAGCTCAAGGCCTTAGGAGGTTGTCATCTTCGGAGGTGTTGCATTAGGATCCGCGCCCGTGCAAGGGGCGCCTCCCTCCATCGCATAGGAAGGCGCACCCGGCGCCCTCCTCGGGCAGGGCTCGGGGGCTCTCTTCTGGAGGGCCTCAGACTTAGCCAAGATCACGAGGGAGGCGCTCGGGCACCACTTGGAGGAGTTGTCAGGGCCGGATTTTTGGGATATCAATTTCCCAGAAAATAGTCCTTGTGCTCACCAGCCCCAGGATTACTGTTAGCTGATGAGGCACCAACTTGATACAGAAATTCCAAGCAAAATACAAAATACGTAGTACAAGACCATTCTGGCCTATGAGTACAACAAATGATTTCTAGTGGTTGATGGCGGAAGCGGTTTGTGGTTCACCAGTGTCTATGGGACTCCATTTCCCACAGGAACAGCTGACATGGATAACTCCTATCTTCGCGAGGCAGCTATCCCCATTGCTTAGGTTCTGGGGCTGTCATCGCAACGCTCCTCTCCAAGCAAGAAATCTGGCCAAGACAATAGCCAGGGACAAGCCAGTGAGTACTTCGAATGTGCTCGCAAACATTAGGAACACGGGTATAACATAACAAATGATAATCATGCTCCAAATTATTCTATGATCACTTCGTCAGCCACGAAATAAAAATCCATGATGCACGCAAGCAGGTTGTTCATATAAAACATGAATATGCAATCAGAGAGTAGGAATAGAATGCACCGATCGGGTATCTGAAGCGATGCCTTGAAAGGACAATAACATAAAGCATGCCTTAGTCAGGCGTCTGAGCAACACCACATAAAGGGCTTATAAGTGAAATAAGTAACAAACATGCCACAATCGGGCATCTGTGCGACACCACATAAAGGGCTTATAAAGTAAATAAATAACAAGCATGCCACAGTCGGGCGTCTCAGCGACACCACATCAAGGGCTTATAAATGAAATAAATAACAAGTATGCCACAGTCGGCCGTCTCAGCGACACCACATCAAGGGCTTATAAAGTAAATAAATAACAAGCATGCCACAGTCGGACATCTCAGCGACACCACATAAAGGGCTTATAAATGAAATAAATAACAAGTATGCCACAGTCGGGCGTCTCAGCGACACCACATAAAGGGCTTATAAATAATTAATCACAGTGAATATCCAGGAGGTAGGACCATCCCAGGGATACTTAATAATTCAAATAATGTAAATGGTTAGTTCATAATAACAATAATCATAATCATCATGAGTCACAAGTCATGATCCATGTTCTCGTTTAGCAAAAAAAAAAAATCTCCGAAGACCGACACTAAGACCGACACTTGACCCATCCCAGACTGTAGTCCTTAATCATGGACACGGCTATTCGAATAGATATAACCTCTGCAGAGGGTGTACTCTTTACCCACGAGTAACAGATTTCCTTTAGTCCATCGGGACTAATTCCATTTACGGTCTTTTAATTGAAAACACACCTGACCCGCACACACCAGCTTAACTTACCGGTTTCTGGAATCACCCACGACACCTGTTAAGCAAAACTCTAAGTGGGGAGGCTACAACCTCGATTAGCATGGGATCAAATTTATACGCGCGCTACTAAGGGGTTCCCCCCTCTCGGTCCCAACCGGAAACACCCATGCCCCCGGACCAAGTGGCATGCCTACCGGATGCAGCCGGTATCTTCCACCATGGCCTCTATGTACGGTGTGTGCCAAGAAAGGGGTTGACAACTTACTGAACTGTACCCTACCTGCGGCAGGGACAAGTGGTAGTACGAAACAAGTATGGGGGTTACTGGAACAAGACTCGATCTATGGTCGACTCAGGAGGGTTGAGTATTCCCTGCATGATTAGCATAACAAATATATTTCAACCAACAGACAGAATCACCACTCATCATACCTCATCATGCCATACGGGACACAATCGTCTCGACGAGGAACTAGAGACAAGCTCATGTCTACCCAAGACAGAGACTTTCCCGGCTTCCTTCCGGTAGGCATGAAAGGCATACGAGGATGATTACTATCACAAGCATATCCATTTCCAACAGCAAGGAATCTTCATTATGCACTCATGCGTATGATCGTATCATCACATAAAATAACGAATGCTCCATGTCAAGGTGGTGTTGTAACCACATCAAACAACACACAAAAATATTATGCTAGCGTTCAGAATGCTTGCCTTCAAGAGTATGCAAGTGGGGAGTGCACTTTTTGAAAGTTGCCTTCTCCTTCAAAATCCTATTTTATGAAAATTTGAATTAAAACATAGTTTCAAAACAGTACAAAAAGTTGTTTTGGAAAATTTTCAAATAAATATGAAAATAAACTAGACAAAATTTGAGAAACAACAGAAAAAGAATCAAATCATTTGGACTTATATTTAAAAATTTATAGCCAGTCAAAGTTTAGTCAAAATTCTGTTTTTAAATAAAACAGAAAAAAGAAAAAACGTTTCGAATAAGAATACGGAGGAGACGTACTTCTGGGTTTACGCTTTCACTTATGCCAGCGTGGATCGGTTCGTGGGTCACTGACAGTGGGTCCCTTGGGCCCACTGGTCAGGTTTGACCAGTCGCTGCGCCTCCCTCCTCCCACTACTAGGAAAAGGCCTACTAATGGCGCACCGGTTTTGCCTACTAATGGCGCACTACTGGTGCGCCATTAGTATCACGCCACTAGTATTTTTTACTAATGGCGCACCACTGGTGCGCCATTAGTATCTGGTATACTAATGGGCATCACGCAGTGCGCCATTAGTTTTGCCCACAGTGCGCCACTAGTGTCTGCTATACTAATGGCGCACCACATGGTAGTGCGCCATTAGTAACAATTTTTTTAATTTTTTTTGTTTTTTCTTAATCTCAGGTCACTATTTCACATATGAGATATCCAACACATAATTCCATCATATATACAATCATAGCCAACACACAAGTTCCATCATATATACATACATAGCCAACACATAATTCCATCGTTACATATTACAAAAGTTTCACATTGTTCATCCAACACCGTTATCCATCAATTCACAAAAGTTTCACATTGATACAAAATAAAAACACAAATGGAAAAGAAGCACTCCATCCATGCAAGCTTCTGTGAATTAAATCAAATCTGCAAAATGATAAACAAGATGTTAGAAGAAGAAGAAGAAGACTAGAAGAATACTAGAAGAAGAAGAAGAACACTAGAAGAAGAATAAGAAGAATTTTGGAAAAGAAGAAGAATAAGAAGAACACTATAAGCTTATTATGTAAACTTGATCATTTTGTGCTAACATAAGTAATTTTGGAGCTAACCTATAGGAAACTAAGCATATAAGCTCTAAGTTAGCATATTAGAGCCAACTTAGGTAAAATGAAGCTAACCTATGTCATTTTGGAAAAGAAGAAGAATAAGAAGAAGACTATAAGATTATTATGTAAACTTGATCATTTTGTGCTAACATAAGTTATTTTGGAGCTAACCTATAGGAAAATAAGCATATAAGCTCTAAGTTAGTACATTAGAGCCAACTTAGGTAAAATGAAGCTAACCTATGTCATTTTGGAAAAGAAGAAGAAAAAAAAAGACTATAAGCTTATTATGTAAACTTGATCATTTTGTGCTAACATAAGTTATTTTGGAGCTAACCTATAGGAAACTAAGCATATAAGCTCTAAGTTAGCATATTAGAGCCAACTTAGGTAAAATGAAGCTA
Organism: Triticum timopheevii; assembly: GCA_963921465.1. Lineage (NCBI taxonomy): Eukaryota > Viridiplantae > Streptophyta > Magnoliopsida > Poales > Poaceae > Triticum > Triticum timopheevii. The sequence goes on along the minus strand of OY997270.1, from coordinate 273,358,784 downwards.
ACCTATAGGAAACTAAGCATATAAGCTCTAAGTTAGCATATTAGAGCCAAGTTAGGTAAAATGAAGCTAACCTATAGGAAACTAAGCATATTAGAGATAACATAGGTAACTAAGTATTTATATATCATTTTGGAGATCTGACATACCTGACAAAGTTCAGTTCTCATGCATTGTTCTTCTCCTTCTCCTTCTCCTTCCTCAGCCTGATGCGCCAAGAGCGGCGAGGCAGTGGAGGCAGTGGGATGTAGTCTTCTACCACAATTGGCGTGGTCATGTCGCCCAGCTGTGGGATCGTCGACGCCACCACCGGTGCGTGGTCATTGTCAGGCACCACCACCATCGCGAGGCCACCTTCAGGCACGACCATCGCTAGGTCATCCTCAGCCATCTCCATCTCTTGCCCATGGTCAGCCACCACCATCCCTTGTCCATGGTCAGCCACCACCATCTCCTGCCCTTGGTCAGCCACCACCAGCGCTAGGTCATCCTCAGCCTGATGCCCATCGTCATCCTGCAGCTCCTCATCCCCAATCTGCTCCTCTTCTCCCGCACTCCAGTCCGAATCATCCTTCTTGTTGTCTATGTTGCTGCCGGAATCGCTGCTGCTTTCGCTACAGCCAGAATCGCTGCTCCTTTCACTACAGCCATAGTCGCTGCTGCTTTGGCTGTAGCCAGTGTCGCTGCTGCTGCTCCCATTACCTGTCCAAAATGCAACAATGACCGTTAACAATCGATGTGAGACAAAGCCAAATGTATAGGAATAAGAAGAGGCAGAACGTACCGGCATCATCATCGTCAGCGTAGCGCATGCGACACATAGTCGTGTTGAACACCTTCACGATGAGCATGGTGGCGTCGTCGTCGTACCTGAAGAGAAGGAAGTACCCCAGCCGCAGGTCGTAGGCACGGTAGAACTTCTCCCACCCACGAGACAAGTACATGTGGCCCTCCTTGATCACCAACTCCACATCCCACTGCCTGCGAAACCCGCTGCCGGCCTGTCGCAGCTTCACATTATTTGGCGGATCTTCACCCATCAGCATGTTCATAAAACTGTCAGGCAGCCTCTACAGTTTGGGACAATGAGTGATGTAGCAAACAACAGATATCATAATGAGATGGGTGAAGGGGAGATCTCTCATTTTATATACCTGCGTCATGGATGATACTGAAGTCTCAAGTATGATAGTGAAGAACTCGGAAGCATCCAACTCGTACTGCGGTGTCGCAGAGCGGCGGTCGCTGCTTCCCGCCATCTCTAATAAGCAGGAGAAGAGACCAATTAGTACCCTTACAACAGATCATAAAACATGCATGATAACAGGCATTAGTCGCAAGTACCCCATATGTCCTATTTTTAGCAAAGTCATGCTAAAATTCACGGAAAATTTCAGCATGACCTTTGCTGAAAATAGGACATATGGAGTACCCGAATTTGCCGGAACGGAAGTTAATCGACATTCCGGCAAACTCAAGGGCCTCTCGGGGTACCTGCAATATCATTATCCCCGCGTAATGAAGTCGCCAATGGGTCAGTTCAGAAGATCATAAGTAGCATCATCACAAGTACAACATCATCTATAGCTTTATATTAACAAAGCATCAGCACATATACAAAAGACCACTTATGCCAACCGTATGGTTTATATCAGATTCATAGTTAGAAACAGGAAAAACCGGTGCTTCAAAGCCTACTGGACACAATTTACATCTATCATTACGGGATGTCCTGACTAATTTCAAGTGTTCACAGGTGAACTTGTACCATGGATGATCCTAGTGCTTCATTAGTCAACTGAACAGAGATAACAGGGCATAACACCATACATAAAGTGATGAGCATACATACTACTATCCAAGCAAATTAACTAAATAGTATTGTGTCAAGTTCAGTTTGAAAATTCAGTTACTGCTTGAGTGATTTGACACCAAAAATCACTTCAATGCAATGTTCAAGCTAGACTGGTCAGTGCTGCTCTCCTGCTGCATTAGGTATATTCCAACTAAATTGTGTTCTGCTGTGGTGGCCCTTGAGATTGACTCATTAGAATTTTAGAATACCAAGTGTATATCAATAGATACATCATGAGATATATTTTCATACTGTATATGCTTCTTAATGGAGATATAAATGATTTTCTCTATAAACTTGGTCAAAGATTACTATGTTTGACCTTTAGAAATCCTCGTCGACAAGAATTACTATCATCTCTGCTTACCACACTGACGAGGCAATACTTATACTACATGAGAATTTTTTGGCTGGGTAACCCTATCAGTCTGATCCTCTGTGCGATGCAGATCCTCAATAAATGATGAAACGATCTGTAGGTTCTTTTGGCGTCGTAGAGATCGATTTGCCCGATTGTGTGAGAGCTTCCTAAGGGGACAAATAATTTGTTTGCTGAACTCTGCCTTTCAAGCATTCTTCAGAAAAAGTCCTTTCTAGCATATATTCAACAAATAAGGACATAATGACCGTGTTCGGCACAAATATGGCTGTGCTGTCAGGTTTGTTTGCTGAAGGTCTAAGTATGGTTGTGCTGTCAGGTTACTACTAGCAATAACATGGAAGTAGACTTGATGACCGCGTTCGTTAGGCACAAATATGTAAGAAAGGAGAAAGTGCATCATCAAGAAAGCAGAGCACATGTATATACCTGTATCACTGTCTTGGAGCCAACAAACGCCTCAATTTTTCCCCAACCGCGATCGAACCTGTTACGCAGAAACACAAACAGGGAAAGATTGGTCATCTGGAAACGAATGTATAGGGAAAAATTGTGGTCAAAACTAAGATCTTTCAATGGTAAATTCAAAAGGGAAACAGTTGTAATACAGGACAATAGAATAAATCCTGCAAACATCTTTGATGTTGTCCTAGCACCCGCCTATGATATTGCTTTGTATACACATATCTCAAACATTTTCCGTTTCACCGCACTTATACACATGCTGTTTGTGGTCCTGAAGCCCTGTAGTTATTTGCCTTGGTATCAAACTCTCAATATAGTCCAGGAATCATGATACTATCAACAATAACTTATTTGGGGTAGCATTGTCTAATCGTACTTTCTATAACTTCTTCTGATTGGGGGTGGTTTGCGTGTTGGACCATTTGCGGATGCAACATAAGCACATTTTATGATGGACAACACTGGTAAAAAATCTGTGTCCTGAAATTATGGGCATGGTCAAATCTCTGGATTGTTTTATTCTTAGTTTGCCATCCATAGAAATGTAACAGGTACCACCATCATTCCAAAATACAGTAAGAACCACGAACTGGCAATTATGGATCTGTATTCTCAACATTCAGACAAACCACTACACAAAAAAAAAATAAGAACATTCAGACAAACTACATCCAGCTTCTAAATCCTACATTCAGCTTCAGTTCCTACATGAACAGATACTAGGCAAGCATCAAACAACCTGCAATTATCCTGCAAATGAATGTACAACCCTGACTGCAAATTAAATTTCTTCTGAACCCCATACACTGTCTCGAAAAATCTACTCCTATGCAGAACAAAGAGGGAAAGATCATGATGCACCATATTTGCAGAGTTGTACATATTTGCAGAGTTGTACATGATGAACAAAGAAGGAAGACGCAGATATTTGCAGAGTTCAGAGTACAGGATAATTAGTTTCCCAAAACTGTGATCTAGCAAACAGAGAATTATGGAAGAGGGGAGTGTCAGCAATTAGGGCTGGTGGTGGGGGGCGGCGTGGAAGGCGCGGGCTTTGGAGGGGGAGCGCTGCGGGTGGCGGCGAGGCGGACGGTGGGGAGGCGGGGAGCTTCAGACTTGGGGCGGGGCTGACGGCAGGGAGGAGGGCGGAGGGGAGGTGGAGGGCGCGGCGGAAGGGGAGGGAGGGAGGGAATGGGGAGGAAGGGTGGAGAGGGAGGAAGGAGGAAGGAGGAGAGGTACCTGGGCGGGTGCGGCCGGTCGCCGGAGGGGTCGGGGTCGGCGGTGGCGCAGGGCAGGGGCCGACGCGGGGAGGCGGCGGGGGTGGATTCTGGCGGGGGTCGGGGCGGCGGCGGCAGGGGACGGAGGGGACGGAGGGGGCGTGCAGGCGCGGCGGCGGCGTACGGTTGGGGCAAAGGGGGCAAATTAGGTCGAGTGGGGAGGAAGGGAGGGAGGGGAATAGGTGGAGTGGGGTGAAGCTTACTGATGGCGCACCCAGCAGCGGTGCGCCATTAGAATGTTTTTATTACAGTTCAAGCCCTCAGGTTATATTCCAACTAACCCAATCTACATCAGAACCCGCCCACTAGCCCGATTGGTCAGCACGCAGCACACACACTAGGAGGTCCTGGGTTCGATTCCCATGCTCCCCAATTTTTATTTTTATGCATTTAAAATGTTGTTTGATATTTATTTATGTTTAAATATGTTCAAACTTGTTTAAATCATAACAGTAATATTTTTTTATAAAAACAGTAATAATTTTTTAAAAGTATATGTTCAAATTTGTTATTCGAAAATATTTATGAATATGAAAAAGGTGGAGTGGAGGGTGCGGTGGGTCATCGGCGACGGTGGAGTGGGGGAGGGTGTGGGCCGGGGGTCGACGGCGGCGGCCAGTGGAGCGGGGGAGGGTGCGGTTGATCGTCGGCGGCGGTGGAGTAGGGAAGGGTGCGGGCCGGGGGTCGGCGGCGGCGGCCGGTGGAGCGGGGGAGGGTGCGGTACGGTGGGCCATCGGCGACGGTGGAGTGGGTGACCAGATCATTTCTCGATTGTATAAAATGTTGTTTGATATTTATTTGTGTTTAAATATGTTCAAACTTGTTTAAATCATAGCAGTAATATTTTTTATAAAAACAGTAATAATTTTTTTAAAAAAATATGTTCAAATTTGTTATTTGAAAATATTTATGAATATGAAAAAGGTGGAGTGGAGGGTGCGGTGGGTCATCGGCGACGGTGGAGTGGGGGAGGGTGCGGGCCAGGGGTCGGCGGCGGCGGCCGGTGGAGTGGGGGAGGGTGCGGTTGATCGTCGGCGGCGGTGGAGCGGGGGGGCGTGCGGTTGATCGTTGGCGGCGAGGGGGACGTCGATGTCCCATGAACACGGTTTTCGAAGACCCGGGATCTCTATCTAGCTGGCGATACGTTGTGTCATCCATGCACCTTACGCATCCAGAAAACCCGTGGACTACCTGCCCCGCGAGATATCCGTAACCGAGATAGTCGTGTAGTAGTGCAAAATATATATATATACTAATGGCGCACCGCCTAGTAGTGCGCCATTACTAGTTTAAACTAGTAATGGCGCACTGTTGCTCGGTGCGCCATTAGTAGTTTTGCAAAAAAAAGAATAAATAAAAATTCAGTACTGGCGCACTCCTTGTCTGGTGCGCCATTACTAGTTAGAACTAGTAATGGCGCACTTCGATCGGATGCACCATTAGTATGTATGTAAAAATGAAAAAAAGAAAAATTTATCACTAGTGGCGCACCTTTTATGTGGTGCGCCATTAGTGTCTTCCACACTAATGGCGCATCACCAACTGGTGCGCCATTAGTATATAGTAGTGGTGCACTACTTCCCTGGTGCGCCATTAGTGTCAATCCTATCTATAGCCCTTTTCCTAGTAGTGCCTCTATCCGAGCGGTGGCAGGGTTCCGGCGATCGCCGTCGACGAACCGTGGCTCCCCACAGGGTTCCAAGGGCAGGGATGGATCCGCCAATCCCGGGCGGTCCTCCCAGTGGTTGAATGGCTGGCGGGGACGAAGGGAGTCACCGGCGGCGAGCTTCGCGGCGGACGGCGTTTCGGGAACAATTGGGGGTTTGGGCTACGGTGGCTCCCGGTCGAGGCTGAGGTGCTGGGTGGCTCCGCAAGATCGAGGGGAGGAGGATGGAAGCACGGGAGAGGTTAGGGGGCCTCGGTCCTGGCCGGATTTTACCGGAGCTTGGCGGCGGCCGAACCTACCGGAGATGGGGGAGATGATGGCCTCCGGCCAAGTTGGAGAAGAAGGGGCTTCCTACCACTTGCACAAGGCTGCTGGCGAGCTTAGGCGTGATCTAGGGGGCTATATATAGCCCGGAGAGGTTGGTTCTCGTGGTCGTGGATAAGAACACCGACGAACCGCCGTTCTGTAGCCAGGGGGTGCGTGGCGTTGGCTGGCGGGGTCTGGCAGGGTGAGGGGATAAACTTTAGCTGTTCCAGGGGCAGCTGGCGCGCTGGAGTGGCTCGGGCGGCGCCGTCCATGGTAGGAGCCTGCTGCGATTGTCTGCTAGCCGCCATGGCCGACCTGACAGCGGCGCTGCGGGGCTCCACGGGCGGCCTGGAGGGTTCTGGTGAGCGGGCGAGAACGGGGCGCGGCCCTGCGGGTGAGCAAAGGCCAGGGGCATGACGCGGCGGCTCGGTGCGCGCGCGTGCAAAACATGTGCTCTGGGCAGACCCAAAGCATTCGGCAAAATGCCAAGGCTTGCCAGGAGGCTTGGGTGGGGCTGGGGATTAACAGGTCTAGGTTAGAGTTATCTAGGAGCTTAGTGGACATGCTGGTTTGGCAAAGCAAGCAGGTCCAAAATGCAAACTAGAGTTCATGCCAATTCTGTTCATGTACTCAAGGTGTTTGACATAATGCCATAGGCATCTAGGCATCTCTTGGGGTGTCCAAAAACTTTAGATCATAGTCTCTTTAGGTACAAGTGATGATGGCAAGGTTATTTGGGCAAGACCAGAAACTTGTTAGTGCAAATTTTTGAGAAAACCAAATCTGGGCAGAAACTAAAGGTCATTATTGCATGGACCAAAAATACTCCAATGGTTCCAATCTCCTGGACTTAAGGGTTTGGTAGAGTGCTCTATAAGCAGGAAAAAGAATCATGGGTAAAAGGGCAAGTTAAAATATGGTTGCAATAGAAAATACCAAATTGGGCCAGAGAGCAAAAGAGGATGTTTTGCTCAAATTTTTCAAAGAACACCAGTGGGTTTTTGCATATAGTTTAATTATATGCATCTACTAACATCTCCCAACTTTGGTGATATTTTTAAAGAAATATTTAAATAGGTAGCAGTGCAAACCACAAACTGATCCAGATTTGAAAACTTGGGGTAGAGCTCAAAATCTCCAAATGCTAAAGAGAGGTTTTTGCATAAAAGTGATTTAGGAACATCATATGTCATCCCCAAATTTTGGTGGAGTTTTTAAATAAGTTTATCAAAGGGTTGTAGTGCAAAAGAGGCTCTAAGGCTTATGAGAAACCATTTTAAAAGAATCAAAGTTCAGGAAAAATAATTTTAGAAATTAGTCCACTAATGAAAGAAATGTTTCTTGAAAGGGTATACAAGTCCAACAACATTTGAAGAGTTTTTACTTGGGGTGGAAACTCCACAATACAGGAGAAAAGAGTGGTTCTGAATCAAAAGAAAATCTAGAAAATAACAATTTAATTTACCAAGGAAATTTTTTAATTAATAAATCATGGTTGAATTTTTGGGGTGTTACAGGAGTGCTTCGCGGCACGTTTCCCTCAGGAAGGCATGGGGCAAGGAAGGCCCAACCCTCAGGAGTTCATCACCAAAGCCACTCAGGAGCTTCAAGAATCAAGAGTCATACGCGGCGATTGCCGCCTACCTGGCGTAGCTCCCCATCCAGGAGAGGATGGCGGGCTGCGCGTCTGCATCGACTACCCAGGGCTGAGCCGAGTCGCGTCTTAGGAGCGCCTCTGGCCTTCGCACGTGGGACGCTGCGAGGGTCTGCCGCACAGCTATGTTCGCATGCCTTTCGGTCTGCTGAACACAGCTGCCACCCACCAGCGTCATCTACGGAGCATTCTGGCAGCTCAGGAGGCCAGGTACCACGCGGTCCTGGCGGAAATGGAGATGGTCCTCGAGTAACCGCCTGGACCCCCAGAGCCTCCCAAGGCTCAGGGCTCCGGTGGCTCGTGAGGGTCGGTCTCTCCACCACGCATCGTCAGCTACTCCAACACCCCCTCTACAATGGTATCAGGTGACATCTTCTGAGTTCATTTCAGCTGGGAGCGCCCCCAGGGCTGCATTATTCCCAGGTCGCGTGGGTCTGTCCCTGCGGCATGTATCCCTTTTGCTTATGTCTTTAATTCACCTTGTTGGGGGCGCTCCTCGGGCTGCATCATCCCCAAGTCACTCGGGCCTTACCCAGTGGCATGTATCCTTCCTGCATTTATCTAAGCTGATTTGCCTTTCATGCTTAACCTACCTGTGATAATCGCCTGCTCGATTGACACCTACCTTTGGAGCCGCTCGCACTGGCACGGCGCTTGTGCATGGGTCTGTCCTTGCAACGTCGACAAATCTGAGTGGTCGAGCTCTGGCCTGCGGCAGCCCCGCAAGCGTCAACTCACCAGTCCCTCAGTACCCTCACCACACTCTCGGAGCAACCAATGGCGGCCGACAGTCGTAATGGCAATCCGTGCTTTTCTCGTGTTGGTTTACAGGAACTTCCTGAGGCCTAAAACGGGAGGCATCGCGAGCTCTCTTTCTCTCTTGCCCGTGTGACCCGCTCGCGCGTTAAAAGGGGGGGCTCCTGAGCATTGCGACTCAGGAGCTCTTACTGGCTCTCCAGCCCTCGCCCCTGGCCTTGTCCACGGCATCGCGACCTGGCATACCCGCGGCGGTTGAGCTCGCTCGAGGGCCGGGAACTAAGGACGTAGAGCACGAAGGAGAGTGCGGGGAAGATATTGGAAGCTCGCGAAGGCCTAACCCAGCTACATCCCAGCTGCAGATGCATGAGTCCGACGCCTCGCGAACGAACAACTCCATGCTCTCGAGATAAGTCTCCCCCCCTGGAATAGCTAATTGACGTGGCACAAAACCTCCACCTAATGCGGCTCTACGACGGCGACGTTGCCTTCCTTTCTCACCTTTTGGCGGCTGCTTGAGCGCTAAAGGGGACCTCCTGAGCATCGCGCCTCAGGGGCTCTTACTGGACCTCGAGCCGCTCACCTCCTGGCCTTGACCATGGCATCACGACCTGGCATACCAGCAATGGCTGAAGCCCGCCTAGGGACCGGGACCTGTCAGTGTAGAGTACCAAGTCGTCGCGAGGTTAGAAAGGGGGAGCCAAGCCGGAACAGGACATGCATTCACACCGCTTCATAATAAGGATAATATCAACAAAAGACACTGCGGACCCTTTACATGCCCCCACGGGGTGTTTTCTTAAATCCTCGCAGGGAATAGAAGGTTCGAATCCTAAGGAGCCATAACTACATGCGCCCCCCATGGCCGATGCCATCATCAACAGTGGGCCATGGGAGGTCGGCGCCAACCCCATCCAGATCAGTTGCGGCGACGGCCTGATGCAGCCGCCTTGCTCCGGGCACGGCACGAGCTCGGGGCCACGTAGCTATCATTGCTTGTCTCCAGAGTCGCGAAGAGCTTGGGAGAGTTGCTAGACTCCCAAGCATCACCACTGCTGCCGGAGGAGCCATTGGGGAAGCGGGTGGCAGGCCTAGCCCTTGCCACATCGATGTCCTGGCTGCCTCCTATGGGGCAGCACTCCAGCCGGCGGCCTTCTGCATCGAAGACCTTGAAGAGAATCAAGGAGGCGCCATCGTATTTGAAATGAATCACGAGGACACCCCCTGTTCGGCAGACCCGAGCGATCTCGCCCCAGCCTCGGGTCATTTAGACCTTGCCTGGAGCGTCGACTTCAACCTTCGCTCCGGTCGTTGGGGTAGCGCAGTTGGCGTGCTGCAACCAAAGCTCAAGAGGCCCCCTCGGCGACATCTCGAAGGCGAAGAAGGGAGGAAAGCGGATCCAGGAGCTCAGAGTCATCGCAGCATGGAGCACGAGCTCGCGAGAGGAGTCCACGGCGTGGACTCCAGGAGCAACGGCACGCACCGCCATGGCTCGCCGGCCTCGCCGGCGGCGCGGGCGGCGTCGCTCGACTTTTCCTTCTCCAGGGCCCTCGGCCCGGGCGTACAGAGGAAGCTGGAACCCAGGAGGCGGCTGCTTGTACCAAGTCCTCGACATCTCTGGCCTCGCAACATCGACGCGGCAGCCAGGGACCGGCCGTTTCTTCAGTGGGAGCGGGCCAGGCCCCTCCCGGGGGGCCTTTCCTTTCTCCCCGGCTGAGAACCGGCGGATCGGTGCCATCGACGGCAAGATGGAGGAGTAAGGAAGAAGAAGCAAGCAGAGCAAGAAGAGATGGGCAATGGGGGCACATGCCTCTCCGTACTTATAGTCCAGAGGAGGCCAACCGTCGGCCTCCACGATCATAGGTAATCATGACTCTTTTTGCATGCAGCAGGGACTCGTCAAATCGGGCAGTTGCTGATGCAGCGTGGGGAAGCGGAGACGCCCACGTCCAATCAACCGTCATGCGGGGACCAAGGCCGCAGGCTATCAGGGCCCGCGGTGCTCCACACTTGCCCTTTAGCTTCGCTGCTAAGCCAAGTCCGAGCGCGCCTTGGACCCGGGGGCTACTGCCGGCATTCTGGGAACGGGGGTCCCCAGACTTGCCTGCCTGTGGCCTGCGGCATGGCTCAAGCAGTGGCCCAGTACGACCCGTCTTCATCAACCTAAGTTCAAGACCCTCGCGAGGGGCCAAGCCTCGCGGGGCGGACGACGCAAGGCTTCCTAAGGGGCGGCCTCATCAGGCAGGCCCGCGAGGAGCGGAGAGATCAAGGAAAGGAGTACCTCGCGAGGTGCTCGTGACGCAAGCCATGACGATCAAGACCAGGCGGGCGCTAGGCGAGCGCCAGCCTGCGCACTGTCCTCGTTTCCTCTTTGGTGCAAAGGGGGCAAGCGCAGGTGCGGAGTATCGAGGCATTAGGAAAAGGTTTCCATATCAGTGCAACGAGACCAAGGCCAGCAGGACAGCAGGACGGAGATCACCGTGGAGCCCAGGATGGCGTCATCACCATTGCCTTTGGCAGTCGAAGACCACCTTTAGTCAGGATAGCATTTACTAGCTGTCCCCCTTCAAAATGGCCGTTGTTGGTTCCCTTCCCACTCAATATTTGGGAAGAGGACCAGCGCCTCTATATATAGAGATAGCCACCACAGTAGAAGGCAGCTGGATCTCACCTAGAGCCGACGGCGATGGAGCAATTCCTCTCCAAACACACCACCACAAGAACACCCCTCGCGAGGCTGTTCTTCCTATGTACTGTTCATCATCAGCCCCAGAGGCAATCCACCACACCACACAATAGATTAGGGTATTACACCACAACGGTGGCTCGAACCAGTATAAACCTTGTGTCCCTTGTGTTGTTCATCGTGCTAGCTTAGAATCGCGGTGAAGCTTTGGGGCGTGGATCGGTAGGGAGTATATCTTCGTGCGCACCCCAGAGTTCAAACCTTAAGGGTTTTGTCGAAACCCGATATCCGACATCCATGCATCGCTCGGCCCCGACCACCCATCATAACCAGGAACACCCCGATATTTTCCTAGCCCTTGCTTCTACCACGGTTTTCCGTCATGGACGGCCCAAAGAATGCCATGCAGCTGCGTCTCCGGCCCGCCTAGGACGAAAAGCCTATTTTCTGTCATGATTTTTTGTCATAGAAGTAGGAGCCCACCACATCTATGATGAAACTGGGTTTTGTCACAATTATCGTCATAGAAGTGTCATAAGTATGACAGATTTTTTTTGTTCGGCCCAAAATGTCACGGATGTGTCTTTTTTTGTAGTGCTACCAACAAGACCTGCGCGAGCCTCGGCCATCCTGTTGTCAACCTTCTTCTAGATCCTCGCCTCGCGCGCGTCAGCGGCATCCTCGGCTTGGGCTACTTGGTGCTCCCTCGTCTCCAGCCTCTCAAGCTCGAGGCTGCGCTCCGTGGCTTCCAGCGCCAGCGTCTCCTCGCATTTCCGGATCTGTTCCTCCTTGGCAGGCATCCCCTTCATCGATGCGAGGGCGGCCCTGCGCGCCTCCACTTGCTGCTCCAAGAAGGCGCTCCAGGCTTGGAGCTCCCACACGCGTTTCTCTGCGACCTCACGGCGATGGTCAGCTTCCCGGTCCTCTTCAGGGCTCGAGTGCAGGCCTCATGTGAGGCCGCAAGAGATGCCTCGGCCTTTGCATTATCAAGCTCGTGCTGGTGGCGCCCGAGGTTGATGGCCACCTTCAGTTTATGCCGCTCCTCCATTAGCGGAACACCCTTGGCCTCAAGGCACGCATCTACATTCATGAGCTCTCCGCCGAGCCGGCTCATCGCGCCCATTGCCTCCTGTAAGAGCTCATGACAGATGACACTATGTTGGAGCGCGAGCTTAAGTATGCAGCCGATTCCATCCTCCACAGCAGGGGTTGCCGACGGGATTCGACGCGTCTCGCCTCTTTCAGCAGGGGGTTGGGGGCTGCCCCCCCCCCCCCCCCAGTCGCACACCGGGCTTCGACGGCAGCCCGGTTGAGTTGAGGTTCGCTGCTCGAAGAAGAAGCCAAGACCGAGGCCAGCCAGCCGCCGTCCACAACCCGAGGAGGAGCCCTTGGCACTCTCACTGCGCCCCCAGCGAGGCCACAAAGAAGAGATGGCAGGAGCGCAGGCCCGAGGTGCCAGGCTAGCGTGTCTGCCTCCCCAGCTGACCTCGTGCTAGGGGCGGCATGCTGGCTTGGGGCGCTCAAGGCCAGTGGGAGATTCGAGGTAGGAGGTTGCTTCCTGGGAGGCTTCGCGTCCTTAGCATAAGGGATCCTGAAAAGACACCGTCAGGAAGGGAAGCAACACTCAAGGGATTACAAAGATAAGGTACTTACTCATCTATGGCGGTGTACTTCCTCTGTTTCAACGGCCGGAAGGCGCCACTGCTGCAGCTTGGGGACCCCTTCCTCTTGCAGAGCGCTTCAAAGTCCACACGGAGCCTGCCGAAGCGTTGGATGTGGCGACCAGCATAGGGCGTGACTGGAGAAGCGCCCAAGGAGACGACCTAAGGAGCGCCAAGCTGGGGAGAGCTGCCAGGCTCCACCTCATGATGGCCCGCCGAGGCCTCGGGAACTTCGGCCTCAGGAGCAACGGATTGCATCTCCCCCTCAACTGCCGCCCTAGGGTGAGTCACGGGTTCCCAAGGATGGTGCCTCGGGAGCCTCGGGTGGCGTCGACACCTCGACACCCACGCATCCGGCTTCCAGCGGTACTTGCCCCCCCGTGTCCGCTCTTAGGGCAAGTTCGGCGCCGGCGACAAGAAGGGGAACCACGGTGACGGGGTTCTCACGGGGCCCCACAAGGCCGACTGGACGCAGCCCCCATTCATCGAAAGGGGCATCTGCTCCGTGAGCTCCACCCTGTTCGAGTAGCAGTACAGGAGACAACCATCCTGCGGCAAATTGCCTAGCGAGGGGTTGTCTACCAAGACTTCGAGCACTGTTCTTCGTGCCTCGGCCAGGAGCCCTGACTCCTGAAGCCTCATGTGATCCTGGTCGCCGGTCAGGGCCCACATCGGCTGGGAATGGCGCTGGAGCGGGGCGATGCGGCATCGGAGGAACTCCTTCATCACCTTGGGCGCGGTCACACCAAGGTCCTTCAGCTTCCTCAACCGAAGCCAAACGAAGGCAAGGCGGGAGCCTGCGAGCTTTTCGTGGCCCCAGCCGGAGCCGGGGACAGCGGGCGACGAAGGAGGTGAGAGCAGGGGGCTGAGCACTCTGACATGAACATACACCCACCGCGTCCGGAACTCGCTCGTAGACGGCGGGAGTCCAAAGTCGATCCCCGAGCTCGCTGTCGCCGCCACGGCCTGGAAGCTCAGGCACCCCGAGCACTGCCGGGGGTCGGTCAGGTGCAACAAGAAGAAATGGCACAGAAGGGCTACAGAGGGGCCAATGCCCACCATGGCCTCGCAGACAAAGGCAAAGACGGCGAGAAGGGAGACGGATTGGGGATCTAGGTGCAGTATATGGATCTGATAATGGGAGAGCACAGCGTCGAAGAATACGGAGAAGGGCAGATCGAAGCCAGCCCACAGGGCGTCAATGAAGAACTGGACCTCATTGGTTGTCCTATCGACAGTAGCTCGGGACGCAGGCCAGGACACCGTCCCTCCCCATTCGTTGAAGCTGGTGGCGAGTTCAGGGCGGACATTGTCCATGGCCTCCTGATTGAGCACCCGCGATGGGCCGACAGCGGGCTCGACGATCGGAGGCGGGCTGGCTGAGGACAGGGGCTTCTTCCCTTTCTCCGCTTGGTTCGGCGCCATGGCGATGGAGAGGATAGAGTTGGGGTCGGATTGGAAGAGGAAGCTGAGGTTCGAGGAAGCGGAGGAGTTGGGGAGTGTGTTGCCTGCAATGGGGAAATAACCGTGTAGGACACCGTGGCCACATAGCCAGCTGGATTTCAAGGCTGCGTGGGGAAGCAGGGCCGCCCACGTCCAATCCATCGCCACGCGTCGACCAAGGCTGCAGGCTATTGGGGCCCGCGGTGCTCCGCACTTGCCCTTTGGCTTCGCCTCGAAGCCAAGCTCGAGTGCGCCTTGGGCCCAGGGGCTACTGTCGGCATCCTGGGAATGGGGGTCCCCAGACTTGCCTGCCCGTACAACCCATGACGTGGCTCATGGGAATGTCGGCATCTTGGGCCCATGACGTGGCTCCACTAGCGGCCCGTACAACCCATCTTCACCAGCAAACACTCAAGACCCTCGCGAGGGGCCAAGCCTCGCGAGGCGGACGACACAAGACCTCCTCGGGACAGCCTCACCAGGCTGGCTCGCGAGGGGCGGAGATATCAAGGCAAGGGACACCTCACGAGGTTCCTGTGACGCAAACTATGACGACTGGAGCCAGGCGGGCGCTAGCGCGCGCAATGTCCTTGTTCCCTCTTTGGTACTAAAGAGGCAAGCGCAGGCGAGGGGTCTTGAGGCATCAGGCAAATGTTTCCATACCGGTGCAACGAGACCAAGACCAGCAGGACGGCACGATGGAGGTCACCGTGGAGCCCAAGATGGCATCACAGCCAGAGCCTTTGGCAGGCGAAGACCACCTTTAGTTAGGATAACTTATACTAGTTGTCTCCCTTTGAATTTGGCCATTGTTGGCTCCCTTCCCGCTCAATATTTGGGGAGAGGACCAATAAATAGGACTAGCCACCACAGTAGGAAGGGACTCATCTTGGACTAGATCCATTCCATCCTCACACTCACCAAGCACAAGAACACCTCTCCTCAGGAGGTTGTTCTTCCCTTGTACTATTCATCCTCAGCCCGAGAGGCAATCCACCACACCACACTGGAGTAGGGTATTACACCACATCGGTGGCCCGAACCAGTATAAATCTTGTGTCTCTTGTGTTGCGGGTTTGTCGAGCTAAGCTTTGAGATCGCGGTGAGGGCGAGGGTGTGATTAGGTAGGGAAAGATCTTCGTGCGCACCCATGTGTTCGAACCTCAAGGGTTTTGTCGGAACACGAAATCCGACAACCGTCCTCAAGAAGCTCAGGGACGACATTGCCGTACTCCTCCAGCCCGCCCGCCCGCCCGGGCTCCTTATTGCCTGCCACATAATTTGTCTTTTTCATGTGAAAAAGTAGAAGATTCTTTTTTGAAACATAATTTTTCTTTTTGACGAGAGGTGGATCGAAAGCATTTTACATGTTATGCTTGGGTCAACTATACATAAAATGATGTCTTATAGTTTTGGAAAATGGAGTGGTGCCATTTTGAAACAAATATTTGGTAGATTCTTAAAAAATATTTTTCGCACTTCGAAAATGGAAAATGATTTTTTCCCTAAAAACTCATTTCTCATAACACTTTTAAAAATATATTTGTCTTATTCCAATTCCAAGTTTATTAGTTTTCCTAAATACTAGGTCACATTTGGTGACACGATGAGAATGTTTCTTATTTATTTTCAAATTTCTCATATCATAAAATCGTTTATATGATTCAACACCTTATTTTTAGTCAATGACGACCAATTTTAGATGGTCATAACATGTACTGGGTTCTGATTGGTTCACTAGATCATTGATGGCGCGCGTTGCTGCGTCCGTCTATTTTGATGGTTGGATTATATGATAGCTCATAAAGATAGACACAAAACATGGATGTTAAGATGGCTTTATGTTTGCAAGATTCCCATTTTATCGTACTACAGAGTAATACTATGAGAAGCCTGCCTAATTTGATTATGCCCACCTTGAGTAAATAACAAAGAAATTAATTGAAAATATAAATAGTTGCATCATAAATAGATTCAAATGGTTCAGTTTACTTACAATTAACATTGTCACCGAGTGAAAAATCAGATTATATAAACGAGAACAGAACCTAAATAAATCAAACCATCCAAAAAGAACAGAACAATGGCTTCACTAAAATTCCAAAGACACTATTCATACTTTGTTCTTCCATGCTAGAGTCGATGAATACAACATTCAGAAAAATAAAATCTATTTATCTATCAGTTGGTCAATTTTTTTCTATTGTAGTATTGTTCGTTTTGTTAAGAAAGAGGACCTTTTAGGATTATCAGATGACCAATCCTGCCATATCAAAGCAAAGAACTGAAGTGGCCGCAAAATAAAGATGCAATCCCAACTCCCAAGGAATCTTAATCTTTGTATTATTAATCAGTAGGTGTAGCTAGTCCCTTTACATGGCACCGTTATTGGTAAGGGGAAACAATGCTTATGATGCTGTCAGCTGCTGGATGTTAGGTGTTTCTTTCTGAAAAATCTGAAAATTACACTGGAAAATCATGTCATCGAAGTGTCATAATACTCATAAATAAGATAAGTACAAAGGGTTCTTGTATGAAATTGGTCAACCTAAAGATAGGGAGATAATCACTGGTAGTATGCTTTCTCTTCACTTAAACATGTATTTGTGGTAAACTCCTGAACATTCACTATAACATTGTGGTAAATAGGACAAGAGAGATTCACCTGCCTCACTCCTTGCTCGATAACTTATATAATACATTTTCTATGTCTTCACTGTAATAGTATCAGCCTACAAGGTAATACTTATAACATCAGGAGATATAGTTGATAAAGCATGTAAAAAATATAGAAGAGTGTAAACATGACAAAGTTCATGCAGGACAGTACTTAATTTGATGCCAAATAATCATTCCTTCGGATCTATTTTTTTCAACAATACATTCAACAGAAACTTGGCAAGTCACATTACATGAGCTTTGACTGACAGGGATAAGATAAATCAGTAACCACTTTGCCAGTTTAAGTTTAACTTGTAAAAGTGAATAAACAAAGCACGATGTTGTCACGGCCCCACGCTAAATTAGTAGTACTGATTTGTGTTTCCAAATTCCTAGTTCCTACCAGTACAAAGATTACATAAGCACTGAGAAGTGGCTTGATCGATTATGGAACATTAGCCACAAATTGTGGCATGGAAAATGATATGCGATGAAGCATAATTCAGCAAAGGGCAGGGAGGACCAATGGTGGTGGTAACTCTGGAGCCTCCTTGCAGCCCGTATGGGCCGTATCAGGTCGCCGTGGAGGAAAGAACGAAAACTAGCAGTACATAGCTTGAATTCCACCTTGTATCGAACATGCAAGCATTAGAAACAATAAATTAGACAAAGAACAAATCTGTACATGGATAATAACACTGGACCGGAGTACAAAGTATGTAGTATAATATTGGTGCATGGTAAAATAATTGTGCAGGGGAGCAACAAGAGGTACTGTATAGATTGGAAACATAGAAACCAGTGGATCACCTTCCAAATGGTTAATTCCTAAACTTTCTAATCCAACGGAACACCTGCATTTTTTGTGAGCACAAAGAACAGTATCAGTAAACAAAACAAATTCTAAAGTGAAGGTTGGGGAAGAGGAGGTGCATGAGGGAGAGACAATTGGAACGAACTGGACCTGAACATCACCCATCGCTGCTGGAGATTGGTTTGCAGGAGTGAGGAGAGTGGGAAAGGAGCAGCGGCCAGTCTGGGTTATATGGCGTGCGTTAATTGAGTATAGAATATGAGCCGCCATATATGTAACTGACGTGCAGTAATCAGTGGCCGGACCATCGACTGTTGTTAATGGGTGATTAATCTCTCTATCAATGATCGCTGACGATAGAACTTCATTTGGCTGTTCGGGGGCACACACCATCCCGCCGCGTCGTGAAACCGAACGGATCGAAGCCTTCGAGCGAAGCCCATGCGATCGCCAGGCGAACCCAGCGCGACCGCCATGGGATCGTCGCTCTAGCCCATGGGAAGAGCCGCCACACCAAAGGTCGGAGATATGCGGCCTTTTTTGGCTGCTACAGGCCCATTATGCCCAAATTAACCAGAGACGTTCAAAAAAGTGGCCAGAGCAGCGGCCCAGCACAATTTGTGGTGGCGTTAATAGCGTAGGAAGCGAGATCAGGTGCAATTCACAAAGAATCCAGCGGCCCAAAATGCTAACTGGCGATCCGATGACTCGGAGCACTGATGCTCTGAAAGGGCTGGAAAAGTGCTCAGTTTTAATGTATCTAAATGGGCATGTCACGCGGATCATGCCTCAAACACCGTCGGATGCTCCTGGATCCGACGGCGGCCCTTTCTCCCTCACCCCCCTCTTTGTCTAAAAAAACAGCCTCACCCTCTCACCCCACGAAGCCCGGCCCACAGCCCCGCACTCCTCCAGCGGCCAAGCGCGGCCGTCTCCCGTCGTTAGGGTTTCGTTTGCCGATGGACCCAGTGCTGGCCAGCGACGAGGGCCGCCAGATCCGCGACCGGGGAGGATCCTCCTGTAGGATACGGGAGCAGCGCGCCGCACCCTTCAGTCGCCGGTCCGGGACGAGCGCAACGACTCGTGGACGCCGGCGACAAACACCGGCGCTCCTCTGCTCCGTCGACCTGGACGGCTGCTACTCCGCCAAAGACGTCGCCTACAGGTTCCCCAACTCCCCCAGCTCCTGCGACTTGTTGTCCCAGCTGCTTTATTTGGGTCAGAACAGAACCAACAGTTCGTTTGGTGGATTATAGAACATACCTACTAACTTGCCGTAGATCACACTCGTATAGCAGGAGAAACTTCTTGCGTGGAGAGTAGAATATCTTGCATTTGTGTGTTCATTTGAAGCAGGATATATATTAGTGGATTATGCAAAACCTTCAATGCCAGCAGCCCATGCATGTAGGTGCATCAGGGATAGACGTAGTCTACAGATCCTAGCATCTAGGTCCGGCGGATGTGTGCATGGCAGCTGCATGCAGCCGACCGTCGTCAGCAGCCGCTAATTAGTCTCAGTCATCCACGCCAAAATCCTTTGTCAAAACTTAGTTAGTTATGGCTGCTGGCTAGGGACTCCAGCCGCTAATTAAAGGAGAGGAAATGGATGTGACGTTTCAAGTACAGATTAATATCGACCGGTGAAGTTACACATAAATAAATACTCCAAGGACATGATTTGAACTTGTAATGGCCTACAGAGAGCCCCGAACTGTCATTTATATACCACACGACGTTCGTGTTAAAAAAGTAGGACGGTAGCTTCAGATTTGTATATAAAATATCTATGTCCAGTTTGATGATGTGTGTTGTTTGTTTCTTACTGGCAGCTGTGGATACTGTGGCTACACATTGAACTTGAGCTCCTTAACACGGAACACGGCCAACATTGGATCCAAGTATGGGAAGCAGATCAGGAAAGGCGTCGTTTCATTCTTTGCGATTTTTTCTTTTGTGTGCCTTGAAAAGCATGGTTGCAACCATTCCTAATTTTTTCTTCCTGTTCGATTTGGATTTGGATGCAGCAGGTGCTCTGCTCTTGCACATGTCTGGTGGCGTCTCCGGCGCAGTGGTGCTTCTTGAGGTGACTGGTGTGACGGCGGCTGTGTATGGCGGTGACCACAAGCTCTCCGCTGAGCGACTCTCTCTCTCCTACCTCTAGTTCTCTTTTCTACTCCTATATCATTGCTCTGTTGGTTTAGAACACTAGCAACAGGAGTAGTAAAAGCTTACTGATGTAGGAGTAGTGAAAGCTTCATGGTTGATCCTGATTGCTGAACATGGGAGATGTATCTTCTTTTGCATATCAATTACATAGCAGTACTATGTAATGGAACAGTCTATGTACTGTTATTTTTAGGTTAGGTTGAAATGATTGGTAGGCCTTCGTTAACAAGCAAGCTTCTTTAAATTTCCATTGTTATTTGCACTATATTCCATGCACGCCTCATGTGAATCTGTGATCGTATCCATAGACCAGTGAATTTATTGCACTATTTGCCTGCTGTGAAGTATCCAGTATTTGTTACATTATGTCTTTAAGTATTAAAATTGAGAATATCAAGCTAAATTCTTCAACTGAACTGCTCTTTCTCATTGTTCCACGAAATCGGAAATACTGAAGTTTTCCTATGTATAACATTGCTACATGTGCAGGTCCGGCTCATGGGGATGGTCAGCGGCAAGGAGGAGTGGAACACGAACCTGTCCTTCACACTCGACGACGGCACCGGCCGTATCGACTTCATCAGATGGTGGGCGCATCTCGGCAAACCGCTTGCCTTTTTACTTCAGTTCCAGATGTATTTTAGGGGTACATTCTTAGACTTTTGTTTGGATTTCATTGCTGGATGTTGACTGGATGTGGGATTTGCCTACTGTTGCAACTTCAATCTTCACTACTAGATAGAAATACTGTTGGTTGTTGGTACGACAGTGCTAGATTTGCCTACTGTTGGATGTTTATGATTGTCCAGTACTTAAAATGTTTGAATCGGGGTCAATGTAATCACTTGCTGCATCCTGTTTGTTTGACCGGAGATGCTAATAGGAAAGCAAAGCAAATAGGAAAAGCATGTGCTGCTGCTTTTGCTTATCCTCCGAACACAAGTAAAGCACATGACTGACAACATCTTATACCACCTGACTGACTACATTGATCTCTTGTTAAATTGGAGAGAAAGATTGCAATTTATGGTGAGACTGATGGTTTGAAGGATGATGGCAAGTTATATATTTTTCATGAACTTTGTGTCCGCTTAGATTGGATCTTGTCTTGATGTTTGAATTTCATTTCGCTTTGGCGCTTTTGCTGGTGATATAACTTCACTGATGTGTGTGCGTGTGTGGCAGCCTGGAGCAGAAGAAGGTGATTCCCTAATGCCAGGTGGCTGACTAGGCGGTGCTCATCAACGCCTACTTCCCCTAACCCCCTAAAGCGCAACTACATGTATGCTTATACTTCCAACCAAACTCAACAACCTCATCGACGGTCAGTGCTGCTGCCTCACGCCAGTGTTGATGTGTGTAGAGAAGCTGGTGAGTTGATGTGTAGCTTCATTTGCCTAATATGTGTAAGCTAACTGCTCAGAGCTCAAGATAACCTGTGATATGACATGCTACGGTACTAATTGTAACATTTCTGATGGCTGGGAGCCACCCGTCCTTAGTTTCTGCTTTGGTTACTTGTTGTCCTTTGTGATTAAGTGAACTGTTGTAATCTCCATAGTAGCTTACAAGGGGGAAAGCAAAATTGCTTGTGTCAATGCTATCTGTAGTTGTGTCGTGTGTACTACTTTGAAACGTCGGTCTATGGCTGTTGAGTGTACCCATGACTGACTTGCTGTCACCTCGATTGAGAAATCTAAATGAAATTTATCTAAAAGTTGAATTATTTTTGATACATGAAAGCCACCGAGTGTTTCTTGTGTAGATAAGGGAAAGAAAAAAAATCGAATTACAAACTTTCCACAGTCTAGACAAGTTGCTTACATGACTGGCTATTTATCTTGTTAAACTGGAGAGTAAGATTGCAATTTATGGTGGGTGGGAGTGATTGATGTTTTGCATGAAGATGGAAGATTTTATACCATTTCCTTGAATTTGTGTGACTCTTTTGATTTGATCTTGTTTCAATTTGATGTGGCGCATTTGGTGGTGATATAACTGTTATCGTCGTGTGCGCGTTTGTTTCTGCATGGGGCCGAAGCAGAAGTTGGTTCCTGAGTGCCATGGCTGACTAGTGGAGCTCGTTGACAAGCTGCAGATTTGTAGAACAGAGGACCCGACTGGGCTGTTGACGGCAACCGAGGTATGCTCTCCTCCTCTCCTTGCGTCTGGGTAGTTGCTAATTAATCTGAAGTTCAAAGTTGAAATATGTAGACTTGTTACCACCAAGTTAGAATATTTTGCTTGGCTTGCCTATTATGTTGTACAGAGTATATGTGAAGAAGAGAAAGATTGGAATTTGAAGAGGATGCTCTATGTAATAATGTACAGAGTCTAGACAGGTTGCTAGATGTGACTTACGTATTATATATCTCATGTTAAATTGAAGAGGATTTTGTTGTCATGTGTTTGCGTTGGAATATACTATTCAGCCAATCTGTATAGGTCCTAGCGGCATCTTTTGCTAAGGAATATACTGTTCTTATATAGTCAATCTATGTTTTCTCTCCTGTGATGTTAATTATTAGTTGCACCTGCCTTTATGTTTACCACCTTCCTGTCTCCCCGTCGTTTCTGGGCGGCCGTTGTTCTGAACTTGCTATTTGTTAGTTGGTTATTGTCAGGGGCGAGTTCAGCGAGGAGTTCAAGCAGAAGAACCCCAAGAACAAGTTGGTCGCCGCCGTAAGTCCCTTCCAACAAAAATCCCACTCCTGAGCATTTTTCCATATGGTTTAATATGCAGACAACAACAGAGCTAGTGATGGTATGTTAAAATTAATGTGTACTTGTCAATTCTAGCTTATATTTGTGTCTTGCGAGCCTATTATAATTAATGTGTATACTACAAGCCCTTGTTTTCCTGTCTAAATGCGTGCACAGAAGTTCAGTTACCTTCTGAAAAATTGTTCGTGCATTTTTCAGTTTCTCAAATACAAAATAGCTTGCTCCTTTCAGTTCGTGCATTTTGTTCATAACCATTTTGTTTTATAACATGCAGATGATTGCCTTCATTCATGTTTTGACGCAAGCTCTAGGACAAAGTTGAAAGAAGCAAGGCATGCAAGATCTAGGCTTGCATGCATGCTCTCTTATCCCTCCTTCTGCTCCTAGGGAGATGCAGGATTTTGTTGTAATGTTGTCTTTGGAATTTGGATGTGCTGCTGATTTTCCTGAGAATTTGATGTACATATTCAAATGTTGGGAGTTATGTACATATGTACATATTCTCAGCCTCGAAATGTACATATTCTTAGAATAATATTGTTTACTTGAAATGCATTTATGCACTGGAAAATATATTGGCATTGAATCTGGGTTGTTTGTATGTCTATGAGATAAATATTATTTGATAAATACATGTATGGGCCAAATTAAGAAGTGGCCGAAATGTCTATTGACCAAATCTATTTGGGCTTTGAAAAGGCTATGGTCCAAAATATACTGGTAGGAACAGAGGCCGAAAATAAAAAAGAACTAGAAATTGGAGTGTAAAAAAATTGAGGCTCAAAAAAGAAATGGATTGCAAAAGGGCTATGGCCCATGAAATAAAAAGGCTAAATTGTTGGGCTTGCCCGTTGTGGTGGTCCATGTAGCTGACCAGAATCAACAAAAAAAAATCATTAAATGGGCTAAATTGTTGGGCCTGGCACATGTAAAACACCAATCGGACCGGGATGATTCTTGTCAACGACCTTTTCACTTGGTCGCAAATTTGCCATGTCAGCTTGCCACGTCGGATCCGACGTGGCTTGGGAAGACAGCTAGCGACCAAAACAGAAGGTCGTTGAATCAATGACCTTTTGTTTTGGTCGTTGCCTTCCACGACCTTCTCACAGAGAAGGTCGTTAAATTTAGTTTACGACCGTCAGCTTTTGACCATCTGTTTTTGGTCAAAAAAGGTCACAAATGAAAAACAATGACCTTCCAGCGACCAATAGTGATGGTCGCAAGTTGACATATTTCTTGTAGTGGTAGTTCCCTATACAGCTTTAATGCAGATGAGGGAGCGGTAGCGATTCCCGAAATGTTGAATAGCCAATGATGCATCCTCCTTCAATTAGCATCGTGCATGCATGAGGGAAGTAATGGGAGGAGGACCGGAAAAAGAGGTTGCATGATGTGAATGCAACGCAGTTTGCACTCATATAAAGGTGCCGCTCCATTCCAATGCATCTATCACATCGTACACACCTAAGCATTTGCCTAAGCACGTACACTAAGCGCAAAAGTGCTCACTCCAGACCAATGGCGGCGATGCGCACGAGCGGCAAGCAGCTGTGCCAGATGGTCCACGACGACGGCCTGCAGCATGGCGCCGAGGATCGTCTCCAGACGGTGTTCCCGACCGGCTGGTGGATGGCCGCCGTCGACGCCAACTACGACTCTCAGTTGGACCAGATGATCGTGGCCACCACCAACAAGTTCATCGTCCTCAATAAGCTCGGGGACGACATCGCCGTACTCTTCCAGCCCGTGCGCTCGGGCTCCTCATTGCCTGCCACCCTAATCGGCCTCCATGGCCGGAACCTCTTTCAAGCACTGGTGGACCTACGACTGCCCGCCGACACCACAAAGAATGTCCACCTGGAGGTCGCGCTTGTCGCGAGGCGCCTCGCCCTGCAAGAATTCGTCGACCTACACATCCACATGTACAAGCAAAACGTGTACATAGGTATCTACAAGGCCATTAAGGACGCTACGACGTTGGCCTTCCTCAACCGGCTGGAAGCCTTGGATGCCTTTGCTGAGAAGCACCTTGACCTCGCCACAAAAGCCGCCGATCGGTGGCCCGACGCACTAAGTTGAGGAGGAGGTGGTCATACGTTGATGGATGCATCTTTCTTCTTGCCTCATGTAACCACCACTACGATCGCATCATCGTGGCCTTAATTCTTATTGTGCTATTGCATTCTCATTCCATTCAATACCGACATGTGCGATCCCTTTGCTTAATTATATGCATCACTTTAACTAGTACTCCATCCATCAATTTATAAGTTGTTCTTACCTTTTCCATCAACTTCGTGCAACGCATGGGCATCTTGCTAGAAACACTAGAACATGTCGGACTGCATATGACCAAACCGATGATGCGCCAACCTAGCTACTATGTACCCTGCTTATCTGGCGAAAATAGCCCCGCCCTAGCGTTTCCAATCGTTATTTCTATCTATCGATCGTGCCAAGGAGCAGAACCAAATGTTACAATTTATACATTTTTCTCTACTCCTACTCCTATAAAAGACTCAGTTGGTGATGGTGGTGTGTCTGCCATGCGCCGTTTCTATCCATTAGGTCTGCATCTAACAACTGTGAGGTAAGTTGTGACACTTTTGCGACAATAGCCCACTTCTCTGCTCCCATTTTCAGAAAACCCCTTATTATCTTGAAAGCAACCACATCCCTCCCTCACCTCATCAAAACAGCCTGAGAAATATATTTTGAGTAAAAAGTAATATATTAGGAGTATATCAAAACAAGAGTGATTTCTTTCAAGTTTGTGAACAACTACTACTATTCTACTACTTTGGATCCGTCGCAACGCACGGGCACTTTGCCAGTAAAAGGAGAAGGCTTGCCACGTTCGCGTCGCACCCCCACACGCCCAGGAATCGGGAGTACTCCACGGCCCGTCCGACACTGCACATAGCTAGGGAAGGCATGTTGCCTAGCATTTTCACTTTCATGTGAGACCGCCATTGAGCTAACCGGCCATTGGCAAACCTCACCCCGCCCACCGCTGGGTTGGAAAACAGAAACGAGGGGAAGATCTAGCTATAGAACGGAAGCCAAGAAATTTGGTGTCTGATGGGGCTCGTTGATAGAGTGTTATTTATTCATAACTAGCAAGATGCCCATGCGTTGCACGGAAAATCAAGATGCATTTGTATGAGTAGTTTATGTTGTGGGAGAAAAGAATGAACAAGAGAAGGCCTTATTTGCAAATGTAGAGAGGGGTGTTGGAATCTTTTTGCAAAATTGCCATAGTTTCCTTCCTATCTGTCAGATATAAATCGGACGGCCTATATTGCAGGATGGCAGTCACACCATCAACACCAACTCTCTTTTTTATTAAGAGTATAGATATAGATATAGATATAGATATAGATATAGAGAGTAGAGATTTGTTTACCAAATCTCATGCGTGCAATGCACGTGTAGCATACTAGTTGGTTACCAAATCTCATCCGGGTTTGGCACGAGCTCGTACTGCGGGAGCACCACAAGGCCTTCCTATCCGTCGCAACGCACGGGCACATTTCCCTCTCGAGGCCCATGGGACCGAGCTTCCGTGGCTTAGTGCACCGGCCTATGAGTCAATGACACGCGGACCTTAAATGCGGCTAGCCCACATGTCGTTCTCATGGTGGTGGCGTGGTTGGCGACTCACTTGTTCAAGATGAACCGGCCGGTGGTGGCGTGGCCATGGCAAGGGTGCCACAACTGGGCATCGACGCGTTACGAGGGGTAGATGGCCACACCGGCGGGTACTACCTGTAGTACAGAAGTACTCCAGCTGAGGATCCATGCCCGGGACGAAATGTGTCACAACCGCTGGATGAAATTCGATGGTGCGGGAGTACGGATCGGAGCAGGCAAACCGCGTCCAATCGGGTGTGGTTGTGGTAGAAAGTTGATGGTCGCCGTAGCTCAGCTGGCCCGCATGTCATGCACACAAAGGCAGAGGAGCGGTGGGGTCGAGAGGGATGAGGCGCCCGTCGGGGGACGTCGTGCCGTGGGTTGGAGCGGCATCGTGGAAATCACGTGTGGGTGTGGCAGTGGTAGAAACAAGAAACGTGATGGTCGCCATGGTTCAACTTCCACGGAGAAGCTGTCATGTCTGCTGACACATGCAGTGCATACCGCTCACTGCAAGGAGCAGTAGTAGAGAAAACATGTTCCAAAGATACCATTTTTCCGATAAAATTCTTGAGATATCATTAGTTTTTACAAATGGTATTACTCCTGCAATGTCAATCACAACGGGTGTTTTGTAAAAAAATGCATCTTGATGTTCCCTACAATGCACATGCATCTTGCTAGTTATAGAAGAAGGCCACACGGGCATCTTGCCGCAGGGTGTGCCACCGACCCAAACTTCAATTTTCTTTTCAGACGATTAGGTGCACCGAATGCCGTGCCACGCTACAAAATGTTAAAAAAACTAGCTCCAAATTTTTTAAGCCCTGTTATCTTCAAACCATCAAAACAGCCCGAGGAATATATTTTGAGGGAAGCATGATTTACTTTTACTGATATATCTATATCAAAACTAGAGTTCTTATATTTCAAGCCCGTGAACAAGTATTATTCTACTACTTTGGATCCATTGCAATGCATGGGCCAGCACATTGGTAGTAGTAGTCTCTATCTCTATCTCTACTCTACTCTTATAAAAAAATAGAGTTGTTGATGATGGTGTGCCTGCCATCCTGCAGTATAGGCCGTCCGATTTATATCTGACGGATAGGAAGGAAACTATGGCAATTTTGCAAAAGAATACCCACACCCCTCTTATACTAGTAAGATGCCCGTGCGTTGCATGGAACATCAAGATCTTGTGGGATAAAAGGATGAACGAAGGAAGGCCTTATCTGCAAATGTG
The DNA here is from genome assembly GCA_963921465.1 of Triticum timopheevii. NCBI lineage: Eukaryota > Viridiplantae > Streptophyta > Magnoliopsida > Poales > Poaceae > Triticum > Triticum timopheevii. The sequence goes on along the minus strand of OY997270.1, from coordinate 273,331,389 downwards.
GAGAGGAGCGCATGTAAATTGTCATAGTTTCCTTCCTATCCGTTAGATATAGATTGGATGGCCCATATTGCAGGATGGCAGGCACACCATCATCACCAACTCTGCTTTTTTATAGGCCGTCCGATTTATATATGATGGATAGGAAGAAAACTCTGGCAATTTTGCAAAAAGAAACCTACACCCCTCTCCACATTTGCAAATAAGGCCTTCCCTCGCTCATCCTTTTCTCTCACAACAAATGCATCTTGATGTTCTGTGCAACGCACAAGGATGTTTCCTTGGGGGTCTCTCCAGCATGGCGTGGCCACAGTTACAAGTTGACGCCCCTTGAGATGCCAACGTTGAGGGGCACTCGAATTTTGGCCGATGAATAGGTAAGATGAGTTTGATCACGTAGTAAATGCATTCTAAAGACTACTTCTGTGTCCATTTCCTAATTCTCCCCCTGCCCACTGTTTCACAGGTTAGGCTCGGTGCGAGTGGAGATTGGCTTGCATATATACGGGAGGGTACCAACAACAATTTGCACAACATTTACAACGGTGACACCGTTCCCGTAGAACCTTTGTCCAACATTGGGATTAGCCATGCAACGGGCCACCGCCTGAATTGGTATGATGGAACCACGGTGAGATTGAAGAAGATAGCACAAACCTTGCACATGGCGGTCAAAGGTGGACGATGCTGTCTGCGGCCGATTTGTTGCCGTACGAGTACGAAGATGCTGTGCTCCTTTCTAACCGCATCTTCGTGGTGACAAACCAGGGGACTTGTTTCATATGGGACACATCCAACGGTATACTCCTGTTGGAAATATGCCCTAGAGGCAATAATAAAATGGTTATTATTATTTCTTTGTTCATGATAATTGTCTGTTATTCATGCTATAACCGTGTTATCCGGAAATCGTAATACACGTGTAAATACATAGACCACAACATGTCCCTGGTAAGCCTCTAGTTGACTGGCTCGTTGATCAACAGATAGTCATGGTTTCCTGACTATGGGCATTGGATGTCATTGATAACGGGATCACATCATTAGGAGAATGATGTGATGGACAAGACCCAATTCTAAGCATAGCTCAAAGATTGTGTAGTTCGTTTAGCTAGAGCTTTTCCAATTGTTAAGTATCATTTCCTTAGACCATGAGATTGTGCAACTCCCGGATACCGTAGGAGTGCTTTGCGTGTGCCAAACGTCACAATGTAACTGGGTGACTATAAAGGTGCACTACGGGTATCTCTGAAAGTGTCTGTTGGGTTGGCACGAATCGAGACTGGGATTTGTCACTCCGTATGACGGAGAGGTATCTCTGGGCCCACTCAATAATGCATCATCATAATGAGCTCAATGTGACCAAGTGTCTGGTCACGGGATCATGCATTACGGTACGAGTAAAGTGACTTGCCGGTAACAAGATTAAATGAGGTATTGGTATACCGACGATCGAGTCTCGGGCAAGTAACGTACCGATTGACAAAGGGAAGTGTATACGGGGTTGATTGAATCCTCGACATCGTGGTTCATACGATGATATCATCGAGGAGTATGTGGGATCCAACATGGGTATCCAGATCCCACTGTTGGTTATTGACCGGAGAGGCATCTCGGCCATGTCTGCATATCTCTCGAACCCGTAGGGTCTACACACTTAAGGTTCGGTGACGCTAGGATTGTAGAGATATTAGTATGCAGCAAACCGAAAGTTGTTCGGAGTCCCGGATGAGATCCCGGACGTCACGAGGAGTTCTGGAATGGTCCAGAGGTAAAGAATTATATATGGGAAGTCGAGTTTCGGCCATCGGGAAAGTTTCGGGGGTCACCAGTATTGTACCGGGACCACCGGAAGGGTCCCGGGGGTCCACCGGGTGGGGCCACCTATCCCGGAGGGCCCCGTGGGCTGAAGTGGGGAGGGGAACCAGGCCCTGGTGGGCTGGTGCGCCCCCCCTTGGGCCCTCCCTGCGCCTAGGGTTGGAAACCCTAGGGTGGGGGGCGCCTCCACTTGCCTTGGGGGGCAAGCCTTCCCCCTTGGCCGCCACCCCCCTAGAAATCCCATCTCCAGGGCCGGCGCCCCCCTGGGGACCCTATATAAAGAGGGGGGGGGGAGGGAGGGCAGCCGGACCCTTGCACTTGGCGCCTCCCTTCCCCCTTGCTACACCTCTCCCTCCCGCAGACGCTTGGCGAAGCCCTGCCGGATCCCTGCTGCATCCACCACCACGCCATCATGCTGCTGGATCTTCATCAACCTCTCCTTCCCCCTTGGTGGATCAAGAAGGAGGAGACGTCACGCTGACCGTACGTGTGTTGAACGCGGAGGTGCTGTCCGTTCGGTGCTAGGATCTCCGGTGATTTGGATCACGACGAGTACGACTCCCTCAACCCCGTTCTCTTGAACGCTTCCGCTCGCGATCTACAAGGGTATGTAGATGCACTCCTCTCTCTCGTTGCTAGATGAACTCGTAGATTGATCTTGGTGAACGTAGGAAATTTTTTATTTTATGCAACTTTCCCCAGTAGTGGTATCAGAGCTAGGTTTATGCGTAGTTCTCTTTGCACGAGTAGAACACAATTTGTTGTGGGCGTAGATGTTGTCAACTTTCTTGCCACTACTAGTCTTATTTTGCTTCAGCGGTATTGTGGGATGAAGCGGCCCGGACCGACCTTACACGTACGCTTACGTGAGACAAGTTCCACCGACTGACATGCACTAGTTGCATAAGGTGGCTAGCGGGTGTCTGTCTCTCCCACTTTAGTTGGAGTGGATTCGATGAAAAGGGTCCTTATGAAGGGTAAATAGAAGTTGGCAAATCACGTTGTGGCTTTTACGTAGGTAAGAAAACGTTCTTGCTAGATCACCTATAGAAGCCACGTAAAAACTTGCAACAATAAATAGAGGACGTCTAACTTGTTTTTGCAGCAAGTGTTTTGTGATGTGGTATGGCCAAAAGTTGTGATGAATGATGAATGATATATATATATGTGATGTATGAGATCATGTTCTTGTAATAGGAATCACGACTTGCATGTCGATGAGTATGACAACCGGCAGGAGCCATAGGAGTTGTCTTTATTTTTGTATGACCTGCGTGTCATTGAGAAACGCCATGTAAATTACTTTACTTTATTGCTAAACGCGTTAGCCATAGTAGTAGAAGTAATAGTTGGCGAGCAACTTCATGGAGACACGATGATGGAGATCATGATGATGGAGATCATGGTGTCATGCCGGTGACGAAGATGATCATGGAGCCCCGAAGATGGAGATCAAAGGAGCTATATGATATTGGCCATATCATGTCACTATTTGATTGCATGTGATGTTTATCATGTTTTTCATCTTGTTTACTTAGAACGACGGTAGTAAGTAAGATGATCCCTCATAATAATTTCAAGAAAAGTGTTCTCCCTAATTGTGCACCGTTGCGAAGGTTCGTTGTTTCGAAGCACCACGTGATGATCGGGTGTGATAGATCCTAACGTTCGAATACAACGGGTGTAAGCCAGATTTACACACGCAATACACTTAGGTTGACTTGACGAGCCTAGCATGTACAGACATGGCCTCGGAACACGGAAGACCGAAAGGTCGAGCATGCGTCGTATTGAAGATACGATCAACATGAAGATGTTCGCCGATGTTAACTAGTCCGTCTCACGTGATGATCGAACACGACCTAGTTGACTCGGATCATGTTTTACTTAGATGACAAGAGGGATGTTTGTCTAAGTGGGAGTTCATAAATAATTTGATTAGATGAACTTAATTATCATGAACTTAGTCTAAAATCTTTACAATATGTCTTGTAGATCAAATGGCCAACGCTCATGTCCACCTGAACTTCAACGCGTTCCTAGAGAAAACCAAGCTGAAAGACGATGCCAGCAACTATACGGACTGGGTCCGGAACCTGAGGATCATCCTCATAGAGCCAAGAAAGATTATGTCCTAGAAGCGCCGCTAGGTGAAGCACCAATCCCAGAGAACCAAGACGTTATGAACGCTTGGCAGTCTCGTGCTGATGATTACTCCCTCATTCAGTGCGGCATGCTTTACAACTTAGAACTGGGGCTCCAAAAGCGTTTTGAGCAACACGGAGCATATGAGATGTTCGAGGAGCTGAAAATGGTTTTCCAGGTTCATGCCCGGGTCGAGAGATATGAAGTCTCCAACAAATTCTTCAGCTGTAAGATGGAGGAAAATAGTTTTGTCAGTGAGCACATACTCAAGATGTCTGGGTTGCACAACCGCTTGACTCAGCTGGGAGTTAATCTCCCAGATGACGCGGTCATTGATAGAATCCTTTAGTCACTTCCACCGAGCTACAAGAGCTTTGTGATGAACTTCAATATGCAGGGGATGGAAAAGACCATTCCTGAGGTATATTCAATGCCGAAATCAGCAGAGGTAGAGATCAAAAAGGAACATCAAGTGTTGATGGTGAATAAAACCACTAAGTTCAAGAAAGGCAAGGGTAAGAAGAACTTCAAGAAGGACGGCAAGGAAGTTGCCACGCCTGGTAAGCCAGTTGCCAGGAAGAAGTCAAGCAATAGACCCAAGCCTGAGACTGAGTGCTTTTATTGCAAGGGAAGTGGTCACTGGAAGCAGAACTGCCCCAAGTACTTAGCGGACAAGAAGGCTGGCAAAACCAGAGGTATATGTGATATACATGTAATTGATGTGTACCTTACCAGTACTCGTAGTAGCTCTTGGGTATTTGATACCGGTGCGGTTGCTCATATTTGTAACTCAAAGCAGGAGCTGCGGAATAAGCGGAGACTGGCAAAGGACGAGGTGGCGATGCGCGTCGGGAATGGTTCCAAGGTCGATGTGATCGTCGTCGGCACGCTACCTCTACATTTACCTACGGGATTAGTTTTAAACCTCAATACTTGTTATTTAGTACTAGCTTTGAGCATGAACATTGTATCAGGATCTCGTTTAATTCGAGATGGCAACTCATTTAAATCCGAGAATAATGGTTGTTCTATTTACATGAGAGATATGTTTTATGGTCATGCCCCGCTGGTGAATGGTTTATTCTTAATGAATCTCGAGCGTAATGTTACACATATTCATAGTGTGAATACCAAAAGATGTAAAGTTGATAATGATAGTCCCACATACTTGTGGCAATGCCGCCTTGGTCACATTGGTGTCAAGCGCATGAAGAAGCTCCATGCTGATGGACTTTTAGAGTCTCTAGATTATGAATCATTTGACACATGCGAGCCATGCCTCATGGGCAAGATGACCAAGACTCCCTTCTCCGGAACAATGGAGCGAGCAACCAACTTCTTGCAAATCATATATACTGATGTGTGCGGTCCAATGAGTGTTGAGGCTCGCGGAGGATATCGTTATGTTCTCACTCTCACTGATGACTTGAGTAGATATGGGTATGTCTACTTGATGAAACACAAGTCTGAGACCTTCGAAAAGTTCAAGGAATTTCAGAATGAGGTAGAGAATCAACGTGTCCGAAAGATAAAGTTCTTACGATCAGATCATGGGGGAGAATATTTAAGTCACGAATTTGGTACGCACTTAAGGAAATGTGGAATCGTTCACAACTCACGCCGCCTGGAACACCTCAGCGAAATGGTGTGTCCGAACGTCGTAATCTCACTCTATTGGATATGGTGCGATCTATGATGTCACTTACTGATTTACCGCTATCATTTTGGGGATACGCTCTAGAGACAGCTACATTCACTTTAAATAGGGCACCGTCTAAATCCGTTGAGACGACACCGTATGAATTATGGTTTGGGAAGAAACCTAAGCTGTCGTTTCTAAAAGTTTGGGGATGCGATGCTTATGTCAAGAAACTTCAACCTGAGAACCCAAGTCGGAAAAATGCGTATTCATAGGATACCCTAAGGAAACCATAGGGTATACTTTATACTTAAGATCCGAAGGCAAGATCTTTGTTGCCAAGAACGAGTCCTTTCTGGAGAAAGAGTTTCTCTCGAAAGAATTAAGTGGGAGGAAAGTAGAGCTTGATGAAGTACTACCTCTTGAAACGGTAAGTAGCGCAACTCAGGAAGATGTTCCTGTGGTGCCAGCACCGATAAGAGAGGAAGTTAATGATGATGACCAAGATACTTCAGATCAAGCTCCTACTGAACTTTGAAGGTCCACAAGGACACGTTCCGCGCCAGAGTGGTACGGCAACCCTGTCTTGGAAATCATGTTGTTAGACAACGGTGAACCTTCGAACTATGAAGAAGCAATGGCGGGCCCAGATTCCAACAAATGGCTTGAAGCCATGCAATCCGAGATAGGATCCATGTATGAAAATGAAGTATGGACTTTGACAGACTTGCCCGATGATCGGCGAGCGATAGAAAACAAATGGATCTTTAAGAAGAAGACAGACGCGGATGGTAATGTTACCATTTATAATGCTCGACTTGTTGCTAAGGGTTATCGACAAGTTCAAGTCATTGACTACGATGAGACATTCTCTCCCGTAGCGAAGCTGAAGTCCGTCCGAATCATGTTAGCAATTGCCGCATACTATGATTATGAGATATGGCAAATGGACGTCAAAACGGTATTCCTTAACGGTCACCTTAAGGAAGAACTCTATATGATGCAGCCGGAAGGTTTTGTCGACCCTGAGAATGCTAACAAGGTATGCAAGCTCCAGCGATCCATTTATGGGCTGGTGCAAGCATCTCGGAGTTGGAACATTCGCTTTAATGAGATGATTAAAGCGTTTGGGTTTATGCAGACTTATGGAGAAGCCTGTGTTTACAAGAAAGTGAGTGGGAGCTCTATAGCATTTCTCATATTATATGTGGATGACATACTTTTGATGGGAAATGATATAGAACTTTTGGACAGCATAAAGGCCTACTTGAATAAGTGTTTTTCAATGAAGGACCTTGGAGAAGCTGCTTACATATTAGGCATCAAAATCTAAAGAGATAGATCGAGATGCCTCATAGGTCTTTCACAAAGCACATACCTTGATAAGATATTGAAGAAGTTCAATATGGATCAGTCCAAGAAGGGGTTCTTGCCTGTGGTGCAAGGTGTGAAATTGAGCTCGGCTCAATGCCCGACCACGGCAGAAGATAAAGAAGAGATGAGTGTCATCCCCTATGCCTCAGCCATAGGGTCTATCATGTATGCCATGACCTGTACCAGACCTAATATAAACCTTGCCGTAAGTTTGGTAGGAAGGTACCAAAGTAATCCCAGCAAGGAACACTGGACAGCGGTCAAGAACATCCTTAAGTACGTGAAAAGGACTAAGGACATGTTTCTCGTATATGGAGGTGACGAAGAGCTCATCGTAAAGGGTTACGTAGATGCTAGCTTCGACACAGATCTGGATGACTCTAAGTCACAAACCGGATACGTGTATATTTTGAATGGTGGGGCAGTAAGCTGGTGCAGTTGCAAGCAGAGCGTCGTGGTGGGATCTACATGTGAAGTGGAGTACATGGCAGCCTCGGAGGCAGCACATGAAGCTATCTGGGTGAAGGAGTTCATCACTGACCTAGGAGTCATACCCAATGCGTCGAGGCCGGTCACACTCTTCTGTGACAACACTGGAGCTATTGCACTTGCCAAGGAGCCCAGGTTTCACAAGAAGACCAGGCACATCAAGCGTCGCTTCAACTCCATCCATGAAAATGTTCAAGATGGAGACATAGATATTTGTAAAGTACATACGGATTTGAATGTAGCAGATCTGTTGACTAAACCTCTCCCTAGAGCAAAACATGATCAACACCAGAACACAATGGGTGTTCGATTCATCACAATGTAACTAGAATATTGACTCTAGTGCAAGTGGGAGACTGTTGGAAATATGCCCTAGAGGCAATAATAAAATGGTTATTATTATATTTCTTTGTTCATGATAATTGTCTGTTATTCATGCTATAACTGTGTTATCCAGAAATCGTAATAGATGTGTGAATACATAGACCACAACATGTCCCTGGTAAGCCTCTAGTTGACTGGCTCGTTGATCAACAGATAGTCATGATTTCCTGACTATGGGCATTGGATGTCATTGATAACGGGATCACATCATTAGGAGAATGATGTGATGGACAAGACCCAATTCTAAGCATAGCTCAAAGATCGTGTAGTTCGTTTAGCTAGAGCTTTTCCAATTGTTAAGTATCATTTCCTTAGACCATGAGATTGTGCAACTCCCGGATACCATAGGAGTGCTTTGCGTGTGCCAAACGTCACAATGTAACTGGGTGACTATAAAGGTGCACTACGGGTATCTCCGGAAGTGTCTGTTGGGTTGGCACGAAACGAGACTGGGATTTGTCACTCCGTATGACGGAGAGGTATCTCTGGGCCCACTCAGTAATGCATCATCATAATGAGCTCAATGTGACCAAGTGTCTGGTCATAGGATCATGCATTACGGTACGAGTAAAGTGACTTGCCGGTAACAAGATTAAATGAGGTATTGGTATACCGACGATCGAGTCTCGGGCAAGTAACGTACCGATTGACAAAGGGAAGTGTATACGGGGTTGATTGAATCCTCGACATCGTGGTTCATCCGATGAGATCATCGAGGAGTATGTGGGAGCCAACATGGGTATCTAGATCCCGCTGTTTGTTATTGATCGGAGAGGCGTCTCGGTCATGTCTGCATATCTCCCGAACCCGTAGGGTCTACACACTTAAGGTTCGGTGACGCTAGGGTTGTAGAGATATTAGTATGCAGCAAACCGAAAGTTGTTCAGAGTCTCGGATGAGATCCCGGATTTCACGAGGAGTTCCGGAATGGTCTGGAGGTAAAGAATTATATATGGGAAGTCGAGTTTCGGCCATCGGGAAAGTTTCGGGGGTCACCGGTATTGTACTGGGACCACCGGAAGGGTCTCGGGGGTCCACCGGGTGGGGCCACCTATCCCGGAGGGCCCCGTGGGCTGAAGTGGGGAGGGGAACCAGGCCCTGGTGGGCTGGTGCGCCCCCCCTTGGGCCCCCTGCGCCTAGGGTTGGAAACCCTAGGGTGGGGGGCGCCTCCACTTGCCTTGGGGGGCAAGCCTTCCCCCTTGGCCGCCGCCCCCTGGAGATCCCATCTCCAGGGCCGGCTCCCCCCCTGGGGACCCTATATAAAGAGGGGGGGAGGGAGGGCAGCCGGACCCTTGCACTTGGCGCCTCCCTTCCCCCTTGCTACACCTCTTCCTCCCGCAGACGCTTGGCGAAGCCTTGCCGGATCCCTGCTGCATCCACCACCACGCCGTTGTGCTGCTGGATCTTCATCAACCTCTCCTTCCCCCTTGCTGGATCAAGAAGGAGGAGACGTCACGCTGACCGTACGTGTGTTGAACGCGGAGGTGCCGTCCGTTCGGTGCTAGGATCTCCGGTGATTTGGATCACGACAAGTATGACTCCCTCAATCCCGTTCTCTTGAACGCTTCCGCTCGCGATCTACAAGGGTATGTAGATGCACTCCTCTCTGTCGTTGCTGGATGAACTCGTAGATTGATCTTGGTGAACATAGGAATTTTTTTATTTTATGCAACGTTCCCCAATAACTCCCTCCTTTCCAGTTTATTTGTTTTGATTTTTTTTCGTTTTATAAGTTTCAAATTTAAATTTAGAGCTCCCCATCTGTCGTGGAATTGTCACATCAAATGTCCTAGTGTGAGGACTTAGTCGTGGAGTCATCGCAACGAGATTAGCTTAAAGGGGTTAAACTAGACAAAGGACACGGGGAGTTTATACTGGTTCGTCCCCTTGCGGCGAAGGTAAAAGCCTACAATCCAGTTGTGGTGGAATTGCTGGGGTTTCGATAACCATGGAGCGAATACGTGTCACCTGGCTCTTGAGTTGTTGTTTCTTGTCCCTAAACGCCGCCGGGTCGTCCCTTTATATACACAGGTTGATGTCTGCCGGTCTACAGAATCCCGAGGCCGGTTCATAAACGTGTCCGGCTCGGTATCTTCTCTTTCCTTCCTTACACTACAAGTTACACACCTATGGCAGTTTATGTCTATGGGCCCTAACCCACCTCTGGGCTTTGGGCTCCCTTGTTTTGTTTCCTTCATAAGTCGCTGTCTTCTATAACTTCATGGGCTTCAATATTGGCAACCTCTCTGAGGATAAACCGGCCCCTCCTGGGCGGTTTATACCCACCAGTTATATCCCCAACATTAGGCCCCAGGTTGATTTGAACTTGTTCATGTCAATCTTCAACACTTAGAAAAATCCCTCCTTATTACCTTCGCGAAAACTTGTAACTCACCATGACGTCATCTTTTGAGATCGTGATAATCCACCATGACGTCACCTGTCATTAGTTTATACAAATCCAAAATCATATATATATATATATATATATATATATATATATATATATATATATATATATATATATATATATGCATCCTCATTTTTAATGAACTCCCGAGAATCGAGGCGTCGGCCCTGTCACATATCTAATTTGGAACCCCTCGATTCCCGCGCCTGCCACTTATCCATTCGCCTTATAAATAGGGTCGGGGGTCTCTTTCACTTTCCCCCTGTGCCTCTTCATCTTGTCTTCTACCTTGCGACGCCCTAGCGCTCGAGCCCAGCCGTCGCCGTCAAGCTCCTCCTCTACTTCACCGTCGGCCGCTGCATCAACCTGACTGATCCAGATTCCGCTCGCGTGCCTCCACCATCAAACAACCTTGGTAAGTTCTTCCTCTTCCCCCTCCATAGATCTCATTAGGGTTTACGCAAATTCATGGAAACTCGTCACTATTCTTCACTTGTTCTTCGATGTCGCATGAATATTTGATGGAAACTTGATATTTTCCCTGCGCGGCAATAGCCATAGTCCATTTTTCCTGATCATAACATTTCTTTTTGGGTAGAAAATCCCATCTGGACCTTAACTGTTCAAGCCCCAATATTTAGGTCTGGATATATTTTCATTTTCTAACACACGGTAGATCCAAAACGGCGATATCAATCTGTGAAACCTGTTTTCATCACTTAGCCATTTTCCATTTTTAGATCCATACTTTCAATATCTGTGTAGGCAGTTTAACTTAAAAAATACTAACCCGCCAGGTATCATTAGTCCCCTCTTAAACCGCCAACTGCTTATCTCTACAAGCTGATAATGTATATCTCCGGTTTATAACTCCTTCACGCTTGAATACATCCTGCCCCTTTACTTTTAGCAGTTGATCATGATTTCTTAATCCGGCACCAATCTTCCTTCTGGTCTTGTTTAACAAATGTCCAAACAATTTTATGCTTGCAACTGTGTTCCTTCCCGAGTTACGGAAGAATAGCTGAACAGACTGGTTGCAACCGGTGCTTTAGCAAAAAAAGAAGTCATCCACTGGAGAGTCCCCGGTCTAGAGAATCCTCCTGAACCCAAAGAGGGAGAGGTGATTGTGTTTACTGATCATCTGGCTCGAGGGTTTAGACCTCCCGGATCAAAATTCTTCCCTGACATGCTTGCTAGCTTCCAATTCCGCCCTCAAGATATTGGACCGAACTCCGTGTCCAATATTTGCAATTTTCAAGTGTTTTGCGAGGCTTATCTGCAAGAAGAACCTACTGTTGAATTATTCAGAGACTTCTTTTACTTAAACCGCTGTACTGAATTTACGAATGGGCCCAATATTGAACTTGGCACAGTTTCAATTCAGAAAAGGAAAGATGTCAGTTTCCCTCACGCCAAGCATCATAGCCACCCCAAACACTGGAATCAGACTTGGTTTTATTGTCAAAACACAGTTCCAGCTGACGAAAATCCTCTGTCGGGTTATCGTGCTCACCGGCTTACCAATACACATCCATTTCCCCAATGACTCACTGCAAAGTAACGAGCTAAGTATGCACCACAACTTTCAAAGCTCCGAGCCTTTATGGCGAATGGTTTAACTCGCATCGACTTTGTCCGTTGTTGGGTCTCTTGGAGTATCTTGCCCTTAAGCCGTCGCCCCGGTTTAATGTGCGAGTACACATGGGATGTCAAAGACCCTCAGCGGCACATTGACATTCAGCTAACCGACGAGGAAATTACTGAAGCCGTCAAGAAGATGCTAGATGAACCGATATCTGAGTGCAGCAAGACAGGGCTTAGTCCTTTCTGTGTTCCCAATAAACCGCCAACTATAAGAATTGCATCATTCTTGTCTTCATCCAACCCTCTTTAAATATTTCTTGATAACCCTTTGTCCATCTTTGGAGGGTGATGATCCGTTCTGGAAGAAGAAGCCGTAGGATAAACCGGCAAAAATGCCTCGCCTTAAGACCAAAGCTACAAAGAAACCTGTGAAGAAGAAAACTGCCGAATCCCCTGACCCGACCAATGATGAAGACCTTGATAATCCGAGTCAGAGGTAGAACTTGATTCTCTTGGTTCTTTTTATACACCTCATTGACAATGATCATTATTAGGATGATGTGGTGGCTAGCCGTGCTGGTGATGTAGAGGTAATTATTCTTTCTTCTGACTCAGATCCTCGGCCAACACCAAAAACTCATCAAGCAGTCCGGAAAGTAAGATTTTCACATGCTCTAGCTTATTTGGATCTGCACTTTCTTTTGAAGACACAGCAGCATGAACTTTGCTGCACAACTCGGCATAGCCGCCATGTGGTTACTTCCTCCGGTTTACCGAACACTCCGGTTCGTAAACGCCGCCAAGAGGTCTCTTGTACTTCTGATACACCTTGTCCCAGGGCGGGTTATTTCCGATATCCTCTTAATCCATCTGACTTGAATTACCAGGGAACCTCCCATGCATCTTCTGGCGAATCAACGGGTCCAAAGCTTCCAACCCTTAAAACGGTTCCTGGGTGAGAAGATGTTACTAACCCGTCATATACCTTTATATTTTTGATCCTTGCACTATTCTGATGCATACTTATTATTTTCCAGGGCCAAAGCCAGAGCCAGTAAGAAGGCCAAAGTGAACAAACCGGCTGAAGACCCCATTCGGGATGAAACGGAAATGACTCCTGAACCGTCACACCCAAATGTTGACAATATTCCTAACAGCCCGTCACTGCCAGATCAAGCGACTGAAGTTGAACACATGGATATTGATCCATGAGCTCATGCTGATGATCCGCCATGCCCGGCTAAAGGTGCTGATGACGATGTTGTCATTACTGGGGTTGGTTATACTTCTCCTGGCAACCCATAGCCTTGTCCAAACACAGCGCCAAGGAGGAAAAAGCTGTTGTTCATAAGGGCAAGTGGAAGGTAGATTTGGACAGCTGCGCTCACCTCAGCGCCCAAGACATTCATTCTGGGATTTCGAACCGTCTGTACAAAAACCGTGACTACGAAGCCAGTTTAGTGAACCTGATGAAAGAGCGGTATGAGGTAAATCCCGTTGAACTCTTCATAAGTATTCCTTCCTTCTGATCAATTTATTATATCAACTCGAGTAGCCCCCAAGGGCCGGTTTAGCAATACCCATTCAAACCGGTTCTTCGTAGAATAATGATTCTTCAACTTTGCCTGTGATGCCCTCAAGGGCTGGTTTATCTCTTCTAGATGAACCGGGACTTCATGTTGTAAGGCTCACACTTCTTGTTGAATACCCTTGGAAACCGGTTTATCATCAAGCAAAAATTCACAACTTTATATTTGAGCAAATAGGCATTAGCCCCCAAGTGCCAAGATTAATACTTGTATTGAGCTTTGTGACTTTGCCATATTGTTGATAAGAAGCGATAGGCATTAGCCCCCAAGTGACGAGTGTATAACTTGCTATGTGCTTGGGACTTAAAATTTGTTCTGTCAACTCATAACATACCTCTTGTAGGCTGAGCTGGACAAAAAAGAATCCCAAATCGCCGACCTTGAGGAGAATATGAAGACCCAGCAAGCAGAAACTTCCAAGGCGAAAGAGGAGCTGACTGGCGCTTTAGCAGCCATGGAACAATTGAAGGAAAACTTCAAGAATGAGCGTCTAGGCTGGGATGTAGAAAAAAAAACTTTCCTGAAGAAAGCTGAAGATGCTGACGTGGCCCTTAAATCGGTGGTGGAAGAGTTAATCAGCTTGAAACAACAAAAAATTCTATGACTCCTGCTGTCTTTGGTAAGTAACCTCTTCACACCCTGTGAAAGTTCATTATTCAATAAATCACCGGTTTACCGATGTCTGTGATGATGCAGGATCTTGCATTACGCATCTGGGCTCCGATATGCGGAAGAAGTTGAAGGCTGCCTATGCACTGATAGTGCAACTGTATACCGGCACACAACGGATTATCTTCACAGCTTCTTACAATAAACCGCCCAACTTTGATCAAGGGTACTTTAGAGAAGCTGTCGATGATGCCCGCCCGGCTTGAAGAGCTAAAACGATCAGCTGCAAGGGCCGGCGCATTGACCCGTGCTAAAGCGTGGATATCTGATCTTGATCCGGCTAACATATGGGATGGCTATCCAAGCATCAAGGAGGACGGATTAGAATTTGATAATGAAGATCTTCGGGCTTTGACGAAGGAGATGCGCCCATTGGCTAGTAAGTTGACTGAAGAGACCGATCTTCCGTTTCATCAATCTATTTATGATGCCCAAAACAAGAGGGTCAATACGCCGAGCTACGAAACTCCCACTCTTATTCCGCCAATTCGTAAGCATACTTATGCCCCTGAAGTTGACCCCTCTAATCTTATAAGAGATGAAGCTGTGTTCAAAGCCTTAACTGGTATCGATTGGTCAACCACTGACTCCCAGCCACTAGATAGAGAGGAGGGGGATGAACCGGCGCAAGATGATCCGCAACCGTCAAGCCAGCCCCTGCTGATGCATAAACCGGGAACCGGTTTAACTTCTTCGTTTTGCAAGACTTATTCTTTTGGGCCTGAAAATGCCGTGTAATAGGCTAGTTGAAAACTTCTTGGATCTGATGTGCCATTGTGCACATTTGCATGACAAAGTTAGTCCACCATGCTAGGATAATGCTATGTTTGCTCATGATACTTTGTTTTTTGTAGAATATGTTCCTGCATATAACAGATAAGCTGCATCTTGGCGGTTTACCGCTAGACGGGTTATCATGCCCAACAACATAGTTTGTAACTGATGTAGGACTGAAAATAACAATATACAACATGCCTGTGATATGTGTTCACTACTGATTTATCAAGCTAGTGTAGTAAGTATATTTCCAGATTAATACCAAGCCGAGTTAATAAACACCGGATTACCTTTCTTTCATACTGGTAACTTATAGTCAGAAACCAGGCCGGGTTAATAAACATCGGTTCATCATCATACATACGACTCATGAAGCTTTATAAGCCTTACTTGGTTTTCAACCATATAATTTTTGTGTCATAAGAGATTTTTTTTTTGCAAAAAGACATTCAAAGTAAAATCAACAGAAAAATCCAAGGCTTTCATAGGCCACCGAGCCAAAATATCTTCTTCAATGGAACTAGTATTAACCACTGGAAGGTACGCGCTTTTCGTGAGCCGGCACTCACACTACCACTTCAACATTTTAACCCAGATAAGTTCAGTTCTTATTTAAAGATAGACTTATCAGGAGTACGCGGGGTCAGAGTACATCAAGCATCATAGGCCGAATTATCCAAGTTTCAACGAAGGAGGCTGTAATAGCCTGAGCTTCTCCTTGCTATCCGTAAACCGTGCCCTCTCATGACAAAATGGCAGTTTAACCTTAACAAGTTCAGGGTCTTTTAGAAAAAGATTGACTGTTAAGAGTTTGCCGGGTCAATCAGGATTACCTGATGGAGAAGCTTCCAGAATACAGGCAGGATAACCCGGGGTTTTAGGTGAATACACCTGGCTTCCAAGCCTGGCTTTTATAGCCTATCACAAGGGTTATAGCCACTGTTGTTCTTTAGAACAGAAAGAGCCCCCAAGTAATATTTTGAGCTATGCTCAAGGGGGTACCTATGTTTGATTTGTGTTTTTTTCAACAGACTCTCTTTGGTCCCCGTAACATGGGTTGCAAGCCCCCAAGCTTTTTTATGGCCAATAAGCCAGATCAAAGGGTAATGATAACTTCACTTTATAAGGCAGAAAACCGAAGAACTCATTGAAGAGAAAAGCGATAGAGGCCCTGCTTTAGCGGGCATGCCGGTTTACTATATTGATCATAATATATACATTGTCACAATATGTACATCAGAAAAGCCTATGGCTCAGGTGTAATAAGGCCGAAGATGAGCAATATTCCACGGCCGGTGGGTCTCCTCCTCCGATTTGCGTGAGTCTTTGTGCTCTCGAACATCGATAAGGTAGTATGACCCGTTGTTCAGATTCTTGCTGACCACAAAGGGTCCTTCCCAAGGTGGGCATAACTTGTGCATATCGGTCTGATCCTGGATAAGCCGGAGAACTAAGTCGCCTTCTTGAAAAGCTCTAGTTTTAACCCGGCGGCTGTGATAACGCCGCAGATCTTGCTGATAAATCGCCGAACGAGCCACCGCTATGTCCCATTTTTCATCTAATAGGTCCAATGCATCTTGGCGTGCTTGTTCATTGTCTGCTTCAACATAAGCTGCCACCCGAGGCGAGTCATGGCAAATGTCACTGGGGAGAACTGCTTCTGCCCTCTAAACCATGAAGAAAGGTGTATAACCCGTAGATCTATTGGGGGTGGTATTAATGCTCCACAATATGGAAGGCAACTCTTCCACCCAACAACCCGACGTCCTCTGCAAAGGAACCATAAGCCAGGGCTTGATGCCTTTCAAGATTTCTTGATTAGCTCTCTCCGCTTGACCATTAGACTGGGGGTGAGCCACTGATGACACATCAAGTCGGATGTGCTCACGTTGACAAAATTCTTCCATAGCTCCCTTGGAGAGGTTCGTGCCATTATCTGTTATGATGCTGTGTGGAAAACCAACGCGGAAAAACACCTTCTTCATGAATTGAACCGCCGTAGCTGCATCACACTTGCTGACTGGCTCCACATCTATCCATTTAGTGAACTTATCAACTGCCACCAAAAGGTGGGTCTTCTTATCCTTGGACCTCTTAAAAGGCCCTACCATATCAATCCCCCAAGTTGCAAACGGCCAAGTGATTGGGATCATCCTCAACTCCTTAGCCGGAGCATGGACTCGACGTGAAAACTTCTGACAACCATCACATTTCCTGACCAAGTCCTCAGCATTAGCATGAGCCGTTAGCCAATAGAAACCGTGTCGGAAAGCCTTAGCCACAAGAGATTTTGAACCGGCGTGATGACCACAATCCCCTTCGTGGATTTCACGCAGAATCTCACAGCCTTCTTTAGGAGAAACGCAGTGCTGAAATGCCCCCGAGACACTGCAGTGATGTAACTCGCCATTGCCAATAGTCATGGACATGGACCGCCGGACTATCTGCCTGGCCAAAATTTCATCCTTTGGTAACTCTCCCCTGGTCATATATGCCAAATATGGCACCGTCCAGTCAGGGGTAACATGAAGAATCGCCACCAATTGAGCCTCCGGATCAGGAACACCCAGATCCTCCTCTGTAGGCAACTTGACCGACGTATTATGCAAAACCTCAAGGAAGACATTGGGCGGCATCGGTTTACGCTGAGACCCCAGCTGGCTTAAAGAGTCTGCCGCTTCATTTTTGCGCCGATCAATGTGCTCAACCTGGTAACCCTTTAAGTGACCAGCAATAACATCCACCTCATGTCGGTAAGCCGCCATGAGTGGGTCCTTAGAATCCCAAGTACCAGAGACTTGCTGAGCCACCAAATCGGAGTCCCTAAAGCATCGTACCTAGATTAAGTTCATTTCCTTAGCCAGCCGAAGACTGTGGAGCAAGGCCTCATACTCAGCTGCATTGTTAGTGCAAGGAAACATTAAGCAGAGGACATAACAAAATTTGTCACCTCGAGGGGAAGTAAGAACAACTCCAACCCCCGAGCCCTCCAATTGTCCGGACCCGTCGAAGTGAATAGTCCAGTATGTGTTATCCGGTTTATCTTCCGGTGCGTGCAACTCTGTCCAGTCATTGATGAAGTCCACAAGCGCTTGGGACTTGATGGCCGTACGAGGCATATACTTGAACCCGTGAGGTCCAAGCTCGATAGCCCACTTAGCAACTCGGCCAGTTGCCTCCCTGTTCTGGATGATATCTCCCAAAGGGATGGAACTGACCACAGTGATGGGATGGCCCTGAAAGTATTGGTTAAGCTTCCCGCTCGCCATAAAAACTCCATACACAAGCTTCTACCAATGTGGATATCTCTGCTTCGACTCAATAAGCACCTCACTGATATAATAAACCAGCCACTGAACCGGATACTCCTTCCCTGCCTCCTTGCACTCCACCACAATAGCCACGCTGACAGCCCGGGTGTTAGCAGCCACATATAACAGCAATGGTTCTTTATCAACGGGGGCAGCAAGAACAGGTGTCTCGGCTAACTGCTTCTTCAAGTCCTCCAACGCCGCATCAGCAGCATCACTCCAGACAAAGTTGTCTGTCTTTTTCATCATCTGGTATAAAGGGATAGCCTTTTCTCCTAACCGGCTGATAAACCAGCTCAGCACCGTAATACGACCTGCCAGACATTGCACATCGTTGATACATGCCGGTTTAGCCAGAGAAGTGATGGCCTTGATTTTCTCCGGATTAGCTTCAATGCCCCTGTTAGACACCAAAAACCCAAGAGTTTTCCAGCCGGTACACCGAAGACGCACTTGGCCGGGTTAAGCATCATTTTATAAACCCGGAGGTTATCAAAGGTCTCCTTCAAATCATCTATCAATGTCTCCTTCTTCTTGGACTTCACCACAATGTCATCCACATAAGCATGAACATTGCGCCCAATCTTCTTGTGAAGACAATTCTGCACACATCGCCGATAAGTCGCCTGGGCACTCTTGAGCCCAAAAGGCATAGACACATAACAGAAGGCTCCAAAGGGAGTTAAAAAAGTTGTTTTCTCCTGGTTCTTAACTGCCATCTTGATCTGATGATAACCAGAATAAGCATCCAAAAAACTCAAGCACTCACAACCCGCCGTAGCATCAATAATCTGATCAATACGAGGGAGAGCAAAGGGATCACCTGGACAAGCCTTGTTCAAATCCGTGTAATCCTCACACATGCGCCAAGTGCCATTCTTCTTAAGCACCAGCACCGGGTTAGCCAGCCACTCAGGATGAAAAACCTCAACGATAAACCCAGCCGCCAAAAGCCGGGCTACCTCCTCACCAATGGCCTTGCGCCTTTCTTCATTGAAGCGCCAAAGAAACTGCTTGACCGATTTAAACTCGGGATCAATATTGAGAGTATGCTCAGTGAGTTCCCTCGGTACACCTGACATGTCAGAAGGTTTCCATGCAAAGATGTCCTGATTCTCAGGGATGAACTCAATGAGCGCGCTTTCCTATTTTGGATCCAAGTTAGTACTGACGCTGAACTACTTGGATGAATCGCCAGGAACAAAATCAAACAATTTAGTCTCATCAGCCGATTTAAACTTCAAGGCTGGATCATGCTCTGTAGTTGGCTTTTTCAAAGATGTCATATCCGCTGGATCAACATTGTCCTTATAAAATTTTAACTCCTCAGTTGTGCAAACTGACTCGGCGTAAGCTGCATCGCCCTCTTCACACTCCAAAGCTATCTCCCGACTCCCATGTACTGTGATGGTCCCATGGTGACCCGGTATCTTGAGCTGCAGATAAACATAACAAGGCTGGGCCATGAACCTAGCATAAGCCGGTTGTCCAAACAGAGCATGATAACGACTCTTAATTTTCACCACTTCAAAAGTTAAGGTTTCTGATCTCTAATCATGATCATCGCCAAACGCAACCTCTAGAGCTATCTTACCAACCGGGTATGCCGATTTACTAGGTACCACACCATGGAAAACAATGTTTGACAGTTTAAGGTTTTTATCTGTCAGCCCCATGCGACGGAAGGTCTCATAATAGAGGATATTGATGCTGCTCCCTCCATCCATGAGTACCTTTGTGAACTTATACCCTCCAACATGAGGTGCCACCACCAATGCCAGGTGACCCAGATTATCATCCCGTGGCGGGTGATCCTCTCGGCTCCATACGATGGGCTGTTTAGACCAACGCAAATAATGTGGGACTGCCGGTTCAACCGAATTTACTGCCCTCTTGTGAAGCTTCTGGTCATGCTTGCATAAGCTAGTGGTGAAGACATGATACTGCTGTTTCGGGTGGCTCTGATAACCCGACTATTGCTGATTTTCCTGATTATTATGCTGGTTGTAACCACCTTGGTTGTTTTGATTGCCCGGATTACCTTGGAATCCCGAGCTTGAACCGCCTCCACCATAACCCGATCCATGAAAACCAGATCCTGAACCGCCTCCACCATCTTGGTAAAAATTCGAATTTTTTAAACTCCTTCATGATGAAGCAATCTTTCCAGAGGTGTCCAGACGGCCTTTCCATCGTCTCGTGTCTTGGGCAGGGCTGGTTTAATAGATGCCCAAGATTGATGTCTGACTGTCCGGTCTGTGGGGGCGGTTTACCCTTATGGCACTGACTATTATTCTGCGCATTGGTGTTAGCCACAAAATCGAAATTATTCTCAGCCTTACGCTTACCATTGCCTCCCTGGTTTGCCAGATTAAGCTGCCGCCCCTTGGTGTTGCTGCTCTTCTTTCCCTTCCCCAACTTTTCGTCATCATAATCGGGCTCCTTGGTACTATCAGAGTCAGCGTACTTAAGCAAAGCCGCCATGAGTGTCCCCATGTCATTACAATGACATTTAAGCCGCCCTAGTTTCATCTTCAGGGGCTTGAAATGAAAATTGCCTTCTAACGTCAAGACCGCTGAATCGGCATTGATATGATCCGATGAATGCAGAATCGCCGAAACCCGGCGCACCCAGTGAGTCGTCGATTCACCTTCTTCTTGGACACAGGCGGCTAAGTCCACGATTGACATGGGCTGTTTGCATGTGTCTTTAACGTTCTGGATAAACCGGGCCTTTAACTCAGCCCATGATCCGATGGAGTTAGCTGGGAGCCCCTTTACCAAGTCTGGGCCGTTCCTTCCATCATCAGGGGGAAATACTTAGCACATGCAGCTTCACTAACATCCAGCAATTCCATGGCCATCTCATAACTCTCAATCCACGCCTCAGGAGGTAAATCGGCTGTATAGTTAGGCACCTTGCGAGGACCCTTGAAATCTTTGGGAAAACGCTCGTTGCGCAAGGCCGACACTAAACATGGCGCACCCAAATTTCTAAAGGTCACACCTGGCTCCACTGAAGTTGTTGCATGAACTGGAGTAGGCTGACGTGCCGCATACTTTGCAGCTAACTCGGCTTCTCGACGTGCTCTACCCTTGTCCACTACATCCTGAGCATCAACTCCCCCTCCTGGCGGGTTAGGCCTACGGGGCGGATTATGGTTCTGTCCACTGCTGGACACGGCCGGTTCCTCGATATGCCTGCTGTAACTCCAGCACATGCGAGGGGTTGAATGAATCCTGTCTCGACTATACGAATAAGCCTGCTGCTGAACCAAAGCCGTTTGAAGGAGATCTCTGGCCCGCCTTGTCTCAACCGTTGTTGGAGACTCACCTTAGCTGCCAATCGCGATGCTGCAGTGATCATGTTATCCAAAGGGGTAGAAAAGTGACCCGATGGTGTTGGCACGTACTGAGGCGGGTCATGGTTCTGTTGAGGAGGGTTCGTCGTCCGTGGCTGATCCGGCGCTCTTGTCCCAGGTCCTTCGACCCGGTTTACCACTGTCGGGTTACTAGTTCCCGCTCCTGGTGTGTTAAAGAGATTCATCGCTTCATAAACCGGTGGTAGACGAGACCGATGCCTCCTCCTCATCACGTCATTTGAAGTGTTCTGATCCAGCATTAGCCGGTAATTTTCTGACTGAATCCGTTGTGCGTGAGCATCCAGAGCAGCCCGCTCCTCAGCCATCCTGGTTTCCTCAGCCGCCATGTCCTCCTTGGCCTGAGCTATCTGATCTCACAGTTTCGTGACCTCCGCGTTATGCTGATCTTGATTATTCGGGTTAA